>JARUPZ010000017.1:0-600000 GCA_031213475.1 Nereocystis luetkeana | reverse complement strand
AACACATCCCGTAGGCTCCACAACACCACCCCTTGTGTTCTCAATAGTCGAGTCGCAGCGGCTCTTGGTGCAATACGTTGTGCGCCGGGCGATGGATGCGGCATCTCGAAAAACATTCTCGGGAAGCGACTGCCTCCAATCATGTGTACCGAGGGCAGTGCGGAGGCGTGTTGCACGGCGTGTGTGGTACGCAGGACCCGGAGAGCGGCAACGACGAGGCAGGACATGCGTCAGGTCGCAAGGAAAAAGTGCGCTGATTAGGGTCTACGAACCCGGAGGTCGATCAAGCAAGTATTCGTACACTATCCAGTTTACATTAGAGCGTCCTTCATGGCAAATGATGGACTATTTGCACGTCATGTTCGGGGGTCGTTAGGGCTATTTAGCTCGAAGTAAGTGCCTCAGTGTCCGGCGTTCCTTCATGCAGTGCAAGTTACTTTGTACTCATAATAAAAGAAGAGGAACAAGTTACATAGTACGATGCAGTAAAATAAGATTATAAGGAGAAGGAAATAAATCATCAGTAGAACAATGATATATGCGCTTCACGGCTGCGCTTTATCGCGGATGATCCTAATGAAATGTTGCTGAACTGGGCGTCAACTTTGCGCGCAAATGCACGAACGGGGCACACCGTAGAACAACAGGACCACGACTGTATATCATTTTTATTTTGACGTCGGAAATGAATAGATCTGGCCTGCCAGCGAGATTTCTAGAAGGACTTGAAGGGCACGGTGGGGCTGGACGGTCGAAAGGCGGGAAGCGAGCACTTCATCATGGACGAGGATAGCACGCTATCAAGAGGCAAGGTGGGCATTCTTGAACCGTGGGCGCGGGTTTTCGGTATCCTCCTGAGCACGAAATCGCCTAAATTTGATCGAACCATCGGCGCCCTATTTCCACAACGGCCGTTGGCACCATCGCTTGGGGATGAACCGATCATGGATGACATGACAGCGGGAATCCGGGGTATGCCAAGTTGGAAGGCGGGGGGACCAGACTCCCTTCCGGCCGAGTTACTGAAGATCGGCCACCCCGAATTAATCCGGTACTGCCACAACTTACTTGTCACTGTGTGGAGAACGGGAGACGCCCCCCAGCAATTGAAGTATGTGACCAATAGGGCCCTTCATAAAGAGAAGGATCGTTTTGATTGTAACAAGTACCGAGGAATTTCGCTTGTGGTCCATTCAGGCGAAGTATTGCTGAAAATGGTAAAATGGTCGCGTCCCACCTCAGCAACTACTGCCAGGGTTAGGGTAAGGACGAAGGAATACTCCCCGACGAGCAGTGCGGCTTTCGCCTACAGTAGCGCGATCAGCAGTCCAAAAGCTGTTCGTCCTGCGCCGACTGCAAAAACTCAGACGAGCCAGAAAAAAACCTGTGCACGTGCTTCATCGATCTCCATAAAGCATACGTATGACTCCGTCAAACCAGAGATATTGTGGGTGGTGCTTGAACGCTCCGGTGTACCAGAGAAGATATACTCCGTTATCCGCCAGTGCCACGAAGGCGTGCGAGCTTGCGTGCGTACGGATGACGGTGGAGCACTCGGGATCGTTTGACGTCACTCCCGGGGTGCGGCAAGGATATGTACTGTCACTGTTTCTGTTTAATATCTTCTTCGCTGCTGCGATACAAGCCGTGCTGGTACGCTTCAGTGAGGATCCATAGCTTATGAGGGATTTGCTTCAC
This sequence comes from Nereocystis luetkeana, assembly GCA_031213475.1. Classification (NCBI taxonomy): domain Eukaryota; class Phaeophyceae; order Laminariales; family Laminariaceae; genus Nereocystis; species Nereocystis luetkeana. The sequence continues at coordinate 598,302 of JARUPZ010000017.1, read as the reverse complement.
CTTGAGGAGGACCTTGGGGGGGACGGGGTGAAGGTCGACCAACTAGCATGTGTACGGAGGGCAGTATGGGGTATGCTGTACACCGACTGTGCAGACATTGTGCTCAAATCGGCGGAAGGCCTTGCGAAGATGATGCCCGTCATTGCGGCCGTCTTACGAATCAGCAGGCCTCACCGTGCCCGATAAGAAAACAGAGACCATGCTGCTGCGGACACCGAACCAGGCACTCCGGGCCTCACCGCTCGTCGCCGCTTGTCGTCGAAGAAGCAGGTCAGAGGCATAGGCAGACGATGCAGCTATTGTACTTGGGCGGTCTTGTCGACGCAAGCGCTGACATTTTGTCAGAGATGAAACGACAGACCCGACTGGCAAGGGCATGCTACAATCCGTGCAAGCGAGAGCTGTACGATATGGAGGCTATCCTGTTCACTTCAAGGGTGCCCATGCCAAAGGGCGAGGTGATGAAGATCCTGCTCTACCGGTGTGTGACGTGGACTCTTGACCAGGATCACGTCGCTGAACTCCAAACAGCACACCATAACCTCTTCTTACGGATCATTGGCTTCCAGCGCTGACAACCCACCGACCACCTCATGTCGTACGCCAAGGCCCTCAAGAAGGCACAGTGCGGGAGCGTAAGACGACCATCCGCAAACCACGCCTTCTCTTTGCCGGGGGCGTACAGCGGACGGCAAACAAGCGGCTGCCTGGTGTTTGGGACAATGACTGATGGGGTAAACCCGGGACCAGGCCGACCAGAAAATAACTGGTTCCAATGTCTAGTAATAATAGACGTCCCCAAGGTTTTCGAGTCGCCGAGGGGTCCACGAAAAAAACCCTTTGCTGCTCAGGGCAGAGTGGGTGTTACAGTCGACGGCGGCTAAAAAGAGTGGGAAGTGGAATCGGCGGGTCGTCGAAGCGCCAGACTGTTTCACGTCGTGGTGGCACAGGGGCGAGGCGGAGAGGAGCTGACTATCCCACGCAGCTGAGGACGCCAAGAGCGTCGCAGGGTAGGGGGGGCAGCCGTACTGGCATAGAGTCGACGAATGCAAAAATGAAAAGGTAAACCGTGTGGCAAGGTATCGGTTCGGCAAAAGTAGGACTTAGGGTTAGTTACTACAGCCCTTGACACTAGTTTTTTGTTAGTTCCTTCTTGAGTTGTTCAATGGGAGGAGGCGCGACAGCGGCAATACTGATATTTGACAGTTGATATCGCTTTTGACAAGAGTCTGAAGGAGATGGCGAAGGGTGTGGCAAGGTCCCCGGATCGGTTTTGTAGCAGAGACGGGCACCCATGTTACTGCCACCGCCTAGAGTAAGATTTATTTGTCTGCTTTTTGTTTTGTTGGTTTTTTTCCTTGTTCCTCTCTTTGTTTTTTGTTTTTTCCCCTCCGTCCTTTTGCCGTCAGCTTCCTCTTCCTCGTCTTGGTTCGTCCGTGCAGCAGCTATTATATGTTGTTCCCATTCAGCACGTGTGCTGCTCCTGTTGCAGCCTTTTTGATATTGTTGCGTCATGTATATTATGTGTCATTTCGCAACTGTTTTGTTTCAAATGTCGGGTCTGGCTTGTGTTGTTGTGTTCTCGTACCCGGTAGATTGACGTTTCACTTGCTTCAAGATCGGTGACCAATGGGAACGGGACCTTAAATGTTTGGTTATTTGCTTTCACACCATTTCAGCGGCTTGTATCTCGCAGGGCTTAAAATGGGACTTTCTGCTATAAGGGATATTTCATTATTTTTGCGAGAATCTTCCAATGCAGCTGGTAGGGTAGTTCATGCGGGGTCTGGTTTCGAAGGTTTTACGAGGGAGTAAGATATCTGAAACATTCCCAGGATTAGCCCAACACCGACAGACACCGTAAAAAATTGGGGCAATCTTTGGAAACTTTGCGCGAATTTCTTCCTCGTGAAATATTCGAAGCCGGGCCCTGTATGACTTACCAACTGCATTAAAAAGCTCTCACTAAAAAAAGAAATAGTTATGATGACAGAAAGTCGTTCCCGCGAGATACCGCCGCTAAAATGGTGGGGGAAAAAACGAAGATCAAAACTAAAAAAATACTGCGTAGTTCCCATTGTTAGACCGATGACAATGGAAACACGATGTTTCAAAGCAAAATTGCTTTCAAGAAACAGCTGAAGATATTCGAGTACCGCTGCTGTGAGAAAAAAGGGAAATGGTTTGGTGTCTGTTTTTTTCCTTCACACAGCTGCAGGCGGAGAGGTTTGTTTCTATCGTTGTAAATCGTCAACACGCTGAGAAAAATCATTTCGTGCGACGGTAGACCTTCGGTCTCGACATGGACTCAACCCACGGCCAAACCGCTTGGTGTCGGGCAAGGCCAACAAATGTACATGATGGCCTCGAAGATATCAGGTGGATCCATGGTCGAGGGGGCTCGCCGGCGGCGTCCTACGCTCTTCTCCAAAACTGACAAAAAATCCTATGTTATGCCATCCGAGAGGGATTGAGGTTTCTTATCAGGCGTTTTGAGTACAACAGCGGTCAAATGTTGTTTATCGTATGCCTGGCCAGCGCCTGTTACATCTCACCAGCCATTGCGTGCTCGGTGACTCTAGGGTGGGTGGGTCGGAGCCCTTAACAAGCACGCGCCTTGCAGAGTTCACGACGCAGTCATTTGTCTTGTTGACCGATGTCTGTCGAGGACTCGGACTTTTGCCGCTTCGAACAAAACATCAACATTTGGCCGAGTTTTTCTCGAGCCGATATTTGCCCCACATCTGCCCCATAATAATTGATTTTGTTTTTTTCCGAATCGCCGAAGTTTTGCTTTGGAGAATCGTGCCCATAGCTAGCGATACTGTTTTGAAAACCCACATTTTCGTGGAAGATTTACGTTCCCATTGTTATCGGTTTTTCCCTCAATTATTTGTGAATATTTCTTGTTGTTCTCTGTCTCACAGTCTGTGACCACAAAAGCTTTAAGCATTCAAAATTAAACGGATTCGAGAAAATTTGACCAATCCATGGGGTCGCGTTTTGTCGTTTCTTCAAAAAAAAACGTGGCGGGAGACACGCGTGTCAAACTTAGGGGAGGGAAAGTATAGTCTATCTCGTTCCCTGTGTCTATTTCAACATGTTTCTGCCATAATGTTCACCAGATCACAGGGAACTCAGTCCATACTTTATTTTTCTGCAACTCGACCAAATGGCGGTAAAAAATGGAACGATACAGTCCAAACTATCAACATGCAGGTTTTAGTATCGATATGGGACGTCGATCTTCAATTTCCATTACGTTTTCGAATTCCGGTGCGCCTTGCCCACATGGTCACGACAAACTTCAACAGCATAATTGTTTTAGCGGCCAACTGTCAAAATTGCTCGAGAAAAAGTGGGCAGCCAACGTAGAATAATTTTTTGATCGGACGGACCATGCTTCTGTTCATCTGTTACATTTTACAACAGCACAAGGGGGGCTTCGCCGCGGCGAGCTGCTGACGCCCGCCTTAGCTCCACGCATGCCGAAAATGACCGAGCATGTAGGCCAGTCGAGGCTGTATATGCGACCGTACTTGTAAGGGGCACATTACAAATAAATCGTGCGTGAGTCAAGACCGGAATTAGATTCGATGAACCAGAAACAAATAAAGTTCCGCGAACACTTGTAATGGCCGAGGGTGTAGGCAAATGGAGGGGTAAGTGCAATAGCACTGCCAAGGGGGCACCACATTATGACGAAGAATGTTTGAGTGAAGAAGAAGAAATCACTGGGATCATATTCAAAAAGCCAGTAACAAATGAATGACGCCATCCGGCACACTTCTTGCCACCTATGCCTACTCGTATGACAAAAAAACTAGCACCAGGGCGTTCCTGAAAAGGAGATAACAACACCCCACGCGCCTGAAGAGGCCAGAATGAAAAATCAACAGGATCGTTGTCATCAGAGAACAAAAAAATAAGAAAACACACATTTTTTTATCCTCATTTTCACTTGATTTTAGAGTGCCCCCTGCCTTGTCTAGCTTGAAAAAAAACTGTTAGTGGCGTGTCGTGTTATGCATTAATTCCCCCCTACTAGTAGCAAGCTGCGTGCAACCTCGAACATGTATTTGGAGTATTTTCCAAATTTAGACACGCCCATAGTACGCTTTCGGTAACATCAGTGATGATGATGGTGCAATTATGTATTATTAAAATAGTATAGCCAGGGACGAAATTCACACCGTGGAAAAAATCCCAACTCGTGGCATTAAAGCTACGCGCAACCTCGGAAACGTATTTTTTCCAAATACAGACACACACACATTCCTTGTATTCTGCAGCTTCAGATTTTGTCTTCCTCACATGCCGGATGTATATCCTGCATGATGAAGCCATAATTTCCAACGAAATCCTCGAACCCACAGCTTTTGCTGTTCAATTTTATAAATATATTGAATCCGTAGTACGCACGATCTTATTAACACGCACACCTTCAAACTTTGAGATTCAACGAAACCCTTGCTCTCACAGCTGATCGGGCATATTTATCAATATCAATATCAATTGTAAAAGAGGTTTTGGTTTATTGTCTTTTTGTTCTTATTTTCTGGTCTCGCTTGTGTTGTTGTGTTCTCGTACCCGGTACGCTGGCAGTTCACTTGTTCGACACTTGAATTTGCGAAAAAAAAGGTCTTCCTCTGTCTCACAATAGTCTGTGACCACATAATCTGTATCTCTCTAGGATAAGGAATCAGGATGGACACTGGGTGTACTGTTGAAGCGGGGTAGAAAAGACGATTTAGTGTGAAGACAACGAACGACGACGAACAACGATACCATATCCTTATTATATGCTGCTCTATACTGGTAATACTGATCATGGTATACAAATATATGTACCTGGTATATATATATTTGTAAAACAGTACTCTGTACTACCAGGTACCAGGTATGAAATACGTACACGCCGGAAAAATTCCCAACTCGCGCCAAGCTACGTGCAACCTCGGAAAAAGGTTTTAGTTATTTTCGAAGTATAGACATACCTAAAAAATGGGATATAATATACTCGTCTTCTGTAGACGAGACGTATTACGCAGCTGGCAAAGCTGTGAGTATGAACATGCCAATAACAGATCAGATAGAGAGGGAAGTGCCGGGTTCGTGACGTACATAATATTTGATGGCGGTAGGGTACATACATAGCGGTAGTGTTGACTGATATTTTTGCCAAATAACTCTACAGATGTACCCTTGAACAACAAGCCTAATATAACATATAACACAATACCTGGTATAATATATAATATACTACGAATGTATATATGTGTGCACGTATATAGCGTCAACAAGAAGCGAAAAAGTCTATGTTTTCGTTGCGCACGAGTCTTACTTTCACTCGTAGCTGCCAGGTTCGTAAAGTCTCACGTTTTCACCACCTAGGCTGCTGGTATTATACCGCGGTAGACCTCGCTGTGGATGCGCGCACATGCAAGAACAGAAAAAAAACAAGTACTGCAGCGGTAGTCTATTAAAAAAAATACCCTGTAGTATTACCTCCGCCGATTGAACATATTATTTTTGGTGTTGCCATTGTATTTTCAGCATCGGCCCCGACAACAACAGTACATCCCCACTCAAGGAGTAAACACGAAAGAAAGTACCGGTTGCCTGCCAAGTGGCGCGCTGTGCACTAACGGTATGGTCTTGCTGAGCCCAACGGCGACGCTTGTTGTACTACAGAACCACGCGCAACCGTTCACAAAACACCGTGCATGGTGTTTATCCATCAACAGCACACTACTATGATCTCTAGAGCTATCATACGTTCACGAGGGCAGGGAAACAACGCGCTCGGGGCCTTGGGCCTTCGATTCCCGCATTCTCGCTAGTGCGGAGGAAGTACATGTCAACGTCTTCTTCCCCCTCTCCCTCCCCATCATCTCCGCTGTCCTCCACCTCGACCGGGCGCGCACGGGCACCACCCGACGGTGAGGCACGACTGGGCGCGCACGGGCACCACCTGACGGTGAGGCACGACCGCTCGCTGGGGCACCGCCGCTCGCTGAGGCACCACCGGTCGCTGAAGCACCACCGGTCGCTGAGGCACCGCCGCTCGCCGAGTCCTTCCTGGCGCCGCGGCAAACACCACAGCTGTGGCGCAGCATGACACTAAGCTAGAATAAGTCGTTCAGCACACAGTAGTTAGTTACTGTAGTTGTCTGCTGCGATCCGAGGATGTAACCCCCTGTCCCCTATTTTTGGGGTTTCCAGTCTTACGGCGTTATTTTTGTACGCGAGAATCATCGAAAACGTGCCTTTAGAGCGTCCGAGACGCCTCTTTCAGCGCTAGGCAACGAGCCTTAACCCAGTAAGGCTGGTAAGGCTCGAAACACCTCTTAAGGCACGCCCTTCTCAGAAAAGGGCGTTAAGGCAATTTTTAAGGCAAGCCGCCTTAGTATCAACTATTCAACCAAGCAATCAGTCGAACTCACAGCTGGCGATGGCGTATTTTTTTCATAATTTTATAAAATAAAGCTTAGGGACCGCCAAGAAGGAAGAAGGAACAGGGGGGGAGGGACGACAGACCCACACCGATGGCGTGGGGATGGAGCTTGTGGATGCACAGCGTAAGATTTAAGAATAGAACGTAATGAGAAGGAAGGAGCAAAGACAGCAAATGGAGTAGACAAGCCGACAGTTGGCACGGAAGGGAGGTAGACTTGGTGCATGGGTTTCTATTAGAGATTGTACTTGTCAGTAACCATCATATTCGTTACTCGATTACACTTACGTCATCTGGTATACATTTACGCATTCTATGTGCAACAGACAGTTTTCCAGTCTGAGTTATAGTAGGATAGCAGCAAGCAGCTGTCTTTTTACACATATATATACTGCTGTGCACCCGTACGTACGCACATAATAAAGTCTCAGTGACAAGTAGTGCCATGGATCTACTGTTGTGGTACGTACGTACGTGAAGCCAAAAGCCGGTCGCCCCGGTGGTTCAAGTGGTTAACCTCGAATTCTACTTGTTTGAGTCCTGGGTTCGAGCCCCAGGTGGGTCGGACTTTGACTTTATTTGCAAAAATAAAAATAAAAAAGGATTCAATTGTCGAGAGCGCCTTGCAGCGTGGGTAGGCACAATTCGATGCGAGTCGACGAGGGAAGAAAATGCTGAAATCTTCTCGCGATAAAAACGAAGGCACGCACCGTAGCGGGAAGGGGGGAGAAGAGCCTGCTATGTGACCCCGGAACTGAGTTACGAGTTGGAAGGAGAGAGAGAAGGAGATGTGCGAAGATAATGAATGGGATGAGAAAAAAAAAAAAAAAAAACATGATCTACGGCAGACAGCACATTCAGTACGTGCTATTATTGGTAAATAATGGAAAGGATATCTTCAGTATCCCTCCGGGACCGGTAGCATAGTTTTACTGTAGTTCTGGTTGGAGGAACAACATAGGCTACACGGGGGTCATGGATATGTACCCCAAAATATATTATATTGTTTGTTGCAATAAAATCTGGGGGTTCTCTTCGTATAGTTTTTATTTTGAACGGAGTACAAGGGCATTGCCTCATTTTAGTTTTTTGTTTGACCGAAATGTAAGGGTCGTCCTTTGTTGCGAGCTGCGAGCGCACATGCGCACCGCCCTCCCCTTTGAGCTCACTCTACATCTGCTCATCATCACCAGCTCATCTGCTGAGCACAATCAATCAACAACGTGGCTTGGGGTCACCACACCATCTATTCCCTCAAATTGTAACTTTCAGATACTGTCTTCCTCACACACGGAATGTATATCCTGCATGATCTTGGCGCAATCCCGGCATAGGCGTGTGTGTGCGGCTCCTGAGTTACATCAGGCCATCCGCCGCAGAGGTAAGCACGCCTGGGTATGGTCATCATCGTCGTGATGCGCTCCCTTCTTTGGGACCCAAATAACTACCAGCGTGGTGCCACCCGGGTACTTTGCCTGTCTGTATGCACCAGTGCCTGTTTTTCATCTTATCTATCCTACTCGCGTTTTTTTGTCCCTTTTGATCTCTTTTTTTCCTCCTTCCTTTTTTCCCGTTTGCTTCTCTTCGTGTCTTCGTGTCTCTGTATCTTCTTTTTTGCTTTTCGCTTTCTGTTTTCGCTTTTGCTTCAATCCGTCGTTTTCCTTTTCGTTTTTGTCTAATATTATTATTATTATTATTATTATTATTATTATTTTTATTTGCCTTCTGACAATGTGCAGGGCGTTATCCATTCAAAATGAAAAAGCTGACATAATTCATCGAATACCACTAACTTCATCGAACCAATTCTCCTTCCCTGCGTGTACTCACTTGCACCCCCACCATTTACCGAGATATTTTACCTACTATGTATCTATACGCCACGCTTCCTACTCCGCATCTACATTCCACCCCCACGCCATGGGAAGTAGTCCTCCCTCCTCCTCCCTTCTCCCCCTGGCGGCCTGGCGGTCTCGCAGGGCGAGCTTATATTGGTGCACTCTGCGCGAGATCGCGACCTGGGTAGTCACCGATATGCCCTGGAAAAGGTGCTCCTTACAAACCCCTTTTCTTGCTAAAGATCCCCCGTCCGTTCCTCCAACGATGCTCGCCGCCAGCTGGTCGATGAAATCGCTACCTTCCTTCCCGAGGCGTCCAAAGCTTTCCACCGCGAGGGTGACAAGTTTATGGCTGCGTTCGTCGAAGGACACTTGCCCTGTACGAGCGTAGTGGTTGCGCTTTCGCGCCTCAGAAGTGGAAGCGGCTGAACCGTCTCGATCAGCGCTGCCAGCCCGCATGTGGACCCTCGCTTGGGGGTCTGCATGCGTGACGTCGAGGAGTATCGCCTTGTTGCGGTACTCTGACGACGTAGCGTCTCGGAGGCCTCCCCTCTCTACCACTATGTCCATGCGGAGGTTTCTATCGGCGTTGAAGGGCGCTCCGCTTTCCATTTGGTGGCGGATGGACAACCGCTTAAAGGTGCGAGACAGCGCGTGGACTAGCGGCTGATGCTGGTTAACCTGTGCGCCTGCTCGGTGGCATGTACGCGCGTGACGTGTGGTGACATCCGTCGCTTCGCAGCAGGGGCACCTCGCCGCTATGGGCTCCTCCATTCCCAGGAAGCGCCGTCCCATAGACACGAACTCAGAAGCCGGTATGATACGTGCCATGTCCACGGGCCTTGCACGCAAACAGGCGACTGCGCCTGGTCCCGATAGGCTCCTTTCCCGAGCCTTGGCAAGACTTCTGGTTTCCGCCCCCCCGAACACGTCGTCCCGATCCGACGGGTCTGCTACCTCGGGGAGCTGGTCCAGAGAAGCAACGTACCGTTGGTACCGTACCCGGTTGATTATTATTATTGTCATCATCATCCTCATTATTATTATTGTTATTATTCTTGTTATTATTATTATTATTGTTATTATTATTGTTATTATTATTGTTATTATTATTGTTATTATTATCATTATTATTATTATTATTATTATTGTTGTTGTTGTTGTTGTTGTTATCATTATTATTTCTCTTGCCATCCGACAATGTGCAGCATGATCTTCAACATGGATCACTCATAACTTTCCCGAAAGAAGAAAACCTCGGAAACAAAAGGAAACCCATGCACCAAGTCTACCTCCCTTCCGTGCCAACTTTCTTCTTCTCTTATATTTTGAAGCTTCACGTACAAGTCACCTGACAGTGACTACGTGTTTGCCTCGAACATTTTGACTGTGTATTGTCGGCCATCGGCAATCGAGTCTAGGCGTACACATCAGCTACGAGCTGGTACACACGCCAATCGCCATACCTAATGGCTTCCTTTTGTTTCCGAGGTTTTCTTCTTTCGGGAAAGTTATGAGTGATCAATGTTGAAAATCATGCTGCACATTTTCGGATGGCAAGAGAACATAATAATAATTCAGGAAAGTGGAGTGTGATCAATGTTGAAGATCATGCTTCACATTTTCGGATGGCAAGAGAAATAATAATAATTCAGGAAAGTGATGAGTGATCAATGTTGAAGATCATGCTGCACATTGTCGGATATGGCAAGGGAAATAATGATAATAATAATAATAATAATAATAATAATAATAATAATAATAGTAATAATAATAATAATAATAATAATAATAATAATAATAATAATAATAATAATAATAATAATAATAATAATAATAATAATAATATAGAGGAAAACATTACACGTCAAAACTCGAAACACAACAAATAACAGCAGCACCAGTATAAGGCCATGCTGCATATAGGTAACCTGGTGTCATGTCCGGGAGAGTCGTAACTCTGACAGCTCCCCAGACATCAGGCGTGTGTTTCTCTCTGTGTTCACGACTACCGTGCGTTTCGTACGGTGCAGGCACAGCACACCTGACAGCAGCCGCTGTAGTCAGCAGTCACGAGTTAGTTGTGGTTAGTGGTGGGAACGGGGGGAACTGTTGAGACGATATACGCGCGGCCATGTTGTTATTAACCCCTTTAGAACCGCAGTCCCGTTTTGGGGGCAAACTATTTGAACTTTGAGTAGTTTGTCCCCAAAACGGGACCGCGGTTCTAAAAGGGTTAATACTGCTGTGTTGTAGTTCAGTTTGCACCTTGATTTCATCTTGTGTGTGTGCGCCTTCTTCGTCTGTCTGTGTTCTTGGTATTTTTTTTTGGGTAGCCGAATTCGATTTTTAAATGTTTTCGGATCTTCCTGGGATAGTAAATAGTGCCAAATATTTTGTTGGCAAAAATAGCGAAATATATACCGGCAGGTTTTTGTGCGTACCGTAGATCCTATTAACTACCAACCAGGTATACGGTCCCCCCGTAATAGGGCTCCAGCACCTTCGTGTGACCACGGACTCCTTCGTCAGAGAGTTAATGTGAGAACAACAACAACAACAACAACAACAACAACAATCACAGGTGTACGCTTTTGGCCCGTTTTGGTTGCGGTTTGGGGTCAGGGTTAGGGTTATAGAGTCAGGGATTGGGTTGGGTCTTCGCCCGTACCTTGATCCCACCAGGAACCAAAATACCTAAACAGTCTATTAATACCAACCTAAAGATCCTTCCTCCCAGATTGTAATGGGACCTCCATGTACGAGTACTCGTAGCACTCCGTGCGGTGTCTGCCCAGAGGCATGCCTTTTGTGCAATATTATTTAGGATGTGAACATAAATTAATCTCTGTGTCAAGTACAGAGCACTCACTCGCTGCCCCCAAGACGGAACCCCTGTCCTGTTTAGTGGTTTGTCTGCTATTAATATTAATATTTGATGGTCTCCTTTTTTGCTTCCCTGCTGTCCTTATTAGTGGTGGAATGCGAATACTTGTTTGTTTCTTTGTTTTTGCCTCTGTTTTACTACCGAGGTATTTCTTCCACTCCAGAGTTATTGGAGCCTGTCCTGCGACCACGGACTGCAGTGTATTGTGGCGATGAGTTAATGTGAGAACAACAACACAGAGTCACAACCTGACGGTCTCGTCGCAAGAGTCGGGGTTATTTTATACTCGTACAGCAGTACCAGGTATACTATTAGTACTACCTGCATTGAACGTCAAAAAACCACAACCAAAACAACGTTCGTGAGCCTGCTACTTCTGCTATTAATACAATAATACTGCTGTTCAGGGTCGGCAGCCCAGAATTCCAATCCGACACCATACACGAGAACACAAGTTGGAATGGAATTCGATTGGAAGGAAGTTCGTGTCGATACTCCGGTCGAATGAGGCACAGCAGCAGAGTGTCACCCTCATCACTCATCCACGCAGCAACAAACGCTATTATATACTGCTGTACCTGGTACGTACTACTGGACTATTATAGTACTGCTGTCAATACCATCAGTGCGATGTACAGGCAGTAACATCTGTTGTTGTTGTACTTACCTGGTATGGTCACACTGCACAAATCAGTCAGTTTTGAAGCAGACATTCCTGGTACCATATTAATACACCACCACACCATGCTATACCCCGGTACTTTTCTGTTACTCACCACCACGTCGCCTGGTAGAAGAAGAGCAAACAGAAGAACAGAAGAACAGAAGAGAGACACAAAGAGGCTTGAGGCGTTCTTCCGCGTCGCGGCTCTAATATTTCTCTGAATTGTTGTGCTAGAACAAGCAAGCGCACAAGAAGGACAGAAGGACAGAAGGACGGGGGGACTGTAATATACGTGTGCTATATTTTGGCTCAGAAGTCAGAACAGAGGGACGGGGGATGGCAGCCGCAAAACCAAGCTAACCCATCCGGGCCAATTAAAACAAAAAATATGAAAAAATATATATGATGAACTTTTGAATGAAACGTGTAAACATTTCATTATATATATCCAGAAACACGAAACCAACAACGTGCGTAAGAAAAGGTGTGAACTTCAAACCGTCGTTTTTACGATATAGAATTATTATTAATACCAATGGGTATTAAATCGCCCCGGTGGTTCAAGTGGTTAACCTCGAATTCTACTTGTTTGAGTCCTGGGTTCGAGCCCCAGGAGGGTCGGACTTTGACTTTATTTGCAAAAATAAAAAAAAAGGGATTCAATTGTTGAGAGCGCCTTGCAGCGTGGGTAGGCACAATTCGATGCGAGTCGAGGAGGGAAGAAAAGGCTGAAATCTTCTCGCGATAAAAAAATGAAGGCACGTACCGTAGCGGGAAGGGGGGAGAAGAGCCTGCTATGTGACCCCGGATCTGAGTTACGAGTTGGAAGGAGAGAGAGAAGAAGATGTGCGAAGATAATGAATGGGATGAAAAAAAATATACCAGGTATATATATATATATATGTTGTTGTTGTTGTTGTTGTTCTCACATTAACTCTCTGACGAAGGAGTCCGTGGTCACACAAAAGGTGCTGGAGCCCTAGGAAGATCCGAGAAACGAAAAAAAACGAAAATTCGGCTGCCTCAAAATACACGAGACGAAGAAAGCGCACACGAGCTAAAACCAATGTGCAAACTGAACTAACATGGCCACGGGTATATCCTCTCAACTACAACATAGAAGAGTACCCCCGTTCCCACCACTAACCAACTCGTGGCTGCTGACTACAGCGGACGCTGTCTGAAGTGCTGCCTGCACCGTACGAAACGCACGGTAGTCGTGAAAACGAAAGAAGAACAGGTCCTGCCTGCTATCTGGAGTGCTGTCAGAGGGAAGACTCGCGGATATGCAGTGAAAAAAGGAGCAATCGAACCTTACTACCTCACGAATATCAACGCTCGCTATCTCTTCCTGGATTGTCAGACACGAAAGGGTGCAGCACAGTTATGATACCACGTCCCTGATAATTGCGTAGGTTATTCCCCATGAAGGGTATACAACTCGTTAAGGGGCGTAAATAACTACAAAGACCAGTGACGACGTTAACAACAAGTACCGGTAGATACTATTCTGCCTCGTGAAAAACAATACCACGAAAAAACAAACTATGACCGCTTCTTTTGTGATGATGGTGTGCGCGCAGATCATTGGTCTCCGTGCACCGTCTTCCTGCCGCTCTTCATGGCCGCCTCACCGCCTTGGCCCAATCCACCCGCTCCTTTGCGCGTGCACTCGTTGCCATTCCCTTCCAGTCGATTTCCTTTCTCCGTCATCCTGAAAAACAAAATGCTCCTCGCACTTGCGGTGCTGATCTGAAAATTAAATTTCTCGCGCAGGGGGAGGTCAATCCGTCTCTTCCCCGCACGTCGACGCTCAGTCTCCCTCCTCCCTCGTCGTCGAATCCAGCCTCCTACCGGCGCAATAGACTGTGCCGTAGTGTGGCCTGTGGTGGCGCCTGCCTCCGCGTACGGACACCCCGATTGAGCATTGCTGCTCTGCCGCAGCTGCCTAAAAAAGACGCGCGAATCGTAGGTCTCCGTGCCTGACGCACCACGTACGACCCAACTCTACTGCCGCCTGAGCCTCGCGGCCACAGGCAGCAGCAAGAAGGTATCACTCCTTGAGGGTGAGTCCGGCCTTACACCCGCCAGAAAGACCTACCCCACTCGCTATAAGCCTGATAGGGCATGCCTCGCAGCATTCCTTGCCGAGGCAGCGAGGGGAACGGAGAGGATATATATATATATAGCCGGTCGCCCCGGTGGTTCAAGTGGTTAACCTCGAATTCTACTTGTTTGAGTCCTGGGTTCGAGCCCTAGGAGGGTCGGACTTTGACTTTATTTGCAAAAATAAAAAAAGGGATTCAATTGTTGAGAGCGCCTTGCAGCGTGGGTAGGCACAATTCGATGCGAGTCGACGAGGGAAGAAAAGGCTGAAATCTTCTCGCGATAAAAATGAAGGCACGGACCGTAGAGGGAAGGGGGGAGAAGAGCTTGCTATGTGACCCCGGATCTGAGTTACGAGTTGGAAGGAGAGAGAGAAGAAGATGTGCGAAGATAATGGATGGGATGGAAAAAAAATAAAATAAATAATAATAATAATATTACCAGGTACATATTAATATTACCAGGTACCTGGTACCAGGTACATATTAATATTAAATACCAGGTATTATACTATTGTATTATTATTAATAGTACGTTTGGGTCCCCGATTCACGAAATATTTGTTTGTTTTGGTGCCTCTTCGCGTGGAACGGTAAAAACGCGAGGGGGGGGGGTGTACATACCCCCGTCGCCGGCCCCTGCGCCCCGCTCCACACATACATGCCTCCTCCCTCAAGAAAAAGAACAAACGCGACTGACGCGCCTCCCAGGCTACACTCGTCCACAATCAGTCTTCACTCCCATCAAGACGGTGCGTTTTATAGCCCTACTGATAATGCCCAGCTCTACCTTCTCCCCCCCCCCCCCCAACCCCACCTTGTCCCTTGCCCCGGCTGGCGATCCCACCCTCTTCCTTCTACTAGGGCTTCTGACACCCAAGTCGGATCTTCCATGTTCTCCCTCACGTATCTCACAAACGCATTCGACGCCCACCGTCCCTCCCTCTGAATCACCGCATCGTTCGCTCCTCCCGCCGCCAGCTTGGTCGCTCCCCCGATTCTCCCCGAATGCAGCGCGAACTCCTCAGGAATCAGGTTCACCCCCCCTCCCCCCCTGTTTTCCTTGGCTCCACTCTTCTGAAACTCCTGCTATTCCGCTCCTCAGACAGTAGTAAGTCGCTTGCCCCCTCGTCCACACCCCCCATTTCGTTCCGTTTCAGAAGGTCATCAGTGGCGCTGCTTCTGGCATCTCCCCTCTCTTAAACAATGTGGTTTGCGTGTGTCAGCTCGAAGCTGGTGTACGTGTAGCGTGTGTCAGCTCGTGGCTGGTATACGCTCAGATCCGCTTATCGATGGCCGATAAGACCCAATCTGGAGAGGGCAAACGCTTAAGCTGCCGTTAAGCAAACTTGTATGTGTAAGCTTCTCTGTAAGATAAAGAGATGTTGTTGGCGACTCCTGGCCAGTGTTGATTGATTTGCTCAGCAGATGAACTGATGATGATGAGCAGATGTAGAGCGAGCTCATGTGGGGGGGGACGATGCGTGCTTGCGCTTGCAACAAAAATAACAAAAACAAAAAAATTACCACCCCAATCAATCCATGACCCCAGCCGGTAGCCAATATTGTTACTCCAACAACTGAACTGCTAGGGTGCGCTCAAATCAGTACCCTGTGGCTAATCCCGAACCTTACCGGTTCTAAGAGGGATCCTGGATATGACAGTCCCGCTACATGTACACATGTACTTCCGTACGTGCGATACAGTACATATACTTTATCACATATCAGTAACGACACAGCTTGTAAACTGTTGTTTGTCACACATTCAAGCTACGTACGTACTACTTAAAGTAACTACAGCAACAATACGATACACGTCAAACAAGGCTGCGTGTGGTACGTATGCTACGCTATGTACCAGGTATACCAGATGACTCTGCATTATCAAGTGACGACAGATGGTTACTTGGGCTCATTCTTATCGGAGAGCTTTTTTTCCAATTTTTCCAAAGTTTGAAAATAATTGGAGATATGTATCAATATACGGAGGCGTTCTGTCACTATTCGTGAAATTCTCCAGAAGCAAAAATATCACGTTCGTTAACATTCCAATATTTGGGGGAAAAAAACAGGAAAATATGGAAGATTGAAAAATTGCGCGAAAAAAATGTCGAAAATTTGGAAAAAAAAGCTCTCCGGTAAGAATGACCCTTACAAGTATCATCTCCAATACGTCCCCTCGTTAGGGTAATACTGCTTAGTCTACTTCTGTGTTACATGCCATAGTTCCAAAAATGCACGCAACAACGATGATAGTTGTTGCGGGGAAAATGCTCCGCATTCGTTACTCAGAGCCAACTCATTATGCTACTGTATAATACCCAAAAGAAGGCAAACAAAGTAATGAACAGAAATGAATATCTTACACCAGGTAATTGTCTATCATACAGTGTATCTATTCATTTCGCAAAGAGCATAGAAATGAATAGCCGCCTAGTGTTCCTGACCTTCCCCAAAACAAAGGAACACCAGTGGACTCTGTCAGCTTTGTATTACAGCTCGATAGACATCACCTATAGTCCTATTTCCCTGTTGAAGGCGCCCACGTGACGCGTCCGCCTCCCATCAGCCTGAAGTTCGTGCAGTCGTGAGCTGATCTTATCGTACTGAAATGTTTAGGAAACCCTCCTTTTCAAGTTATCCCGAAAATTCTTTGATTTGAGACCTATGCCAATGGAAACGCGAAGTTCAAAAGTTTTTTTCAAATAGATGGCTTTAAAAAAACAGCCGAAATTTTTCTCGTACCGCCGCTGTGGGAAAAAAAGAGAAAAATGTTTTATTTTTTCTTCTTTTTTCCCCAACGGCTGCAGGCGGCGCAATTTGTGTGTTTCTGGTCGCAAATTGTCAACACGGTGATCGAAACCAGCTCGTGCGACGATCGACGCTCGATCTCCACATAGACTCAGCCCACGGCCAACCCACTCGGTATCTGGCAAGCCCAACGAATATAGATGACGTCCTCGAAGATATCAGGCGGATCCATGGTCTAGGGGGCGAGAGCTTGCCGGCGGCGTCCTACGGTATCCTCCCAAACCTGAAAAACAGTCTATTTTTTGCCATTCGAGACGGATGGAGAAGTTTTGTCTTCTGTTTTGTGCAAACCAGCGGCCAAATGTTTTTTTATCACACGCCTGGTCAGCTCCCGCCACATGACACCGGCCATGGTGTGAAGACGGTGACCCTAGGGTGGGTCGGAGCCCCTAACGAGCGCACTCCGTTCAGAATTCATGACGCAATCGTTGGTTTTGTTGATCGATGTCTGTCGAGGACTCGGAATCTCGCCGCTTCGAACCAAAGATCGGCCTGAGTTTTTCTCAAGCCGGTGTTGGCCCAACATCGGCCCCAGATTTGCTTTTTTCGGGCTTTTCCAAAAGTTAGGAACTTTTTTTTTTTTTAGGTGGCCCATAGGAAGCGTGTTCTGAATTTTTTTGGCGGGTATCTTTGAAATTCAAAATTTTTATTGCAACTTCGCTGTACCATTGGCATAGGTCTGAAGAAGGATATTTTTGAACTGGATCTTTGCTAGATGCTTGGTTGCGCAGTCTGCCAGCATCTTCCCAGTTGGAGCGTAGGGGAGTGTGATCCTTCCTTCCTTGACCAGCTCCCTGATGAAGAAGAAGCGCAGTGCTATGTGCTTGGTCCTTGCCGTATAGGTTGAATTGCCCGCAACCGTTAGAGCTCCCGTGCTGTCGCAGCTGATCGGTACGGAGTTGATAGTCTTGAACGTTAGTTCCTTGAGGAATTTTGACAGATACACTGCTTCCTTGGCTCCGTAGCTTAGTGCATTGAGTTCAGACTCGACGGTAGACAGGGCTACTATTGATTGAGTCTTTACACCGAAGCTAATGGGTCCTCCATTCAAGAAAAAAAATCGATCCCGTAGTCGACTTGCGCGTGTCAGGGTTTGCACCGAAGGAAGCGTCTGTAAACCCATGTAGTCGAAATTGCCCTTTCTTGAACGTGATGGGCAAGTCAGGGTGACCTTTTAGGTACCTCAGGGCATGCTTGGCTGCAGTCATGTGTGCTTGCGCCGGCTTGCTGCACGCCCTGGTGAGCTGGTTGACCGAGTAGCACATGTCGTAGCGGGTACACTGCCTCAAGTATAGCACAGATCCCACGATGGCTTGATAGAGTTTCGTAGCTGTTGCACCTAGTAGCGTCTCCTCCGGTTGTTCGTTCGAAAGCTCCGATCCATATCCCGGCGTGTGTACAGGGTTGCACTCCTCCATCCCGAACCTCTCGAGGATGTTTTCGACGTAGTCTTTCTGAGTGATGGACAAGGTCCCTTGGTCATAGTCACGGGTGACTGTCATGCCAAGAATAAGACTGACTTCTCCCATGTCAGGCATAGCAAAGCGGTCAGTGAGAGCCTTTTTCAAGTGTCTCACTACGCTCTCGTCCTTTCCAGTGATCAGTATGTCGTCAACATACAGGGTCAGGATCACGAGGGTGTCCCCGCTTCCGTGCGTGTAAACGCAGGGATCAGATTGCGTGGGTGTGAAGCCAACTGTCAGCATCTCTGCGTTGATCGTGTCGTACCACAGGACATGTGATTGCGCTAAGCCGTAAAGACTTCTCTTCAATTTGTAGACCATTGGCTCACCGGTCTTGGTGTCCTTGGCGTCTTGTCCTGGGGCAACTTTGACGTAAACAGCGCGCCCTTCGATCTTAGACTGTAGAAAGGCCACTTGCACGTCCAGCTGCCATACCGGCCATCCATGTTCGCATGCGATTGCCAGTAGCATGCGGATGCTTCCGACACGACACACTGGCGCGTATGACTTCCCGTAGTCGATGCCTGGCTCCTGGACATATCCTTGAACGACGAGCCGAGCTTTGAACCGACCGTCCGTATTTTGCTTGAAGACAAATCGGGATCCGATGATTTTGTTGTCGTTGGGTACGCTGGTGATTGGAACCAACTCGTACACTTGATGTTCCTTGAGACTATTCATCTCCTTGTCAATAGCGGCTTTCCACTCCCTGTGCTCCGGTGAGTTGATAGTTCACAGAGCTTCTGTCTCTGCTTACCCGCCCGACCCTTTTTACCCCCTCAACCCCCCCCCCCCCCAACCTATCTTCAGCATGAACCACTCGACCAAGGGTTGGCCCCCTTGTTCAAGCGGTTGGTTAGAGGTGTGGGCAGGAGGGGGTGGACACGCGGAGTCCTTCCACGACGCTCCCCTCCGCGCCCCCAGTCGATGCGCGACACCGCGCCATGCCTGCCACTGCCGAAATTCCTGCGGATCTCGCCAATCTCGTGGGCGACGCGACAACAACGGCCGACCGCGGCATCCACGCCCTCACCGGCTTTACTTCCCCCCCAGGGCCATCGACACCCGACTCATCTACGTCCTATGACCAACGATGTCATCGGCACACGTCAACCGGCATCCGTCGACCCCGCACAGCACATAATTCGACGTCCGTTGTTTCCACAAGCTCTCCCGGACTCGTAGCTGCCCGCCCCGTGCTGATCGCACCACTGTCCCTGGGCCCAAGGGACAACTTCCCCGCGGACTCATCCGCGGAAGACTCGACCGCGTCACCAAGATTATGCCAGGAGCCACCTGTACCGACACCCACGCCCCGGTCACGAACTACTACAGGTACCGCACATTCTTCCGAGTTTCTCCCTCCTCCGCATATGTTAAATGCCCCTAGAAGGGACTCCCAGGGTGCTTGGTCACGAGCGTCACGCCGGCACGTACATCCTCCCGGGGCCTCGACACGATCGACCTCACCCCACACATTTTCGGAGACCAAAGCCGTCTTACCCACGCCTTCCCCGACAACGTCCCACACCACGCCCCCCCCCCCCCACTCCCCCCGACCTCCCTCCCAATTTTTGTTTTGGGACCAATCCTCGGTCTTCTCTCAGTGGTTCTCTTCGACATTCACCGTCTACAACGAGAAATACACCTGCGCGAAACAGTACATGATGTCGGAGAAGGCCAAGCTTTTCGGCGACACAGCAGCTCGCCGGACGATCATGTCCTCTCCGAATCCCTCACAACAAAAACACCTCGGCCGCTCCTTCTCCAATTTTAGTGAAGAGCTTTGGGTACAGCATCGGTACGACATCGCTTTCAAGGGCAACCTCGCCAAGTTCTCGGCTCCCCCCTTACTACAACAACTCGTAGACACCGGCGACAATTTCCTCGCCGAAGCAAGCCCTCACGATCTCGTCTGGGGCCTCGGCTTCCGGTCTGACGATACGCGGGCCTTACAACCTCTTCACTGGCCGGGACTCGGCCTGTTGGGCGACATCCTCATGAAGATCCACGAACAGCTTGACCCCCCCCCTCTACTTCCGTCCCTCCTCCGCGCCTCTCGCGTCTCACCCTCCAAAAATAGGATTCACGATATCAGTGCAACCGTTCCAGCTCCTACCGTGCCTTCCACCGCTGGACCATCCACTGCCCCCCTTCCTCCCTGAAGCAACAACATCCCACACATTGGTCTCTGCCATTTCGTCCAGAGCTGTCCTTCCCCCTTCACTTCCCTCCCTCTTTGCCGAACATGAATCGGGCCTCTCGAGCGGTATAACTACCGTTGACGACGCCTCCTTCACGACCAGGATCGAAATACACAGTGGACCCACTCTCGACAACGAACGATCCTGGACCCCTCTTGACCTCGAAGCCGGCAGTCTCGTTTGGATCATCAAACGTCTCCGAGGCTACCTCTAGTCCACCAAGTTCCACACCTACTCTGGCCACAAGGCGCTTGAGAGTATCACAACGCTCGCGTCCGACGCTGGCTGGAGTTCCTCTCCACCTACTCCTACACCCTGGAATACGGGAGAGGCTCCGCCAACGGCAATGCCGATTTTCTTTCTCGACTCCCACAACCAGCCACCGACCTCGACCGCACCGGACCAACTGTCTCAGCACTCCCGACATCGTCGGCATCTACCTTATCGAAGTCTGTGGTTTTACTCCGATCGACCCCAGCACCCCGGGCATCGGTTTGGGTGGGCTTGTCCCACCCTCACCCGTTCCCTGCGACACCATCCCACCACTCCCATGCACCGACGATGACTTCAACGATTTCCGCCGCCACGGACCACGTGTGGACAACTCGGCCTTGGTATACCCCCTACTCTATTGTCACCTCTGCCGCCGTCCAAGATACCACCGCTGGATCGTCTCGCAGCCTTCCCCGCCGGCCCCCGCTTTGCTCAAGATACCGCTACAGGATCGTCCCGCAGCCTTCCTGCCGGCCCCCGCTTTGTTCGAGATACCACCGCTGGATCGCCTCGCAGCCTCCCCGCCGGCCCCCACTTTGCTCAAGATATTGCCGCTGGATCGCCTCGCAGCCCCCCCGCCGCCCCCCGCCTTGCTCAAGATACCGCCGCCGGACCTCCTCGCAGCCTTCCCGCCGACCTCCACTTAGCCCAAGATACCGCCGCTGGATCGTCCTACAGACTTCCCGGCGGCCCCCGCTTTGCTCAAGATATCGCCGCTGGATCGCCTCGCAGCCTTCCCGCCGGCCCCCGCCTTGCTCGAGATATTGCCGCTGGATCGCCTCGCAGCCCCCCCGCCGCCCCCCGCCTTGCTCAAGATACCGCCGTCGGACCTCCTCGCAGCCTTCCCGCCGGCCTCCACTTTGCCCAAGATACCGCCGCTGGATCGTCCTGCAGACTTCCCGGCGGCCCCCGCTTTGCTCAAGATATCGCCGCTGGATCGCCTCGTAGCCTTCCCGCCGGCCCCCGCCTTGCTCAAGATACCGCCGCTGGACCGCCTTGGAGCCTTCCCGCCGACCTCCACTTTGCCCAAGATACCGCCACTGGATCGTCTCGCAGACTTCCCGCAGCCCCCCGCTTTACTCAAGATACCGCCGCTGGATCGCCTGGCAGCCCTGCTGCCGGCCCCCGCCTTGCTCAAGATCCTACCGCTGGACCGCCTCGCAGCCTTCCCGCCGGCCCCCGCTTTGCCCAAGACCTCACCGTCAACTCGCTTCGCAGCGCCTTCGTCGGTCACCCCTCTATCCTCGACCCCATCGCCGAATCGCCTTCCAGCTCCAAGAAAGCCGCCGTGACCGCTGGCGCTCCTGCTGGTGTGGCTTTCAGGCCACCCTTCGCCCCTCCATCGCTCACCTTGGGCGTCTCACTTTCGGCCACCCCTCGTTTCTCGTAGGACCTAATTTCTTCTCGGACCCGTCGTCGTTCCGCCACTGCCGCTGGAACTCCCCTTACTCCTACGGACTACGGATGAGGCCGTCGAACGTCAGCTACGGCAATCTCAAGACCGTCACCTGCCCGCCGCCGTCCGCCTGCCGTCGCGCCCAGGCCACTACCTCGGCGACCAGACGCAGCTCGCCGCAGCTCCACTCAAGACTCGCCCTCGCCAGCGACTCCAGCATAGCGCTACCCCACCAGTGTTCCTGCCATCACCACAGTCCTCCACCCCAGGGCCTTCTCCCCCGCCCTCCCCTACTCAATCCCCCCGCTACCTGAATCCGTTGCCCGGTCTGCAGACGACCCACACCTTAGTTCCTTCGTTGAGCGTTACACCTACACCGACTGGGCGCGCGAACAACGCACCGAACCTCTTTACTCCGCTACCATACGATAAATTTCCTTGGGGCTCACCTTCACCGCCACCGGACGACCTATGGGATTACATTCCTTCGACCTATCGCCCAGTTCTCTCGGAGGTCCTCGCCCTCGCCGCGAAAGGTCAACTGCCTACAACCGACGACGACACAGTCCTTCTCGTTCACCGAACACACCCGGCTCCCCTGGGCCAAATTCGTACGACTTCACCGCAGCCCCTCACATCGCCACCTCGCATTTACGTTCCAATGTTGATGAGACTGTGGGTCCTAAACACACGCCACTCCACCACCCCTTGCCACCTGGGTGTTGCTCGGACACTCAGCATGATTACGCGCTTCTACTGGTGGATTGCCATGGACATCTCCACCTGCTGGTGACTCCGCCGCTGCCTCAAGTGCCAGGCGCGAAAGTCTTCGTGCCAAACAAGTCGTTGGCCCACCCTCTCCCTGCCGCTAACAAACGGCCCCGGTATTCTCGTCAGCATCGACCAATTCGGGCCCTTACCCATGACGCTTCGGGGCAACGCCTATTTTATCCTTTTCACCGACCGTTTCAGCCGCCGCGCCGACATGTACGCCACTACTGAGGCCGAGTGCACCGCATCTGGCACGGCCGATATACTCGTCGATCGCTACATCCCTCTCTGGGAATGCCCCGTTACTCTCCTTTCCAACAACGGCCTTCAATTCTGCGCCAAACGCTCTCTCGCCCTCTATGAGCACTTCGGCATCAACAAAATTTCCACGAGTTCCTACCACCCCTGCACCAACGGTGGCGTCGAACGCGTCAACCACACCATGGCCCTGATGCTCGCCATGGTCGGCAACACACTACAAAACGATTGGGACTTGCATCTTCCTCACGTCGAAAGCGCCTACAACAACTCCGTCAGCGCCGCGACCGTGCTGGCCCCCAACGAAGTACACATTGGGCGACTGCGTCGCCTCCTCCTCACCGTGTTCGACTCTCCCAGCATTGGCGGAAATCAAAGCCTCAACCGCGACCAGCTCGCTTACACCGATCTCGCCACTGCTCGCCAGCAGCGTGCCTACCGCGCCGTCCGGGAGCTCCACGCTGTCTACGTATCGCGCCTCGACCGCCGCAACGCCCTCATCATGGACGCCCTCCACCTTCCCCCCCCGTTCTCTGTCGGCCCTTGGGCATGGATCTACAACACCGCTGCCACTAATTTCCAGGGCGCCAAGAAAGGCACCGACGCCACCGTTCTCAAGACCAAACTCTCCTTCAACTGGATTGCCCGGTTCAAAATCCTTGCCATGGGCTCAGCACTAGCCTCAGCCGTTCCGGATGGACGACCCCTTCACGACAAGCTCCTGTATTTCGACCTTCCCTTGGGCATGCCGGGACATGACACCAAACACCGCGTCTCCTTTCTCCGCTGCAAGCCCTGCCGGAACCCCGACGACATCGAGGATCTCCCGAAACACCTACCGGCCGACCTGACTATGAACATGCTCAGTTCCTTCTCCACCAAGTCCCCGCCCTTCCACGTCACCTTCGACGACATCTCTCCACCGCCCGAACGCCTCGAGGTCGATCAGATCTCTGTACACCAACTCGTTCGTGGCCGGGGAGGCGTTCTTGCCGTGATGTACGAAACACACTGGGCCGGACTCCTTAGCCCTTTTTGGGAACACGAACGTGATCTACAGCTCCACCGACCCCACGTTCTCCGCTATTGGTCGGGCACCCCTTCACAGTACCGCCAGACCAACCGTTTATACCGCCAGATGCGCATCGGGGCCGCTCACCGCGAACTATCGCGGTCCCGGGGTGAAATCTTCCTCGCTCCCGGGTACAGCCTCGTACTACGCACCCTCTGGCTTCACCGCTTCAGCTCTTCCCCTCTACCAGCTGGGGCTCACCTTTGGTAAAAGGCCCGCGATGGTCTCTGGTGGTTGGGCAAAGTTGCCCCCCGCGCCTCGACCAACACCTCCTCCACTGACTCCTACATCGTCCGCTTCCTCGACGACCGGGCCCGATCAAGAGTACTCTACTCCCGCCCCTTTACACCACTTCACGGAGCGTGACTTAAGGATCCTGATGCCTTCTGCTTCATCAGGCCGGAGAACTAGCACGCGGTGTATTACGTAACGCCACAGTACCCAACCCCTACCACTCGTCCGCTCGCCCAGTTAACCGTAGCTGATGATCGGCGGATGCGTTAGATTGTCGAATACTAGTTTCGGGACCGGAATATTCTGTGCGTCCGCTGTCTTTGACACGCGTTCGATTTGTGTGTTGATTCCAACTAGCGCCTCACGTTTCGTTTGTTTCGCTAGGACGCAATTCGCAACAAAAAGTGTTATTGTACCTCCAGGGTCTACCTTTCTGTTGCGCCTCCTTTTTGCCTTTTCTTCGGGGCAGTCTTTCGGTCTTTGTTTGTGTGTTGTTGTTTTTTTCTTTTCGTTTCTTCCTTACGTTTGTTTGTTACTTTTCTTTCTTTCCTTGCTTCTTTGTTCCTTTTTCTCGTTTTTGTTTAGTTAAAAACACGTAGGCCCCTTGTCGTGTCCTTCTCGCTCTAGCGTCATGTAGACTTCGCTCTATATCAGGTATTTTCATTAGCTTCCTAGTTCGTGCCATACCTTACTCGGCCTCTTTCTCACTTTTCTCGTCAGTTTGCGCCGCGATTAGCCACGTCTCGCTCATTGTGGTCAACCGCTGTCGACCCCCTCCTCGATGTTTCCCGTTTGATATTACTTCGTATACCATGTTGGACGATTGTCACGCTCTTGACTCCCATCTGCGCTCTGTTTTCTCTGGCATCAGTACACCCCCCCTGGCATTCCCTTAGCAGTAAGTCACAATGCTTCACTATTACCAGAGGCGGCCTAGCCTCATTTACGAGGTGCGGGTTGATCTATAGTCTCATTGGACTGCCGTTGTTTTGAATAGTAGTATCTTCGATCCCCTTTCCAATTTTCAGATATATATCTAGCCACCCCTATATCGATGTATGATCTGCATCTACGACTATTCAGGGTGGCCTAATGTGATGGTGCGTCTGATATATGAGAGATAGAACCACCGTATCTATATTTGGGTACGATATTGTTACATTACATCGTGTTTTCCAGTATACGTAGGGGCTCTATTCTAACGGACAGTCGTATCCGTATGCAGAGTAGAACACCTGTGATCTGATTGGACCTGAGTCATAGTGCGTACTACGTAGGGTAAACCTGCATTGAAATTGGGACACGTCATTACAGGCAGGGTATTACAGTGGGAAGTTGAGGTGGCATATCCTATACTTACCGGTACATGGGAGCCGGTCATGCTAGAGAGTATGACCCCCTCCCCACATGCCCCTCCCTTCCCACTCTCTCAGCTTGACCCTTCAAGCTCTCCCGCAATTAATTAATGAGAACATCTATCTTCACTATTATTTCTCTTGCCATCCGACAATGTGCAGCATGATCTTCAACATTGATCACTAGTAACTTTCCCGAAAGAAGAAAACCTCGGAAACAAAAAGAAACCCACGCACCAAGTCTACCATTATTGGACGCGTCCTGATACCGATCAAGCACTACTGTAGATCAACCTGTTTGTCTTCTGTGGATCATCATCGCCGGCACTCTTGCCTTCTCTTCACATCTGAGCTATATTGCGGCTGTTACCGAAAAGAAAAAGACACAGATGAATTTCCACCCGAGGAGCAAATGTTGTAAGGCTTAGATTGGGTAGGCGATGTGTTAACCATTTACCAATAGCCCGACGGACAAAGACCTTCACAAATGGCGTTCAAATGGCGTTTATCGGCAGAAGATAAGTCGTTGGTTGTGGCTTCGAATCTCACGTCCTCCACGAAAGCGCTTTAAGAATATTTAACGAATCTCTTCATGTCAAGGGTCTGATAAAACACTCTTCCTGGGACCCCAGAGACTGTTAAGAACATCTGACTATTATTAGGCACGTACGGCCCCATCCGAAGACCAAGGACCCGGCTGTTCGGAAGGGGGAGAGAGTTTCATACGTACGTGCTTGGAGTCAGTCGAAACCCATTGATTTGTTTTGATTTTTCTTACGCAGTATTGTTGCTGGACGGTGCACCCCCCTCCCCTTCTCTCCCGCCCGCGCGTGCGTAAATGCACGGATTAGAAAATTGTATTGAAGTTGAGTTTTGGGATTCTGGATGAATTTGGGGTTTTCTAAGCAGGGAGGCAGCTGTTTTATGGGTTTTAGGATTTCTGTGTTTGAATTGGTAGCACTACTACTGTACTTGTAGTGCCACGACGACAGCATCCATGTGTTGGATGATTGTAGACCTACTATAGTAGTACGGCTTGGACACTATGATCATGACAGTGTGCCGCAATTTGGGGAGACTGTAGGGAACCTACCGTACTTTAACCCCACCTCAGGACAGTGTAAGCATTATATTCCTGTGTGCTACCAAACCATCACACATGCCTTACCTCCCATACCACCCCCAAACCCCACATTTATAACTTGTTCTTACTCTACCCCTTCCCCATTTGGCCCTATGTCCTGGCCGAATTCCTTTGAACACTGTTTTCCCACATAAATATATTGAAACATTATCCTCCTCCTCTCTTGTGGCTCTTACGTACATCATAAAATGCATCGCTCTTCCACCCCCCCCTGACGTTGCATTCCCACTCTCGACACCCCTCCTGCTGCATGTCTCGTAGCTCCCCCAACTCTTCCCGAATGCACGGTATACTCTCCCGGTACCAACCCTTGCCTTCCCACTAAATCTCTCAGTGGCACTGTGACCTGGTTACGAGTCCACACTCTCCATCTAGTATTTCCGTCTGCGTAGATATGTAGCAAGAGGGCAACTTACGTCCAAGCCAGGATACAGCAACATCAACTCGAGCATCACCTCAAAGCCGCCGGCCTCACCCCTCAAATGTGAAACAGACGGTGACATACTACTATCTCGCCCCAACCACCGTTTCCTAGAGTGAGTCCACCTCTCCGCATCTCTTTTGATCTCCTTTTGATATTCTGAACAACAGTTCCATCCGATCAGCACACCGCCACAATTCAGGGACTGGCAAAACTATACCTGAAAAAAGGAACCTCTCCCCTCGTCACTCCATTTTTTTTGTGGATTTTTCGATCATTGTATGAAAACATCTCAGACACACGGCCCCCACAATATAAGAAAGAAACCACTATTGTATAGCATCATCCACATCACTTTTCCCGCTTCCCCCCACTCCGGAACAATTGACAGTCCCTGCTTCAGCATAACCCACGAACTTAAAAGCCGAGTCCGTGGAGGTTTCCTCCCTTCAGTGCACTCACTCTCCCTCGCAATGCCTGCCTTCACGGATTTTATATGGTAAATGCCTCATCGGCTATTATAGATTATATTCCCACTCGGCGATGAAAATGCTGTACACCTACCAATTTCCCTTCAACTGTCGACGCTTTGTTTCCACGAGAAAAATACAGATGCGCCGTCTACTTTGTGATCTCAACCGCTACCGCCTCCTCTCCCAACTCCGTGTCCACATATACGCTTCTGTGCACAGCAATTAAACGCCACTGCGTCCGCAAGCGCCAGGCAGCTTTGTAAGTAACGTTTGTCGAAATAACCACTCGGACCGTCGCCAATAAGCCCGCAAGACTCCCGAACACGTCGTCCCACCATTCTTCCCCAAACTTGCCTCCTGCCAATGCACATGCGGGTAAAGGGAAGAGAATTGCGAACTAATATTTTCGAGAGGCCACCTAGAAATGTCATCAGCCAACACATCCTGGACCCCTGGAACATGTGCGCAGCTTTAAAGCACTAGCAACCATTTCGCATTTCTGTCCCTCCCAAGTAAATATCGTGCGCATCCAAAACGCAGCTCTCGGGTCACGTGCCACGTGCTCTCCCGCATTTCTTAACCCACGTCAGTCGCCGTGGACGGACGGACGGACAGCTTGCGTTGCGCCACGGGTTCAATATCATTATATTCCACATGATGATTCCGTGAGTTTTAATCCCACCGCCGTTGGTGAGTTTTTTTTGTAAAATATAACAAGGAATTAGCCATTAGCCAAGAGGTACGAGTACAAGGAATCAGCCACCAAAATCAACAGTTAACTGCTGAGAGCGCGAAGCGTAGGCCGAGGCGCAATTACTGCTGCTGTAGACTGCAGGCAGACGCCAGTCGACGAGGAGGGAATAAATGGCAGATGAAGCCTTCTTTCTCGCGATGAAAAAACTGAAGGCACGCACTGTGGGGAGGGGGAAGGAGAGGATGCGATGTGACCCCGGATCTATGAGTTACGACTATTAATAGGTGGGAGATAGAAAAGTAAGAGCGAACGAAGTTGATGAATACATGTGGGTAATAACGGGTGGAAACATTAACAAATGCGCCCAGAATGGTCATCTCGGCCATATGGGCCGAACGTGTCCTCGTGCTAAGTCGTCGTGTTGATGTCATGGTATTCACGATGGTCCCGTTTCCCCTCTATTGTGCGCCAGTGGTTCCACCGTTCCACCGGCCGAGGCGGGGGCCGGAGGTGTTCCATTGTTGGGTTGGTACACTGTGAGGGGCTGGTGCGCGGTCGCTGCGTTTCGGGCGCCTTGTCCGAGCTGGAGGGGCGCGGTGTTACCGGTGTTGTGAGGCGAACCGTGTCGGTAACCACCTTGCCCATTGTTGCGTGCATTATTTCGCGAAGGCACGTGTGTAGTGCCTCCGTGATATGATTATTGCGATTACGGCTGCTGTCATTGTGTCGAGAGGAAATTCTGCGACGGTCAGAGGTAGACGACGAGCGAGCGTTGAGTTTTGGCCGCCTACAGAGTAGTCACGGCGACGGTGAGAGTGCATGCGCTACTGCCAGCGACGGTAGGCGTCACCATTATCGCCGAGTTGACCTAGCTGGGGGTTAAGGCAGCCACTAACACAAATATTAATAAACGCGTTCGCGACCCTTTTCTTGCTACGTTGCATGCCGCGTATCTTCAGATTCCTCGCGTCTCTTTAGGGGCAAACCTGCTTCCTACCCTAACCCTAACCCTAACCCTAACCTGCTTCCTACCCTAGGACATTTTTGTTGGTTTATAACCGGCGTTCGCCTTGCAAGTTATGGGGGTGGTGTGGGAGTGGGTTGTGAAGCGCCGTATCTTCGATCCATTTCTCAGATTTTTTCGGATGGATTTTGTCCCCCTCCCGATTTCGATGCATCTGCACATACAGCCCTTCAAGGTGGGCTTGTGGCATGGTGTTCATGATCCCGTCTCCCCTCTATTGTCGAGGAGGCGTGTTTCTGATGAAACGCGCCACGCAAAATAATTTAGGGTTTTTGCCAAAATCAGGTACATTGCCACTTTTCGGCCAAAATCAGTTACATTCGAAAAACAAGTACAAAACACACCCACCCCAGGAGCCCTGATATTGGCCAGGCTGACATCGAAACTGTTTTTTAGGCCCGAAAAGGCCAAGGTATACCTGTTTTTTTCTACTCTGTCTACGTAGCTTTCAACTGATTTTGGCCAACCTTGAACCAATGAGAGAGAGGCCATACGAGTACGTACACTGTTGTACATATCTCTCCGTATGCGTCTGCCCTCCCTCGGTTGAAATTATTATGTCTTAACGTACTAGGCACTTCGCTCAGGAAGGAAAAACGTACATCAAATTGTGCGAAGCGAACAGAGGTCCACGATTGAATTTAGTGTTTTTAATGATCGTAATTGCAAACCGGCGACTTGATAATGCCAAGAGTCCCACCGCCATGCTTCAGGAAAAAACAGCTCCGACGCCAGCTCGGACGCCACGTACGCTTCGCGTCGCGGATTTCGTATGTACGTACGTACATACCCCAGGTAGGGTACTACTTATTTTCTTCTTTTGATATGCTCTATGTCTGCACTCGTATGTACGAAGAAAGCGAAAGCACAGCACGGCACAGCAGCACACCAAAAAAAACAATGAAAATGAAACCGAAAATTCTGAAAGAAAATAAAACCCCCGTCCCCTCTCGTGTAATAATTTTCTGCCTGATAGGAACACCTTAGGGTCTTAACGAGGAGTGTTTTTATGTTTTTTCAGTATTTTCCCGAAATTTCGGTATTTTCCTATAGGAAAAATCCAAGAAATACCGAAAGTTCGGGAAAATACTGAAAAACCCCTAAAAACACAGCCCTCGTTGAGATCGACCCTTTTTACACCCCGTCAAAAAGAAGAAAAGAAAAAAATCGAACAGAAGAGCTTCTCTGTCAGCCTCGTACGCCGCCCGCCCCTCTCGCGACCACCTCGCCACCGATTCGATCAGGGTAAAGCTTTTATCCATCTCTGCCACAATCAGCCCCGTCGCCCGCCTCGCGCGAAGCCCGGTGCTCACCGTGGCCGTCGTTCGCCAGCTAACGTCGTTCGCCAGCTAATGTTGGTGTTCAAACTGCACAGCTCCCTCTTTCAACTTCAGCGTGGCCGCAAAAATAAGCACCGCTTGAATACTATCTTGCTATACCGAACGACCCTTATAACTCGTACATACTCTATCAAAAATCGTAAATGGAGGCCAGACAAAGCCCGTTCATGCATCCCTCGTGTCTCGAGGCACACGTGACGCCTAGGCACGAAACCGGCGACCGCGCTCCTTGCAACCCCCCCTCTACCCGCCAGCACCCGCTGACACCCGCGACGGCGCCGAACTCTCCCGCGGTGCCGTACTCGGCGTACACGCACGCACACGAAACGAAAGAAGAAAAAAGGAAGACATGACCGAGAGTGCCAAGAGGAATGGAGAAAACAAAGAACTGCTGGAAAGGTCCGGCAAGTAATGAAAGGAGGCGATTTCGAAGTGGGAGCTTTGAGAGGCCAGGGATGTACCAACCGAGCACGCTCAGGATTTAGATCTAAGTAAGTGGTTCTATAAACTCTGTACTCGTACGTTGTACGTGAAAGTACGTATTTATTTAACACATGCATACATGCGTATGCTGGTTTAACTTTTTTTCTTCTTTGGGGTGTGCGACGTGCTTCAGATATTAACTAGTTGTTGTGATGTGTCCTACTGATGCCTGTGTTGTTTTCGATGGTCACAGCGGTCTATACAGCACCACACCATGGTCTTTATCTGCACCACCCCGCGTCGAGGTGATCTGAGATTTGGTTCGGCAAGATAATTTTGTGCCGAGCAGGCGGTGCCGCGAGGACGGTCTTCTAGCAGATTTGAAGCTGTCAGCGGGGGGCTGCGCCAGATTAAATACTCTTCTTGGCGCCCCCGCCGTGGCAAAACAAACGAAGCCTATTATTAATAGTAGTGATGACTCTCTGCAGGTCCAAGTGAAGCCCGTGGTATCTACACCCTAAAGAAAACAAAACAATTTAGATTTTGGAGGCCATGTGGCACGCTTCTTTTACCCGACTTTCATGGACAGAAAGAACACCGCTCGTGGCGCGCGTTTTATACTTGGTTTTAGTGTATACCTGATTTTGGCTCAAACGGATCAGGTATAACTGACGTTGGCATTTGACCAATGAATATATCTACCCCCCCCCCCTGCTGTCAGAACTCTCTGAGAGCCAGGAAAGTGGGAATTATCAAGATAATACATCAATCTCTGTGAGTGAGTGCACACGTCTAGCTCGACCTGCAATACAGCAGGAGTCGGGCCTGCCCTATGATATATGCTGTATACTATTAATACTAATAATAGTATCAAATAGTTCATGTGTTGGTAGCATCCAGGGGAGCCACCGCCGTAAGTATTTACTCGTCGTACTCTGCTTTTTTTTTTAGAATTGAATTTATATCGCAAAAAAAACACGCGCGAACGACTTTGTGTTTTTGAGGACCGCAGTCCCTTTTGGGCACAAACCACTCAAATTCCAAGTAGTTTGTCTCCTAACCCTAAATAGAAGGGCTAAGTTTACGGAACTGAGAATTGGGCATGTAACTTATATTGTAGAACGAGCACGCCGGATGAGTGTTTCTGACGAATATGTGTGTGTGAAGCAGGGATATAATTAGTGGTCCGGTGTCTGTTGCGCGCAGCGCAACAGCAACAGGCGACGCAAGACAGAGCGCAACAGGCCTGCGGCGCATGTTGCGCGTCGCAGGCGCGCAAGCCCCCCGCAGGGACCTCCCGGGAGGGCCCCCGGAGGGCCCCCCCGGGAGGGCCGCCGGAGGTTAAGAAATTGCGATATATGCGCGAATATATGCCCGAAAACCAACTATTAATAACAAAGTGCGTTTAAGTCTTCCGAACCTCGAAAAGGTATGTATCGGGATCAGAGCCTAAATTTCTTTTGTTCTACTATAGAAAAAGGGCCTGTAAAAAATATCGGCTGCGGCGAATTCAAAAACAGAGCTCATTTTTTTTTTCACCAAAGACGAATTTGGAAAACAGTGCTTCAATGTTTGTTGTTCGCCTGAGGCGACAACATTTTTTTGAGCCTGCGGCCATAAAAGATGCGCTTCCAAAATCGCGTGTGTTGCGCTGCGCGCAACCAGAGGCCCTCCGCGGCTGTTGCGGAAAACGGACATTTTGACCAAAATGTTGCGCCAGCGCAACAACACAACAGCTATGATAATTATAATTATATACCCTCCCTGGTATGAAGCAGCTATCTTACACTGCTGTATACAGCAGCATACACCGAAAAACAAAGTTGAGAGCTTCAATCATTCAATCGGTCGTTCTCACAAGCTGACGTATTTGTACAATTAATTTCATTCTGAAATAAATGCCCTAAAACAATACCTGAGGTATTCGTACTTTTTTATGATTATTTGCCTTTCGACAATGTGCAGGGCGTTACTCATTCAAAATGAAAAAGCTGATATAATTCGTCGAATGCCACGTACTATGATTAGTATTATTATGCTTGCCATCCGAGAATGCGTAGTATTGTTCTAAAAAAAGACTTTGACGGGGGACCATATTAAATAGGACCTACGGTCACACTCACACCTACATATTTGGCTATTTTACTATTAATAGCAATATTTGGTCCTACATTCACTATGGCCCCCCGTAATAACAGAAAGTGAAGAACTCTCCAGAACAACAGCGCGGCTGCCGCAGTATCATTATTATCATGCATGCCTTCCGACAATATTTTTTTTTTTTTTTTTTTTCATCCCATTTATTATCTTCGCACATCTTCTTCTCTCTCTCCTGCCAACTCGTAACTCAGATCCGGGGTCACATAGCAGGCTCTTCTCCCCCCTTCCCGCTACGGTATATATAGCGTAGATGCCATTCCAATATATACCGAATATCCTTCCGTAAATCAGCAGTATTCCTCATACGCTTCTCTGCGAGCCGTTTTCCGGTTTCCATTCCCCACATACTGATAATATGTATTGTGTAGGGTTGTTAGACAGCCTGGTGTTTGGGCATAGATGCGAGGAAGATGCAGTAAGATATGGAAGTAGGGATGCAGGAAGATATGGACATAAATATGCAATAGGATGGACGTACGTATATAACGGAGAAGGAAACACTTTAAGACTTAGGGATGAGACGAAAGGGAGGATGGTTCCAGAGATTGGTATTTTTGAGCTGCAGGGCGGAAGTGGGTGGGGGGGGAAGGGGAAGGGGAAGGGAAGGAGGAGCCAGCCAAGAAAAAATAGGGGTACGGGCTCTGCGAGTCAGCGGAGTCAAAACTGGGGGGGCGTTGATGAGTTTGGAAAAAGGGAAGGAACCGCGACGGGAAGGGAGAAGAAGGGACGCATGGAGCAAAAAGGATGGGAGACGGGAGGAGCCGTCGCGCCAGTACCAGGATCAGTGCAGCTGGGAACAGAAGGTACGACAACGGGGGTTGAAAGGGAGGGGCGATTACGCTGGCGAGCGGTGTTGAATAGGTTGTTCAAAGCAAAGGAAGGCTCGGGAGAACAGGGAATGATATTGGCAACGGTGGGTCAGATAGCCGGGGAGGTTTTAACTCGATACAGCGGCGAAGTGAAGGAGGTAGTGGGATTCTTGGGTGGGAAACTCTTGGCGCCACACATGGACGGGGACAGGATAAAGGATTTTTTTCGGAAAGATACATGGGTTTCCGGACATTGCGAGGTTGGAACATACTGCAAGAGTGGGAGTTTTAGTGGACGTTGGGCCGGGAGGGGATCTAAGACACGAGATTGAGGACGGAAATCACTCGAGTGCGAAAAAATACTAGAAGGAGGTGAGGGGGGAGGTGATCGCGGACGTGGTACGAGGTAGAGCGTTGGTATTTCCGTACGAACAAGTGGAAGTCTTTCGGGGACTAAGGATATCACCGGTTGGGGTGGTCGAAGAAAAGGCTAAGCACGAAATAGTGCATGATATAACGTCTGGGGGCAACAGAGAGAAGCAAGGGAGGGGATCGGTGAATGAAACGACAGATTGGAGTAATATTCCCGAATGCGAGCTAGCAGAGGTGATGAACGATATTGTAAAGCGGATTCTGGGGTTACGGGCGAAGTTCGGCACAGGTAGGAGGATTCTGATCTAAACAATGGACGTCAAGTATGCATTTCGTCAGATTGGGGTTGACCCGGCCGAGGCGGCGGCTTTCGGGTACGTGATAGCAGATTATATTGTAGTGGACATGCGGCTGCAGTTCGGATGGAGGGGGAGCCTAGGGTGGTGGGGGGTGGTGGCGAGCGCGATGCAGGACGCGCAGCGAAAAACGATGAGGGCGACAGCGGTGATTTTGGAGGAAGGGATCAGAGCAACATCGCTTGTAAAAATTGCACCTATGACGGGGAAAAAGGTGGAGTCGTTGCCAGTTGTCTGTAAAGTGCCGATAAATGGAGCGGGGGGGGGCAGAAGATGGAGCGGGAGTATCGTTCTTCATGGATGACGCTATCTCGGTGGAGGTGCAATGGGAAGAAGGGGGGGGGCGGTGCTTGAACTTGTCGAGGTCGTTGGCATCGATACATGTTCAGGCCATGGGGGAAAGGGGAGTGGGGGGGGAGCCGCTGTTGTCGCATAGCAAGGTAACGGACTGGGCACCTCAGCAGGAAGTTTTGGGATTTACGTTGGATACGGAGGCGATGACAATCTCGTTACCACAACGGCAGTTGCGGGACCTGCAGGAGAGGTTGGGGGAATGGCCAGCGGCGAGGGAGACGGCAATGGTGAGAGAAGTGCTGGTATTGGCGGGGAAGTTACATCATGCGGCTTTTGTAGTCCGGCCCGGGCGGTATTTCGTGCGAAGGCTTCTGCTGCATCCTAATGGGGGTGAAAGGGCCGGGGGGGGCAAGGCGTGGGGAAGGCATAGGAAGAGGGCGGAGGCCAACAGAGTATTACGACAGACGGCAGAGTTTATGGCGGACGTGGGGTGGTGGAGATGGTATGTGCAGCAGGAGACCATCAAGGAAGGGGAGAGGATAGCAGCTTTGTTTTATCGGTTCGTGAAACAGGCACCGGAGAGGAAGTGGTTCTCAGATGCATCATATGAGGACTGGAGGTATCAGCTCACGGAAGAAGTGAAAAAGAGGACGGTACGGAGTAAGCGGGAAAAGGCGATAGGATATCAACTAACTGATGGCGATGGTGGTGACGGCGTACGTGATGGTTGTGATGAGGGGAGACAGGCCAAAGAAGAAAGGGGCGACGGTGTTGATGAGAGGGGATAATTAATCGGCAGTGCAGTGGGTAATTATCTGCCAAGGAGGGAGAAGAGAGGAAGTGAGGACAGGGGCGCTGATGAAGATGTTGGGGGCATTGGAAACGCAACGGGGGGTAGACAACAGATTAGCGGATGGAATAACTAGGTGGAAGGGAGAGGAAATCCAAGATAACTTGACAAAAGAGAGTCCTCCAACTATTTGGCAGGTGCAGGAGCTGGGGGAGGAGGAGCAGCGGATGTGTTCGGAGTTTTTGCGAGAGGATACGCCTTCGGACGGGTTGCCACGTCGACTAGAAAGACTTACGAGGCGAGTTGGAGGATGTGGGTGAGTTGGAAGAAGTATGCCGGAAAGGTGATTTGGCTGGAGGAAGAGATGGGGAAGTCGGGGATGGCAGAAGAGCTGGTACAATACATGTCATTCTGCTGTGCGGTGAAGAAAAAAAAAGAAGAAACGGTGACTGGGAAACTGGTGGCGGTTAATTTCTACCATGAGCTGTGGGTGGGATTGCCATTGCCCGTAAGCCGCGTCAGCGTGAAGGCGGTAACGCAAGGGATCAAGAGGGCACACGTGGAGAGTGGGAGTCAACAGCGGGTAAGAAGACCGTTAACTTGGGGGATGCTGGCAGAGATGGAAGGTGGCAGCTACGAGTGGGGAGTGGGGGGGAGAGTGATGTGCATAGGACTGGCGCTAACGTACCTGCTGCTGCTGAGGGCGTCGGAGTTCGCGGAGGAGAATGGAGTGTTTCACAAAGTATACAGCCTGCGTTTTCCCGGGAGGGGTTGAGAAGAGGGAGAGGAAGAGAGGCGGATAAGGTGGAAGTCAGATTAAAAGGGTCGAAAGGGGATCAGAAAGGAAAGGAGCGGTAATGGTGAGGACGAGAAACGTTCGAAACGAGAGGGGGGGGGGGTCAGGAGAAGGAGGGGCAGTGGAGCTGTTGGGGGAGCGGTTCGGGATGCTCAAAGGAGAGGGTATTGGAGATGATACTTGTAAGTAACCATCTGTCGTCACTTGATAATACAGAGTCATCTGGTATACATAGCGTAGCATACGTACCACAAGTAGCCTTGTTTGACGTGTATCGTATTGTTGCTGTAGTTACTTTAAGTAGTACGTACGTAGCTTGAATGTGTGACAAACAACAGTTTACAAGCTGTGTCGTTACTGATATGTGATAAAGTATATGTACTGTATCGCACGTACGGAAGTACATGTGTACATGTAGCGGGACTGTCATGTCCAGGATCCCTCTTAGAACCGGTAAGGTTCGGGATTAGCCACAGGGTACTGATTTGAGCGCACCCTAGCAGTTCAGTTGTTGGAGTAACAATATTGGCTACCGGCTGGGGTCATGGATTGATTGGGGTGGTAATTTTTTTGTTTTTGTTATTTTTGTTGCAAGCGCAAGCACGCATCGTCCCCCCCCACATGAGCTCGCTCTACATCTGCTCATCATCATCAGTTCATCTGCTGAGCAAATCAATCAACACTGGCCAGGAGTCGCCAACAACATCTCTTTATCTTACAGAGAAGCTTACACATACAAGTTTGCTTAACGGCAGCTTAAGCATTTGCCCTCTCCAGATTGGGTCTTATCGGCCATCGATAAGCGGATCTGAGCGTATACCAGCGACGAGCTGACACACGCTGCGCGTACACCAGCTTCGAGCTGACACACGCAAACCACATTATTTAAGAGGTTATGAGCCTCGAACACTAAGCAAACGCGACTTACAAGCCACGGGGCACCATGGCCGCCACGACCGGCCGCTCCAAGAGCTACGAGTTCACAACTACTCCTTCTGACATCAGCTCTACGGAATTTCAGGGTTTCAAGAAGCGATCAAGATCGCTTGCTGCTGCTTCCTCTACAAGGAGTACTGCCGCCTTCCGAGGTCTACGGGCTACAAGTGCGTTGGCGGTCTACTATATAAAAGTGAGTGGGTCTATAAGGGTCGTACGCAGATAGCAGTCATTAGAATTGCTAAAACTGTGATAACGACACCCACAGAACCACCACGCAGAACGTTGGTTGAATATAATTTCACCGCGTCAGGTCAATTTTATTTTTATTTTTGACCCCCTCGACCACACTCGAGGTACACACTGCTGCTGTACGTCATTAAGACAGCCATCTCCACCACAACGAAGTCGAACTGCTGTTGGGAGGTCTAGCTTGACGTAGTCCACGCTCTGGATCATAAGTTTCGGGAGACGTCCGAGCAACAGCTAGCTGTGTAATCCACTTCCGACAGCAAAACGCGCTGTCTATTCACCCGACCACCCTACGGAGGCAGGTCAATCGGAAATTTCTTCAAGTTTTTTCGGAAAACATATAATCTGCGAAGAATCTGAGACCCCAAGAGGCCGTTCATACAAACAGTTCTAATTTATAGAATGCTCTTGACCTGGCCTGACAGTCTCGCCACACAGCAGTACCTGTACAACAGTGCAGCACGTATAACACACGGTGTGTGGTACTTGCCTCTGCTGTACCTAGCAAGCAGCTGTTTGAGGACGTAGTACTGCTGCCGTATCTTGTGGTGGCCTACTACTACTGTACCAACGACAGCATCATGAGCGACAACTCCAGCAGCTTGGCCAACACAATCAAAGCATTGAAAAAGTTTGATGGCAGGGACCCTGGTCTCTTTCCGGAGTGGATAAAGAAGCTAGCTGTGGTACTTGGCGTTACGCGGCGCGATATTGCAAGCCTAATCGAAGGTCGTGCCCGGCCAACCGAAGAAACGGCAGGCACACCTGGGACGCAAGAAGCACTCGAGCAAGAAATTGCCTCGTTTGACCGCGCGAACGAAGACCTCTACGCAATCCTCTACCTCCTCACCGAGAAGCCAGCCTCGCTGATCGTGCACAAACACGAAAATGACGAGGATGACGGCATGAGCGGCAATGGGCAATTGGCGCTCGAGGCCCTAGTCGAAAAGTATAAAAAGGTCACTGACGAGGTTGTCCGCGCAACGATGGAGAAATTGGTCAATACCCGCATGAAGCAAGGCCAAGAGCCTGATGATTTCTTCATGGAGAAGACCCTCGCACGCGCGGAGCTGGTCAAGATGGGTGAGCCGATCACCGACCACCGCTTCAAGGACATCTGTGTACAGGGCTTCACAGAATATTACAAGGACATCAAGATGATGATGTACCGCGACCCTACGTTTGATATCGACCAGATGCAAACTACCATGCGGCATCTCTATCTTGACGACTTATCTCGCAGCAGCAGCGCAAAAGGGAAGATCGCTGGACGAGGTGTCGCCATGACCGCGGAGACATCCACCTGCAGTCATTGTGAAAAAGTGGTTCACCTCGTCCGCAACTGCCGGCAAAAGAGGAACGAAGCACACAAATCTACTGGTGGTGGAGCCTACGACAAGAAGCCACAGACGAAAAAACCTTTCGGGGGGAAGGCTCGATCCACGGGAGCCGCTGGACAGAAGTGGTGCTCCGTCCATAAGACTAGTGATGAGGGGTGCTATGCACAGGGCGCACAGCGTCCGGAACACAAGGGTGCTCACCTCGCCACTGCTGTACTAAGTGCGGGATCCCCTCCAGTCAACGACGATGAGAAACAATCCCTCAATTTCGATGATGATTTTGACAAGGGATTCGCATTTTCAGGATTGACGACACGAAATGACGGAGGGATCACAGTATCCAACCCGGACGTGTTCACCATGGTGGTGGACAGCGGTGCCTCGGACCACTTTGTGGATAGCGAGTTGATCCCAAGGCTGCAACAAGGCATGGTGCAGTACCGAAAACTGGAACAGCCGGAGCCCATCGAGACCGCAGGCAACAAGCAGGTGTTCGCGACGGCAACGGGAAAAATCTGCGGACACATCATCAACAAATCAGGTCCGCCTATCCCTGTCCGCATCTTCGTCATGATTGTTCTCGGGATGGGACGCCACCTCTTCTCTTCTGCACGAGCAATGAAATCAGGAGTGAGCACCATCCTCGAAACAGGGAACCCCCACCTCCAGTTCGACAACAAGACTTCTCTCCTTTTGAATCAACACCAAAAGGACGCGGGTATGTGCTCGTTTGACGTGTCACTGCGCGCCCTTGACGGCGTGACCTATGGGAGATCCGAGACACCATCAACACCCTCGGTGGCTCTCCCGGCGCAAGTAAGCGCTGACACCTGGCACAGGCGACTGGGACACATGAACCCTCGCAACATGGAACTTCTTCGCAAGGTGGAAGGCAACGGTGTTAAATACATCGGCACTGTGCCAGGTTGTGAAATATGCGCAGTAGGAAAAAACACGCGAAAGGCGCACCCGAAGAAGGACAAGCACACGACCGATGGACCAATGGAACTGGTTTATACGGGCCTAATGGGGCCAATCACACCAGCAGCAAGGGGAGGATACAAGTACGTCAGCAAGTTTACTGATGACTTTTCCCGCATGAAGGAAATTTTCCTCCTCAAATCCAAGGCGGAGGCTGTCAACTCACTCCACCTCTACAACATGACGGTGGCTGTTCCCTTGGGACTGCGCATCCAACGACTGAAGTGCGACAAAGGAGGCGAGTACACTTCCAAGGAGTTCAAGCAGCTCTGCATCAACTCCGGCATTACTATGGAGTACACCGCCACAGCATCTCCCCAAGAAAACGGGGTATCGGAGCGTGACGGACGGACACTGGCGACAATGACCAGGTGCCTTCTTAAGGACGGCAACTTTCCGCGCAACATGTGGAGCGAACTATTCTTTACAGCAGTCCACCTGTGCAACAGGGCACCACACTCAGCATTGGGGGGAGCAACACCCTTCTTGAAGATGCATGGCAAAGAGGCGGATCTATCGGGTTTGAGAGCTATTGGTTCAAGGGCCTTCGTGCATATCGAGACCCACACGACGAAACTCGGTGACAAAGCATGGGAGGGTAAACTCTGTGGCTTCAGCCAAGACAGCAGGGCTTACAGGATCTACAATCCGGCTAAAGGGACTGTTGTGGAGAGCCGCAATGTCACCTTCCTGGAGACGCCGCCATACTCTATGCCGCCCGTGGGAACAGACTACTCTGTCGACGATGACGACTACGAAAATGATGTCATCGATCTCACTTCCTTCCTGGATTTCACAATTTTTTACTCACCGGAGAAGGAGCTGGAACACTTTGCGACAAAGATAAGGGGCATGCTACGGGAGAATGCCAATAAATCAATACAACCGCAAGAGGCAGCATCACTACAGCACGAGGCATCTTCTCTACCGGAGGAACTGTCACCATCACCTGAGGAACCGGCGCCATCTCCGGAGGAGGGAACGTCACAAGAGGCTGGAGCATCGTCGGGGGTCGTACCTGCCGCATCAACTGGAGAACCGGCTGCACAGCAGCCTCGAGTAACTCGTGCTAGTACGAGGTCTAATCCGAACACGGATGACACTTTCGACAGCTCACTCACTCCCAACCAACTCCTCTACCTTGCAAAGGGAGAACCACGGATCAAGACCATGGGCATGCGCGAGGATTTTGCCCACATCGAGGGAGATCCATTTCTGTCGTACAAGGCTTTTACGTACGCCACTTCTAACCCAGACGACAAACGGTTCTCGGAGGAGGTGAAACGAGTACTTCAAACTCCTCGCACGCATAATGCGCGCGAGCATGGTGGGAGGTGGCCGGTACG
Organism: Nereocystis luetkeana; assembly: GCA_031213475.1. Classification (NCBI taxonomy): domain Eukaryota; class Phaeophyceae; order Laminariales; family Laminariaceae; genus Nereocystis; species Nereocystis luetkeana. The sequence goes on along the minus strand of JARUPZ010000017.1, from coordinate 556,560 downwards.
GTCGCGTGCGGTACCGCTAGTGAATTCGCGAGCGGGTCTTCATTCACGATCGGCCCGTCAATTAGTACAGAAGGTGCCCGGTCGACCCTAGCTGTGGTTACCGCCGTTTTTTTAAGGTCCGAGGAGCATGTTAGCTGTGATTGGAGTAATGAAGGGCTGGGTTGTGGAACCGGTAACGGCGAGGGCGGATGGGGGGTCCTTGGGGAGGGGTAAGCTACTGTGACGCACTGCCCCGAGAATGTTGACTGTTGAAGAAGTGGTTGCTTCACTGGGAGCCTGCAGTTCTGTCTGGGAGCCTGCAGTCCTGTCTAAGTTGCCGTTGGAGCGGTGTCCCCTGAAGTTGGAGTGGGAACGGCGCTTGTTGGTGGAGTTACGCTGTATACTGTCTCCCGCGGTATGAGCGCATACGTTGTTGTCACGTTTGGTGAGCGAAAGCATATCCTCCGTCGTTGGGCTCACCCAGAACTCTGGCGGACTTAATAAAGGGGTATTGGCACGTTTTTACTTAGTGATCCCGTCCGCCGTAGTTAAGGCATTATCCGCTATAAGGGCAAAGGGCTAGGGTTAGGGTTAGGGTTATTTAGAAAGACGGCCAGTGCCAAGTTTCGGCGGGTGTCTTCACCTTCTTAACCGGCCTATTAATAGTTGCTGTAGCGCCTTCCTTCTACGCGGCTCCTCTTCCTCCCCCCACCCCGGGCCTTGGGCCCAACGGCGTTTAAAGTTGATGTTGCTGCGCATTTTTTTACCTCTAGTGCTCGTCGTTTTGCTACATACTCCTTCTCCTTAACGAACCAGCGCTCCATGTATGTACTGCTCTACCGCTTCTTCAACACGTTTAAACCGCTGGTCCAATTTCTTCGCTGCCAGCATCCATCGTTTCTCTTCGGGGGGCGAGTTAAAGAACGATAGGTTGCGTTCGAGACAACCCATCCAGCCCTGCTCTTGCCCTCCCAAGTAATCCTCCCCCCCCCCCCAATTCCCCGAATATCACCCGATTGGGTAGCCTCTCATTACCCATACAAGCCACAAACCCCGAGAAACGTATCTCCCGCTTTCACACCGTCGTCTCGACGTTCTCACAGCCACTTGGTCGGGGCATGCGTATGAAAGCATATGGTAACCTTCGCGAGGTTTTCTCTTCCATCCGATGCAGCGGAGGAGCAATCGGTGATGAGCTGTCCGCAGTATGGCGAGATGGGCCACGGTGGGGCTCTACGTGGCACACCTGTATATCATGGTCTCCAATACCTCGGCTGTGAGCATCCGTACTTTGAGACGGAGTGGTGCGGTGGGCTGGTCGTACAGTGGCAAACGATAACGCCTGAATCGCACGTTGGCCAGCAGTACGCGTCGGTTGATTTTAGCAGTAAGGTCGGCGTTTTCGCACACAGTTTCCCCAAGGTACACACACTTGGTGGTTCGGTCGTACACCTGGCCGGCTGCCTCAATAACGAAAGAGACCCTGTCCACACGTCTCGTCATTAGGCACATGATCTCTGTCTTGGAATCCGAAACTGTCAATCCCAACGATATCTGCCATCCTCTTCGCAAGATTATCCCTGGATTTGGAAACGATGCCCGCGTCGTCCGCATACAGCATTCCCCAGATCGGTTGTGGCTTCGCCACAGTCTCCTGGGGTTTATCTCGCCCTTTCTCCGGCTTCCCTCGCCCCCCCCCCCCCTTCCGCCCTTCTCATCCTTCACCTTGGTGCACACCATATCCTTCACCTCAGCTGCATTCGCGCTAAACCGCTAAACCACCACTTGCAGCATGTCTTACGACACGGCCCAAACGTTGCTGTGAACAGGCACAGTCTGCCTACCAGTACTCGTGGAGTTGGGTTTCGTTAGGTTGAATTAAAAAAACATAAACCGTTTGATGTGTTACGACTTACAACCGCACCAGCACGAGAAGGTTTCGTTTGTGTGTGTGTGCGTGCACAGAGCCCGCTGGGACTGGCATTGGTGCCGTTTGCGTTGAGCGCAGTGGACAAATGTGGCCGAAACAAATGTTGACTCACACACGATGACTCACTGACACACACTTACAGATAAACTATAAACGAGGCACCCTACTCTCATACGACTCCTTCCGGTTATAATTTTTCTTCTTGGAAAACCAAAAACACTCTCTTGAACTAGCAGCAGCAGGGTCAGCATCGCTGTACGCTCGGCTTGTCGGTCCAATCCTCGAATCCTTTGTACACCTACTCGATTTTGGTTTGTACTTCCTTGTTCCCCACCTCGAAATTCGGCATAATTTGAAGACGAAAAATCTTTATGTAGACATATCAAACAGAGCTTCTCGTAGCAGGTGCCACCACTCCTACTGCTGTACGACATTTCCAACAGAGGTTCTCCTGCTTTTCCGTCCCCTGATCAGTAGAGGAGGGTGGGCCTGGCAATGCTGCCTGCAGCATGTCTTAGGGACGCAGCCTGAACGTTGCTGAGGACAGGCACAGTCTGCCTACGAGTACTCGTAGAGTTGGGTTTCGTTTGGTAGAACTCAAAAAACAAAAACCGATATGACAGGTGCCACCACTACTACTGCAGTATGACATCTGCAGCAGATTTTCTCCTGCGTCTCCGTCCCCTCATCAGTAGAAGGGCGGGCCTGACAACTCCACCTGCAGCATGTCTCAGGGACACGGCCCGAACGTTGCAGTGGACAGGCTCAGTCTTCCTACGAGTAGAGTTGGGTTTCGCTACGTAGATAACTCAAAAAGCAAGAACTGTTTGATATTTTACGACTTGCAACCGCACCAGCACAAGGTTTCGTTTGTGTATGTGCGTGCACAGAGCCCGCCGGAACTGGCATTGGTGCCGTGTGCGTTGAGCGCTGCTGCTGCGAGAAGCTGTGCCTAACACCCCGTATAACCGCTACCCGTACTTGGGTTGTGTTTGCTGACCACCCGCTCATGCTGCAACGCTATGAGGCGAAAACCCAACCTACCCCTCCACCCAAACCACACAAAAATTCTTCTTTAATGTTGCATTTTTGGCATCTTGCCATGATGAGGAGACGAGGGCGTAATAGCCGTTATTTGATTTTCTACTATTAGTAGTCCGGCGCCCCGCTAGTGGTACGACAGCGGACAGCTGCACGCCGGCGGGGCCGGTATACGTATATACCCACACCACCGACCTTCCGATACTAACTAATGCCGGAGAGGTTTTGTTTGTCGACCCCTTCATCGTTATGTAGCGATAAACCAACCCACCTATCCACTCGAACCACCCATATCCCCAGTACATCTTGAACTAATCCGCCCACTTACCCACCGACGGTCTGCTTACTGCTGTACTAGTGGCACGACTGCTGCCACGCCAGCGCGGTCGGCATACGTTTATACCCGCACCACCGATGTTCCGATGCTTTCTCGTGCTTTGCGTTGTGTTTGCTGAACACAAGCCCATGCCGCAACGCTATGTGGCGAAACCCCAACTCACCTATCCTCCCAAACCCCCCACACCCCCAATCCGCCCACTGCTCCACCGACGTTCCGATGGTTCTTTCTGTACTCTGTAGTGGTACGACCGCTGCTAGGCCACCTTCCGATGCTTCCTGCTGTACTAGTGATATTCGTATAAAACTCTATTTATAAGCCCTCGTACGATTCTGATGGTCTCCGCTTGACTGCATGGCTCCTGGCTTCTTATCTTTGTCATTGCGCGTGTTGCAGGAGTCGTCGCGAATGTGCACCCTGTTCTCCCGTCGTAATGGCAACTCCTGTCTTCGCGTGCGACCATCCTTTGGGCGTGGTTGATGGAGGTACTTTAACTATGATGGGGAGGCTTGCCGGCGTCCTACCATCACGGACACCATCACCCCGTTCGACAGCAAAAAATGCAAACACTCAGCTGTCTTTGACCTGTCGGGTCAGGGTGAGACAGAGTTCTGCTCCTACGAATATTGCTTCGATGAGAAGAGGGTGGACGTTGTCCGCTCCGCTGTTCTGTTCTTTCAACGTAATAGATCGCGCGTGCGTACGTTATTCACGCAGCGGAACGCAAGTGCGAGCGTTGGTTCGCTGAACAGGGCATACAGCACTGTGGGGTCTCCCGCTAGGGCGAGCATTAGTTTGCCAAACAGCGCAAACAGCACGGCGGGGTTGCTCGCAAGCGCAGGTTCATCCACGACAGCGGTTTTTCATCCGCAAGCTAAGTTTCGGCCGCGAGCGAGATTTTGGTTCCGGTCGCGAGCGCAAAAATGACGACCTTACCGGCTGGCGCGAAAAACGGTGGTTTGAGCCAGGGCGCAGGGTCTCTCGTGCGCGCTTGGAACCCTGACCGCTAGGCGCCCTTTTGTCCGGGGGGGTAACGGAAAACGGCCCCGCGTAGTTTAGATGCAGCGCGTTTTTAATCGGATCCGTTTTGCTCAATCCGCCTATCTGCATCGATATCTTGTGTTTGATGTAACAAACGTAAATACGGGCAGTGATATACATACAGGCTTGGAGCGTTTTTTTTGTCTGCGCAGGATGACGAACAACGGAAAACGTCGCACGATGTATGGCGCAGCAGTGACAACCAGAAACGACGCAGACGCCGCCAGTGACGAGGGCGGAAGGGGTGATGTCACCAGAGGCGAGGCTGGAGAGGGAGGCGCCGGAAGCGGGGCGGGAGGCGCCAGAAGTGGGGCGGGAGCGAATGTAGAGTCAACTCTGCAGGAACTGCTGCTGGAAGCTCTAAATCTTCTGAACAAACGCCTTCAGCCGAGCCCGCAAGACCAACCCCAAGCTCAGCAGCAGCAGCAGCAACGGCAGCAGCCGCAACAGCAGCAGCACCAACAGCAGTCACCGCCGCAGCAGCAACAACAGCAAGAAGCACCGTCGCAGCAGCTGCACCAGCAGCAGCAACATCAGCAAGGTCAGCATCAACAACAGCAGCAACACTTACAACCACAGCCGTTCGAGCTTCCCGCCCTGCCGATGGGACATCTGCCGCAGGAACAGCAAGAGCAGCAGCCGCATCCAGCACCCCCGCCGCCGCCCCCGCAACAACTACAGCAATCGCACCCGGCAGTCCCTCCCCTCGCGTACTGGCCGCAGCAACAGCAGCAGCAGCAGCAGTTGCAGGCGCAGCATCCGCAGCCGTACTTGCATGCCGCACCACACGCGCAATGTTTCCACCCTCCGAGCATGCAGTACCCGGGGCAGTGGTGGCCGGGAGGACAAGCGGTGCAGACATGGGGCGGAGCGGCGAGCCTTTTGGGTGGTATGGAGCACGCGGTGAGCATCGAAGCGCGCACCATGGCCGCAGATTCCGCAAAGCGGAGCATCAGGATGTGGCAAAAAGTAGGAGCAGCATCGATATATGTGCTGCGCGGTGTTCTGTTTGTTCCCTCAATGTTGACAGGTGATTTCGCCCATACGATCAGGTACATCGCTGATCCCAGCCAGCGCCTTTTCGGCTTGATCACCCCCCCGTTAGCCTAATGGATATCGACGCCTTTTCGCCCCCGGTGGAGCAGGGAACCTTGGCAGTGTTCCGTACGCCGGAGGTTCATTTCTAGACGTTCGTCAATGTCCTCGTTAAGGTCCTCCAACAGTGGGACGCAGTGTCAACAGGTGGCATGTCGCAGGGCAGGAGGGATTGGCTGATCGAGGAGTTTCAGACCATGGCCAAGACCCTCACCGCGTACATGAATAAGCACTTCAACTCGCTTCCGCCGAAGCAGCAGGCTGTGCGGGGTCGCGTCATTTTCGCCGCTAACCGTGACATCAATGACTTCTTCGCACTGCTCCTTGACAATGCGGCCCCCGTATAACGGCAGTTTGCCAACGCCGCCCCTCCCGAAGGAACGTGTGCAGCGTTGACACCGCCAGCCTTCACCCTGCTGCGCGAGCTATCTTCGCGGGGGAGCTGCAGCTTGCTGGGTCGGATGGACATCGCACTCGAAGTGCCCAGGCTTGGCGGAGGAACGACAGCATCGAAACCTCTCAAAAGGAAGGCGAACGCAGTTGGAGCGCACCCTCCGGCTGCGCGTTCTCGAACGGATGACGCAGCTCGGGCGTGGTCTTTCGTGTCAGGTTTGCAGCGGGAACGCACGCCGAAGGGAGCGTGCCTCTTCGCTTGGCGGAGGCAACCATGCACCCGCAACAACTGCTCGTACTCGCACGGTCTTTTTGCGGTAGACTGGACGGCAGCCCCAGGACTGCCTGTACCACCAACGCCACCGCCGCAACAGTACCTGCAGCAACAGCCCCAGCAGCAACAGCAACCTCAGCAGCAGCAACATCAGCAGCATCAGCAGCAGCAGCAGCAGCCACAGACTCGGACGGCCCCTCCAGCGGGGGTCGCAAGGTTCAGCTTCTCGCACGGGCAGCAGGGGAGGGCGAGCGGAGGGCAAGGTCGGCACGGGGCGGGGGGGGGGAGAGGAGCGGGTGGGAATTGGCAGGGCGGGCCTCGCCCGGAGGCGGGGCCGGACAACGGGGGGTGCGGGGCGGAGGTCGGAATTTCGACGTTCGTGGACAGCCGTAAGTCGGTGGGACTACCGGAGGCACCTCAACCTGGGTCGGTGCCGCAAGACTTGTTGGTTGGTGAGGGTTGTGACGTTGAATGTGTAGAATCGACACGTGGCGGTAAGATGATGACAAAACGCGCCGCACTAAACCCAGAAGCTGATAGCGAGTGTAAAGACATATGGTACGCCTCGGATGACCAAGCTCAGCTCGAGGCCAGCATATAGCTGTACCACTCAAGCGAGTCAGCCACCCTAGTCGACGCGAAGTAATAGGTGCATAAGTTTATTAGAAGACAAAACACAGAGACAAGATGAGAGACACACACAAGTGGGCAACGTTTCCCAGGAACAAGAACGCAACATCCGTTACACCCCAACTCCATATCTCTATAGGAAACCCGGGGATGTCCACCGGATGTCCCCTGACGACCACAGCCCCCCCCCAGAGCGAACCCATAGGCCCAAAGGAACTTGGGGAAACGATAAAAAATGAAGACAGGGACAGCCGGGGAGATCATTAAAAAAACACAAATCGAAGAAGAAGAACGAAGAAATCACTAGTTAACATAGTCCGTTTCGTCGAAACCCTTACCATATAGCATTCAACCACAATACAGTGGTATCCATCACCACCGCTGGATTTAATTTAACTCAGACGAGAAACAGTGCAAATTTGAACAAACTGTAGCCAACTTCACGTGAAAACCTACACAGCAATATTTAACGACGTCGTCCCATACCTCCTGATTTTGCCGTCGTGCCAGATTTTAATTTTCTGAGAGACAAGTCAGAAACATACCAGTTACCACACGCGCATACACACATACATATTATACAAGGAACAGTACTCAGAAGTGAAGCAATCTACCAGCTCCATTCTGTTGCGATCTAAAGCCATCAGTCAGGAGCAGCTAGTAGAAGGCCCAGGTTCAGAGGTTATTTTTTCGACTCCAGGCAAGCAAACACGACCGGACACTCTGCAGTTGATTCACCCATAACCTTTATCCCAGCACAAGAACCGATTTGATCGTCGACATACACTTCTTCGCTGACATGATGCGTTCTGCCCTCGATTCCTTTGCCCTCAAAACCTCCTGCGTTATCAGTACATTTCTCTGGCCCAACACGAATTTGAACAACATCGTCCACAAGCTCGACCTCGGGCGATACCACAACAATGTCCGGTTCAGTATCCATAAGCAAAATAGTGGGTTTAGAGGACGCAGCTTCTTGTTCAGGAGTGCCCCTTAATGAGTCAGAGCCTTCAAGTTCAACAACAGGTATACCAATCTTCAACATTTCACAGACACCCACATCCCTTTTGTAAGAGCTCCTTAGAAGCAGTCACCGCTTCAGTAAAAGGAACGACGACAGGTTCTTTCACATCAATCTCGGAGTCCTCACAAACACCCACGTCTCCCGTTGGTATATCAATCTCCGACATTTCAGAGACTCCCATATCCTCCTGTGACAGCTCCTTAGAAGCGGACACCGGTTCAGCTGAAGGAACGACCACAGGTTCATTCACATCGTTCTGGGAACCCTCACAAACACCCACGCCCCCCGTTGCGGTCTCCTCATAAAAATGTATCACTGCAGCGGGATGAAAAGCATCAGATGGATTCGTAATGCAACGCACGGCATTAATTGAACCGTGGATGGAACCAGCCCCACAAGATCGATGCTGATGGCTCCGAAGTCCAGACAAAGACGCTCCCCCACTACCAGTAGATATATCGGGAATGGCAGCAGTATTAGTCGTCGCTGTTGAAGCCCCTCGCTCCTCCACCATTATGGCATAATTAGGTGTCGTCATAGGTGATACGTTGGTGTTTGAAGGAACAGCCGAACACAGCCCTGTATCTCTGCTGAAAGGATGCAACACAGTAGCACCGCTTGGCGTGTCGCCTGACCTATGAGAATATTCAGATCTAGCAAAAATGTCGCTGGTAGCACACAAAGGACTAGGATTTCGGTGTTAGCTGACACCCTGAGATTTGAAACTTCCCACAGGAGAACCCACGGATCCGGAACTAGCATCGCGTGCGGAAGCAAGATAGATATACCACATAGAATAAAAACGCTCGCCTCCAACTCCCTGCTCTCCTTGGCTGGCCTGACGCTCACTCACAGAATAGTGGTAAACATGGTAGTTCGTAGACATAGACGCATGTACCAGCAACCGGTGTGTTCTCGGCGACTCCTTTGCTTCTCTTTCAACCATCAAAAATAAATCCACTGGTTGAGAATATAGCTCGTCGTTCACAAGAAACTGTGAAGTGCATGCTTGCCTGAAGACTTCAGGTGATATCGCATCCAAGACTATCCTCGTGAAAAGTTGTGCTGGCGCTGATTTCCAGGCGCCTCGAAAATCTCCTCCAACCATGAAAAAATCACTTACCTGGTATTCCAACCTCGGCAACGAACTTGCACGTATCGTCAAATAGCGTCTCAACAAATCGCGGCATACCAGCACCGTTAGTCGCACGATCAACCGATAGAGCAATTGAGCTAAGCGGTTCTTCCGCAGAGATAGCATCTAGCTTGCGCTTATGATATGCCTTTTAGCATGCAGGCAGTCCAGCAGGTCACCATTGGATATACAAGAAGTATCACCAGTATAGCCTGCCGCCATGCATAGCCGTTGCAGCAGAAAACTGGAATCAGATCTCGAATGTAATATTCTCTCATGTCATCCAGCTTCGCAAATCAATCGAGCAACACACGGATGTCGTCCACCTGACCACCAATAGGTTTGGGCAGTTTTCTGCTTCGGGAAGAAAGGCCACTTACCACGACTGTCCTAATTGCGTCGTACTTGCAGTCGAAATCGTTTGTTTCGCGGTAGTCGAAATCATGTTTCGCGGTCACACATTGAAACGGCATTATTTACGTCGAAAAAACGACGACCCTCTGAATCTTTACGAGGAATCGATGAAGCTCCAGACTCGTGCTCGTACCAATGAGTACCTCGTGACGCACCACCAGCCCCTCGACCTTGGCCTGGACCAAACGACCGACCGACCGAACCTTGCCAGCGTTCCATATCCTAGTCCGCCTAGCTAGGAATCCGAATGCGAAATATACGAAAAAAAGAGTCTCACCGCTTTGTGCACCAACACACGAAGATATTGTTCATTTCTCCTAAAAGGTCCTGTCGATAATTTTCCACCCACTGGGATCTGTCAAGAGATATTTTATTGACAAATATTGCTGTGCTCGTACTACCCGTAGACAAAACTTGGTGTTTGATGTACTCGTACCTCGTACTCGTATCCAAAAAAATGATGCTCCAACCACAGATGCTGCTCCAACCGCTTGCTGCTGCTCCACTCGAACAGTCGATCGCCCTGACCGTCCACCATTCGTCCCGATGACAGACACCTCGCACCCGAATGTAGCCAAAGATCACGAAGAAGGCGATATTGGCTCAACCGACCTTTATTGTAGATATACGAATATTTTGAAAATTTGTAGCAGCAAGGAAATATATTAATAGACTTACCTGAAGAATAGAGCTCCACCCGAATTCCACCCAAAACCTTGAACACCACCTGACCGAAGTAGAAAATTCCGAACCCGATGATAGACCTAAAACCCGAAGAAGACCCGAAAAATGTATCAAAATACCAATACCCAAGACGTCAATAGGCCCACACGATTGATACCTGACCGAAAGATATCCACACCTAACCCTCAACTCGAAATTTCCCCTGCGACAACCGGCCTACCCTCGAATACTGCAGTATTATGGTACACCTCGGATGACCAAGCTCAGCTCGAGGCCAGCATATAGCTGTACCACTCGAGCGAGTCAGCCACCCTAGTCGACGCGAAGGAAGAAGTGCATAAGTTTATTAGAAGACAAAACACAGAGACAAGAGAGAGACATACACAAGTGGGCAAAGTTTCCCAGCAACAAGCACCCAACATCCGTTACACCCCAAGATCTATATCTCTATAGGAAACCCAGGGATGTCCCTCGGACGTCCCCTGACGACCACTGACAACAGAACGTCTAGGAAAGTCGTAAAATTAAAACGGACTGTGCGCGCGCGTGAGAAAGCTGAAAAGGTGTCAACATGTACTGTGAGCATAATGACAACAACAGTATTTTTAGTCAGAATGAGTGTCTCCGGCTCGCCCCCAAACCGGGGGGGCCCTTGAGGGTGCTGGGCAATGTCGGGAAAGGGAAAACAACTCTAGACAGAAGGATGAGCCACAGAACAACAGTACTACTAGACATAATTATGTTGAGTTGCCAGCCCTTAGCCCAGTGGAGACCCCTTGGGTACAGGGGACACGCGAGACTGGAGAAAAAAGCAGTAGCTCTAGACAGAGTTTCTTGGATCAGAACATCAACAGTTCTAGACAGAATGATGATGTCCTGATCGCGGTGACCTCGAGTCAGGGCAAGCCCGAAAAAGAAAAGGAAATCTCTGGACAGAGTGAGTCGCAGAACATCAGCCATCCTAGACAGGACTTTGTTGATTTGCCAGCCCGTAGTCCAGGGGAGACCCCTTGGGCACAGGGCACAACTGAGACGGAAAAAAATAGCAGTAGCTCTATACAGAGTTATTTTGATCTGAACATTAACTGTTCTAGACAGAATGATGATGTCCTGATCGCCCTGACGTCGAGTCAGGGCAAGCCCGTAAAAGAAAAGAAAATCTCTAGACAGAGTGGGTCGCAGAACAACAGCAATTCTGGACATAATTTTGTTGGGCTGCCAGCCCGTAGCCCAGGGGAGACCCCTTGGGCACAGGGCACAACCGAGACGGAAGAAAATAGCAGTAGCTCTAGACAGAGTTACTTTGATCAGAATATCAACAATTCTAGACAGAATGATGATGTCCTGATCGCGCTGACCTCGAGTCAGGGCAAGTCCGTAAAAGAAAAGAAAATCGCTAGACAGAGTACCGAGTCGCAGAACAAGAGTAAGTCTAGACAACAATACTGTGATTTGCCAGCTTAGTCCAGGGGAGACGACTTGGGCACAGGTCAGTTTGTCGAAAGGAAAATACGTACAAGGGTCGATACGATAAGTAGCACCTTCATATGGAGTTGTACCGTACCAGGTGAAAGGACAGACAAGCAAGCTAACTAGACAGGAAAAAATCGCTGAACTGAACGAAAAATGGAAACAAACAAATGACCGACAAAACCCGCGAACTAAAACCCCAAGAAAAACATCATACGAGAGATGGCAGAGACAGGCACGGAACTTTTACATGTATGCGCTGGTAAAGTGGGAGATGTGGCGGTTGGGCTTGGAGGCACTCTGGTGGCACCTCCGTTGGCCGTCGATCACGTCGAACACTACTTTGGGCGGGTTAAAGGTTTCCCCGCAATAACAGAAGTCATATACATCATGAAGAAGGGCGTGCCGGTGAAGACGGCAGTCACGAACCTCGAACCTTCAGGAGCAATTCGGTATGGTAACCACAGCACAGTCTTTGAACATATGGACCTAGGTTGGGAAAAATTGTACGAAGATGTACGACGCAATCGCGCTCTATTAATAGTGTTCAACAGAGGTCAGCTGCCGCGCTTAAAGGACTACGTGTGGCACCACTCGGTGCCGTTGTTACGCACAAAGTCAGAATAATTAACGACTACTCGCTTGATGTCGACGCGGCGAGAGGCGAGAAGGGAGGGCTAAATGAAGACACGCAAATGGAAGACGTGCCGAAATGCTTCTGTGCTGACGCACTCCCTTCGCTTTTAAACGCGCTTACCGACCTCCAAATAAGGTTCCCTCACCTTTGTATCCTTTTGGACAAAGCAGACGTAGCAGACGCCTTCAGGAATGTCGGGGTATCACCGCACCAGGCGCAGAACGTTTGCTATGTGGTAGACGACGTGTTGGTAGCAGATTTGACTATGGCCAGCGTGCGACTTTATCCCGCAGATCAGATCGCCCTCATAGCTTCCGCTTCCCTCGCTTCAGATAACGTGAGATTATTCGAACCAGGCGAGAAAGGTGAAACCCCTATACTCGCTCCAAAGAAGAGCACTGATTGGAACACAAGCGTAGATGCGCTGGGTTTTACAATCAACACCCACACGATGCGGATTTCCGTGACTAAGGAACGGGTAGAAGCAATTAGGCTCCTTCGCGAGCAGGAGTGGTCGGGGGGAAAAACGCATGCAAGTGCGCAAGATGCGCTAAGCATGGCAGGCAAACTCTGGAACCTCACCTACATAATCAGAGCCGGTAGATATTATGCTTGGCAACCTTGACGTCTGATGAATCTCCAAAACGCCGCGAAAGCCAAAAATCGACGAAGAGGGTAGTGAGACTGGGCTGTGTGTGTGTGTGTTCTTCACATTAAACCGTTCTTTCTACCCGTCGACATCCAGCACAACCAGTGTCCGTGCCGATTCTTCAATCCTAGAAGAGATACAAGTTCTGTGGTCACAAAGCTACGCCACAGAGATACTACGTTGCCACGTGTGCAGTGTGCACTGCAGTGGGCAATGCAAAGCCATGTCATCATACTAGATACGACAGGCACGACATACGCAATCTATGAAATAGTGAAACGAAAAGAAACAATCAAAGAGAAAACAATAACAAGGTAGACAAAACAAAAGAGAAAAAGAAAAAAATTAAAACAAGATCTAGGAGAAACAATCTGTCGTGCCCCCCCCCCGCAGGCGAGGTGGCCAACACTTGAAAAAGAACGAGCTGGAGAAAAGAAATAAAAAATAAAATAAAATAAGAAAAAAACACCACTGCTTGTAAACAGAGTAAGACAAAGAACCAAGGAAAAAAGTAACAAGGAAAAATAACAAAGGGGAAATAACAGGCAGACCAAAGCCCAAAGCACCTTCCAGGTGGCGGCAGCAGCTTGTGGTACGAGTAGTATCGCCAGGTTCTCCCTGCTAATCCGCCTGGTGCCTTGCTACCCAGACTGCCGTCTCCGCCCTGCGTTCGTCAACTATGCCCAGCCCCTTGGCGTCAGACAACACGAAACGAGCAGAGCAGGTTCGTCTTCCAACCACGCCACACGGCTCCTTCAGTACGGCTTATCAATCAGAAAAGGAAGAGGAAGAGAAAAAAATAATATGAAAATCACGGAGTCAGCGCAAGAAAGAAAAAAACAAAAACAAGAAGAGAAGACAAGGGAAGACCACGTTCGAACCAGCTGCACCCCGTTGGTAGCACTAGTAGTATGGTCATGTTCTACTTCCTAGTCGACTTGGTGCCTTGCTACCCTGTCTGCCATCTCCTTCCTACTTTCGTCTACCGCCGTTTCCCTTCTACCCCTCCTGTTCCCCCCCCTCTCCGCATTCCCTCGGTCGGGCTTTCTGCCACTTCTCCTGTTGCCCCCTCCCCCCCCGTTCCCTTGGGCACCATCCACGGTGGATGCGCGGCGCTGCCTACTCATCTCAGCCTCAGCCTCGTGCCACCTCACCATGAACCGTTCGGCTGCTTCAAGGATCCCCCGGTACCACTTCCCCGCCTTTTTGGCTGCAGTGGACCACAACGCGGTCTCAACAATAAACACCAAGGTGGCAACTTCCGTTGACCCTTCGGTGGCTCGGAACTCCCTAAGGTCTTCGACTATGCATCTATGCCAAGTCTTACACTGTCCGCCTGGTCTCGGGTTCTCCCCACCAGTTATCGTCCCGAACATTACCCGACTGGGTAATCGCTCCTTTTTTTGTCGTGCCACGCCCCCCGCAAAGAAGAGCCGCCGTTTACGAATGGTCGTTTCGATGCTCTCGCAACGTGTCATCTTGAGGGCCTTCGCGTACACGAGAGGGTGGCATGGTCAGTATGAAGTCGGCGCTGGAAGCCAATGACTCGCAGCAGGACTTGGTGGTGAGCCGTTCGAAGCTTAGCAAAGTGGGAGTTCCACAATGGCATTTCCTTTTGGAAATGGGCAATCGAACAGAAGGTGGTTAGCGCCGGGGAGTCTCTCGGCGCACCATTTTATGCACACGTAGAACGATCACCGTCGCGACGATACTACTCGGACGCAAGCTTTACTGCAGTCGGGGGCTTTTGCCCAGAACTAAAAGTATACTGGAGATCCGACTTGAACCCCGTACTGTCGCGACTCTTGAAGAATGAAACGGTGACCAAAGGAGAGGACGCAATCACAATCAACCTGCTTGAATTGGGTGGTATGGTCATGACGGCGTACGTGACTCAAGTCATTCTGCACGACAGGCCAGACATGCAAGGAGACCCCGTACCCTTGAGGGGGGACTAGCAGCCGTATCATGGATTAATCGGTGTGGCGGGTCGCATAACCGTCGAGCTTCACAGGCTATGAGACTTCTAGGTAGACTGGAAATTACGAGCGGATGTAGTCATGACAAAAAACATACTCCCGGCGTGCAGAACGTAGTAGCGGATGGCATCTCGAGATGGCGAAAAGCAGAAATCTGCGCAAACGTTGCAGACACGCGTACAAGGGCAATGGAGAGAGCATAATATAGGTGACGGTGGCCGTGCATTCTTCGAGACTATTCTGCTGCCAAAACTTCCCACAGGATACATAGATGACATAATATGGGAAGCGATGACACGAAATGTAGAACCATGAACACCCCGCAAACCCCATTGAGCAGAAACACACACTGGAGAGGGCGGGAAGGACGAGGAGGTGGACAGACTGGTGGAGACACTCACGCTGGCCTCAGTGGGGGCAAGCACGCAAAGGGTATACTGGAACAAGTGGCAAACCTGGTGCCGTCTATGGTACGCCTCGGACGACCAAGCTCAGATCGAGGCCAGCATGTAGCTGTACCACTCGAGCGAGTCAGCTACCCTAGTCGACGCGAAGTAAGATATTCATAGGTTTATTAGAAGACCACCCACAGAGACAAGAGAGAGACACACACAAGGTGGGGCAAAGTTTTCCAGCAGCAAGGACGCAACATCGGGTACACCCCAAGATCCATATCTCTATAGGAAACCCGGGGATATCCACCAGATGTCCCCATCGACCACAGCCCCCCCCCAGAGCGAACCCATAGGCCCAAAGGGACTTGGTGAAGTCGATATAAATGAAGACAGGGACAGCCGGGGAGACCATGACAAAAACACAACTCGAAGAAGAATAACGAAGAAACCAACTGTCAACACAGTCCGTTTCGACAAAACACTTACCATATAGCATTCATCTACAATACAGGGGTATCCAACACAGCCACTTGAGTTAATTTAAACTCAGACGAGAAGCACTGCAAATTTGGACAAACTGTAGCCAACTTCGCGTGAAAACCTACACAGCAATATTTATCGACGTCGTCCCATATCGCGTCATTTTGCCGTCGTACCAGTGATTTTTTTCTGAGAGACCAGTCAGAAACATACCAGTTACCACACGCACATACACACATCCATACCATACGAAAAACGGTACACAGAAATGAAGCAATCTACCAGCTTCATCCTGTCTAGAGCCATCAGTCAGGAGCAGCTAGTAGAGGGCCCAGATTCAGAGGTAAATGTTTCGACTCGAGGCAAGCAAACTCGACCGGACACTCTGCAGTTGATTTATCCAGAACCTTTATCCCAGCCCAAAAACCGATTTGATCGTCGACATACACTTCTTCGCTGACATGATGCGTTTTGCCCTGGCGTCCTTTGCCCTCAAAGCCTCCTGCGTTATTACTACATTTCTCTGGCCCAACACGAATTTGAACAACATGGTCCACGAGCTCGACCTCGGGCGATACCACAACAACGCCCGGTTCAGTATCCATCAACAAAATAATGGGTTTAGAGGACGCAGCTTCTTTTTCAGTAGCGCCCTTTGACGAGTCAGAGCCTTCGACAACTGGTATATCAATCTCCGGCATTTCACAGACACCCACATCCCTTTGTGAGAGCTCCTTAAAAGCAGAGACCTGTTCAGCAGAAGGAACGACGACAGGTTCTTTCACATCAATCTCGGAGTCCTCACCCACGTCCCCCGTTGGTATATCAATCTCCGACATTTCACAGCCATCCACATCCTTTGACAGCTCCTTAGAAGCAGACACTGGTTCAGTAGAAGGAACGACGACAGGTTCATTCACATCAATCTCGGAGTCCTCACAAACACCCACGCCCCCCGTTGGTGTATCAATCTCCGACATTCCACAGACACCCGCATCCTTTTGTTAGAGTTCCTTAGAAGAAGCCGCCGGTTCAGCAGAAGGAATGACCACAGGTTCATTCACACCATTCTCGGAGTCCCTACAAACACCCACGCCCCCGTTGAGGTCTCCTCATAAAAATATATCACTGCAGCGGAAGGAAGAACATCAGATGGGTTCGTAATGCAGCGCACATCATTAATTGAACCGTGGATGAAACCAGCCCCACAAGATCGATGCTGATGGCTCCGAAGTCCAGACAAAGACGCTCCCCCACCACCAGTAGATATATCGGGAATGGCAGCAGTATTAGTCGTCGCTGTTGAAGCCCCTCGCCCTTCCACCATTATTGTAGAAAATGGTGTCGAAATAGGTGATACGTTGGTATTTGAAGGAACAGCCGAACACAGCCCTGTATCTCTGCTGAAAGGATGCAACAACAGCAGCACCGCTTGGAGTGTCGCCTGACCTATGAGAATATTCAGATCTAGCAAAAATGTCGCTGGTAGCACACAAAGGACTAGGATTTAGGTGTTGGCTGACACCCTGAGATTTGAAACGTCCCACAGGAGGACCCACGGATCCGGAACTAGCATCGCGTGCGGAAGCAGGGTAGATATAACGCCTACCAGGTAGAATAAAAACGCTCGCCTCCAACTCCCTGCTCTCCTTAGCTGGCCTGACGCTCAATAGGTCGACCTGTATATCCAGCACGGTCCTGCTTGACTCCACCCCCACTTGATAGAAAGAAATGACACATATTACTTACGGAAGACCTTTGCTGGTAGCCCCGACTCCCAGAATAGTGGTAAGCATGAGTTTCTGTAGACATAGACGCATGTACCAGCAACCGGTGTGTTCTCGGCGACTCCTTTGCTTCTTCAACCATCAAAAATAAATCCATTGGTTGCGAATATAGCTCGTCGTTCACAAGCAACTGTGAATTGCATGCTTGCCTGAAGACTTCAGGTGATATCGCATCCAAGAATGTCCTCGTGAAAAGTTGTGCTGGTGCTGATTTCCAGGCGCCTCGAAAATCTCCTCCAACCATGAAAAAATCACTTACCTGGTATTCCAACCTCGGCAACGAACTTGCACGTACCGTCAAATAGCGTCTCAACAAATCGCGGCATATCAGCACCGTTAGTCGCAGGGTCAACCGATCGAGCAATTGAGGAAAGCGATTCTTCCCCAGAGATAGCATCTAGCTTGCGCTTATGATATGCCTTAGCATGCAGGCAGTCCAGCAGGTCACCATTGGAAATACGAGAAATATCACCAATATAGTGATACAGCAGGGTACAGCTCTCAGACGCTAAAAAGGACCCGCGCTCGTTAGATCTCTGAGGCCGACTGACCTGCTAGTTGGGAATACGAGAAGTACCTTTGTGCAGTAATGATCGGGTCACACAGAGAGTGGATCGATGCAATGCAGTAGTTGCAAGCAGCCAGAGTGAGCAATGGAACAGGAACCACAGACACCATGACGGGCACCACGGGCAAGGCAGGGCCCAAGGGGCTGGGGGTCGATAGGACAGGTACCACAGATCACTTGACTTTGACTTTCTTTCTTCACTTGGTGGTGCTTAATAAGCACCGGGTTGTTTCGTGACCTCGTTACAGTTTCTTTACACGGAACTGAAGGCGTGCCCACACCGGGGATCCTCCCTGCCCCTGTAAGATCCGCCCAAAGGATGCTAAACAAAGCTTGCCCTCTGCCTATCGAATAGACCCGACGCGTGACACTGATCAGGACAGTTGTCTCGCCCCGTATTATCCTCCCCACAGCGCTAGTCACGACAGTCGCAACGCTATGAACCTCCTACCCTGGCGCCACTCGCTGTAACACCCCCTCTGCCCGACGCATGACGATCGTCGGAGCAAAGCGGGCATCCCAGTACTTGCCCGGCGACAGCGCGTGCGCTTTCCTCCTCGGTCGGCCCAACGTTTGTAGCACCCCCCCAGCGGGCATTGTGATCTTGAATCGCTGCAGAGCGTGCGCCTTCCATCTCCGCACCTCGCCGCCGGCTCGATGTTGCAGCTCCTTTCCTTTCTCAGAGTTGCCCCCAGACGGTGGTGAGAAGAGCGGCGATCCTGACCTTCGTCCAGACGTTCTTCAGTATTCCTCTTCCCATCCATCCCCGTCGGCCCGATGTTTCAGTGCCTCTCTTTTTCGTGGTGTTGCCCTTCGACGGTGGTAAGAAGAGCGGCGGACCTGACCTTTGTCCAGATGTTCTTAAGCATTCCTCCTCCGTCCATCGCCGTCGGCCCGGTTGCAGCGCCCCTTTTTCCCCTCGTGCTGGCCTTGGACGGTGTTGAGAAGAGCGGCCGACCTGACCTTCGTCCAGATGTTCTTCAGCATTCCTCCACCCATCGCCGTCGGCCTGATGTTGCAGAGCCTTTCCTTCCCGCGGTGTTGACCGTAGACGCTGCTGAGAAGAGCGGCAGACCTGACCCCCGTACATTCTTCACGACTTGTAACTCCCGGCGCCCCATCTGTGTAACACGCTCGGAGCATGTACTCACCTGTGAAAAATATGTTTTTCTTCCCGCCTCACCTGCATCTGAGTTAGGTGGGGGCTCACCTGCACCTGAGGTGGGGGGGCCCTCTCGAAGGCCTCCATCTGCATTTGGACAATAACCTACACGTTTACTGTTTCGGCCCCGGCATGGATTCCACTGTAAGCTACCATCGTCCTACCATACCACCTCACCTTTAACTGAGACTTTACAGGAGTGATGCGTGGTACGCTCAACTACACGCTCGCGTTCGCAAATTAATGGAACCTTTGGTTTGGACACTGGGCATATGTGGCCTTTATACCTGCCCTCCCATTGCGGGGACGAAACACTCGGAACTAGGGTCAAACTTAGGTACATGTACAGCGGTGCAGTACTCCAACGGTTAAGATGCCCACTCCTTATTGGGAACCGTCTCAGATACTTCAACAGAGTCAAGCTCGGTTGACTCTCCTTTCACCGCGTCAGCGACTAAGGCGGCGCATGAGTATGCGTGCTGGGGAGGGGCTTTGTTTTTGTATCGGAAAATACCAGGTTTTGTCTCCTCAGTTCGATTGGCATTGTGTATCTCGTATCCTCTGCTTAGGATGAATGTATTTGTTCTGGAAGAGCAGTCACACGTGCTACAGGCAAATCGTTCCGGATAGAAGCTCACGCTCCGGGGTCATTTCGGCACGATGTAACAAGCGTCTGTTTTCTCGCCAGGTTTGGTTTACTTTCCAGAGTCCTACAGTAGCCCGCTCTATGCTCTATGCTGGGTGTATATGCCACGCTCGAAACTCTGCCCCAGTTCATGCCCAGACTGACCAATGTACCACGCAGCTTGCGGCCCTTGTTGGTGAGCCATTGTGACGGCTGTCCTGAGTACGTAGGGAATGATCCGCTATTTCAGCACTCTTGTGTTTATCCACACCGCAAGTACGATGTAGCGCTCTAGTTATATTTTATTCGTCCCTTTGTTTTAGTTTCGGGTGTACATATAATAATACAGCATGGATACGTTCAAGTTTCCATTTAGTTGCAATTGATATGGGATGGTATCCCATACCGGGTATCTCGTTAGTATCGTTTCTCTTACGTATTGGTACTGCACTATTTCGTACCTGGTACGTGTTTGTTTTCTCCTACCGAGACGCATTTTAGTTACAGCCTGTTTCGTGGCCGGAGTTTAATTTGTCCTATTAATAGTGTGAGAACATCATTATACCCCACACTCGTACAACCCAGTCTTGGCATAATGCTTAGATACAGCAGTATGGGGCCTAAATAACGCGAGTTAGTTGCAGCAGTGTCTTCTTCGAACCAACCCGATCTTGAAACCGCTCGACGTCCACCAACCATGCAGTGTTTCTTCGTATGCGCTTGTCGATTGCTCATACCTTATATTATTACTTCGTAGTTATGTATGTACGATACAGGCATATTTTTTATTCCCATTTGTTCTCTTCGTTCTTTTTTCTCTCTCTTCTTACGTATAAACATCCGGGGTCACAAAGCAGGCTCTTTGATCCCCTCCCAGCATGCGGTCTGTGCCTTGGATTTATATTGCGAGAAGAGTTCAGTCCTTCGTTGCACCTACTCTCGTTAGGCGGTCTTAAAAAGATTTGATTTTATTCCTTACATTTTATTGTATATATTGCGGAAATCACCGCCTCACCCCTCGTGAGATTCGAGCTCCAACTTTAAGGCTGAAAACAGAGGCGATACACAAGACGCAGAGGGCCTTTTGATGAAAGGAATAGGAACCAATGCTAACCATGATCAAAACCAACGAAACCATCTCTGGGACCCTATTAGATCTGTTCTTTGTGTTTCTGTGCTGTTGACATTATTTTATGTAATCGACTGCGGGTAAGAATGCTTTTAACCGAATCTTCGGCCATAGACTTAAGTAAGGACTGCAGTATCGTAGCTCATGCACATCAGTAAATATCTCATTGCATAATTCCGCAGCGTACGACTACGAGGGGATTACAAGTATACGGCGTATCTGCTAGTAATAGTAAACTGGGGCTGTGTGATGTGACACCAGCTCGGTGTGCTGAAGATACTACCTGGTATATTATACCGTAGTATGTGAATGATGAAGAGAAGACATACTTTACAGCAGTCGAGATGAATAAGGTAATGAGACCGTGTGTCTTCACGAGTCTGGTGTGTGTTCTTCACCTTCAACCACTCTTTCTACCCGTCGACATCCAGCACAACCAGTGTCCGTGCCCATTATTTGATACTAGAGAGATGGATTTTCTGTGGTCACAAAGTACGCCACAGAGATGCTGCAGACCAGTACATTGTTACGTACAATATATGTATGCAGTAAGCATAGCAGTATTGGGACCCCATGAACACATGTCTTTATACCCAACTACATCAGTACTGGGTTATCCGTTCTGGTTTCATATAATACTTGACAGGGACTAATCATGTGCGGAGAAATTATTAATAATGAGTAGCGGTGTTTCCTATGGCAAGATACCGGGTCAGAAGATCATAGGGGGGAAAGCCAGTGGAATGACAACGTACCGGGTGAGAATACCATAAAAACAGGTAAAAACAAGTGATATTCCCACGTATCGGGTACTATTAACAGAAGACCAGAACACCAGCTATTCCATGTGATGACATATAATAGTTGTCGTGTTCTCAGTTTCAACGCAGCTTTTTTAGAGTGATTTCACCGCAATAATAACCGGCTTTGTTACGCACAGCTGAACAGTACTTCATGCCAGGACACTACGAGTAGCGGTGTGATACCTTGCTGAGGTAATAAGGGACACTAATACCGTACATGTGTAGGGACAAAGGTAAAGGTATCCACTCTTGTGAAAGCAAGAGGAATGGTAGGCCCAAGGATCCAAAGAGATCTTGCCGTACGACTTATAGTACCATGAACAGTTCTATTGAAAGTACTAATATTGATAGTGTGAATACATGCACCCTTCACGGGTGTTGTCTTCAACTTCCTTTCTGCCCAGCTTCATCAGTATACCCCGTATTAATACCATATATACATACGGTGTGTGGTATATCCTGATACGTGTCTTTTTCATGACTTGTTACAGCAGTTAAGATGGAAAGAGAGATAGACCCAACGGTCCCTCGGGATCTTGCCATACGGCCTACAGCAGTTTTGCAGTATTCTAGATACCTAAAATACGTCGTCCATTGATGTTGTAAAAAGCATACATATTGCAAGCCACCCCCCCTGTATGCTTCTCCGCGTATCAATAAATCGAACCTGTTGGGGAATAAATAAATAAACCTTCCAGGGTACAGCAGTAGCGAAATATGAGTCCCTGTCTTTTTTCCGGATTACACCATGTACTGCAGTTATCATTGACATTCTTAATAGTCGTGTATGGTAATGCCCGTCCCGTAAGTACCATATTTTTTTTCAATCTTTTTGAGAATCGTGCGTGGGGTATAGCATTATTTGTAGAGATACGCCTTTTCTGTGTGATTTCCGAATTGATGCGCCTTTGCTACAGACGGTAAGCGTTTGGGGCATGGTACATTATCCGTTACTATGTACAGCTTCAAACTTAGCACCCTCTACGGGAGGCCCTCATCACGCAACGAGGTTCAAAAGTACTCCCTACTGTTTCGATACCAGCCGCGAGATATTCTCCAACAACAGGGGTTACATGTGACATGTGACAACGAAAGTACTGACTGTCGATAAGGTTGGGCTGACTGATAGAGTCGCACACACATTGCCATGCATGGTAGTCTAAACGAATACAGCAGAACCATCACGATTTACGACTCAGATTCCAAGCCTTTCCGAACACCATGAGTACTGCAGAACCATCACGATTTACTACTCAGATTCCATGCCTTTCCGAACACCACGGGCAGCTCGTCACTGGCATGTGCGAGTTTTCTAGCGTTGGCGTGTGTGACTTGAATTTGAAGTCAATCAGGGCGACACAGCCTACTCCAACCATTTTTTTGTGCTCGAGGAATACCGTACAGCAAGAGAAAAATACGGTATTTTCGACTGTCAGTACGATATCAAAACAAAGAGACGAATCAATCCCACGGTTGTGTTTCACCCGCTCCATCCCTGTTGGCCTGTTACTGATCAGGATGGGTTGCATCGTGTATCTGCCATCACCCCGAACCCTTTGTACACAGCAAGCCACACCTCCCTCTGTTGTGTGCGAGTTCATCATCGCCCAGCTGAAACTATCCCACCCCGTGTGACCCGTGCCCCACAAGGCCTTGCGTAGCCGATCTTCATCTGCTCCGATTTTCCTTCTGCTTTCCTCTGATGTTTGGCTTTCAGTCCTTTAAATGTTATACCTGGTACTCGAGCACCACGCTCGGTTGGTATGCAACAAGGACAGTGCTGCGACCGAAGACATCGAAGAGGGTCAAAGGTGCATCGGACTTTTCATTTGGTGTGCATCTGTTCATTTCGTCGTGTCGTAGTCTTGATAGAGACACACATATGTACGACTGATGATGTAGTTGAATCATCGCGGCAAGAATGCTAGTCGCCGAAATATCCATGATTTTCTTGAAAGTTCCATGTTTCCCGGCCGACAATGCACAGGAGTGTTGTCGAGGGAGGTGTTCATCGTTCTAGGTTATGTACGCCCAAACGGCGTAAGGCTCAAACATTGTTAGTTTCCGTTATCACCTAACCGAGCAAACAGTACACGAGAGCATGCGTGTATTAGTACGTACGGCACCTTTGGCTTGTATCGACACCTGTCGGTTGCATTTGGTTTTGAAGACATTACGTGGTCAATAGCATGCAGTTATTTTTCAACGAACATGCATGTGTGTGCGATCATGAACAACGGGCGAACATACGAGCACGAGCAAAAGGCAAACATAGCACGAGCAACGAATATGCCTGCATGCATTGACCAGGCAAGTATCTTGAAAGCCTCACGAAACAAACAGCGTGGATACATGACAGCATATTCCACGAATCACCATCATACAAGGCAGGCAACAACGAAAACATTGTGCATATACCAGGTATGAATATACCGAGTATCCCATAAAATGTTATGCACGATATGAAGATCGCACATGGGATTGATTATACAAAGAACACGATCACATAATATCACAGCAGTTTTGCAAAGATTGCCATCACCTGCACACGTTTTGCGAACACTCCGATCATCTGCAATGCACTTCGATCGGCCTGGGTTCACCATGTTACAGCAGGGTACAGCTCTCAGACGCCAAAAAGGACCCGCGCTCGTTAGATCTCTGAGGCCGACTGACGTGCTAGTTGGGAGTTCGAGCAGTGCCTTCGTGCAGTAATGATCGGGTCACACAGAGAGTGGATCGATATATTGCAGTAGTTGCAAGCAGCCAGAGTGAGCAATGGAACAGGAACCACAGACACCATGACGGGCACCACAGGCAAGGCAGGGCCCAAGGGGCTGGGGATCGATAGGACAGGTACCACAGATCACTTGACTTTGACTTTCTTTCTTCACTTGGTGGTGCTTAGTAAACACCGGGTTGTTCCGTGACCTCGTTACAGTTTCTTTACGAGGAACTGAAGGCGTGCCCACACCGGGGATCCTCCCTGCCCCTATAAGATCCGCCCAAAGGATGCTAAACAAAGCTTGCCCTCTGCCTATCGAATAGACCCGACGCGTGACACTGATCAGGACAGTTGTCTCGCGCCGTATTATCCTCCCCACAGCGCTAGTCACGACAGTCGCAGCGCTATGAACTTCCTACCCTGGCGCCACTCGCAGTAACAATAGCCTGCCGCCATGATAGCCATTGCAGGAGAAAAACTGGAATCAGATCTCGAATGTAATATTCTCTCAACTCATCCAGCTTCGCAAGGTAACCGAGGAACGAACGAATATCGCCCACCTGACCACCAATAAGTTCGGGCAGTTTTCTGCTTCGGGAAGAAAGGCCGCGAGCCACGTCCGTCCCAATCGCGTCGTACTTGTAGTCGAAATCGTTTGTTTTGCGGTTGTCGAAATCATTCGTTTCGCGGTTACATTTTGAAACGGCATTATTTACGCTGAAAACACGACGTCCCTTTGAACCGCCAAGCTAGGAATCCAAATGCGAAAGATACGGAAAAGGAGCCTCACCGCTTTGTGCACCAACCCACGAATATATTGTTCATTTCACCTGAAAGATCCTGTCGATAACTTTCCACCCAAGGGATCTGTCAAGAGATATTTTGTTGACAAATAAATATTGCTGTACCTGTACCTCGAACTTGTAGACATTTTTTTGTGATTGGTGTACTCGTACCTCGTACTCGTGCATATCCAAAAAAATGATGTTCAAACCCCGGATGCTGCTCCAACGGCTTGCTGCTGCTCCTCTCGAACAATCGATCACCCTGACCTTCCACCAGTTTAGTCCCGATGACAGACACCTCGCACCCGATTATAGCCAAAGATCCCGAAGAAGGTGATGTTGGCGATACCGACTTTCAATGTAGATATGATATATTGTAATTTGTAGCAGCAAGCAAAACTATCTCCCCCTGAAGCGTAGAGTTCTACGCGAATTCCATCCGGAAACATTGAACACCACGTGACTGAAGTAAAAGATTCCCAACCCGATGATAGACCCAAAACCCGAAGAAGACCCGAAGAATATATCTGAAGACCAAATACCCAAGACGTCAATATACCCAAACGATCGATACCTGACCAAACGATACCTACACCCAACCCTCAATATCGAAATTTCCTGTGCATCAATCAGCCTACCCTCGAGTACTGCAGTATTATGGTACGCTTCGGATGGACAAGCTCAGCTCGAGGTCAGCATGTAGCTGTACCACTCGAGCGAGTCAGCCACCCTAGTCGACCCGAAGTAAGAGATGCATAAGTCTATTAGAAGACCACACCCAGAGACAAGAGAGAGACACACACAAGGTGGGCAAAGTTTCCCAGCAACGAGGACGCAACATCGGTTACACCCCAAGATCCACATTTTTTTCTTTTTGTTTCCGCCCCGGAGAGCGAGAGGAAACCCCTGCCCACACTTATTCTCAAGTTTTCGTGTACCGGTTCGAACCCGGTTCGTTTCTTCCACCTTTGTCGGGCCTGTCTGTGACCTTCATGAAAGTATGGTTTACTCCGAGGATGTAGGCACCTGGGTCTATATATTTTCTCTCCCAACTCAGGTAGTGTGGGATTTGAACCCACCAAAACCCCTCATAGTCTCACCAGCTTGGCTCAGTACACGAGTCACCCTACCTGTCTGGGCGTTGGTCCGTTCTATAGGAAACCCGGGGATGTCCCCCGGATGTTCCCTGACGACCACACGTCTCAGAACGATTGAAGGGAAGAGTCCGTGGCTAGCAGAGGGTGATGGAGTTGACGCAGCAGTGAAAGAGTTGACGAAATTCATGGCCCTGCGATACTTTGCTTTCAAAAACCAAAGCCAGACCATACGAGGTCATCTTTCCGCGATTAAGTATTTCCACAGAATGTTCGGAGGTTGGGAGCTGCCTACTTCACACTGCATGGTTGTAGCCGTAAGAAAAGGGATCGATGGAGCTCACGGAACGAAAATACGCCCCCCAGGTCGAGAAATCTCCTTCGTGAGACCAGTTCACCACGGGGACGAAGAGCGCGTGTAAGTTGGGAACCGAAGGATGGCTAGTCTGGACCGGACTTGCGTTGTCGTTTCATCTTCTTGGTAGAGTCTCTGAAATTTGTGCCGAAGGCAACGGGCTGGTACACGCAGATTTTTGTCTGACGAGGAGAGACTTGGCGGTTTTTTCGGGAGAGGTCCTACTAACGTGGGAAGAAAGACGTTCTGCAGACAGACTAGAAGGGACGTTCCGCGCTTCCAAGTCAGACTCCAAGAGGTTGGGGTCAATCGTCACAAGGACGTGAGTAACGAAAGGGAATCCAAGGTTTTCGGGCGTAAAGAGTCATGGGGCGTTGGAGATCCTTCTGGATTTACTAGACCTTCTTACCGAACTGAGCAGGTCAGCACCATTGATGCAGACACGCATGGCCACCGGATGGAAGGTGATCACGCGCACCGTTGAAAGAAAGGCCTTGAGGCGGATGTTAAGCAGTTTGGGTAGAGACCCGACTCAGTACGCTCTCCACTCAGGCAGGATCGGGGGGGCAACCCAGCTTGCTGCGCAAGATGCATCCGACATTCAGGTTCAAAGGGCGGGGAGATGGAACTCACTAGCGTTCATTGTCTATATAAGAGCAGGAGGGGTGGGAGCAGATTTTGTGTCCGAAGCACTAACAATGTAATTAATAGTGGCAGGAAGATGGGTGATTTAATTCGAGGGATAATCGGGCTTTCCTCATGGGAAAGAGTTCGACCAGTTGTCCGTTTTCCCTTGGGGTACTGGTCGAAACGTAAACGTAGAAAGCGGGTTAGCCTGAAGTGTGCCCCAATTCTTGAGCCAATCATAACAAAGGCTCCCTTCGTGCACCAACGTAACAAATAATGTATCTCTCACATACTCCGAAATCACCTCTTGCGAGCTGCCTTTGAGCAACGTTCCAAGCTCTTGTCCTTTGCGACGTCATCGCCGAAACCACATGTGTCCCTGCCCTCTGGCGCTTTGAACATCCGGTCCTTGTCATCTGTCGCTGCTTCACCCGAAGTCCAACGAAATTTGAGTCTTTCGAGCTACCGAGGGCTTCACGTAATCCTTTCTGGGTTCTTTTGTACACTACATACGCCACGCTGTCGACTACTTTTTTTTTTTTTTTGCTCATCCCATTCATTATCTTCGCACATCTTTTTCTCTCTCCTTTCAACTCGTAACTCAGATCCGGGGTCACATAGCAGGCTCTTCTACCCCCTTCCCGCTACGGTACGTGCCTTCATTTTTATCGCGAGAAGATTCAAGCTTTTTCTTCCCTCGTCGACACGCATCGAAGTTTGCCTACCCACGCTGCAAGGCGCTCTCAACAATTGAATCCCCTTTGATTTTGATTTTTGCAAATAAAGCCATGTATCCGCCCCACCTGGGGCTCGAACCCAGGACTCAAACACAAGTAGAATTCGAGGTTAACCACTTGAACCACCGGGGCGACCGGACACAACAAAGCAGTACCTTCCTCTATAAGCTCTGCAGCAACACCCAATTTCCAAATCATCCTTCTTATGTCCTTCTACGGCAGCACACTGTGTACACACACAATCATACACACTTGACACGAGAAGGTACCTGTTTGTCCCGTCGCGTTGTTGGTCGAGATCGTACTTTGCCGTTACGGTTCGGAAACCCGCCGCGCAATTTATATTGTTTAACCAACCGACTTCACCTCCCGTATAGAGAGGATGAGAAGCGACGCTCGCTTCACCGCGTTGTTCGTGGCCCGTGGCGATGATGATGAGTTTCGGCGCAAATACCTTGCCTCGAGCAAAGACAACTCAACTGGATACAGCAGCGGAAGGAAGAAAGAAGCCTGCCTGCAGCAGCTGTGGTGAGACAACACAAACCGCCCACACGGTGCGAAAGACGTTGGCTCTCCTAGCAGGAGCGGATGTATGAGGCGTATACGCGGCTCGTTTTTCATCCTCCGTCGGTTCACGTTTGCTCGTGCCGGCTTCGTTGGATCCCCATCGAGTTTTACCACTCGGCTTGACGATGCTGCTGCTGCTCCTTCTGTTGTTTCGCCATCGTATGATGCTGTTGTTGGCACCCTTCTCGAGCTCCACTACTACTTTAATATCAGTAAGAATCACGATGATCCAAAACAGCGTTTCACGACGTCAAAACTCGCCCTATATCACCTGTGCAGCAGCCGGTTGGACAGTTTTTGTTGGTTGTACCGACATTGCTCACGGCTCGAAAGCGTTCGATTTCTCGGTACTATACTCGATACTCCGAGTATACTCGGAGTATTACTCGGAGTATCGAGTAATTTTCGTACTCCGAGTACTTCGAGTATTAGAGGACTGGTGGCCTAAATACTCGGAGTGCTTGCAGTATGAGTACTGAAGGGACAAATACTCCGACTACTGAAAGTATGAGCAGTACTTGAAGTCGAGTACAAGCAGTGCCCAGAGTACAAACATCTAAATTACTCGGAGTACTCCGAGCATCACGAGATTCGAACGCAGGAATACTTCTTCATCCGAGTACAATACTCCGAGTAATACTCTAACCCGGAGTGCAATGGAGTATAAAACCCTGAAATACTCCGAGTATTACTCGTACCTCGGAATATGAAATTCTGAAATATTCCGAGTATTGAAGTTTTTGCAGTATGAAATGCCCAAGTACTCCGAGTGCTTAAAGTAGGGGCAGGGCAAGATCACCAAATACTTCAAGTACAACGAGTATTCCAGAGCAACAAACCCCAAAATACTCGGGAATACTGCAGTATTTCAGAGTATCGAACCCCAAAATACTTCGAGTACAAGCAGTATTGATTGAGAGTGATCATACCCGAAATACTCCAAGCACGAGCAGTATCCCGGAGTATCGCACCCGGAAAAAACTCCGAGTTCACGAAGTACCTGAAGTAGTTTATCTCCGATACTCGTTACATTACTCCAAGGTACTCGGAGCATCTATCTGCACCTTCCCATATTGATATCTTAAGGGCATCGTCTGGCCTTTGCTCAGGACGACCCAATCCGGCACACTCTTCTGTCGATGACCACCATAATTACAGCCGTTCTTCGTGCAGATACGTCTCGTACGGCATTTACATTTTGCGTTACCACTGCTAGTACCGTCTCCATCATCCTCGTGTTTGGGATTAAATAAGTTCGACACCGTTTTCATTTCAGTATCCTACCAGCACGGTGGTCTGACCTCTGTTCTGACACCTCGATTCAACACACCTCATCGTCTCGATTGAAGTGATAATATTGACGAGCGTTCATTCTGATATTTCGGCGTCCGATCCTGCGGGCACTCCTTGCACCTGTGGCATTTGGATATTTAGTGCTAGTGACACTCGCACTTACCCGCAATATGTAGGCAGTATTTTGTGGTTTAAAGTTGAGTACTGCTCACACTCCCAGTCACTCGCGATGTTCAGGTTGAAAGCACCCTAAGAGTCTCAGCATTCAGAGTACAAAATTTGCTTGATACGAAAACAATCGATACTCCGAGTGTGGTCCCTCTGCTGTGCCTTTATCGTACTACCCGCACATTTTATTGCATCGTGCTGCTGCAACCAACGCCTAATGAAGTTGCAGTGTGAGACTCCAGAGAGGGAGCAAGCACATCAAATGAACATTGCACAAATCATCAACGCTTATTGAGGTCCTACATAAAGTGACTTACAAAGAGGTTTTCATCAATTTAAAGCACGGGGCCACAATTAATGTCCCTCCTATGTATTGGCTCTCCTATGGTAGCTCCTATATTATCTACAGGAATCTGGCCCGACCGCCGTGGGGGTGGGAGGGCCTTTTATTCTCTAGTATGTTACATACCAGGTAGCTGGTGTTCTCGTATCTGGTATGCTGATACTTTGCTTGCTTTACCCCCTAATTTGCGTTGGCGTTTTCACTTGCTTTACCTATTCATTTGCGATCATTGTTGGTTTACCTCTGACTCAGTCTGCACATAGTACCTGGTATCTTTTAGTCCAAGAAGTCAGAACGGACGCTGGGTTGCACTGATGTAGTTGCGTGGAAAGAACGGTATATAAAGACAACACACGCAAAATAGATTAGAGCAGTAGCCACGAATCACATTCATGGGGTCGAAACACAAGGGTACCAAAAAGGTTATATACACTATCGCTTTACATTCAAGGATTAATGCTGACTGCAAGTATGTTTTTTTACATCATAGTATTTCCTATTTTCAATGTATCGAGCAGATACGCGGTATACTTCTGTACACTACGACGCGGTCGAGGTTAGCAATGCGATACTACTCCTGGTCATGAGCTACGATACTCCTGTACTCTCAGTTTATAGCCGAAGATTCGACTAACCCTTCTACTCTGCTTTAGATTGTAAATAATGTCAAGAGTACAGACACAAATATTCAAATGCTTTTCGGGCTTCGATTTGTTTAGATACACCCGGTCGTGCTTGTTAAGAAATACCTGGTAGGCAGTAACTACGTAGCCTACTGAGTCAATGCTTCGTAGTTGCGGTTCATAAATTGCGGTTCAAATATATGACCCCGTAATATGAGTAACGAGATATTTAGAAGACCTTTCAGCAGTTCTTGTAGTAGACGAGTTGCAGCGACAAGCCGCCGATAGACGTTGCTGTAAGAGGACGTCGAGAGTGAGGAACTGGAGTGTTTACACACCCACCCACCTTCACTCCTTTCAACCGCATCAGACCGTCTTCTAGTTCATCGTTCCTTAAGCTTCGGTTGGCCCATCGAGCGCCATTTTCTCCTCAACATACATCTTCTACATCATTAGTGATGTCCGAGCTTGTCCAGCAACGGCTCTGCGCTAGGCTTTGAAGACTACCTTCGGTCGCCCATCTGTGTGTGCATTCAATACATTCTTTACAGGTCGTGAGACTCATTTCACGCTATTAAATAGCGCACTGCACTGGGAGAAATACCGGACTGCATCACAAGCTCGGGACTTCCTCTGTGCTCTTTGACGAGCCACCTTGCGGCGTCTGCTGGATTTGTCTGCGACCACATCTCTAGGAACTGCCGCTTTGAACTACCCCTTCTACTCGTCAACGTTTCGAGTGGCCGTTTCATCTTTGTCGTCTCGACAAACCAAGACCTGGACCGACAAGCACGACCTTTGGTCGCCCTGGAGCGGGAACAGCAGCTGAGAAGTTTACCCACAATAGTTCAGCATGCCTTCCAGCGGTCCGACGATACAGCTCGGTGCCGTGAGTCCTGCGGCTAGACTCCGACTCGGATGCGTTATTCTAGCGCTGGCCATGCTATATATATATGCACAGCAACACGATATTTCCAGCGGCCTGACGATACAGCTCGGTGCCGTGATCATAGCCGCTCGACTCCGACTCGGGTGCGTCATTTTAGCGCTGGCACTGTTACACACCTATGGTACGCCTCGGGTGACCACGCTCAGCTCGAGGCCAGCATATAGCTGTACTACTCGAGTAAGTCAGTCACCCTAGTCGACGCCATTTAAGAGGTGTGAATTGTTACCGAGAAGAAATAAAAGAAAAACAAAAGAAAAAGAGCGACTGCTGTGGGCAAAGTTTTCCAGCCACAAGGACGCAACATCCGTTATACCCCAATATCCATATCTCTACAGGAAACCCGGGGATATCCCTCGAATGCCCCTTGACGACTACACACCGCAGAACAGCGTGAATTATCCTGCGGTCCGATGATACAGCTCGGTTCCGTGATCATAGCCGCTCGACTCCGACTCAAGCGCGTGAGTTTAGCGCTGGCACTGCTATACACGGCGGAGCAGCATGATTTTCGCAGCGGCCCGACGATACAGCTCGGTGCCGTAATCATAGCCGCTCGACTCCGACTCGGGTGCGGTATTTTAGCGCTGGCACTGTTACACACCTATGGTACGCCTCGGGTGACCACGCTCAGCTCGAGGCCAGCATATAGCTGTACTACTCGAGTAAGTCAGTCACCCTAGTCGACGCCATTTAAGAGGTGTGAATTGTTACCGAGAAGAAATAAAAGAAAAACAAAAGAAAAAGAGCGACTGCTGTGGGCAAAGTTTTCCAGCCACAAGGACGCAACATCCGTTATACCCCAATATCCATATCTCTACAGGAAACCCGGGGATATCCCTCGAATGCCCCCTGACGACTACACACCGCAGAACAGAATGAAGTATCCAGCGGTCCGATGATACAGCTCGGTTCCGTGGTCATAGCCGCTCGACTCCGACTCAAGCGCGTGAGTTTAGCGCTGGCACTGCTATACACGGCGGAGCAGCATGATTTTCGCAGCGGCCCGACGATACAGCTTGGTGCCGTGATCATGGCCGCTCGACTCCGATTCAATCGCGTGATTGTAGCGCTGGCCCTGCTATACACGGCAGAACACCATGATTGTTCGAGCGGCCCGACGATACAGCTCGGTGCCATGGTTATAGCCGCTCGACTCCCACTCAGGCGCGTGATGTCAGTGCTGGCACTGCTACACACGGCAGGACATCGTGTTGTTTCCAGCGGACCGACGATACAACTCGGTTCCGTGATCATAGCCGCTCGACTCCGTCTCAAGCGCGTGATTGTAGGCTCACCTCCGAGGGATGGGGACAACCTTAGTAAATTAAAAGGTTTTTAGGCGTTTCGGTCGATTTTTGTCCGCCTAAATGACGGTCGAGCAACTTTTGCACAGCAATATATAGGCGATGTGTGTGGTGTGGAGGCAAAGGACGACCACAGGAACTATACTGTTACTACTGCTGCTATGCTCTGGAGTGGTTGCAGGGGATGCCCTGCTGCTGTGCCGCAGCTTTTGGGTCCACTATATACGTAAAAACAAATGTGACGAGCTTGTCGATCTGGCCTGCACCGGCAGCAACAAGGGCGTGTCCTGCCCCGCTGCTCGACTCCTTCTCCCTTCGCATCGTACTTAGCCCTCACGGTGTTGTCAAGCACGTCGGCCGTCAACCCTGGATTATTCAACAAACTACTGGTTTCCGTGGAAATATAATCAGTCAAATTTCGTGCAACATGCTGACAGAATTCCTTCTCAGAAGGAAGAAACCCATGGGAACCAAGCTTGCTGCGGAGTATATGTGATCTCTCTAAGTAGTATTGTGGGGATTCTGTGGCACTCACTCTAGAGGAAGGTATTCTTGTGTCAACCTAGCTTTGTCCGCTTCCTGCAGGGGTTCAAAATAAATCTTGAAGAGCCGCCAGGCTGCGCTGGGACTCCCGTTCTCTACGATTTGCGTGACTGTGGCCACGTGTGCAGCTTGTTGTAGCAGCAAATGCCACGCCCGAAAAGCCTGTACCATTCTCTCTTGCCCGTAGTACTGCTTTAGGTTGGCGATATTCACCACTTTTTTGCTGACCGGAACGTGATCCTTGGTCTCAAATTCCTCTGTGACACCTTACTTCCCGATAAATGCTTCCATCTGAAAAATAAAAACCATCACCTTTGCCTGGAGTACGTCCGGCGGTTTGTACGTATATCCCATATAAAACTGCGGGTCTGTGCCCTGACTGTACACGAAACGTACTTGTTTGTTGCTTGGAAACTAAACCCACGAATGCCTGAAGTGCAGCTTTGAGGTCCGTGATCGTTAAGTCGTTGGAAAGGCCGGGCTGCTGCCGTTCTTCGGCGTGAAGGCCGGCCTGTGGTTCTTCTTCCTGATCCGGGAAAGGACTGTGGTTGTCAGGGGACATCCGGGGGACATCTCCGGGTTTCCTGTCGAGATACGGATATTGGGACATAACGGATGTTGCGTCCTTGTTGGTGAGAAACTTTGCCCACAGCAGTCACTTTTCTTGTTTTGTCTTTCATTTTTCTTACTTCGCGTCGACTAGGGTGGCTAACACTCGCTCTAGTGGGACAGCTATATGCTGGCCTCGAGCTGAGTTTGGTCATCCGAGGCGTGTACCA
The DNA here is from genome assembly GCA_031213475.1 of Nereocystis luetkeana. Taxonomy (NCBI): domain Eukaryota; class Phaeophyceae; order Laminariales; family Laminariaceae; genus Nereocystis; species Nereocystis luetkeana. The sequence goes on along the minus strand of JARUPZ010000017.1, from coordinate 522,007 downwards.
TAATACTACAGTATTCGAGGGTAGGCCGGTTGTCGCACGGGAAATTTCGAAGGTGAGGGTTGGACGTGGATATCTTTCAGTCAGATATCGATCGTGTGGGCATATTGACGTCTTGGGTATTATTGGTATTCGGATATATTCTTCGGGTCTTGTTCGGTTTTTGGGTCTATCATCGGGTTGGGAATCTTCTACTTCGGTCAGGTGGATTTCAAGGTTTTGGGTGGAATTCGGGTGGATCTGTACGCTTCAGGTGGAGCTAGCTTTGCTTGCTGCTACAAATTACAAAATATACGTATATATAAAATAAAAGTCGGTGGAGCCAATATCGCCTTCTTTGGGATCCTGTCTACATTCATTCGGGTGCGCGGTGTCTGTCATCGGGTCGAGTGGGGGACGCGATTTTTCGCGGTGGGCTGGTGATGCTGGGGTTGATGATCCCGCCGGTTGTGCTTCCCCGGCGACTTTGGCTGCTGCTTCGGCGTCGGCCAGCTAGTTGCACTTATTGTTGAATGTGTTTTTGTATGGTCGCTTGTTGTTCGGCCGTGAACTCGTCGAGAGAGCTCATGGTCGGTTCTTCCAGAGTTCCTCACACGTATTATCCGGGCACAAAGTCAAGCGCTAGCATGAAGGATGTTTGCGTGCGAGGGTGCAAGGGATGTGTGTGTGGGATGTGGTGTAGAGACCAGTCGGTGCTGGGACCGTGGATAACTTGTGTATTATTGTCGTCAGAGAAGTCAGAAATCCAAAGTGCTCGGTGCAAACCGGGACACACGAAAAGTAACTTTCCGGCGTAACCCAAAATCCAAAGGGGTTCCGTACCATGGAAATATATTGAACACATACCTACGTCATACCGCAAGCCTTCAAGCATCAAAGAAACCCTGAATGTATACTAAACCTAAATCTACCCGAATTACCTCCTTCATAAATGATGTGAACTTACTCCCGACTACGCCCACCACGATCAACAACCAACTGCCACCAGGCATATCTGCGAGAGGTGGCACATGCGGGGTGGACTCTTGGCTTACTGTACATGTAGTTGCAAGTGTCGGAGCCTACGATGGATCATCGAGGATAAATAGGCAGAGCTTGGGGTGCGGGCGCATGTATGAATGTATGTATGTATGGATATATCCATTTATCATACTGCTGTCTCCCGACCACGACCACCACAACAATCAACGACCACCTGCCACCGGACAAAACTACTCTTCCTCCAGTAGCAGGCGCCCAGCAGCAGCAAGAGGAAAAATCATGCGCGTAAGGTGGCACATCCGGGGTGTACTTTATGACTAGTTGCGTGTATCGGAGCGTACGACGCAGCACCGAGGATGGATAGTAGGCAGCGCTTGGGGTGCGGGCGCAAGTACAGCGTGAATCATTATTTAGTGACATCCCGACTCCAAACGACACCGACCACAACGATCAACAACCGTCGCCAGAAAACAAACTGCGGTACTCCACTGCTGTTGTTCTGAGCTGCAGTGCAATTCTCAACCAGTCGAGAGGATAGCAGTACACACGTGCCTGCTGTCTCAACCGCTTGCCTGCACCACCACCACGCACCGCCGTCTCTGCTTTTGTTCAAGTTTTGCGGTTGGTATGGGATGGTGGGAAAAAAACGCTCCAAGCCTGTATGTATATCACTGCCCGTATTTGTCAACTCTTATCTTGCGTTCTTCCTGCCTTTCCTCTCCTTGGTTTTCCACCTCTCCATGAGGCACGAACTCTAACCAGGTACCCTCATCCATAATCCACTTTCAATATGTCACATTGTAATGCCTCCCAATTTTTATCAACGCCTTTTTAACAAACTCCTATTCGCTTCAAATATTTTAATTTGTTATGATTCGCTCAAGAATTGGGGTATTAATTTACGCAGTAGAGCAATGCCCAAGAGGACAAACACATGGTACAATGGGACACCGTGCTCCCAGAACACACTTCAGGCTAACCCGCTTTCTACGTTTACGTTTCGACCAGTACCCCAAGGGAAAACGGACAACTGGTCGAACTCTTTCCCAGTAAGCAAGCCCGATTATCCCTCGAATTAAATCACCCATCTTCCTGCCACTATTAATTACCTTGTTAGTGCTTCGGACACAAAATCTACTCCCTCCCCTCCAGCTCTTACATAGACCATGAACGCTAGTGAGTTCCGTCTCCCCGCCCTTTAAATCTGAATGTCTGATGCGCCTTGCGCAGGCAGCAAGCTGGGTTGCCCCCCCGATCCTGCCTAAGTGGAGAGCGTACTGAGTCGGGTCTCTACCCAAACTGCTTAACATCCACCTCAAGGCCTTTGTTGCAACGGTGCGCGTGATCACCTTCCACCAGGTGGCCATGCGTGTCTGCATCAATGGTGCTGCCCTGCTCAGTTCGGTATGAAGGTCTAGTAAATCCAGAACGATCTCCAACGCCCCATGACTCTTCACGCCCCAAAACCTTGGATTCCCTTTCGTTACTCTCGTCCTTGTGACGATTGACCCCAACCTCTTGGAGTCTGACTTGGAAGCGCGGAACGTCACTTCTACTCTGTCTGCAGAACGTCTTTCTTCCCACGCTAGTTGGACCTCTCCCGAAAAAAACGCCAAGTCTCTCCTCGTCAGACAAAAATCTGCGTGTACCAGCCCGTTGCCGTAGGCACAAATTTCAGAGGCTCTACATAGAAGATGAAACGACACCGCCAGTCCGGTCCAGAATACCCATCGTTCGGTTCCCAACTCACACGCGCTCTCGGTCCCCGTGGTCAACAGGTCCCACGTAAGAGGCTTCCTGACCTTGCGGCGTATCTCCGATTTTCCGTGAGCTCTATCGATCCCTTTTCCTACGGCTACAACCATGCAGTGTGAAGTGGGCAGCACCCAACCTCCGAACATTCTGTGGAAATACATAATCGCGGAAAGATGACCTCGTATGGTCTGGCTTTGGTTTTTGAAAGCAAAGCATCGCAGGGCCATGATTTTTGTCAACTCTTTCACTGCTGCGTCAACCCTATCACCCTCTGCGAGCCACGGACTCTTCCCTTCAATCGCTCTGAGGCGGCACCAGGTTTGCCACTTGTTCCAGTACACCGTTTGCGTGTTTGCCCCCACCAAGGCCAGCGTGAGTGTCTCCACCAGGCTGTCCACCTCCTTGTCCTTCCCGCCCTCTCCAGTGTGTGTTCCAGCTCGATGGGGTTTGCGGGGTGTTCATGGTTCTTCATTTCGTGTCATCGCTTCCTATATTGTGTCATCTATGTACCCTGTGGGAAATTTTAACTGCAGAATAGTCTCGAAGAATGCACGGCCACCGTCACCTATATTCTGCTCTCTCAATTGCCCTTGTCCGCGTGTCTGCAACGTTTGCGCGATTTCTGCTTTCGGCCATCTCGAGATGCCATCCGCTACTACGTTCTGCACGCCGGGAGTATGTTTTTTGTCATGACTCCATCCGCTCGTAATTTCCAGTCTGCCTAGAATTATCATAGCCTGTGAAGCTCCATGGTTATGCGACCCGCCACACCGATTAATCCATGACACGGCTGCAACGTTGTACCCCCGGATTAGTACGGGGTCTCCTTGACTAACTGGCCTGTCGTGCAGAATGACTTGAGTCACGTTCGCCGTCATGACCATACCACCCAATTCAAGCAGGTTAATTGTGATTACGTCCTCTCTTTTGGTCACCGTTTCGTCCTTCAAGAGATGCGACAGTACGGCGTTCAAGTCGTATCTCCAGTATACTTTTAGTTCTGGGCAAAAGACCCTGACTACAGTAAAGCTTGCGTCCGAGTAGTATCGTCGCGAAGGTGATCGTTCCACGGGTGCGTAAAATGGTGCGCCGAGAGACCCCCCGGCGCTAACCACCTTCTGTTCGATTGCCCATTTCCAGAAGGAGATACAGGCATAGGAGCGTTTTTTTTCCCACCATCCCACCTTATCGGTCAAGAGAGGGGGGGGGGGGGGGGGGGGGCATCTCAGGTATTGTACGGGTTGGAGGGGGAAAGAGTTCGACCAGTTGTCCTTTTTCCCTTGGGGTACTGGTCGAAACGTAAATGTAGAAAGCGGGTTAGCCCGAAGTGTGTTCTGAGAGCACGGTATTGTATTGTACCATGTGTTTGTCCTCTTCGGCATTGCTTAACTGCCTTAATTAATACCACAATGAGCCAATCAAAACAAAACATACATGCGCCCGCACCCCAAGCTCTACCTAACCATCCCCCGTGAAGCATCGCAGGTTCCGATACATGCATCAAGCCATAGAGTATTGTGGGTGTGCCACCCCACGCGCATGGTTTTGCCTGCTGCTGCTGCTCGGTGGCATGGTCGCAGCGATGTGCCACAGCCCGCTTGTTGTACTCGTAGCACGCTCAATACGATGAATGTGCGTGCGCATCAGCAGTTATAATAACTCTGTTGTCTAATCACGGACATTTTGCAAGTCATACGGTAAGTCATAGATCTGGTGCGATTGGTGCAAGCTCGAAAAGTCTAGTCTGTCTTTACGTTGCGTTTTGCTTGTAAGTCATAACTTTGTACCTATCCTTCGGCACTCCAGCACAAGCAGTTCAGCGCGATCTTTTCAGAGGCCCGAAGCATCTCGGTTCCGTGAATATACAGCAGCCCGACTCTAACTCGGGCTCGTAATGTTTCAGTCCGACACAGACTCGAGTTTGTGGGTGTTAATACACCTTTCATTGTTACACCTAATAAGCTGGAGGAGTACGCCGCGAGAAGCTGGTCAACACGAATATGGAGCCCAGCCTGGATCCTAACGACTACATTTATCTATTAAATATGTACTTATAGACAGCTTGATGCCCAATTTATAACTTTATCATGTTATTGCCTCTCTAACACCAACTTGTTTGAAATATATGTACGTCACGTACTCACAACTGTTTGAGCTCCCTTCATGCACCAACGTAAAACAAAATGCGTCTCTCACATACTCCGAAATCACCTTTAGCAAGCTGCCTTTTTGCAACATTCCAAGATCTTGCCCTTTCCGACGTCCTCTTCGAAACACGTACGAGTTCCTGCCCTCCTGCGCTTTGAACATCCGGTCCTCGTCATCTACCGCTGCTTCACCCGAAGCCCATCGAAATAGAAGTATTTCAAGCTCTCGAGGGGTTCACGCCATCCTCTCTGCCGTATTTTGTACACTACATACGCCGCGCTGTGGACTACTACTTTACTGCAGAAAACGAAGCAGTTCCTTCCTCTATAAGCTCTGCAACAACACCCAATTTCCAAATCATCCTCCCCATCTCCTTCTACCGCAGCACACTGCTGTACTCAAACAAGCATGCAGCTTGACACGAGAAGGTACCAGGTATCTGTTTGTCCCGCCGCGTTGTTGGTCGAGATCGAACTTTGCCATTGCAGGTTACGGTTCAAAAACCCGCCGCAATTTTTATTATTTAACCAATCGACTTCACCTCCCGTATAAAGAGGATGAGGAGCGACGCTCCCTACACCGCGTTGTTCGTGGCCCGTGGCGATGATGATGAGTTTCGGCGCGAAGACGTTGCCCCGAGCAAAGACAACTCAACTGCATACAGCAGCGGAAAAAGAAGAAGCCTGCCTGCAGCAACTGTGGTAAAACAACACAAACCGCCTACACGGTGCGAAAGACGTCGGCTCTCCTAGCAGGAGCGGGTGTATGACGCGTATGCACGGGTCGTTTATCATCCTCCGTCGGTTCACGTTTGCTCGTGCCGGCTTCGTTTGATCCCCGTCGATTTTTACCTCTTGCCTTGACGCTGCTGCTGCTGCTCCTCCTCCTCCAGTTGTTTCGCCATGGTATGATGCTGTTGTGGGCACCCTGCTCGAGCTCCACTCCTACTTTAATATCAGTAAGAATCATGATGATCCAAACCAGCGTTTCACGACGTCAAAGCTCGCCCTATATCACCTGTGCAGCAGCCTGTTTGGTGGTTTTTGGGGGTTGTACCGACATTGCTCGCGTCTCAAAAGCGTTCGATTTCTCGGTATTCTACTCGATACTCCGAGTATACTCAATCTGGGGTGGTCGCGTAGAGGGAGCTCTTCTCCTCCCTCCCCAGTCTGCCGTATTATCAAGCCTGTATGTATTTATAGTAATTCCTACTGCAGCGTGATTTTGTATATTCACATTGCTACGAGTATCCTCTGCTTTCAGCATTGTTTTTCAACATTTTCTTCATCCCATTATTCATGTTCGCCTTATTTCTTTGCTCCATTCTGCGACGCGTCGTATATACGTACTAGGGAATAAAAGGCCCTCCCGCCCCCACGTCGGTCGGGCCAGATTCCTGTAGATAATATAGGAGCTATGATAGGTGAGCCAATACGTACATGGTAGGACATTTATTGCGGCCCCGTGCTTGAAATTGATGGAAACCACTTTCTAAATCACTTTATGTAGGAACTTAATAAGCGTTAAAATGACGAATTGTGCAATTTGATGTGCTTGCTCCCTCTCTGGAATCTCACACTGCAACTTTATTAGGCGTTGGTTGCAGCAGCACGATGCAATACGATCTGCGGGTAATACGATAAACGCACAGCAGAGGGACCACACTCGGAGTATCGATTGTTTGCGTATCGAGCTAGTTTCGTACTCTGAATACTGAGATTATTAGGGTGCTTACGGCCTCAACATTGCGAGTGACCGGGAGTGTGAGCAGTACTCAACTTCAAAGCTCGAAATACTGCCTGAATGTTGCAAGTAAGTGCGAGCGTGAGTAGTACTAAGTATCCAACTGCCACCGGTGCAAGGAGTGCCCGCAGGGTCGGACGCCGAAATATCCGAATGAACGTCGTCAAGATTGTAACTTTAATCGAGAGAATGAGGTGTGTTAAATCGAGGTGTCAGAACAGAGGTCAGACGACCGTGCTGTTAGGATAATGAAATGAAAACGATGTCGAACTTACTTCATCACAAATGCGAGGATGATGGAGACGGCAGCAGCAGTGGTAACGCAAAATGTAAATGCACGAAGAACGGCTATAATGATGGTGGTCATCGACAGAAGAGTGTGCCGGATTGGGTCGTCCTGAGCAAAGGCACGATGCTCGTAAGATATCAATATGGCAAGGTGCAGATAGATGCTCCGAGTACCTTGGAGTAAAGTAACGAGTATATGAGATAACTTACTTCAGGTACTTCGTGTACTCGGAGTATTTCAGGGCTCGATACTCCGGGATACTGCTCGTACTCGGAGTCTTTCGGGTATGATCACTCTCAATACCGCTTGTACTCGAGGTATTTTGGGGTTCGATACTCTGAAATACTGCTGTACTCCGAGTATTTTGGGGTGTAATACTCTGGAATTCTCGTTGTTCTGGAAGTATTTGGGGATCTTGTACTGCTCCTACTTTAAGTTCTTCGAGTACCTGGGCAGTTCATACTGCAAACGCTTCAATACTCGGAGTATTTCAGGGTTCCATATTACAAAGTACGAGTAATACTCGGAGTGTTTCAGGGTTTTCATACTCCAAGGTACTCCAGGTTGGAGTATTACTCGGAGTATTTTACTCGGATGATGAAGTATTCCCGGGTTTAATACTCGCGATACTCATGGTACTCCAAGTAATTTAGATGTTTGTACTCCGGGTACTGCTTGTACTCGAGTATAATGAATGATCATACCACCATTACTCGCAGGTTTAGGCCCTTCAGTACTGCCCATACTGCAAGTACTCCGAGTATTTAGGCCACCAGTACTACAATACTCGGAGTACTCGGAGAACGACATTTACTCGATACTCCGAGTATACTCCGAGCGAGTATACTCGGAGTATCGAGTAGAATACCGAGAAATCGAACGCTTTCGAGACGCGAGCAATGTCGGTACAACCCCCAAAAACCATCAAACAGGCTGCTGCACAGGTGATATAGGGCGAGCTTTGGAGTCGTGAAACGCTGGTTTGGATCATCGTGATTCTTACTGATATTAAAGTAGGAGTGGAGCTCGAGCAGGGTGCCAACAACAGCATCATACCATGGCGAAACAACTGAAGGAGGAGGAGCAGCAGCAGCAGCGTCAAGGCAAGAGGTAAAAATCGACGGGGATCAAACGAAGCCGGCACGAGCAAACGTGAACCGACGGAGGATGATAAACGACCCGTGCATACGGGTCATACATCCGCTCCTGCTAGGAGAGCCGACGTCTTTCGCACCGTGTAAGCTGTTGTCTTGTATCACCACAGTTGCTGCAGGCAGGCTTCTTCCTTCCGCGGCTGCTGTATGCAGTTGAGTTGTCTTTGCTCGGGGCAACGTCTTCGCGCCGAAACTCATCATCATCATCGCCACGGGCCACGAACAACGCGGTGTAGGGAGCGTCGCTCCTCATCCTCTCTATACCGGAGAAAGTCGGTTCGATTAAATAATACCAGGTAAAAATTGCGGCGGGTTTTTGAACCGTAACCTGTAACGGCAAAGTACAATCTCGACCAACAACGCGGCGGGACAAACAGATACCTGGTACCTTCTCGTGTCAAGCTGCATGATTGTTTGAGTACAGCAGTGTGCTGCGGTAGAAGGAGATGGGGAGGATGATTTGGAAATTGGGTGTGGTTGCAGAGCTTATAGAGGAAGGTACTGCTTTGTTGTCTGCAGTAGTAGTCCACAGCGCGGTGTATGTAGTGTACAAAATACGACAAAGAGAATTGCGTGAACCCCTCAGGAGCTCGAAATTTTTCTATTTCGATGGGCTTCGGGTGAAGCAGCGGTAGATGACAAGGACCGGATGTTCAAAGCGCAGGAGGGCAGGAACACGTGCGTGTTTCGAAGAGGACGTCGCAAAGGACAAGATCTTGGAACATTGCAAAAAGGCAGCTTGCTAAAGGTGATTTGATTTCGGAGTATGTGAGAGATTCATTTGTTTTCCATTTTGTTTTACGTTGGTGCATGAAGGAAGCTCAAAAAAGTTGTGACTACGTGAGGTATACCCCTGGTATTTTTTTAACTAGTTGGTTTTAGAGAGGTATTAGATACCCGGTACGTAATCCTAGGATAAAGTTATGAATTGGGCATCACGCTAGCTATATATAATTAATAGATAACCTACAGTAAATCCGCGGTCGGTCATAGACCAGGCTCTTCTCCCCCCCCCATTATTATTTTCAAGTTTAAAAAGGAACACTGCCTATTAATAGTGTGCATTACTACCGCTACTGTACTATCAAGCATGTATGCATGTATTTATAGTAATTTCTACTGCAGCGATTATGTTCCCCTGCTTTCTGCATTGCTTTTTCAATATTTTCGCGGTCGGTCATAGGGCAGGTTCTTCTCCCCCCCTCCACTACTATTGTCAAGCATAAAAAGGAACACTGCCCATTATAGTGTACGTTACTATCGCTGCTGTAATGTATGTAGGTATGTATTTATAGTAATATCTACTGCAGCGTGATCTTAATAATCTTCAGTCAATTATCCCCATCTTTCTGCATTGTTTTTTTAATATTTTCTTCATCCCATTGTTATTGATGCTCGCCCTTACGTTTTGGTCCCTTCTGCGATGCAGTATATAACCTATAGATCCGCGGTCGCGCATAGACTAGGCCCTTCTCCCCCCCCCCGCCCCAGTACTATTGTCAATTATAAAAACGAACACTACCGGGTGTGCATTACTAATGCCTGCAGTGCAGCCGCAAAAATACACTATAACTGGTGGTGTGTTATTTCTTTGATGATCTTCTTTTCTGCCTGTATTCGTTTTTGGGTGGAAAATGTAACCATTTTTTAGGACTACTGCAGTCCCATTTTGGGGGCAAACCATGCACAATAGAAGAACTAGCATACTTCGTGTGTTTCGTAGTGTATTTTTCTCTTTTGGTGTGTTGGCGCTCTGTCTGACGTTCGCCACAAACGTTTAGGGCTGAGGGTTTTGCTTCGCTCGATGCTCGAGTATTCATCAGATTGGATGAGACGACTGTTCTGTTGTAACCTGCCAGTCTACACCCGCTTATTTTTCTGGGGCTTTAGCTGTTGGTGTTTCCTTGCCGACGAAAGTACTGCTGCTTGCTGCGTTTTGATCGAAAGTTTGCTGAAGAGCTCTGTGGAAAATCATAATTTTTCGTTTTCTTTAGCTTTATTGACGCAGAGAGTAGATTAGTCTGCAATATCCGTCATGGGTTGCACGGGACGAGAAAATCTCATACACTCCCCTTGAACGGCTTTCGCCTTCTTCGATTTTGGTTGTCGATGTTGATCGACGGTTTACCTTTGTTGTCGTTTTAGCTGAAGAGCGTTGTTGGTTGGCTTTTAAAGGACAGACACTGAAAAATCAGATATATTAATTACCTATAGACAGCGTGATGCCCAATTGATAACTTCATCATAGGATTGCCTCTAATGCCAACTTGTTTAAAAATGTATGCCTAGCTTATATTTGCACAAAAACACTCCCCCTGATCGGGAATTACAAGTTAACTAAAATACTGATCATAGCCAACGATAGGCAGTATTTGATGTCCTCGATTGAAAAGAGGCTAAAACGCCGATCATGGCTAACGATCACCAGATGGAAGCGAACACTCTTTCACGGAAAAAATAAAAAAAACTGATCGCGTAATTACCACCCATCTTCAGTGCTTGGGGGTGACACATACACTAACAGACCGCTTGTCTGATCCTTTTACACTGCTGCTTCACATGTATTCATATCAAGCTTTCTTCTGCATTAGTATTTTGTGTGGATTCCATCGAACTTGTATCCTGTATTTCAAGCAATCAATCAATACAGGATTTTTCGTAACAAAACTATGCTGGGTCTGTGTGATACCTGTACGGGTGGTAAAGCTGCTGCATTTCAAACAGGGTATACTGTAGGACCAAATGCTTCAACTAAAGCACTATCTATCATTTGTCGACATGTCTATTTCTGCACTCCAAACCGAGTGGAACTGAATGCTGATTGAAGCACTCAGTGTGTCGACATCTTCACGTCACTTCTCACTAAAGAAAACTTTGAATATTTGAAGCAAATACGGAGTTTGTTGAAAAGGCGTTGATAAGAATTGGAACCCATTACAATGTGTAATATGGAAAGTGGATTATTGATAAGGGTACCTGGTAAGAGTTCGTGCCCCAAGCAGAGGGGGAGAGCCAGCGAGAGAAGAAACAGGCAGGAGGCGAGATAATAGTCGCCAAATACGGGCAGTGATATACATACAGGCATAGGAGCGTTTTTTTTGTGCTGATTGGCTCAAGAATTGTGGCACTAATTTACGCAGTAGAGCAATGCCCAAGAGGACAAACACATGGTACAATGGGACACCGTGCTCCCAGAACACACTTCAGGCTAACCCGCTTTCTACGTTTACGTTTCGACCAGTACCCCAAGGGAAAACGGACAACTGGTCGAACTCTTTCCCATTGGGCAAGCCCGATTATCCCTCGAATTAAATCACCCATCTTCCTGCCACTATTAATTACCTTGTTAGTGCTTCGGACAAACAATCTGCTCCCTCCCCTCCAGCTCTTACAACCACCATGAACGCTAGTGAGTTCCGTCTCCCCGCCCTTTAAATCTGAATGTCTGATGCGCCTTGCGCCGCAAGCTGGGTTGCACCCCCGATCCTGCCTAAGTGGAGAGCGTACTGAGTCGGGTCTCTACCCAAACTGCTTAACATCCGCCTCGAAGCCTTTGTTGCAACGGTGCGCGTGATCACCTTCCATCCGGTGGCCGTGCGTGTCTGCATCAATGGTGCTGACCTGCTCAGTTCGGTATGAAGGTCTAGTAAATCCAGAAGGATCTCCAACGCCCCATGACTCTTTACGCCCCAAAACCTTGGATTCCCGTTCGTTACTCTCGTCCTTGTGACGATTGACCCCAACCTCTTGGAGTCTGACTTGGAAGCGCGGAACGTCACTTCTACTCTGTCTGCAGAACGTCTTTCTTCCCACGCTAGTTGGACCTCTCCCGAAAAAAACTCCAAGTCTCTCCTCGTCAGACAAAAATCTGCGTGTACCAGCCCGTTGCCGTAGGCACAAATTTCAGAGACTCTACGAAGAACATGAAACGACAACGCCAGTCCGGTCCAGAATACCCATCGTTCGGTTCCCAACTCACACGCGCTCTTCATCCCCGTGGTCAACAGGTCCCACGAACGAGGCTTCCTGACCTGGGGGCGAATCTCCGATTTTCCGTGAGCTCTATCGATCCCTTTTCCTACTTCTACAACCATGCAGTGTGAAGTAGGCAGCTCCCAACCTCCGAACATTCTGTGGAAATACTTAATCGCGGAAAGATGACCTCGTATGGTCTGGCTTTGGTTTTTGAATGCAAAGCATCGCAGGGCCATAAATTTCGTCAACTCTTTCACTGCTGCGTCAACTCCATCACCCTCTGCTAGCCACGGACTCTTCCCTTCAATCGCTCTGAGGCGGCACCAGGTTTGCCACTTGTTCCAGTACACCGTTTGCGTGCTTACCCTTGCTCGATGGGGTTTGCGGGGTGTTTATGGTTCTGCATTTCGTGTCATCGCTTCCCATATTGTGTCATCTACGTATCCTGTGGGGAATTTTGTCTTCAGAATCGAAGAATGCACGGCCACCGTCACCTAAATTATGTTCTCTCAATTGCCCTTGTACGCGTGTCTGCAACGTTTGCGCGATTTCTGCTTTTGGCCATCTCGAGATGCCATCCGCTACTACATTCTGCACGCCGGGAGTATGTTTTTCGTCACGACTACATCCGCTCGTAATTTCCAGTCTACCTAGAAGTCTCATAGCCAGTGAAGCTCGACGGCCATGCGACCCGCCACACCGTTTAATCCATGACACGGCTGCAACGCTGTCCTCCCTCAATAGTACGGGGTTTCCTTGCGTGGTTGGCCTGTCGTGCAGAATGACTTGAGTCACGTACGCCGTCATGACCATACCACCCAATTCAAGCAGGTTAATTGTGACTGCGTCCTCTCCTTTGGTCACCGTTTCGTTCTTCAAGAGTCGCGACAGCACGGGGTTCAAGTCGTATCTCCAGTGTACTTTTAGTTCTGGGCAAAAGATCCCGACTGCAGTAAAGCTTGCGTCCGAGTAGTATCGTCGCGACGGCGATCGTTCCACGTGTGCGTAAATTGGTGCGCCGAGAGACTCCCCGGCGCTAACCACCTTCTGTTCGATTGCCCATTTCCAAAAGGAGATATCATTGTGGAAATCCCAGCCCAGTCTCACTACCCTCTTCGTCGATTTTTTGGCTTTTGCGGCTTTGTGAAGATTGGTCAGACGTTAAGGTTGACAAAAAAAATATCTACCGGCTCTGATTATGTAGGTGAGGTTCCAGAGTTTGCCTGCCATGCTTAGCATATCTTGCGCGCTTGCATGCGTTTTGTCCCCCGACCACTCCTGCTCGACAAGGAGCCTAATTGCTTCTACCCGTTCCTTAGTCACGGAAATCCGCATCGTGTGGATTAACTCCCAGGGCATCTACAATTGTGTTCCAATCCGTGCTCTTCTTTGGAGCGAGTATAGGGGTTTCACCTTTTTCGCCTGGTCCGAATAATCTCACGTTATCTGAAGCCAGGGAAGCGGAAGCTATGAGGGCGGTCTGATCTGCGGGATTAAGTTGCACGCTGGCCATAATGAAGCCGTCTACGTATACTGCCGTCGGAAATTGTTCGTTTGATCCCCCCCTTCGTGGTGTGTTTACTCTGACTCCGGTCGGGATCGCCCGACTCCCATGGGTCCACGATTTTGACATGCGATATCATAGTCTTCTTGCCTTCTGGTTAGAATAACCGCACCATCTACCGTGGTGTGAAGGTGGTCGTGTTCGGCCGCCGAGGCCATGAGGCCCCAGTACCCGGGCGAGGCTGCCCATCCAAAGGCGAGTCTAAAATCTGTTGCCAACATGTCCTCTACCACATAGCGAAAGTTCTGCCCCTGGTGCGGTGATACCCTGACATTCCTGAAGGCGTCTGTTACGTCTGCTTTGGCCAAAAGGATACGAAGGTGAGGGAACCTTATTTGGAGGTCGGTTAGCGCGTTTCAAAGTGAAGGGAGTGCGTCAGCACAGAGGTATTTCGGCACGTCTTCCGTTTGCGTGTGACGTCGTCGATAGGTTCGTGGATGTTCTTGCAACGTTTGCTTGAGTTTGTTTAGCGCCAACACGTATGACACATTTTTCGATTATATAAATCTAAATACCGAGTATATGTGTGTATATAGCTCATGCATATATTTATATTTACGAACTAACACATGGAACATTTCAACGAAGGAAATATGGGGCTTGTGGGAGGGTATACAGAATCGTTGACATGTTTGATAAGAAGGGATGGGGAAGAGGGGCATCATGTTCGCAATAATCATTATGGGGGGGTGCAGTTAGTTGGTAAAACTGCGAATTGCCGTCTACAAAAGGTATCTGCAATGATGTTTGCATCGTACAAGAAGAGGTGAGCTTGTGTCGATCGCATTGTTTTTAACAAAATATTTGTAGTTTCATTTTGGGTAATTTTTCAATTGACTATGATGGAATTCATTAAAAAATTTGAAAATAGTACAGAACGCCCTTCCTTCTTCCCCGAACATGGTATATGCCGCAGTTTCTTATTTTTTGCTTGAATTAAGTATTTTTGGTGGTTTCGTGGATAGAGCATGTGTACGCGTATGGTGTCGTTTTTGTGCAGTGCAAAACCGCGAGTGAGACCAAAAAAGGTACAGAACCCAATCATCATGGTGCCCCGGTTTTTTCACGAATCATAACTCATGATGGCGATATATGTCTACATTACTTCAAAATATCCCCAAAACAGCCAGTTTTTCGGCGATTTCACCTTTTTTTTTCTCCAATGTCGAATTAAACCTTTGCCCCATGTGGGCGTATTAGATCTGGAGACGTACACGAACTTTCAGTTCTACATTCATGCGTGAACTGCCGCACTATGCTTCTGAATATTACGGAATTTTGTATATATACTGAAATCAAGTAATTCTACGGTGGGTGGAGGCGTCGGCTTTTTGCGGGGATGTTTTTTTTTTGCTGGTCGATGTCGCTGTTTTCTCTGGTCGATAAGCACAAAATATTGCCCCTAACTGTGCTGTATTCAGCCCAACACCGTATCTAAATATTATCTGAATTATGGGTTGTGCGAGAACGAATCTGGCCAGCAGGTCGCTACGGCATGTCTTTAACACTGCGAGCGTGGGGTGTTCAAGCACATGGGGTGCTCAAGCACATATTTCGTATGATGTTCTCACACTATAGTAACTCATTTCCCTGCAATGCATCTCGAAAACAAACGAGTACGAAATAGTTGCAGTACCTATACGTAAGGGAACGGCACTAACTAGCTACCTGGTATGGTATACCTCACGTACTTCAAAATCAACTTTTGTAAGCTCCCTTCGTGCAACAACGTAAAACAAAATGTATCTCTCTCATACTCCGAAATCACCGTTTGCAAGTTGCCTTCGTTCAACGTTCCAAGATCTTGTCCTTTGCGACGTCATCTTCGAAACACGGATGTGTTCCTGCCCTCCTGCGCTTTGAACATCCGGTCCTCGTCATCTACCGCCGCTTCATCCGAAGTCCTTCGAAATAAGAGTCTTTCGAGCTACCGAGGGGTTCACGCAATCCTCCCTGTCGTCTTTTGTACTCTACATACGCCGCGCTGTGGACTATTGCAGACAAAAATGCAGTACTTTCCTCTATAGCCCTTCGACAACACCCAATTTCCAAATCATCCTCCCTAACTCCTTCTTCCGCAGCACACTACTGTACACGCACAATCATGCACGCTTGACACGAGAAGGTATATCTCCCGTGTTTGTTCCGCCGCGTTGTTGGTCGAGATCGTACTTTGCCGTTACATATCGAAATCCCGCCGCAATTTTTATTATTTAACCAACCGACTTTACCTCCCGCATAGAGAGGATGAGCGACGCTCGCTACACCGCGTTGTTGGTGGCCCGTGGCGATGACGATGAGCTTCGGCGCGAAGACCTTGCCCCGAGCAAAGACAACTCAACTGCATACAGTATCGGAAGGAAGAAGTCTGCCTGCAGCACCTGTGGCGAGACAACACAAACCGCCTATCGCCACAAAGCGGAGACTCACGAACGAACTGGCCGGATGCGTTACCGGTAAGAAGTTGACCGAAGGCATACGACACCTGAATATACCTCCAACAGGTCGCGAAGTCGGCCAATGGGTTGGCCGCATCGGTCTGTCTGCCTCGCAACTATCAACCCGACCGCGAGAGACGAGAACACGCACTCCGAGTAATTTTCGTACTTCGAGTACTCCGGGTATTAGAGTACTGGTGGCCAAAATACCCGGAGTACTTGGAGTATTAGCAGTACTGAAGGCCCAAATAATCCGAGTACTGGGAGTATGAGCAGTACTTAAAGTCGAGTGTAAGCAGTACCCGGAGTACAAACATCTAAATTACTCGGAGTACTCCGAGTATCGCGAGTGTTGACTTGAATCCAGGAATACTTTCATCATCCGAGTTTCATACTCCGAGTAGTACTCTAACTTGGAGTACCTTGGAGTATAAAAACCCTGAAATACTCCGAGTATTACTCGTACCTCGGACTATGAAACCCTGAAATACTCCGAGTATAGAAATTTTCGCAGTACAGAATGCCCAAGTACTCCGAGTACTTAAAGTAGGAGCATACAAGATCCCCAAATACTTCAAGTATAACGAGTATTCCAGAGTAATACACCCCAAAATACTCGGAGTACAGCAGTATTTCAGAGTATCGCACCCCAAAATACTCCGAGTACAAGCAGTATTGAGAGTGATTATATCCGAAATACTCCGAGCACGAGCAGTATCCCGGAGTATCGAGCCCTGAAATACTCCGAGTACACGAAGTACCTGAAGTAATTTAGCTCCGATACTCGTTACTTTACTCCTAGGTACTCGGAGCATCTATCAGCACCATCCCATATTGATATCTTACGGGCATCGTCTGGCCTTTGCTCAGGACGACCCAATCCGGCACACTCTTCTGTCGATGACTGCCATAATTACAGCTGTTCTTTGTGCAGATACGTCCCGCCCCGTACGGCATATATTTCTGTTACCACTGCTGCTGCCGTCTCCCATCATCCTCGTGTTTGTGATGAAGTAAGTTCGACATCGCTTTTATTTCATTATCCTACCAGCACGGTGGTCTGACCTCTGTTCTGACACCTCGATTTAACACACCTCGTCCTCTCGATTAAAGTGATAATATTGACGACCATTCATTCGGATATTTCGGCGTCCGATCCTGCGGGCGCTCCTTGCACCGGTGGCATTAGGATATTTAGTACTACTCACACTCGCACTTACTCGCAACATTCAGGCAGTATTTCGAGCTTTGAAGTTGAGTACTGCTCACACTCCCAGTCACTCGGAATGTTGAGGCCGCAAGCACCCTAATAGTCTCAACATTCAGAGTACGAGATTTGCTCGATTCGGAAACAGTCGATACTCTGAGTGTGGTCCCTCTGCTGTGCGTTTATCGTATTACCCGCAGATCGTATTGCATCGTACCGCTGCAACCAACGCCTAATAAAGTTGCAGTGTGAGATTCCAGAGAGCGAGCAAGCACATCAAATAAATATTGCACAGTTCATCAATTTATCGCTTATCGAGGCCCTACATAAAGTGACTTGCAAAGTGGTGTTCATTCATTTAAAGCACGGGGCCACAATTAATGTCCATCCTATGTATTGGCTCACCTATTATAGCTCCTATATTATCTACAGGAATCTGGCCCGACCGCCGTGGGGGCGGGAAGGCCTTTTATTTCCTAGTATACAGATACTCGACATTATTAATAAATAGTACAGAAGGTACATAAAAAAGCGTACACCACGTATGATAACGTTTAATGCCCCAATGTACGGAAGTCGTTGTCTGATGCCGAGTGAGTAAGTCGTTTGAAGGTACTGACGTTTACGCCACTCCCCCAGCACGAACTCTGACCACTGGTGCGATTATTTCGAGCTAAATTCAATAATTCTAAAACGGCATTCGTCCACAACCACTTTCAAATCGTACCCCTCGCATACGGGTTTTGGTGGAAGTAGTTGCATCAAGGTGGTGGCAAACACCCCCCCAGCACGGAAACTGTCCACTGACTGGTATTCCAGTCACACCTCGATTTGTTTCTGCAACAGTCGGCCGCTATACTTGAAGCAGCAAATAGCAATAAAGTATCATGTCAGGTTGCGCAGATCACACCAAAGCTCGTCACGTTCTATCTGGGTCTCGGGTTTCACAAATGTCTACCTGTACGTGGTGTAACTACTTGCGGAGTATGCGAAATAGAAATCTATATCATTAGAAGCAGGAGCCATAGGAGGAGGTGAAAGTAGAAACAAGACTCCATGATTTTCTTAGAGCCCGTGGTGAACACCCATATATACAAATCCACCTCCACATTTGCTAGTTCCAGCAAGTTGAAGCTCGAGAAGTATACGAAATAGACTCTGTACCATACGAGGAGGCCAACGTAGAAGAATGATTCATCATAAAATGCTTACAGCCCATGGAAAGCCCACATAAAAACCTTATTCACATTCGCGAGGAACATCCACTCTCTATGCAGGGAAGTTCGAGGTCATCGTCAGAAGGGAAGCATACAATATATCAAAATGTGATACCCGCACAAAAGAGAGACCAGAGACATCTGGACAAACTTCAGAGAGGCTGATGGATGCTAACTTATTATGTAAAAGCGTTTGTTGAAGACACTGTGAAAAACTTCCTGTAAAGCTAAGTGAATGGTGGCGGCATCGTGTCCAGTGCGCAAATTGAAACGTCTGGCAAAAGCACGTGAATTGTGCCAATATTTACTGAGTACAGTACGCAAGTGTATGTGAATATCACTCGCAACAGGTGAGACACAGTCAAGCGCGCAGATATATAGATAGGGGCAAAGTGGGTATTCACCGCAGTGTCAAGGCAGTGTGGCCACATATAGACATACGACGAAGAACTGGCAGAACTCTCCGAAGTCTTCGTTTAAGGTGAGGTCGTGTGCTAGGACGATGGTAGCTTACAGTGGAATTCGTGTCTGGTCAAAAGGGTAAACGTGTACCAGTAGGTTTTGTCAATGCGTAGACGGAAGCGTTCGAGGAGGGCTCCCTACCTCAGATGCAGGTGAGGCAGGAAGAAAGGCATATTTTCACAGAGTACAGGCTACAAGCGTGTTACACAGATGCGGCGGTGGCAGCTGCAAGTCGTGAACAATGTACGAGGGTCAGGATCACCGCTCTTCTCGCCACCGTCCAAGGTCAGCACCGGCGGGAAGAAAAGGCGCTGAGACATCGGGCGACGAACGGGGGAGGAATGCTCAAAAGTCGTAGGGCCGTCGCTCTTCTTACCACTGTCCAAGGGCAGCACCGCGGAAACGAGGGGCGCTCCAACATCGGGCCGACAGCGTTAGGAGGAGGAGGGAGAAGACTGAAAAACGTACGAGTGCCAGGAAGGCCGCTCCTCTCAACACGGAGAGGAAAGGCGCTGCAACATCGGCGAGGTGCGGACGTGGAAGGCGCACGCGCTGCAGCGTCTATGATCATGGTGCCCTCTGGGCACCGACGCTCATATGCGCCGGGCTGAGGGGGTGCTACAACGGCGGGGAGTTGTGGATAAACGGAGGAGGAGAGGTGCGCAGATGGAAGGCGCACGAACTCTAAAACATGTATTTCGTTGATTGTATATCAATGCCTGCGCTAAGCCTCCGAATCAGCGCTGACTGAGTGGTCTAGCAGATAGTGTCATGTAATCATCACGAGGAAACGTGTCCTCTGTCCAAAGGATTCAATGGCGATGAAGGCCGCCACTTGCTTGTCCGGAATGTTAGCCATGCAGTGCGCGAGGCGATTCGCTCCTTCATCCTTCACGGTCTCTGCTGCTCGCTCTAGCACGTAAGTGCCTATCGGGACACCAAACACTGCCACCCCTCCTTTACCTGCAATGCGAACATCAGCGCTTTCAAGGAGCGAACCCTCCTCCGCCGTCGGTGTGTGTTCTTTCCGTGGTAGTGCTACGGTCTTGGTGGGATTGACCACGATACCGCTGTCGTTTAGCTCTCGTCGGAGGAAGGCAAAGGCTATAACCGTGGTCGTGACCCCCATTTGGCCTGAAGAGACATTTTACATGTACGCGAAGGTTTTCACTCCTTCTCCCTCGAACTCCGCTCTGGAACGCTTCAGCTTCGACCGCAACGCCAGACAGAACGTTGCCGGCCCCATGGGGTCCCCCTGCTGGTCACCGGTGGAGCAAGCGATTGTCATGGTCTCCTCCGAGTCCACCCGAAAAAGCACGTCAGCTGGTCTTGCTCCATAGCACTTGGTCATTGACGGCGTAGGTGCTGAAACGCCATTGACCACCTCCACAAGCATCGCCAATATTTTTAGGGTGTTAAAGGCATTGGAGCAGGCGGTGAAAACGAGCCAGTTGCCCGTCTCGTGAAGCGTTCGTGCCCCCAGACCCACACATGCCCCGCACCTCCGGGTACAGCAATCCCAAACTCCCTCGTATCTCGGGTGACCTCCTCCAACCGCGGTTGCCACAGCCGCATAGCCTCTCTGGTGATGTGCCCCCCCCATGTCGTGCCACGTCGTGCGTACGCAAACCGGCTGACACTTTTCCCCCAACGCGGAAAGGCTCGACGGCAACAAAATTCTGGCGGGAACGAAACCGGCTCGTCGGCAATCCTCCACCAGAAGGCTGCCGACGATTCTCTGCCCAATGGCGGTGTTAATTACGGGCTGCAGATGCACCAATCGCCGACCGTCGTTTTCGGGGGCCTATAGGGCGCTGAGGGAGCTGATGACGTCGAAGAGCACCACGGAGGCGTCTTCTCCTTCTGGGCGCTCGGAGGAGCGTGGAACATTTCATATTTTACGCTTTACTTGTGGTGCGGTTTGGCTTATGGCATGTGTTATAACACAAATGACACGCACATTCAGTGCACCAATCAATGCTGACACTTTGTTAGTGCTTGTTGTCTACATAATACAACACGCACTGCAATGCTCATATGCTGCTGGAGCTGATGATGTCAAAGAGCATCTCGGAGACGTATTCACCATCCGGGCGCCACGGGGAAGCATTTCCACAGTCTACGCTTTATTTGTGGGGTGGGTGACAAAGGGAGAGTATGCACAGATTTATGCTGAAATCGTCTGGCATGTATGTGTTACATACAACAAATAACATGTGCACACACCAACTTTTGCTGTCTATTTTTCAGTGTTTAGTGTCCACGTACCGCAACGAATACGTACTGCAAGTTGTGCCGCTGATCATGCGCACCCCCGCTGATGACGAACACAACAATGTCTATACATTACCCAGGCCCCTCCCCGCCGTTGCGCATTGCATTCCCCTTCACATTGCATTACATTTAACTGTAATGGCATAAGTACTGCATATTATACCGTGAAATGTAATGAGTCGGAGTGGTGCCGCTATACTGTAGTGCCGGTATTGTTTGTGGCGCATATCATATTTATCGGCATAAAGAAGGAACCACTTCGTATTGGTTTTTTATTGTTCCTATTCCATTAATTTTGGTTGCCCTACTTGTCCAGCTCCCTTTCTTTCGTGAAGTCAGATCAAGGGTCATAAAGCGGGCACTACCACCCCCGTCGATTTAACGAAATCGAGGTCCACCGATTCTTGAGCAGAGGGTAGGTTTGCAGAAAGCGCCTTTCTAAACACAATTCGACGCGAATCGACGAGGACAGAAACTGTTAATTTATTCTGGCGATGAAAGTGAAGACGCGCAAGTGGGTATTTTTCTTGTGCAAAAACTTGGCTTGCATAAAGCGCCTATATAGCCTGATGTGTACCCACGACTTGACCCGAGTTGACGAGGAACTGCTTTATTATTATCGCGAAAAATATGAGCCTACGGTTCGCGCCTCCATTTTTATCTCGATAATAGTTCAGCAGTTTATTTCCTCGACAACTCGCGCCGAAGTGTGCGCACACGCTATGTAGGCGCTTTTGACAAACCATTTTTTTGCACAATAAAAAAAGGCCCACTCGGTGGGCCTCGAACTCATATACACTACCTGGCACATGGCTTTTTAATTCAGGTGGCCGGCGTCCCCGGTGGCTTAGTATGGCCTGCGTGCCTATCGATATCAATTTCGTGGGTTCGAGTCTCACCGAGTGCATGCTCTCAGGGGCTTTTTCTTGCATAAAAAAATGATGAGCGGAAAGCGCGAGAACGTGAGTTAGCTACATTCGATGAAAACGACGAACAGTGGGAATGCTGAACCATATGCGCGACAAAAAAATAAAGGCGCGTACCGGGGGGGAGAAGGGACGACACCTGTGACCACAGCTTGTCCAGAAGATCGCTGAGGGTAAAACCTCCCACGAGTTGGGCAGGAAAGTAAAAGTGATGAATATAGAAGAAAAAAAATGCCTGTACGCTTGCATGCAATTGCGTGCAAGTTGCAACTGCCGTGCAAGCTCATCCAAGTGAAGGCCCATGATAGCATATATACACTCGCTTCGCTGGACACAGCGACACACAGCGACCTAGAGCCTCTCCAAGCATATCAATTTAGTTAGAGGCTTTTCAAACACAGCGACCTACGAGCATTTCCAAACGCAGTGAGCTACGTAAAGGAGTTTCAAGCGCACGGTGATCTGGAGTATTTCCAAGCACAGCGACCTATTAATAGAGGCCTAAGCGACCTAGAGTACACTCAAGCACAGCGACCTACCTGGTGAAACTTTTCCAAGCACAGTCGTCTTAAAGCCTTTCCACAGCGACCTAGAGTATGTCCCAGTGAGCAGCGAACTAGAGTGTTTTCAAGCAGAGCGACCATTATTAGGAAGAGTAGTTCCAGACACAGAGATGTAGAGTATTTCCCAGTGCATAGTGAAGTAGAGTATTTCTAAGCACAGCAGCAAAACTGGCTTCTAGGGATGTGGTTACAGGGTTCCGTGCCGGGGTGGTGGCCGCCGTATAACTTGCATGCGACTTGCCGCAACTTTGCATGCACACCCGTGCATTTTTATGCAAGTCCATGCAATATTGTACAAATTTGAGTAAATACCCGGTGGTGCACAAATACCCTGAAGGGCCGCCTGACCGGCACATACACACGTACGTGCCACAAGAATTATGACAACAATGTGTGGTGTGGTGGGCGTGCCGGTGGCCAGCCTAGCTTAAGTAGTGCAGTAAAGTTATGTGGAGGTTTCCATCCTACAGACAGATGGACTGAAAAACCCTCATTACTTCCACTTTTTACTGGCCACATCATGATTTGCTATTCTTGCATTTATTTGCACTACAGTAGGGAATGAGCGGCCCTCCCGCCCCCACGGCGGCAGGGCTATATGAAGTAAGAGGAGGTATTTCATATAAAATTATACTATTGTATGGCTTGTGGTCTTTATTCAGTAAGTGGGACGTGCAATTCCGTGTAGTAATTGAATCTATTGTTAGACTATATGAATAGTGAAGAGTCACATCTACCTGGTACTAGTTTATATAGAGATAGCCCTGTGATGCCCATCACATAACATGTTGAAAATAGAGTGGAGCTTTGATGCCCACATTTTTTTGTTCCTTCATATAATCAAAAAACGTTTTACCGCCGGGCCGCTGCATTTGCTACTGTAACACCGTCTGTCCAGTGCAACGCTTAGATCGGCCCTTCCAAGCGCTCCTCTTCGCCAGAACCTGCACGACGAAGCCGACGATACAACGTTGATACCGACACATAACGGCGTATTCAGCGACGACGACCACACACCACACACATTCATCTAATCAAACACCAGTCGAATGATACGAGGAAGCACCACCCTGCGTCATTGGTTCCCTCCGCCTTGACAAGCCTCCCTCCAGGTGTTATTATTCTGGCCTCAGAAACACTCAACTCAGCACAACGGCGTTTCTACTGTAGTTACTGTTCGCATATCATACATACGTTTGGTTCTACCTCCTGGTAGCATGTACAGCAGCTGATTAACGTGTACACGAACGCTTAGCTGCGGCGACAAGAAACTTCTTGGATATCATGAAGACCATAACAAAGGGACGGCGACGCCAACGACGACGCAGGGTGTAGCGCTTCGTGGTATCGTTCGACCGGTCGGTGTATGCTTTGCCGTCGTCTGCATATATATATATTATATATATATGTGTGTGGTGTTGTCGTCTGTCTGTACTGATCTGTAAGATATCCAAGTTTCTTGTCGTAGCTATGCGTTTGTGTACGTGTTTGTCAGCTGCTGTATGTGCTGCCAGGAGGTAGAAACGTTTTTTTTTTCAATCTGTCACTTTCACTTTCCATCTTAACTCGTACCTGGTACCTGGTAGGAGGTTTTATTTGCCCTCAGCGGCCTTCTTCTGGACAAGCCGTGGTCACAGGTGTCGTCCCTTCTCCCCCCCGGTACGTGCCTTCCATTTTATCGCGCATAGGGTTCAGGATCCCCACTGCTCGTCGATATTCATCGAATGTAGCTATAACTCACACTTTCGCGCTTTCCGCTATTCAATTTGTATGCAAGAAAAAGTCCTTACGAGTATGCACTCTATCACATTATTGATGTTCGTGAAACGAAGAACAAAACTTATCAAGAAAAGTATGACTGTATCGTGATTTTCGAGCCGATGATCGACAATTCAAATGTTGTACTTCAATGGGTACTCGATCGACGTAGGCGTGGGATCTTCATGATTCTTCTTTCAAATTTCGTATTTGAAATGAAATAGCGGCAAAAACAAAAGTGTGGGCATGTTCGCGTGTCGGCGTCGACTAACTAAATTAACGACTTACAGATCTCCCCGAATATTGACCAGTTCTTTTCGTTTTTTTTCGACGACTGCACATCAATGCACATCAATGGCGATCGGTCACTTATCATCTGACAGAAAATCCCTCAAAACTTCTCGTCGTTCCAACATCACGAAAAGCTGCCGATATCGACTTATTCTTCCCGACGGGATTAGTCGTTCGTTTCGCGAACTTCCTGTTACGTGTGCGAAGTGGAGATAGAAGCAGCGTCGTTGTTTGTGCTGAGTTGAGTGTATCAGAGGCCAGAACAATACCTGGAGGAAGGATGGTGCCTCGTCGTAGATATATCGTTCGAATGGTGTATGCTTTGCCGTCGTCTGTATGTGTGGTGTCATCCCTCCGCTATACCTGGTTATCTTCAAGATATCCAAGTTTCTTGTCGCAGTTATGCGTTCGTGTACACGTTAATCAGCTGCTGTGCATGCTACCAGGAGGTAGAACCAAACGTATGTATGATGTGCAAACATCAACTACAGTAGAAACGCCGTTGTGCAGAGTTGAGTGTTTTAGAGGCCAGAATAATAACACCTGGAGGGAGGCTTGTCAAGGCGGAGGGAACCAATGACGCAGGGTGGTGCTTCCTCGTGTCGTTCGACTGGTGTTAGATTAGATGAATGTGTGGTGTGTGGTCGTCGTCGCTGAATACGCCGTTATGTGTCGGGATCAATGTTGTATCGTCGGCTTCGTCGTGCAGGTTCTGGCGAAGAGGAGCGCTTGGAAGGGCCGATCTAAGCTTTGCACTGGGCAGACGGTGTTACAGTAGCAAATGCAGCGACCCGGCGATAAATGATTTTGATTCAGCGAAAAAAACAAAAAAACGTGGGCATCAAAGCTCAACTCTATTTTCAACATGTTATGTGGGCATCAGGGCTATCTATATATTATTTATATATATAGAAAGATGGAATACCATCATCGTGCGCAAGCGCGTCCAAAATATATAACCAAGACGGCGACCCTTCGAGCACCACGTGCGCACAAGGCACAAGACATGTTGACCTTGTACTTCGAAGTATTAGTACCCTGGTAATACGTAGCACTCCCTTTCGTCCTACTTTGTGCGCACCATATTGATCTTGTAGCGCCCTTTCTTGGTGACCGTTATCTCCACTACCGTCACTCGCCCGCTGCCCCTAACCGTAATGATATCGCCTTCTTTGACCTCCGACGTCCCCGACGTGGCGGTTTTCCAGTTAACCAGCACTAGACCGCTTTTTATTGCCGCGGACATCTTGCTTCGGCTCATACCCATGCCAGCGCTAGCCACCGAATCAAGGCGCAGTGAAGCCTCAACCGTGCTCACGTCCTTTAGCTTTGCAGGGCGTACGGATAGTTCCTCCATCAGTATCCTGCGGACCTTAACGGTCACGCTTCTCACGCTCGTCAAGCTCTGGCAGAGGTGCTCCGCCATGACCGGGTCAACCAGCACCTGAGCCCCCCGCTCCCCCTGAACAATGATGTCGCCTATCCCTCCCCTGGTGATGCCTGTGCCCAGAATCGAGCCCAAAAAATCTCGGTGATTCGCCATGTCGAATAAAAACTGTCCCCCTATCTCAAGCGCCTCCACCTCTTGTTCAATGACGAAATCGCCCCCCCCCCCCTCCCTGCTAATAAACAACCGTTGTCTCTCAGCCTGGTCATGCCCCCCCCACGACGAGATATCAACGTCTAGCAATGGGTCAAGGAGCTTGCGCATGATAGCAACGTCGGGGGGAGGTAAAAACCCAGTCTTGAAAGTCGACCAGACACGAAGGGCGGAATCCGCTCCGTCTAACAGCTTAGCCGCCGTCTCCTTCTCCATCCCTTCGTATTGGGCCTGCTTCAGGAGCTTGTCGAGCGGCAAAAGTCCGCCTCGCCTATTATTACTAGCTGCTAGATGAGTTTGGGGGCGCGACGCACAACCTGCTCCTCCCCTTCCTCCTCCTGCAGACAAAGCTCGCACCACTCCAGCTCCTCCAAGAAACCCAAGGTCCGAGCTTCGGGCCGCCATCAACCCGCCATGGCAAGGAGAAACGAAGCCCCTGCAGAAGAAGCACGGGACTAGAGTAGCCGCAAGCATGCGCATGTTTACCGAGGCCGCCAGGTTTTGACGATAGGGACGTTGTCTACAGATGGAAAGAATACAACAGAGTCTGACTCGTGAGCGGTTGGCGGTCATACGCTGAAGTTGCCGTAAATACAAGACACTTTTTCATTAGGTAATAGTATCTGCACACTAAAACTGACTTTGCGGCGGGACTGTCACTTCTGCGGGTTGTTGAGGACACAATAATGCAGCATCACAGCATCAACACATCACACACACCACGTAGCAGCTGGTTGCCTTTATACGTGAGCCGTGACCCGAGACCCGTCGACCGTGAGGAGGAGATCGTGTAGTCGCCCTCATGGTAGCGGTCACTAGCTTCGCCATGTACTCCTTGTCCTTGTCAACGCCCCGTGCCGCGATGAGGCAAGTCCACAGATACACACGCCGATGGGTCGCGACAGCGTCGCCGATAAGGATGTCTTCCGATGAACAGGTACACTACAAACAGTTAGCAGGCACAGCGGCAGCAGCAGCAGCAGCAGCAGTACTGGTCCAGCCGGGTGTGAGCTGCCAATCACTTTTTTTCCCCTCCGCCTGTGCCGTGTGGTCCTCGGTTTCGCACTCTTACGTTGTTGCTGGTGTTGTCTACAAAATACAAATTCAGTGTGTTGGTGTGCCCGTCACGTTTAAACTGCTGTGTTGTAAACCAACTTTCGATTGTCTTGTGTACCCCGACCTTCGCGTGTCGATCTGCTGTTTCAGTGTACGAAATGGTACAAGTAGTGTATTATCGTCTCGTCGGCCCTGGTAGCATCCAGGGGAGTCACCGGCCAGTAGTCAATCGCTAGGGAAATAATGGAAAACGCGCGAACGTTTCACCCAGCTTGCAAATCTGAGTATCGATCGATCTGCCGATCGGTCGAACTCACTCACAGCTCACAGCTGACGTACGACTTTTTTTAGTTTAAAAAAAAATAAAATCCCCCCTCCACCTGGTACCTGGCTGGTAGCCTTACCAGGTATGTTCCAAACGGTGCTTCTGACTGCTTGCTGACTGCTGACTGCTGAGTATGCGATGCACTGCTTGTTACCCTGTGATGCTGCAATTTATGTCCTGCTCTTGTGTAGGGAGCTGCTCCGGTGACGCCTGACTTCACGACTGGAGTGGACGTCGCGAACGTGAATCTCTCGAAGCCAACCAAAGCGCCCCGAAGGTCAGCGTCGGTACATCGGCATGTTAAACATCCATCATGTCCATAGGCCACGGCCACGTATCGGGGAAGCAGTACGTATACGATCGTAGTTGTATACCTGGTGCATACCACTACTGGTACGTGGATACATTCTCCACATATACCTGGGGTACATCGTTTGCGCGCTGACCCTCGCTCGGGTTCGCAACTTCCCCTTCGAGGAACTGCTGCATTATATCATACGTACGTACAGCAGGAACGGATTTACGGGCTCATGATGAGGAAAAACCTCCCGACGTTTTATTAATATTAATAGACCTTGCTTGTACCTGGTACTTCGTAAATCCTGGTTGTGCTCCTGTTTTGACTTAATGAGTACGAGCATCAGGCATACAAATATGCTGGTGGTCATTGAGGATGTACTCATGTACCGATACGGGTGTACCAGCGTACTGCACTGTTTCTACTGCTGTATACACGTTGTTGTACTTGCTGTACCTGCCATCTCGTAGAGCCTCCATGAAACACCTGTGTTGATTCCCCACTAAAATATACCAGGTACCAGGTATGTAGCAGGTACCCTGGTATATATTTTAGGTCTATAAGCGCCACCGATCTACGCCTGGAAGCACCACCACTCTATTTTTGTGGTACGATATCCCGCAATCCTGCTTGACCCCAGCCTCACAGCTAAATCCGAAAGTGCACAACAGTGCGATAGACTTTTTGGCGCTTTAGCTACAGCAGTGTGGCTGATCGCCAGCAGTTTTAGTGACCCCTAGGCACCGCGACAGTGTCACGGGAATTGGAATAGCGGTCCAGGTCATAGGATCTGTTAAGTAAGAGCAGTACACATGGGAAAACTACTGTAGAAAAAAAAGTCAACTAATAATAATACTGCTGTAGGCACCTGGTAACGTTTCGTTTGTGTTGTATTATACCAGGTAGCTCTTAGGGCCGGTCTTAACGACGGCAAAAAAACGAAAAAAAAAAACGAAATAATACGAACAGACGTTCGTTTTTCGCATAAAACAGCAGGTTGAGTCCTAACGAGGGCAAAAAAAACGAAAAAAAAACGAAACAAAAATAAGAAGCCGAGTCGAATTTTTACGCGGTGCAATTTTTCGGAATGACTCAACCGCCACAGCACGTGGTTCCCGGCGATAGCGCTCGACAGCGACGGTGGATAGACACAACTCGCACACGTAAGGCACCCTCCACAGCAGGCGGTTCTCGTGGTCGAACCCGCTCCCTACGGAGTGCTCTAGAACTTGTGTATCGGCCATCGCTGTTCGATGGCAGACGTTTGAATGTTGAGTGGGACTCATGTCGAAAAATTTACCTCCACAGCCACTTCCTGATCCCTCGGTTTCTTGCGAGGGCATCCCTTGGTGATTCCCTACCCATATGTGCTCGCGCCGTCAGCAGACAAGCCGCGTGGCAGCCACATGCACTACCTCGGCCATCGTGCGCTTGCCAACCGGTCGCAGAAACTTTATTGGAACTTCTTCCAAACGCGTCGAGCTCCTCCTATGTTCCTCTTCGACCCTGGGTATCCCATATTTCGGGTATTTGGCACCCATTTCGTTTTTTTTAAGTCCCCTGGGACTTGAAAAAAACGAAATGTGAAAACGGAGGTATCGGGATCTCTACTTCTAATTTTTACAATTTGACCAATAAAACTCACGTACCAGGTCCTCTTTAGTTGTGTTTTTTGTTTTTTCATTTCGTTTTTTTTTTCGTTTATTTTGCCCTCGATAAGACCGGCCCTTATCAACCTATTAAATATAACAGAGTTCGTTTTGTTCATATTTCAATGTTTTCGCAGGTCCGATTCGGGCCGATTCCGGTGTCAGTGACATGAATCCCCAAGTCGACCAGCCTGGAATACCTTCCTTGCCTGTGTACACGAGCACACGGTCACGGTTTGTTGACGTCAAAATAGCCTGAACTGGCGGCGCAATTGCGTTAGCTTACGTACAGTAGCAATTGTGCAAAGCGTAAACTGCTGTGTGACCGCGGTGCATCGAATGTATCCAAATCTAGCACGACAAAGGCCATTCGTACCAACTACAGATCAGACTACTATTACGGGGGGGCGTAGTAAATAGGACCAAATATTGTTGCTAAAAATAGGTAAATATATACCAGGTAGGTTTTTGTGTGTACCGTAGTTCCTGTTTACTATTTACTATGGTCCCCCGTAATATTATATCGTGACTTGATTGAGCTTCTCGGGGCGTGGTGTATCATGTGGAGGCTTCAGTAGGAAGCACGACGCAGTGAAAAAGCGCAGAGTGCTGAATGACAAAAAATCCAACGGGGTTCGATGGGGTTGGTTCTGATCGAAACCCGGTTTCAATAATGTTTGACGTTGTGGGCTGTACTTATTTTTTTTGGTTTTGTGGGCAAAGCAACACAAGTGTAAAGCTATTAAGGCGACGGAGGATCTTATCCACCCCCCTATCCCCGGGTTTCCGATTACAACCCGCAGTTTTCTGGTCGCTTGGTGACTCATTGGAATTACCTGGTACAACGTATTAAGCAAGCTGGCATACCCCCAAAAAGTGCAGAAAATTACCTTCCCAAATCTGGGACCAAAAGAAAAACGTGAAAGGGCTAAAAAGCTCTGTATCATTTATTTTCAGCACTTTTTCTGAAATTTGGAGGCACAAATCTCCTCTGCAAACCCCTTGCTCTGTTTCCAAGCCGTTTGTGTATTTTGGCGAAATGCCTACGCGCACCTACTCAACCATAGTATAGAGTCTCATAGTCTCTTAACAACAACGGAGTCTACCGGTAGAGTGTATGGGGCTATTGGTAGCTTTATGGTCGCGGGTCGGAGGAGGGAAGTTTTGTAGTGCCGCGGCATTTTTTACATGGGGGAAGCTACTCCGACTGTACCTTGATTATCGGCTCATAGGTTTCCAGAGGAAGATGCTTTCGGTGGCAGCCCCCCAACGCAAGATACTAAATACACAGCCTTTTGAACGTCGCGTAGAATGGCAATATTGTTAGTTGCTCGCGACTTGCCACCGGGGCGATTGCCCGGACCCTACAGTAGTATGCCGCAGCGCACCAGCCAGAACATACCAGGTATATGTTTAGCGGTGCCTCTGTTATTGGCAGCCGCAGGTTTCTGGAGCGGTGCTTGGACAGCACTATGTAAATTATTTGGGTCTTGATTCAGACTTTCTGGCCAGATCAACTTCCAATCGACACACCAAGACCGCGGTTTGATGATTTATTCGTGCCGACGATCGCCAATTTCAACGTGGCACCCCTCTCGCACATCACGGATGTTATACCAGGTACCTACGACAAGGTGGTGGTCCAGACCACTCAACCCAGCGATGGAGACGAGTTTTTACTTTATACTCTCTAACGCCTCGACTTGGACGCTGCCCTTTGTGTTTATTTGTGCTTTTTTGGCGCTCCCCTGTCAGGTCGAGCAGGTGGGTCGGCTTGGATGGACTGAGTGATCGCACGAAAGGATCCCTCATTCCGGAGACGTTGCAGGGGATGGAGAACGATGAGGAGTTCCAGGTCGTGGGTAAGTTCATGTAGTGAGTGCAGTATGTAAGTCCAGTACGTATGTCCAGTACGTAAGCCCAATGTGGTTATTGTCAGTCAGAGCTTCGGTACTGTGCACACTGCTCTATGAGTATCGTAATGGCATAGGTCAAGGAAGTCGTCCTCACGCCGTCGTGTCGCTAAGTTGCTGGGTTAGGGTTAGGGGTACCATGTGTGCACCGTACGTATATACTCTACTCTAGTGCTGCGACCCCAGTAACTGTTACTTTTCTACTCCAGCAATCCATCAGCGCAAAACCGACCCGTTATGTGGTCGACGCCAGTGCAATACAAAACAGCTCATACTTCGAAGTACACTATTACTATTGATAACTATACTAGCTGGTAACATTTCGGTCGAAGCTGTAGCAAGGAATACGTTTGCCAAGATTTGGCCATATACTTCGTAACATGTAGCAAGGTAGATACACATACCAGGTAGCGTTTTTTTTTCGCCAGGTAATATTTTTTTTTCGCCAGGTTTTCCCTGTAAATAGTTTGCGATTGTTCTACCATGTGCCGAAGAAACTGTTCTTGGACAGAATTGCTATCGTACCATGGTACCATGCTTACGACCGATATTTCTAACGTAAGCGTGGGTATGAACAGCGGGGTCGCACGCCCTACAGTACTGCAGTATCCCGTGGCGATCGCCTTTTTGTCCTTATGAGGTATCACCGGGAATTGACTAAAGTATAGAGGGGGGAAATGTCGATCGATTACAGAATGGACGGCACCAAGCAGCCAGGGTTGCAGGTTGTAGGTTGCAGGGTGTGATGGTGTGATGAGTGTGTGATAGGGGATGTGCCCGAAGTGGAATGCAAGCAGTTGCACGGCACGCGCGGACCATGGTGTTACTTTGTTATGGTACTGCTGCACGCGTCCTTCGACCATGGATGGTATACATATTTATAAAATTGAAAATCAACAGCTGTGATATCGAGGATGTGGTCGACATTCATAATGGCGAGCTGTGTGTACGGGTTTTATTTGGCCTCATCATGCAGGAAATGCAGTCCGTATTTGAGGAAGACAAAATCTGAAGCCTCAGAATTCAAGGAGTGGGTGTGTCTATGTTTCGGAAATAACAATAAAAGAAATCGAGGTTGCACGCAGTTGTCATAAGTGGGCAATGCTTCCGGTGTGTATATTCTAACTCATTCACCTCGTATTACTGTTTTATAAATACCTATATTTGGATACCATCATCACTGCTACTACCGAGCAGCATTAAATAACAGGGGTGTGTGCCTACTAATACCAGATATCTTTTAGACAGAAATTAACTGGGGCGTGCGAGGACCAAATTCCTTATATATATATACTGGTATTCATTACTACAGTACAAATGACATGATAAGAAACCAGCTCGCAGGCGGGTTATTGTATGTTCAGCTGATTTATCATGCAGGATATAAATATGCCAGGTGACGCTTCTCTCGTTTTTTGCGGCGCATACTCACTACTGTTGGTCCCTGAGCAGATGTTTTATTTAATACGTACCGCCCATATGGTCATGTTGCGTTCTGTTGTTTCCAGCTGCGAAATTGAAGAAGATGGGGCAACGAAGGCTGACCATGGAGGAAAAGAAGATCCGCCGGCGAGCCCTGAAGGACAGTAACCTCCCTAGCTTCCAGCAACACATAGAGGACCTGTAAGTAGTGACTAGTGTAGCGAGGTGTGCGTGCAAGGGGGGTGATTTGGATGGGGAGGTGTCAGCCCTATTGGTGTGATTGGTGTGATGGGATGGGCTAAGGGGCACGGTATTGGCGGAGAAGTAAATCGAACGCCAACTGGCGAAGTTAAGCGGCGACGCGGCACGGTATAATCTCGGTGTTGTCTCGAAACGACAACGCCATGTACTAAATAAAGCACAACACTGCCTGTTTTTTGCCTGATTTGGCTTCAAGATGGTCTTCCCCGCTGACCCTAACTCTGTTTTTGCAGGAGTATCAAGATCGGTCGCGAAAAGTCCACTATTTTCCAGCTCAACATCGGGCTGTTCTGTAACCAGGTGAAATACTGCCATCGACGGCTATCATGTGGTAACGATTCCCCCGAGACTGTAGAGCTGTATAACTGTATAGATGGGCTGTTAGCATCGCATGTCGCATGCCAAGTACTGGTAGCATGGTACAGCCAGTCTGCCCTTTCTTGATAATACGATAATACTGCCTTATATATGGTACGTACACTGGTATGGACAGGGTAGTGAACAAGTAGTACAGTCGGCGATCCTGGCCTCGGTGCCCGTGTTGCATCGCAGATGCTGGAGTCTATGATGTACGTGATACAGGCAGTAGTCCCTTCTGCTACATGAGTTTGGTGGCTCCTCTGACCTCTGACACCTTGGTCGGCCATGCCAACGGCTTATTGGGAGCGTCAAATTCTAGACCGTACAAGTGCAATAGCCACGTAATGCAGAGCAGAAGGGGGTTGAGGGTGGAGGTGCATGCACTGAAATGATCTGCCACAGCTTGGGCACGCTCTAAAGGCTCAAGTGCATCAACCCCACCGTGACATCCACTACACTACCTGGTGCAGTAGTACCCGCTTACCTCAAATGACGCCAATTTATTTTGGTGACGTGGTTGGGTCTCAACAGGCCTGCAGCCACTGCCACGTGGAGTCTTCGCCCCAGCGAAAGGAAATGGCAACCAAGGAGGTCGCGGAGCGGTGTATGGAGGTGAGCCTGTCTTGGTCATACGATATGTGAATAGTAGTATTTTAATAGTAGTAGTAGTAGTAGTAGTAGTAGTAGTAGTAGTAGTAGTAGTAGTAGTAGTAGTAGTAGTAGTAGTAGTAGTAGTAGTAGTAGTAGTAGAAGTAGTAGCAATCGCTAAACCCACAGTATGATGGTGTGAGATGAACAAGATGAAGAGCACGAAGAGCAGCAACCCCAGCAAGGAACGGCAAGGAAGATAATAAAAGTGGCAAAGTCCAATCTCTACCCCGAGCCCATTAGCGAAATAAAAAAATCTGCTAACGGACAGCACGAAGGTGTACCGTGCCGCCCTCCAGTGCTTGGGCATGGTGTGCTTGGTCATGGTACAGCAGGAGGGGTTCCCTCACATGCGTCGAACGGCTTCATATATCATACCCTGGTACCTGATACTGGTACGTCGTACCGTTACAGTAGTTGCAGTTCATTAGTGCGTTGTCACGAATTTGTTCATAATAGCCTTGATTTGAAAAGTACAAGCGCCATTCATAATCTACATTTAATACGAAGTAGCTAAATTTAACGTCTTCCCGGCACGCCTTCCAGATAATCAAGAACAGCCCTAGTGTGACAACCCTGGACATCACCGGAGGGGCGCCAGAGCTCAACGACAACTTCCGATACATGGTGGAGCAAGGCCGAGCACTAGATCTCGACGTTATCGACAGGTGAACCAAATTAATTTTCAGTTTTGCTGTGCCTGTGGCTGTGTTGAGTGCAGTTGCTACGAGCGAAGCCAGTTGCTAGTTTGCACGGCTGCCTGTAGTATATTGTATCAATACGGTACCTTATATTATAGGGCATGCCTTATTGCCTTTATGCGCTGCTAGGGTAGGGTAGGGTAGGGTATGGCTTACTTTGAAGGTGGGTGAAGGACATGCGCCGTTCGACCGAAAATCTCTGGTTCGGTTTTTGTCACTCGTATTTTAAAGGCCTTCCACCAGCAACTATTAATAGCGCTATTAATAGATCAATACTTGACCATGGGACTGCAGCACACAGTATAATTACAAGTATCCACCTGCGCGAGTTGGTAGTTAGAGCTAGTATTGATAGAGCTATTAGTGCTATTAAAGCTATTAGAGCTATTAGTGCTATTAAAGCTATTAGAGCTATTAGATCTACTATTAATAGAGCTACTACTGTAGAGCTTCCCTTGCGTGTATCTTCAGCGCTATTACGGTGTTGCTGTAGCCGCGTCATCTACAGCAGTGCAGCGACTGCTTGTGTCCCTCATTCGATTATGATGAATTTGCCTACGGGTCATTCGGGCGCGTTTTTTAGTGCCGTGGCATTGTAGTGTAATGTAGTGTAGTGTAGTGTATTGTAGTGTAATGTAGTGTAGTGTAATGTAGTGTAATGTAGTGTAGTGTAATGTAGTGTATTGTATTGTAGTGTAATGTAGTGTGATGTAGTGTAGTGTAATGTATTGTATTGTAGTGTAATGCTCTACACGGTAAGGGCGCAATGCGGTTCGAGGGTGGCGTCTTGTTATGTAGCGCATCTTGTAATCTTGTCATCTGTTCTCGTACACAAGGGGGGACTATTATGGTCTAGCCAAGTGCCGTGTAGTGTCGTGGAGTTTAGTGCAGCATGCTGTAGTGTACCTGCAGAAGGGAGTGTAATGCATGGTGTGTAATAATTATACTCGAGTAGGGTGTACCGTAATGGGTGCCTCGGGCCTCGGGTGGAAGAAAAGGATATTGGTGTGTGCAATCAGGAATCCAGTCACACAATGAAGAAGCACATAGCTTTAATCCTCTTTATTAATAGTATAAATATCTCCAGTAAATCCTAAAACTGCATGAATATACGACTAGTCATACAAAAGCATTGACTGGGATCAGACCTTCTGAGAGACCGTTGGGTTGGATGAATCAAGTCCCATTTACCGGCAGCGCATTCGTTTTCTTAGGCTTCTAATAGTGCTATTAATATTATGTATTGCCATGGTAAGCACATTTTTGCAGTAATACCAGTAATACCAATACCATTAACAGGGTCTGTAGTTGTTGGAGTGACCTGTAGCTTTGGCCTCTTTGTATTGTTGAACTGGAACGGAAATATCGCAAATGAGCTACCAGGTATGTTCTTCCAAATGGATTCACTAGGCTGGACTACACTAGGCTAGACTATACTATGTAATAGGTAGATCCGACTTGGCTCGACGACAGACTATAGGCTATACCTGGTAGACAAGACTAGAATGCTCGCCACTGTTTGCCGTCATGGTCGTACCTGGTGTACCTGGTAATCGTCTTTCCCGTGCTCCTATCCTACCGATGTATGTATCGACACCAGGTGCAACCTGACAGTTCTTGAAGAACCGGGACAGGAAGATCTGGCAGAATTCTTGGCTAAAAACAAGGTACAGCAGACATGGAAGGAAGCAAGGGAGGAAGGGTGTGGTATGATGCATAGCGATGGTAGAAATAGTTTCGTAGGTCTTGCTGCGTTCTAGACGTCGCGCTCGGCTGCCCTAAAAGACCAAGAGGCGTCGTCCCTGCGTATCACCATGACGATGACAATGACAAGCATGTTTGTGGCATCGTGCTTTCATCATAAAGCAGGTGCCGTCAGCTGTACCGCGGGGTTGAAAGCCATGATGTAGGTAGGGTAAGTGCGTCCCGCGTGCCCAGCGTGTTTTGATGGAAATATGACACTAAAGGGAAAGGTTTGCCACCCGCCTTCACCGTTGTCGTTCCTTGGCTGGCTGACAGACGAAAAGAGTCGCTTTCATCGCTGCCCGAGGGTGAGCATATTTGCCGGGGACCTACCAGGTACCATTCAACGGGCGCCAGCCCATGTTTTTATATTTATTTAGGTCAACTTGTAGTCAGTCTGGTTTTGTGTGTGCGTGCCCCCGTTCCCACCCCTCTTTGTTTGCCCCGCTGTGATGCCCCCTCTTGTTCTTTTATAGGTGCATGTAGTCGCGTCTCTGCCGTGCTATTCGCCGAAAAACGTCAACATGCAACGAGGCAGTGGAGTGTTTGATCGCAGCATCAGAGGCCTGATTAAGCTCAACGCTCTGGGGTACGGCAAGCTGGGCTCGGGTCTGAAGCTGGACCTGGTGTACAACCCGGTCGGAGGGTTTCTTCCTCCCGAGCAGGTGAAAGCGATTTCGTCACCCTCAAGCACGTCCCGCGCGGAGCGGCTTGTGCAGGGTTCACTAGGGATACCCCCCACCTCACGGCGCTTCGCGCTTGGTGCAAGCACTGTCTGCCTGATCGGTGAAAACCCGACATGCTCCGTCCCGGCATTGCAGGGATGCGAGGGTCTATGGTCATACGACTACGGCCATGCATGAGATCGAGTACATCTCTCCTATCGAGCTAACCCCCCCCCCCCCCCCCCCCCCGGCGCCGAAAGGAGATCATTGGACGACTAATGTGGCACAACACATGGCCAGCCTTATGTTTTTGTCGTTGGTTAACCTTGAATGTATGTGGCAAATGTTGCCCTCTTTCACTCCCAGTCTATCGGTACTTCGCATAATAATACAAAGGGGGCTTCGCCGCAGTGGGCTTCCACGCGGCTGTATTGGGCGAGGATCTGTTGTACGAAAATCGAGGCCGTTAATGCGACGGTAGACTACTGGCTTGGGATGCACTTGGGAAAAAAAAGTGTATGAGTGAAAATGAAGAAAACAGTGAATTCAATAAGCCAGCTACAATTACTGTTCGCCGTCCAGCTACGAGCACAGCAGTAGCGGTAGTGTACGTGGTGGGGCAGGCAGCAGTAGTACAGTCCAGTAAGATACGTATGATACTCGTCAAGCCATACTACATGTTGAGCAGTCATTAATAGTTGCAGTTACAGTTGCAATACATAGTACGTAGATGCAGCGGTAGCACACTTACGGTCGGTCGCACCGACGAGTGTATATGTTGGTGAAGCATTGGTGCAGCAGAAATCGGCGATAGTGATTAGTCTTCGCTGTAGTATTTTTGTACTGGCGCATGCGTAACATCACCAACCCCGAGTTTTGGTGTATGATCGGTATTTAGCGATGTAGTTTTAATTCATATTGAACATACGCAGTCAGATATTCCAGGTTCTGGGCGAAAAAATATTCAAGTATACCTGGGAGCACCTGGAACTGAACTATTGAGAAAAAAGGAGAAAAAAGAAGAAGAAAATAAACACGTTCCTTCCTGTGGAGGCGCCTACCTGTCACTTTCCACTTCACCACTGGACTACTGGCCGTATCTAAGCCCCGTGGTTGGTCGGGGCACATTTTGGCCACTATAATGATAGCGTCAGCCCTATCTTTAATGTCACCCTGATCCGCTGTTCATGGCGGTCAGTATGATGCCAAATATGTCCCATCCGAGTTTTAATGGATGTTGCTGCCGGCATTGATGGGGGAGACAATCTCCGTCTTTTATCTTGAACCAGGTGGTATTGCGTATCGTGGCACACGCTATTTATTTGTTTGTTCATCGACTGTACTCTCTCACATAACTTCTACGAAGCTTCAAGGCTCTTCCGCTTCCAGCCGAGTCTATTGATGTCTTGTTAATGCCTTATTATTCGTCCTATCATTTATGAATACCTCCTAGTTGGCACTTTTTCCCGGTTTTTTTTCTTGTATCCGTTGAAAGGCGGCGCTTTCCCGTTTGTTTTTCTTGTATCCGTTGAAAGGCGGCGCTCGAGGCTAAATACAAGCAAGAGCTCGACGAAACATTCGGCATCCAGTTCAACAGCCTCTTCACCATCACCAACATGCCCATCAAGGTACCTCCGTCTCAAGAATCGTAGGTCGATTGTATTCGATTGCTTTCATAGGTTCAGCTCTCTACACTCTACGACTGCTACAGTACGTACAGCAGTAGTATTTTCGTGCGGGGTGGTCGCGGGCTGTTTTTCGTTTTTTTGTGCTGGTGGGAGGTGCGGCCGCGTGGTTTGTTGTTGCTGCTTCTGCTGTTGCTGCTGCTGTTATTAGTGTTTGTTGGTGTTTTTACTATCGATATTTGTGTTGTTGTTGCTGGTGGTGGTATTGTGTGGTGTTGCTGTCATTGTTGCTGTTATTTCCGTTGTTTCTATTCGACAAAATCCAGCGCACCCTGGCTCATACGTCGCGAGGGACCGGAAGCATCCATTGAATGGTTTCATGTTGTCCTTTCTGTGCATCAGCCATTCAGTGTGGTCAACGCATCGCGACCACCCGCCCCGCTCGTGCTTGCTTCTGTTTGGCCACAGCGGTTTGCGGACTTCCTGTACCGTCGAGGAGAGCTGCAGGAGTACATGGAGTTGCTCGTCCGCAATTTCAACGCAGCGGCATGCACCGGACTGATGTGCAAGTGAGTAATTTACACTGGTTCTATTACTGTAGCACTGTAAATGAGGAGGCATTTGCACTGGCTCTATTAACCCTATCAATGATGAGGCATTTAAACTGGTTCTAGTAACCCTTCAACAGTGGGGCATTTGCCCTGGATCTATGAACACTATCAACAAGGAGGCGTTTGCATTGTTGTATTTCGTGAGACTATGATGAGTATGATATGTGCGATGAGACTATTCGGCCAAGCCGCGGTTGGCCTAGTTTCAGTTTCTGAGTGTATTTCTAGATTAATCGCACACGAAAGTCTTCGACTGAAGAAATATGAATACACCTAGTCACGCAGTATTGTGTCATTGTGTTACTGTGTTTTCGTAATATGAATACTCGTAGTGTGTGTTTTTACAGTGCTACGGCTGTAGTTGCGTTTTCACGTGCAGTGGTATTCTTTACAGCCCTAGCCCACACGTGCTCGAACGTGGTACCAGGCAGTTTGTGTATATTGGAACGATGGTTCATGGGATTAGTCGTCGGGTTGTGCGTGCGTTACTCGTGAAACTCCGCATTTTCATCTTCACCTGCAAAATTCGGCACCCCGCTACGTCCCGGCAGTATGGGATGCGAGAGTAGACATGTGTATGTGGTCATACGACTACGGCCTAACCCTATGCCTGACAATGAGTACACCCCCCCCCACCATGTCACGAAGCTAGCGATACTGACACTATTATTAGTAGTACGTGCACATGAATACTGCAGTACGCGTAGTAGCCAACGTTTCAGACATTGGCTAGTTTTCAGCTGAAGGTAGAGTTGGATCAATTTTTCAGATTTTCTATTAATAGTAAAATAATTACTAGTAGGGTCGCCGCGAGCAACTATCCCTGAGGCAAAGGTTCATGCGTGCAGCATAGCCACTGCGGCCAGCGAATTTCCTCCGTAGTTGCTTGGTGTTCATCGAAAAATTGGCTGGCCTGCCTGCCTGCTTAGTTGTGTTGCCTCTGTTTTATTGAGCGTTATGCCCTGTCGAAAGGCCACGTTTTGTTTTGTCCGGACTGGACAACCTCCAACGTAATAGCACGTCACCGCTAGCAATATCAATATAGAGATGTCGGCTGCAAACCCTTTAGTGACACGAGTTTATGACTTTATGGCGCCGCCGCCTGAATGTTGGGTTTCCTTCATACTGATTATAACACCCACGTACGGCGTTTTTTCGCCAACGTTAGGGACACGATCAACGTCGGGTGGGACGGACGCATTTTCGACTGCGACTTCAACCAGCAGCTGGAACTGGGAATGGGCACAGCCGGAACCAACGCTGGCGCTTCGGAGAGGCTTCGTGCTGTGCATGTATGTCGTCGACTCCAACATATGTATAGACCTTGGTTGTGTGCTTCGAGCTGGTGCATGCATACGCGGTATGTCACTATGAGGGATGTATACACGTTGGTTGTGTGCTTCGACAAAATGGTTGGCATGTGCCGTAGTTGGCTCGATACGCTACTTGTCTAACCCTAACCCTGTCGCTGTAACCCCGCCCCCTGGGAAAAGAAAATTGTGGGAGCGAATTGTGCCCTATCAACGATTTTGTTAGACTGACCT
This sequence comes from Nereocystis luetkeana, assembly GCA_031213475.1. Taxonomy (NCBI): domain Eukaryota; class Phaeophyceae; order Laminariales; family Laminariaceae; genus Nereocystis; species Nereocystis luetkeana. Next base: position 480,844 of record JARUPZ010000017.1, on the reverse strand, counting down.
ATTCAATACCTGGTAGATTTATAGGCATAATGGTGAAACACTATGGGTCATTCTTCCCCGTGTTTCTCTTGTGGCGCTGAGTCCTCGAATGGTTGGGGTGTTGAGATGTTGAGCCAACCCACCAGCAGGTCGGTCTCTTTCAAATGCTGCGTGTAGTATACTGTAATACCGTCTTGGTTGAAAGTGCAGTTAGGACCACGCACTTGAAAAGTAGATGCCTGCCAAGTGTTTCTGAAGTACTTTTTGCTTCATTTTGCTTCTTCATTTCTCGCTTTTGGCACTTTCAAAGTGGTTTAGGTGTGTACTTTCGTGTGCCCAAGGAGAGTAAGTGGTATGTGTGCGTCCGTTACGCACGCTCTAGGGCACGTCGGTGGTGCGTTTTGAGGCAGCGTTGTGCCGATGCGTGGAAAAGATCGACTGCTACCGGAAGCGTCGTTCCAGCAGGCTGCGAAATGCCCGGTATTAGCTTTGGAGGGAATTGTTGCATCCATCTCCCGAAAATCGCCGATCACATATTATGTAGCCCTTGTTTCATAGGGTTGGGAGTAAAGAGGATGGATATTTTTCATCAGCGGAAACCGCACGATGACATGTTATAGCTTGGTCCACGGGGGCAGGGGGGCGTACCTCTGCACTCGGCAGCACTCAGATGCGCTAGTCGGTGCAATTTTCTTTCAGACGGGGAGATTTTTATGTTCGAAACGTAGCGACAGCCGCCGGCGTAAAGTCGACTAACTCAACGTTTTTCAGGCGATCGCCCGCAATCATAACGTTTCCAGATCTCTGGTGGGGATGCAAGGACAAGCCAACGAATAACATTTTTTGACGCAAGAAATAATTCGACCGGGATATGTTTGTCGTCTGCCGCCTGGCGTTTGTTGTATAGGACGGTTACAGCATCTTCGATGTGGATTCTGTGGATGACATGCAGTCGACCGATATTGTCCTTGAGAGCCACTGCTACGGCTGCACGGCGGGCAACGGTTCTAGCTGCCAAGGAGCTACAGCTTGAAGAAGCTACAGCTTCAAGAACCTACAGCTTGAAGAACCTACAGCCCAGAGAAGCTTCAGCTTTGGAGAAGCTACAGGTTCAGGAAGCCACAACTGAAAAAAAGCGGGCTATACGAAGCAACGGCTTGAACGCATCAGGCTGTAACCGCAAAAGGGTAACAACTGCTTCCACCGCGCTGATGCCGACCCTTCTCTCTCGTTCAGGCCTTGTTCCTCTGCCATTTTGTTTCATCTATATATAATACGTACCAGGTACTGGGTACGATACACACGTATTTCACAGAAAATGGTCAATCTCGTGACAGACCAGAGCAACGAGCACGTACAAAAGCCTACCTGGTACTACATAGTGATGCAGAGTTTCTGGTATTTCTAGTTGATGGCTTCTTCTTTGGGTACGACTTTGTTCGGCGGGGCTCAAAATGCTCAAAATGCTCAAGCTGCATGGGGATGGAGAATGACTACTGCATAGTCGATGCTATGATATGGTTGCGTTTGCGTTTAGCGGGACTCAGAATGGCGGTTCGTGCATGGCCGGTCTAACGCATCTAGCCTGGTAAATTCGCAGAGGCTGGCCTCACAGGTTTAAATTTTTTTCAAGGGTTAAGGTTACGGAAAGTTGTTTTGGTACTACTGTCCTCGTCACGTTTTTGGCGCGAGCGTGGTGTATAGGATGCTCATGGCGCGTGCAGTTAGTCCCCAGCGAAATGTCCCGGCAGGGGAATGTGTAACTGTAGTGCTCAAACTTCCTCCAACTCCCCTGGTTTTATGTTGATTCATACATGGTTTCAGGTTTGGGTTTGTGATTTGTGATTTGTGTCGATTGTAATATGTACGTGTCGAGAGGGAGGAGAGGGGAGTTGATAACACGGGACAATATTAGCACAGGGTAGCACAGGACAGGACAGGACAGTACTCACACCATACGAGTAATTAACACTGCATTGGTTGCTGGTGTTGCAACAAGGTGCGCGTTGAGAAATAGACGCATACGTTGGAGCGAAAGATAATTCACGATACCAGATACACACGAGGGAGAGGGAGAGGCTGCGAGTGAGCCCCGAATGGTGCGAGATGGCCACTTCTGTTCGATTACGGTTCATACGGTGTATCTGACGCAAGCACGGCATTGTTGTACTTTTGCCGTGGCCGATATTTTAGGTCGTACTACTACCAGGTATACTGTAGTAGAAACGATGGCCCTGCTGATAATGATATCGGTATTGAATGGTATCAACAGTGACGCCGATGTTAATGTTGATATTGATATTGATACGATTGATATTTGATGCTACAAGCAGTACAGAAAAGACGGGAGTAAAGGCAGCGAGCGAAGGTGTAGGGGATGAAAGGGAGCGGGAGCGAGAGGGTAGATTCCTCGCTTAGGGTATACCAGTATATAGCATCAGACACACTAAGGCAGGCTGTGGTGGAAGTGACAGATTGGTGGATGGATAGCAATGTCGTTTATGACGTGTTTGTTTTTTAGTTTGTGCACTGCCTGTGAAACTGATGCCGTTAGTGCTTGCTAAGTGGGCTATTACTAGAGATATGGATGGTTTCGGTCGGGTGGGTGCGCAATTGCTATTGCACTGCACTGCTCTATAAGTGGGGTCCTTCCGCTGTGGCGGGAAGTCGAAACGTGCCCGTCAGGCTCGAAAATAAACCATAAAACGGTGTACCTGTGTCGTTCCGCCAGTTGACGGTATACCGGAACCCCCCCCCATGGTACACATTTATTACGCGGTCCTTTGAGACTCGTGTATAGATACCCAAAAATGAGAAGGGTGGCCCAATGGGCCGTCTCCTGTACTGCGAGCATGTAGCAGAAGGAGTAGTATCATTATATAATCATGCTGCGATGGTGTTGTGTAAATTTAAGTTGGGGCGCTTCACATACCCACAGCAGCTATTCGTAGTGTAGGGCTGCTTGTTTGTCATCGCCGTTTCCGTTGGACTGATCTTCTCTCTGACGTAAGTCTTGTGACTGAGCGTGCAGCCTGTAGGACAGCACATGCTACACGCGTGTCGTACAACTCCTTCAATGCAAAAGACCCAGCCCCAAAAATAGCACCCAGTAACTTGCAAGCTATCAGTATATCAGTATATCAGTAGTAACAGTAGTAACAGGTCTGGTAGCAGCCCTTGAAAGGCGTGTAGCTTCGTGTCGTGTGGTGTGGCTGATGCTGTAATCGTGGTGACTTTCTCTCTCTCCACGTTTTCCCTGAATAATCCCGAAGGGTTCAAGTGTGAACGATTTTGGGACGAAGGTCATGTCCCCTTGTATGGCAATTCCAACACTACTCTATTAGTACTAATCGCGGCAAAGAAGTGTCATAGCTCTACTGATAACTCTATGATTAGACCCAGTATTATTATTATTATTATTATTATTATTATTATTCATGTGAGGGAACAACTGAAGAGAAACAGCAGTGTAGTGCTCTACTCACTGCCGCCCCCCTCAGGCCAAATACGCGAACATACCTTATACTACAGTACGTGAATTCAATTATCGCAACATCGACCTATACATAATTTCATATATTTAGTGATTTTCATGAAGGAAGGGACCGACTGGACACAAGAGCAAACAAGTATCGCATCTCTGCATCCTCATATGGGAAAATACCATTATATGCCGTATATATGTGTACCAGGGTACTGGTTTTGATTGGAGGAAACAAAACGAGTGTTTGGTGCCCCCTGCCTCAGCAAGCGAGCAAAGTATTGATTGCATCATCAAACCCATGTCATGGATGGATACAAATTTCTTCTTTTTCATGCAAGGGAACACCTAAACAGGACGAACAGCAGTGTGGTGCACACTGCCGCCCCCCTCCGCCGAAGCAAGCAACAAAGTATCCATCATTTGTCCATCATCTATAATCAAATGGTTCGATTTTCATGGAGGGTCAACAACAAAAACAGTTTGGTGCTCCCTGCCGCCCGCCCCGTACTCCACTCACAGTTCGAATTCGTCATCACACAGTCCGACGTCCTCAAGGGTCAACTACCCGTACACCAATCAAACACCAATCAAACACCACGCAATCTGTGTGTAGCACACACTCCAAGAAGGGAAAACAGTGCGAAGACGATGCAAAAACAAGGAACCAATCAGTTAGCGAGCTCAATATCATAAACCAGTCAGATGGCGAGGCAAAATACACGGCCCCAATCAGATGTCGAGGCGCTTGAGGCAGGCAGGCAAAGCTAACCTGCAAGCGAGAAACTTGCCAAAGGGGGCCAACCCTGCCGGTGGATCGGTTTAGTACCATTTTAGTACCATTTCAGCACCATTTGAGTACAGATTTTGGTACCCAAAACGCAATGCCTATCGGCCTGCTGACCCACCTACCCACCAGCACTGGTGGTCCATTTCCATGCCATTAATTGTTGCACAGGTGTGTCTCCGCACACAACACATTCCGCACACAACACATCAGATCAGATCATATTTACCGGTACAAGGGTATATCTATATGTATGTATATATACTCGGTAGATGCTATGGTAATGTATGATATGCACCGACCACCACCTTCAAAGCACGCCACCTAAGTTTGGTAGTACAAGTAGAGCAGGTGTAAACGTTGCAAGGGTGGGCTACAGTAGGGTATACATACACAAATACATACTCCTACTTTGGCTTTATACCCGGGTGTTAAACCTGCTTGTTCGGGTTGTACATACTCTCGGGTATACCCTGGTATTAATAGTAAACCGGGTGATGTTGGGTGCCCCCGAGTATGTGATACCCGATACCCCATACCAAAACAATCCCTCGAGTGTTTCAAATATTCCCCGAGTATGAACGAAGAACTTCCAAGCATAATATTAATAAGTAAGTATGAAAGCAATCATACCGAATAGGCAAAACGTATGGCATATCGATTACGCCGCAAGATATTTACGGCCGCTGCTGGCCTGAGGTGGGCAATCCATGGCAGACAGGGCACACACCGAATGGATTTTCCACGTTGATCATCGACCCCCAGTTACTTAAATGCTGATATTTCAGGGAAGACATGATCTGTATGATCTCGCTAATGTTTCCGGGTGGAAGCAGCATAATATGCATGATTTGGCGCATGTTTCCTGGGTTGGATCTGTACCACGTACTGTGCAGATCCTGTACAACACCTCGTAACTGCAGCTTAGGATCTAGATGTTCTTTCTGTAGATGATACGCCTACAAGTACTGATATCAAAGCTTGGACGCAAACACACCAAATTTGCTCGTATCCAAAGCAAGCCACGACCCCCCCCCCTCCTTCCCCTCCCCCGCCCCCCGGCAAGTACTTGCCACACTACCTGATAGTCTAACTTCCACTGCACTGCTTGGGGGGAAAAAATACATAACCGCAGGTCGGCAATACGCATTCCATTGCACTGGAACAGGTGCGCACTTCGAAAGCGACGCGGACACGGCAACAACCCCCCAACGGCAAAGCACCAGTACGGAGAAGACCGTTGGTTCCCGGCGCGGCAAGGCCTCTCTTTCTTAGCTTAATTTGCCCTTTTGTATCACTGCAACTAAACAATATCTCACGCCAAGCACGAGTATCCAGAGATTTCAGTCGGGGACAATGTTATGGAACGAACGATGGCCTGAAGGGGTTAGCTACGATACAGTAGTTACCACAGTGTCGTTAGTGTATGTAGAGGGGCCACAGCAGTATCGTTAGTGTATGTGGAGGGGCGGTCAGCCAATGGGTGCAACCACAGTCCCCTATAGCAGCATCTTATCCCGACGCTAACCCAACGGTAACCCAACGGTAACCCAACGGTACTTTCGCCGCCTCAAAACTACTCCAAATGTTCTTTGCACACCTTCTACGTAGATCTGGGGGGATGGATGGGTGCGTGGGGGGGGTGTACTCATATCATGATGGCCAAGGTCGTACGATCTTAGACCCTTGCCTTCTTACAAGGTCGGGCAGCTTAGCAGGGAGGGAGAGCTTGCATTTAAGAAAGGAGGGGGGGGGGGGGGGGGGGGGTCAAAAACACCGCACGCAGCTCTCGGGAGGAAAACCAACAAAAAACATGAAATATCTAAAAAACAAGGAACCGGATGTCGTATTAATAGTTCACGAGTAACTTGGCTATGGTACGGCCCCATAGGTCTCGTGGGTCCGATGGATGCCACGGTCACACGAGCTGTAAAACGAGTGCAACCATGATGCCAACATAAAAAATCACAAAAGTGTAGGAAATATTAATAGAAACCACCGCCATTGGTGAAGCTTCTCTTTCCCACCGTCGGGGTAGGGGGGAGTGGGAGTGGCAGTGGCAGTGGTGGGGGGGGGTTGGGGGGGAGGGGGTACTCGATAGGAGAGATGTACTCGATCTCATGCATGGCCGTAGTCGTATGACCATAGACCCCCCCATCCCTACAATGCCGGGACGAAGCATGTCGGGTTTTGGGGGGGGGGGGGGTATACTCATCATTATGCATGGGCGTAGTCGTACGACCATAGACCCTCGCATCCCTACAATGCTGGGACGGAGCACGTCGGGTTTTCACCGACCAGGCAGACATTGCTTGCACCAAGCGCGAAGCGCCGTGAGGTGTTCTGCGAGTCGCCTGGCTATGTGTGTACTCGACATCATGCATGGCCGTAGTCGTAGGGGGTAACAAAACAAAACAAAGCCAAACCAAACCAAACCAATTATATAAAATGGCCATCGAAAAAAATCGTGAAAATAAACTGCAAAGCTTTGGCGCAACCTGAGAGGCTCACTCACTACCGAAGGCCTACGCTACAGGCCACCGCTGTCGCTATCATACCGCGTAGTAGGCACGCTAGCTGTACAGCTGAGCAAGCAAGGTGCCAGCAGCATACATAACGCCTGCGTACTGTAGGTATGTCATGGTACAGACATGGCGCCTGCAAAGGTGCCCGAGCTCCCTCCAGCCATCCTACTATTAATAGCAGGGGCTGATTTATTTTGGTCGTCTCGGTCAAGGCTGATCGCCTCTAGGATGTCGCAGATCTTGTCGAACGAGGGTCGATCCGCCGGAAGATTACTCCAGCAGCTCTCCATCAAGTTTCTGATCGCGGGATCACAGCGCGGCGAAATCGCCGGCCCCTCACCATTGTACTTGGCCCCGACCACCTTGATCGATGACACACAGAGGTCAAAATCAAACGGCGGGTAAAATCAAGAGGCAACATCTGGGTCAAATTTGAGGCAGCTACGCAGTTCGCGACAGCACATGTTGAATGCATAGTACAATACAGAATGACAGCTACCTCGTACCGGTGTATTGGAATGGAAATATAAATGATAGTATTCGTCTCGCCAATTATACCAGGTACACAAAATATCAAAAGATAGTGCCAGTTGACACACAGATATCTGTATTGGATCACCGGACTCACAGTCACATGGTATACTACATAAGCCACATGGTACAAGTACATACGACAGTCGTTGCGTACTACAAGAGAGTTGAATTGCAACGCGACACATGATAGTAGTATAAAATACCTGGTACTACAGTAGTGTAACTGTGGTGAGATTTTAATCTTCCTTCTTCTTAGCCATTCGTCCACGAGCCCACAAACCACCAGTGGCCTTCACACTACACCACCAACTACATTATTACGTACTGGACAAAGTACGGAATTCGGGAACTGCAATTTTATGAAATCGAATGTGGTCCATCAAACGTTCAACAAAAAAGTGCGCATTCTTTTGGGACAAGTTGATGCCCACTCCTACATGACGTGACCCCCTGACGCCACCCACCTCGGTCGGGGTGAGGCCTTTGTAAGGCCTAGCGCCGTCCGTTTGCATCATCTCCCACAAGATGATCCCGAAGCTATACACGTCGCTCTTCTCGCTGAACCCGGCGCCGGCCAGCACCTCGCGCGATGCCCACGGCAAGCTCTCCTCTTCCTGGTCTTCCTCGTCGTCCTCCCTTCCTTGGAAGAACGCGATGATCTCAGTAGTCATCGACAGACCGACCCCGACGATCTGTGTACACAAGACAAAGGGACAACGGAAGAGCAAAGAGAACAAAGACAACAAAGAGAGCAAAGAGAGGGGAAAGCAAGCAAGCAAGCAAGCAAGCAAGCAAGCAAGCAAGCAAGCAAGCAAGCAAGCAAGCAAGCAAGCAAGCAAGCAAGCAAGCAAGCAAGCAAGCAAGCAAGCAAGCAAGCAAGCAAGCAAGCAAGCAAGCAAGCAAGCAAGCAAGGGAAACCGAAGAGAATAACCGAGGACAACAAAAGGAGAGAATAAGCGAAAGCAAGGAAGGGAAACCGAAGAGAAGAATCGAGGACAACAAAATGAGAGAATAACGTGCACAAAAAGCATGCAGCACACAGGTCACGCTGGAAAGCTCCATGTAGTGCAAGTTTAAGGTGATACCAGCAGCTCCAGACACGAAACTTCGCAAAACAAATCAAGCTAGAGTGACGAAATCGAGCTAGACGCACAAGCGACGTGGGCGCGGGGGGGGCAGGCCCAGACACACTCGTGCATTACAGTAGGTGCAAAAAGTAAACAGCCCCGCCGCAGAGGAGTGCCAGCTGTCTGGTTCCACCTGCGTGTTCTCTTGCGATTGCCTCAAGTTACTATTTATAGTATTGCTATTAACAGTATGGTGTAGGGTAGACAGGTGTGTTATACATACCACGTAGGTTTGTACCAGGTAGGTGTGCAAGTATACCAGGTATACAGGTAGGTATTAGAGCCCTGTTGTTAGCTCAAGGTTAGGGCTGGCAATATTAGTGAGTGACGGGGCTCTTGGTTTGAGAAGCTACCCAATGTCGTTTTAGTTTACAATATGGTTCACTGTAGACCCCTAAGGCACGGCATTTCTTCAACAAGTTTTTCCCAAAAAGGCCAATTTTTGTGTGAGGCGAGAGAGCTCCTATACTACAATATCATCCTTTAGAAAAGTTGGGGTGCGCACCCCTGCCGTATGATGATGTTTTATTAATACTAATACTACAATAGTATCACCACTAATATGATGTTTTATTAACACTATTAATAATACTATTTATTAGTATAATCACTAATACTCGTATGAACACTTATCCTTATACTAGTATTGATTGATAATTGATACTACGGTTCTTATCATGTGGCTGTCTGACCTTCCCTCTGTATTCACTGGTGAGAAGGATGGCGCTCGAACTCAGTTTTCGGTGTTGCATGCCGTGCGCGTACAGGCTCCTCATGCCCGCCGCCACGTCCATTGCGATCACAAGCCGCATCCTGACAGATACAGATACAGTACAGATAAAAACCATCGTCAAATTACGGGCATGGGCAGCGGCACAGATGAGTATCAATCAGTATCAATGAGTATCAACCATCACAATCACGTACGATGCAGGAGTGCGCTAGCATTCTGACGACTCCAGAGCACCAGACCATGGGCAGGAGCAACACATAAGTCCGAGCTAAAAACTTCACCTTCACAGTCATATATACCGATACCCTATATCCTATACCAGGTACTCTGCTACAGGCTACACCCACCCTGACCGCCATTCCGCAATATGCAACTCCCATACCTGTCGTCGAGGACCTTCTGCTTGGCGCGGTTGTCGAGCAACTGCCGCAACACGCCGCCCTCCACGAACTCCGACACCACCAGTATCTCAGCCGAAGATACTGACGCGCCATGAACCTTCGGGTGAGGGTAAGGGTTAGGATTAGGGCGAGGGCAAGGTGAGGGGTTAGGGTAAGATAAGGTGGTAGGGGCTAGGTAGGGTAGGGTAGGGTAGGGGATAGGATAGGGGGCAGGGCTAGGGTTAGGGTACGGTAGGGGGTTAGGGAAAGGTTAGGAGGGTAGGGGTAGAGTCAAAGTTGGATGAACTGTCCTGTACTGTAAAATTAGGTACCAGGTATACAGTAGTGACGTACCATTACGTACTGTCCTGTAATCTATGTGTGAAACATGACATACTGCTGTCACAGACCTCGTACTGGATGATATATAATGATATATACGTGCTGACAGTTGTAATGCTACCTAGTGTGCCGTACACACCGCAGTATACCTGCTACTCTACACTACACTACAGTACAGTACAGTACAGTACAGTACAGTACAGTACAGTACAGTACAGTACAGTACAGTACAGTACAGTACAGTACAGTACAGTACAGTACAGTACAGTACAGTACAGTACAGTACAGTACAGTACAGTACAGTACAGTACAGTACAGCTGAAGTGCGCTGCGAATAGTAAAACCCTACGAAGGGTTTGCTGTTGCCTGACATTATTGTTGTAGCAGCAACAATATATACTGTAGTATTATTAATACTAAACCTTGACGATATTGCTAGTGTTGAGCCGAGAAGGTGGTGGATTGTTGTAGCAATAGCCTGGCGTAGCAACGTAACATATTAACACACCTTCATTCCTCCTGTTAATCTACTTCGAAAGTATGAATAGTGTACCTTGACGATGTTTTTAGTGACTATTCATATATTAATAGCGTACCTTGACGATGTGTTTCGTGTTCAGGCGGGAGAGGGCGAATAGTTCGGCGTCGAAGGTTTCGAAGACGTCCGCTTGAGCCTCCTTCGACATCCCCAGGATTTGGAAGACCTGCCGCACAAACCACCACGCCACAGCAAACAAACAAACAAACAAACAAAAATATATATATGCTGAAATGAAAATTACGCGATTCAGTTGTGCATGCATACACATCATACGGGTACTATATTGTGTTGCGTTTTAATTTATCCCCACCCTCGCACCCTGATAGAGGAGCGTATCAGATCACTAAAGATAGTCTGCGGCAGTTGGGCTGGAGGTGTCTCGGCTTACAGCATACCTGGTACTACAAGTAGTACCAACATGGGGCAGGCGCATTGGGATAATACTACAAATAACAAAACGATCCCTAGGATAGGCGTTACATTGCATTCCATAGTGGTACCTCGCACGTACTGGTAAAATAAATAAATCCAAACCATGTTTGGCGCAGAAGGCAACTCACTAAAGCTGTCTGTGGTCTCCCCCTGTTGGAGGTACCAGGTATGATATAGAGGTGTGATCCGCCGTCTAGCGGCCAGCGAGTACTCGCCATCTATTTTTTGGGGAGGGGAGGGAAACCCCGGGTGCCTTGCCTGCGAACATATTCGGCTACGTTGTACCCCGGCTTTTGGTACAAGAGCTAATAATAAAAGAGCTAAAGCTGTACCGCTGTGTAGTTGAAGGCCTCTCTCACCTTAGCAGCACAAACCTCCCCGTGCAGCTCGGCTTTGTAGACTCTAGCGCTGCCCCTGACGGTGTGGTACCCGAAGTGCACGTCTCCACGCTTGATCTTCAGCCTGATGGAGGCATCACAACAACCAAAAAACAGATTTTGATCATCATTTGTTTTCATATTCTTTGTTCTTGATGAACAAAAACCCTTCACGTACACTCCTGGTACAGTCAAATTACTGCCACCATTGGCAGAGAGCCCATACGCCCTCTTATCTCGTAGGTAAATATTGCATCAGCATGGTGGAGGAAGGACAACAACGAAAAAACGTGTTTTTATTGATTTTCGGATGTTGTGCCTTCGAGACATTGGGGCCTCCACACTTGTGACAGTTTCAGTAGTCGTAGTCTCTTCATACGAGTAGTCCATCATTCTGTTCGGCAATGTAACGACCGACCGGTTGGGGATGACCACCAAAGTAAAACGGTCCTTTCAACTCCGAACAGGTTGGTATCTGGTGATTAGGCTACATCTATATACTCCGAGTGGGCATAGTGGGCTTAAAAAATATCGTAACTAAGTAAGAAAAAAGAGGCAAGATGATGAACTTACCGTGCGACCGTCTGCTTCTCGCTGCTTGACAGCTGCGGAGCGATGAGCTTGCGGTCAGATAGGCCTCTTGCGCTGACGAGGCTAGTGGACGAGGAGTTACGCGTTCCCGTAGTCACGAAGCTGGTCAAACAGCACACATGGACAAATAGGACAAAAAGACAAAAAAGGACACAACACAAAATCAAAGGACCGTAACCCTTTTCACCCTGCAAACATGATCCTCCTACCACCTCGTTCCAGCGACTTTATTTGCAAAAATAAAAAAAGGGATTCAATTGTTGAGAGCGCCTTGCAGCGTGGGTAGGCACAATTCGATGCGAGTCGACGAGGGAAGAAAAGGCTGAAATCTTCTCGCGATAAAAATGAAGGCACGTACCGTAGCGGGAAGGGGGGAGAAGAGCCTGCTATGTGACCCCGGATCTGAGTTACGAGTTGGAAGGAGAGAGAGAAGAAGATGTGCGAAGATAATGAATGGGATGGAAAAAAAAAAAAAAAAAAAAAAAAAAGCGACAACCGATTCTTTTCGGCTTCGGAAGTGTCATTTTGCGTCATGGTGTCTGAGGGTTGAGACACAAAAAAATGGCACGGTTGTTTTTTATGGCAATGCAAAAAACTGAGGACTGATTTTTTTTTTTCGTTCTCAAGGCTCAAACGTTTTTTTTTACAGCTTTGACCTTAACCGTATTCGTTTGGGCGAGTGACGGTTGTGGGGACAAAACAGTTCTGATTCTAGTCATATTTCGCCCAGTATTCTGAAAGGTGCGATACCAAAATGTTAAACCGACCCACCAACAAAAAAACAAACAAACACGAAGGGCAGTCTTGATTTCTTTCATATTGCCATGAAGAACAACCACATGCCAATTTTGGTTCCCATTTCTCAAAAACCATGGCGCAAAAAAAAATCCGGAAGGTTAATTTTTCTCCGAATGTTCCAAATTTGCTCAATCCATTGTTCGAGTACTGTAGCAGGCCCGTAGAAAAAAGTTTCATGGACGTCTTCCCTGTGTTGATGCGATCGTGTCAAGACGATTATTGAAGACCTGGTATATAGTGCCGAATTACTCCGTGTATTGACCGAAATATGGCCTGAGTACGTAATATGTTAATAGGACCCGTGTCGTATACATAAAATCCTACCCGGTATACATTTAACCCCTTTAGAACCGCAGTCCCGTTTTGGGGACAAACTACTTGAAAATTGAGCGGTTTGTCCCCAAAACGGGACTGCGGTTCTAAAAGGGTTAACCATTTCTACTAATAATAGATAGACCTATTAACTATTATGGTCCCCCGTCATACTACCACTACTTCTACTGTACTATTAATACTACAATTGGTACTCTGACTATGCAGGATACACACCGAGACTGAGGTGGTAGAGAGAGACGGGCGGCAGAATGAGGTTTTTTGTTGCTCTTGCCCGGTGCGACTACCTACTGCTGGGAGTGTGCGTCTGGATAACTTGTTATTAATAGGTATGATACTTTAGCATATACGACTGCTGTAGTAGGTACCTCGTACCAGTTTGCCCCAGGTAGACGGACCGGGGGAGCCAGGCGCGTGGTGTACGTCAAAGGGCTAGGTGAAACATATATGACGCTCTAAAGACGTTTACCGCTGCTGCTGTATCTGCTGCTGCTATCTTCTTCTCCCCCTGCTGCTGAGATTGGGTTTATTTTTCAAAGTGGAGGGGGAAAAAAACGTTCATTTTAGTGCCCCGAAGCGATATATGACCGGGCTGTAGTGGGTATGAATGGATGCGGGCATGCGTATATGAATTTGGCGGTATTTTAATGTCTGAATTTGTTTGTTCGCTTGTTGGGTATGTTGAGTTTTGCCGACCGCCACCCAGCAAACAGCACGCACAACTGAGAAGATGATTATTTATTTATTTTCCAGATTCAGGGAGAACAAATGGATTATTACACAAAGGCATTCGCTATGAAATAGCGTCTGCCCAAAAAAAACGAAAAATGCCCGAATCTCTCGAATTACAACCCGCACACCAAAATTTTTTCCATCGATGTGTTCCCCTTGTCTATGCGGTCAGTAGATATGTTCAGTATCGAAAGATTCAACGTGTTAATCTGCATGAGATGCAGCACATATTGGGTTGTATCTGTACTATTAATACTCATAAATACATATCCTGCACAGCACCTCATAACAGCAGCTCAGGATTTAGATGATCTATCTGAGGATGATCTATCAAATTTGCGCACAATATCGTACCTGCGGACAGAGCTGTCACATAAGCTGTCATCGACGCTGCCCCCCATGCTCAGAGCACCCGCGAAAGCGTTGAACCGATCGGGACTGCGCAACGGGCAAGAAGGGCAAGAAGAGCAAGAAGCACAGGAAGAACCCTAGGGCAATGAGATGGTTGAAAACATAATGGTTGATAAACAGTACGGTTCGTGCACAGAATTAATGATGAACAGCATGGTTTATAAACACAATGGTTCAGAGAACGGTTGACGAACATACTGGTTCAAAAACAGCATACCAGGTAGCTGGAAGCCGAGAAACAGCATGGTCGGTACACAGCATGGTCGTTATAGCATATTAGATGAACGGAATGGCTATTAATAGCACACACCATGGTCGGTATACGATACAACATGGTTGATAAACAGCACACCAGGTAGTTGATATACAGCATACCAGGTGACAGGCAGTCGATAAACGCACATTTAATTGAACATCATGGTCGGTACACAGCATGGTTGGTGCACAGCATGGTTGGTGCACAGCATGGTTGACAGACCATATCGTCCTCTCAACACGAGTACCGCCGTGCGACACTGTCCTATCACATGATAGAAAGCGTCGTCTCCCACCTGAACATGGCCCGTGGACAGAAGCTGCCGCCGCTTCCATCGTCCATGCTTGAGGATCGCGACATCCGCTGCTGCGATCGCCGCAGAGAGGCATCCCTGAACGCCGGGGAGGCACAACGATGTTGCTTTCGTCAAGTGAAAAAATAACACCATCACACGCTTCGCTTCAAAATCGGTAACGGGAGTACCAAGGGAGAAGAGCAGTCCCACGGTTTTCTACAGCGGTAGAGGGAATAAGAAGGTACCAGGTACTGATAGTAATACGAGCCATCCCACGTTTTGCTATTAATAGAGCGGAACAGAGGAACAAGAGGATAAAAAGCACCCCCCGTTTCGCTAGAGCGGTCGCCGGGCTAGCAAGACAGACAGAGCCAGAGCTACAGTACGCACATCTGCTGAGTGTTGCAAACAGCAGCTGTCGCACCTCTGCACTACAACGCTCCGTCGGCGTTTCTGTTCATAGTTAATGATGGTATAGCTATCGGTAGGAAATCGCGAAGTACTCGTAGGGTATTTGTAACCGTCGTCAAGGTGTATGCGGGACCGTGAGGCCGGACGCTTGATGCAACCAACTCGAAAGAGGGACCCATTTTTAGTCGGCGTCAAAATTCTAAAGTAGTATCATCCGCTCGTCGTAACATGTTTTTCGTCTAGGACGGCACTGTTTTTGTATGAGTACCGTATTTATCGACCTATCATGTATCATGTATCATCAACCGATTCAATAGTAGCGGTTAGCCGGCTGAAGTGCGCCTCGCTTCTTTTCTACAAAATCATTATTTATACCACCGCTGCAAAACCTACACAACCCGTCGCACGCTGTGACCGAAAAGCATCACTACGATAGTATCCGTACGGTAGTATCACTAATATGGTATCACCAGTTTTACGGCAAGCTTGAAAACATCAGTTTCGAAGTATTTTTTTTTAGAGCTGATTTAGCTTCAAAAAGAGATACCAGTGACTCACAGGAATGCAGGACGCCTACGACCCTCGAGCCATTTGACGCCGATCTCCGCCTTCTCATCCTTAGAGCTTAAGTCACCGCTATTCCAACAGGAGTCGAGTAGCGCAAGGAAGCGCAAGGAAGGGCAAGGCGAGGCAAGGCGAGGCAAGGCGAGGCAAGGCGAGGCAAGGCAAGGCAAGGCAAGGCAAGGCAAGGCAAGGCAAGGCAAGGCAAGGCAAGGCAAGGCAAGGCAAGGCAAGGCAAGGCAAGGCAAGGCAAGGCAAGGCAAGGCAAAGCAAAGCAGGGCACGAGTGAGACAGAGCGGAAACGACACTCCTACGTTCCATGATAAAGGCATCATCCCCACGCGCATACACACATATACCTACCGTGCAGCTCATGGCCTTACTACAGTAGTTCTTACATTTTTTTCACGGGGCTGGCTGCTGTACAGGATTTGAAGGGTAGGGGTATACAGGTAAGGTACAACGTGTAAGGTAACGAGGGGAAATCTGAGAGTGATTAGTGAGGCGTTCTACGATAGAGGTTCACCCTGAATTTCTGAGGAGCTCTACACCTCACCCGAAAACTGACATCAGAAAAATCACATTGCTTCCCGAGGAATAATCCCGTGGTCCAAATATACAAGTACGCCATTTTTCGAAACAAGCTTGCCATTCCGACGATTTTGGGTTAAGGAGCCCCGTCGTTCACAAACCGTTTTAGCGGAAGTGTGCTACCTCTATCGTAATACGCGTCTAGCATCATATCGTACTAGTGTGATACAGTGATAAAGTGATACCATGATATAATACACTCCTAAACTGAGGTACAACCCAACCACTGTAGGTTTATTTTTAAAATACTGTTTGGTACCAGTACATGATATTGATACCCTGCACTACGATAGCTCATGGAAGCATAATAGTCGGGGTTGCCTTTGACCACTAACTCAACCTCACTTGTTTCTTTGTTCGGGTCGGGTGGGGTAGATATCTTATCAAGCGACTATCATCACCTCACAAAAGCTACAGTACTACAGCACCGGTATATGGTATCATACTGGAACCTATTTCCGTCATGCATACCATGGTGCATACCAGTGCACGTTCCCGCAGTACTGATGGTAGTGCGAGTAGTAATGGTAGTACCAGTAGTAGTAGTAATAGTAGTAGTAGTAGTAGTAGTAGTAGTAGTAGTAGTAGTAGTAGTAGTAGTAGTAGTAGTAGTAGTAGTACCAGTAGTAGTAATAGTAGTAGTAGTAGTAGTAGTAGTAGTAGTAGTAGTAGTAGTATTAATAGTAGTAGTAGTAGTAGTAGTAGTAGTAGTAGTAGTAGTAGTAGTGGTGATGTGCTAGTCTTTCCAGAAGATAGAGCACGCCTTGCTGGTGCTATTTTAGGAACTCGGGCTGTTGGCCATTTGGTCACTACAGCAGTACAGGACTACAGTTTCGCCATCTGATGCAGGTGTGTGGGTTGGTGGCGGAAGGCATGAAAAAAAAAAAAGAGGTACGAGTGTACCTCTCAGAGCTATCACAGATTTTTGGAAGGGTGGCGCAGATCTCAGGCATAACCCACAGCTAAAACCGTATACCTGGTACCTGGTAGCTCAAATTAGCAAAGCGTAATACAAAAACTCATTTGCAGCTCTTTCTGCCCGTCTCAAACGCAATTTCCGGCATCTACCCCGACGATACGAACCCCCTCCACTCCCGCCGCCGCAGGGAGAAACGATGAAATTACCTCCCCTTCTCTCTTCAGTTAGTTGATTCCTTCGCACATTAATCCCACCGATAAAAACGTATGGTGTTTAGTATGACCAATACCAAAATGCATTCTCAAATGTCATACAGGCCAAACAAACCATGACATTATCGTGATAAATAAAATCAATCGACGCAAAAAAGTCCACACAAGTCAACCATCGAAGCAACCACGTACTTTGGTTGATTGGCGATACTACTGTCAACTCTTTCACAAGTGCGCTCGAAAAATACAAACATCTACTGCAAGTCCAAGTTCAAGTAATGTGTCCTCGAGACGGGAGGGGTAAGTTAGAGCTCCTTAATGAGTTAGTTATTCGCACCTAGATCCCTTTGACAAGTCGTGGGGTGTCCGGGGTGTCGCCTCTCCAAGGTGAACCGCTGTAGCAGTGGTAATGGTGGTGATGGCAGGTGTAGTGGTAGTGACGGGGGGGTGGCTGTCCTTCACCCCCGCAAGCGGCGCAAAATAGGTAGGAGCGTTATGCTGCGGCTCTTTTCCGGGGTTGGACACCGCAGGCCTGTCGGCGGTTATTGCAAAAAACCAATGTGCCTAAATTTAAGCATACACATACATTATAAACATGCTGATACATGTGAAAACACGCTCGCCGAGGTCAGAACACAAACAAAAAAACGGTGATAGCAGGGCTGTTGACAGAGTTGACAGAGGAGGGGTTATCCAGGGTGAAATGGCAATTCTCGGCCTATGTACGCGAGCGGCGCACAGTAGGCAAGGGCGACGTGCTGCGGCTCTTTTGGAGGCTTCAACGCTGCAAGCCTGTCCGCTTATGCCAAAAACAAATACCAGGCATCGAGGCAAAATTTCAAGAAAAATATCGGCAATGTGATTAAATAAAAACACATACCAGGTACCAGGGTATATGTATCCCCGTGTATGCACCGACCGGTATCGATTGTTGTCACAACACGTACTTACCTGGTATAGATATGCATGTTCATACAGTAGGTTAGTCATACCTGGGACGTACGTGAAACGAAAAAAACGATGGACAACATAAAATTGACGTATAGAAAACGTGTTTATTCCCCCCCCCCGTTTGTGCAGTTTCTATCCCAGATGATCATTTACCCGTGCATCCTATTAATACAACAAAAAGACAATTTTCGCTCATTTGTGCAGTTTTTATATATATATATCCCTAAAACCCTTAATATCCCAGACGCCAATTTAGCCAACAACGCTGAACTAGAAAGACATCTTTTTGCCCGCCGTTTCACCCTATCTCATCTGGTAGTTGGGCCGTGTGGGCAAGGGTAGTGCAATCATACGGTGTACCAAGAGTACGAAAAGGGTATACATAGCATGTACATAGCATGTACCTGCATGTACCTGCATGTACCTGGTAGGCGCTTAGGCCTTTTTTTCAAAGTAACGTAGGTCTTCCTCCTGTCCTACTGTCCTACTGGAAGCACACGGGGGGCACCCGACATTGCCGAATCCAATACCAGGTGCGTACTGAAAACACCAAATACGCAATGGCTGTTGAATGGAGTCATCCCCGTCTCGTATAGGTACTTGATCCCAGATGCCACTAGATGCCACTAGATGCCAATTTAGCGGTGTGTGCAGAAAGTAATCCAAGTCTCTTCTCTTTCACTAAATAAAAGCACCGCCGCCTGCACCACGTTGGCTGAACTGCACCGCTATTAATAGTTTTTACCGGTAGTTGGGTAGCGAAATAAGGCAACTAACTGGCTTATTCTAGTTGTTAGTTCGGTGGCAAAGAAAGCAAACTATTAACAACTGGCTCTAGGATGTTAGTTGGGCAGAAAGGAAGCCAACTGACTATGACTTAATCTAGTAATTTCAGCAGTAGGTGGGTAGCGAAGTAAGCCAACTCACTGACTTGCTCTAGTCATTACAACAGTAGTTGGGTAGCGAAGTAAGCCAACTATTAATAACTGACAGGTCTAGTTATTGCATACCATTGGTATAATAGTCGGGTAGCAACATAAGTCAACTACAGCAGCCTGTTCTGATGTTGCAACGGGAGCTATAGGTTAAATTGGCACACGACACGAAATTGGAAGGTGTAAGTGTGATGAGCTTAAGCTTTATTCTTACCAAACCCCCTGAGGATAAAAAATTAAAAAACCTGCCTTAGTCTACAGTACAGTAGTCTAGATATTAGTTGGGTGGCCAAGTATGGCAACTACAGTAACTGCCTTACGTAGATAGTAGTATCAATAACAAAACATACAAAAAACATACCAGTACTATTAATAGTCGAGCCATGAACGCGCCAATCCGATACAAATACACAACAACACAAATTACCGCCCGCAACTACAACCCTAACCCTCGGAGTAGGCAACTATTCCTACTACTACCCGACGAGTTAGGGTGAGGGTGAGGGTCAGGGTTAGCCAACTCACAGCCCTACAAACGATAGTCTCAGGTCTCAGGACTCAGGACTTGGTCTCAGGACTCAGCAAAACTACACGCAAAGCCGCGTGCACGGCGCGACCCTCAAAACAAAAAATAGTTACAATACATGGCGATATCACGATTCTGGTGTCGAAAATTGCCCCGTGTGTTGGTTTGTCTTTTTATTCCCAGCGGAGACCTGGAGGTGTTTTTTATTGCGGGCGATCGGCTGAAAAATTACTCGTTTGTACACGAAATTTGAATATGGAGGGCGTGAAAAAGGGTGTTCGCAATACTTGGAGGGGATAGGGGATACATATACTGTCGGACTAAAGTCAGGTGTATTGCAAAATGAGGGGATCCTGCTTGGTAGATACCTGGACTGAGCGACGCTGGTTAAAGAGCAGCAGGCAGAGCGCAAGAAAGGGATCAGCAAGCACGAGCAGTGGTACTCAGGCTTTGATCTTGAGACACATACCGTCGTTTTTAGATACGCTTGTTTAAAAAAGTTTGCGAAAATAATCTTCAACCAAATCCTCCTCTTCATCTCATAGCGGAGGTGTCTTGTCTATTGTCGAATGTACTCAGATTAGAACAACTAGATGGCGGGCTCGGTCTCAGCATGAAAAAACGCACCGACGTGTGTACGACGCTCAAAACAAGACCTGGGGCTCAAACCAAACACGACTGACCTTTGGTTTGTTTGTTCATCGTCGTAGTTGTCAAAGTCGCCTTCAAACCCAGAGCCGATCACGTCGTCGCTGAGATCGCGCGACGTCGAGTCTGAACCGGTGCTGTTGCGCCTTCGCCCGTAACGTCTGAAATAGAAAATACACACATAAATGGAAATAGAAAAAAGGACGATCAACATCAATCAGCAGTATTAGTAGCGAGCAAACAAAAGCTAAACATAGTGAGTGGGAAAATGGGTAAATGTGCAGACGAGCCACCAGCTAGTGCGCCAATAAGCTAGTGGTCTGGTGACCTAGTCTGATGAGCTGGCGAGCTAGTGAGCTAGTGTAGGTTAGGTTAGGTTAGGTTAGGTTAGGTTAGTGAGTCTAGCTTAGTGAGTCGACTAGTGAGCTACTGTAGGGAGATTAATAAGTTGGCTGCTGGTAGTGAGGTAATGACCCAGTGAGCAAAACGATGAGCAAAGCGAAAACACACATTAACCAATCAATCAACCAGCAAACGAGTCGACTCGAGCCAAGGGCGCCAGATGGCGCTTCTCACATTTTCATGGGGCTGGCGTTGATCGGTTCCTCGTCGACGCTCGCGAGAGACGGATTACGCACGCGTGATCGTGAGAGGTTGCGTTGCCCAGGGGTGCCAAGCCTTATTTAGCCCCAACCATGGTGCGGATGAGGTTAGGCAAGGCAAGGCAAGGCAGCATGCAAAAGGGTCGGGGCGTTAGGTGTAACGTCAGGATCCCATGCGCCCGCATGCAGTCACAAAACAGGGGATAGTATCACCCATAAAAAACGGGGAAGGCATACACACTTGCCACAAAATTGGGGGTATAAGAGACTGCCCAAAACTCGACGCGGGCCTCTGACAAAAACCGGGACCAATCAGTCCATGACCTTGCGAGTCAATCAAGCCCATAACAGCCCATCATGGAGCATCTCATGCCCGTAACATTTCCATGACGAAACACATCATCAGGCTCATCACAGCACAACACGGAAGCCAGGCAAGAAGCAGCGCCATCAAAGAAACACAAATGCGAGGTAACAGTGTTACCGCAAGCACATCACGGCACATTAGAGCACAGCAAGCACATCAAGCACAGCCATACAAGAAAAAGCACAAGCAACCCCCCCCCCGGCAGCTGTACTTGTAGTATGATACATGTGACAGGAGCAATACAGATATCATACCGCACTCACTGTGGTCGAGACTGCCGGCCTCTTTGAGTCCACAGCTGAGGGGTCTTGATGAGCGAACTCACTTCCACCTTAGGACTCGCCTGCACCGCCCCCACCCTCCCTGCATCTGCCCCTTGCCCTTGCCCATCGGCTTGGGCCGCCCGCGGATGCGAGCCCAATCGCGATCGCAAACCTCTCAACCCCTTACTACCTGGTGCCGCCGAGGACACCACCGTCGGCGCCACCGCTGGTGCTGCCGCCGCCTCTTTCGCCGTCGAATCCCTGGTCCACATCTTCACCCCCACCCCACTAGGGGCACTAGGAGGAGGCCCTGTTGCCTGCTCCACCCGCCCCATTTCCCCTGGTGACCGGGGTCGAGAAGCCTTATTCCATTTATTCACAGCCCCCACCGTGTCGCTATTTTTTTTCCTCGAGTTGCGCCCTCCCCCCCCCTCCTCGCCGCGTCCCGCCTTTTCCCGCTCGCGACGTGGGGTGCCATCACTGTTCTTGCTACTGGCGCTGCTCGACCCCGACGACATGCGAGCGCGAATCTCTTTCGGGAGCGGCAATATTCGCGATGTCAGTGAAGCCCCCCCGGAAGGGATTCTCGGCTTGCTCCCGCTCCCGCTCCCGCTCCCGCTGGCAGTGCTGTTTTTGGTGGTGGCAATGACGGCGGGCGATGCTGCCGGCGTCTCTGACACGTACTCGGTGGTTGCACCGGGTACTCTGCTTACAGGTGATACAAACATGTGGGGTGCCCGTCCCGCAAAGTGCTGAGGGTTGAGGTCCCTATTGCCTGCCGCATGGCTGAGGAGTCAACAAAACAAAATGTAGCAAGTTCGGCGAGAGCCAAGAGGCGTAAGATTCCACTCGAGATCGATCACATCAGTCAGATCACATCAGGCAGATCACACCAGGCATATCATGGTCAAGATGAATTATGCCCCAAATCAAGACGGCTCACGATACACAGTAGATGGTAAGATTCGACACAACAGACGAATCGCCATCTAACCAATCTATAGGTGCTATCCTCTATTTGTTGTTATGATATGTCATGCAAGAGCCTTATCTTAGTTATCTTAGCACACAGAACCTACGCGGCAAGGACGAGCGTGCGCGAAGCTCAACGAGATCCTACAAGCTAACAAAATCGGTCGTGAAGATCATCTGTATCATGGCATGGCATGGCATGGCATGTACGATGGTACGACGGATCTATCTCCCCCGAATTAATGATGAAGAACGATGAAAGACGACTATGGCGAGAAAAGGATATTGCGCAGCAGGATACTTTCAACTGCCGTCAACTTGTGTGCGTTTCTCTTTCAAGTTGACTGAAAAATGTGTGGAAATTTGATGGGAGCTGCAGACAAAAAACTACCGCTTCAGCAAGCGAATAAACAAAGCCTTCGGCCACCTCCAACGGGGTGCAGTACCTTAACTTGACTGTGCCGTCACCACTCAAACGTATAGACTGTCTTTTACTGTCTGTTACTGTATAAACAGTCTGTAACTGCCTGAAACTGTCTGTTACTGTCTAAAACTGTCTGTTACTAGTTAGGGGTGGGACTGAAATATTTTTAGACGTAAAAAGTCACAAAAAATGTCAGGGGCGAAAGATGAATCTTTAATAAATGAACCAATCAGCGCTTGGCAAAGAATAAGTACGTCACAAAAAAACCCTGCCGGGCCTGGTTGAAGGTGGATCTGCTGGTCCTGGTGCGGCTGCTGGCGTTGCTGACCCGGCTGCTGCTGCTGTTGCTGCTGTGCTACTGCTGTGGTGCAAGATGTTCCAAACTACAGCCATCTAACCCGGTCGCGGCTGACCTCCGCCCCCGCGATGCCACGGCGGATAACAGCATTCGATCGGGACACGATCGCCGCCGCCTCGTGGACACTACGACCCGTACGCTGCACATATGCCTCCCAGTTCGCTTGGGCATTTTTTTTCTTTTTGCGCTTGGCCGAGGTTCCTTCTGTTTTTTTCGAAATACCCATCACGAAATTGATTGTCGTGGTCCCCAAAAAGTGACTAAAGGGGCGATTTTTTGTCGGATCGTTCTCTACGGATACTACGTCGATTCGAGCGGGGTTTGTTTTGCTGTATGCCACACATCCCAATGTAGGGTATACTTAAATCTGCGCACTACTCAAAAACACTTAATAGAGCAAGAGGCAAAACACAAAGAGAAAAACATGTTTCTCCGCACTTTTTAGTCTATAAATATGTCAATTTGTACTCCTGTGCTAAAACGCGCAAAGCATCCGAAAGGTATGGGCATGTGTGAGGTGTCTGTATGACGTCAAGATCCAAATCATCTCCAGCCCAGAGAAATATCGTCTACAAAGTTCACTATGCATGTACACTAAAACCAAGTTCTTGGGGGTATGTCGGTAGTTTTACTTCTTCAGATTTTTTTTTAATTTTTTTGGCTGGTCGTTTCGAATAGCCTGCCGCTTTTTTGGGTCAAAACAGGCCTCCAGTCCCACTCCTAACTGTCTGAAACTGTCTGTTACCGTCTGAAACTGTCTGTTACTGTCTGTTACTTGCCTTTGTCTTACAGTAATTACAACTACTGCTGTAGGAATAGTCGTGCTGCGCAGTCACATTCAGGTATACCCTGGTAGGTAATAAGGACCCAATTTTCCAAGATTCGTGTTATGCTGGACTGCCCGGGCTCGACGTGTGCTAATACGACTAGCCTTGCGACTCGCTTACAACCAAGGAGTAAGGTATGCATGCATTCAATACCAATAAATACCAGCTCGTTCGTATTCATTAAACCTGGTACCTGGTAGGTGGGTGGGTGGGTGACGAAGTAAGGCAAACTACCCACACTAACTGACTTACTGCTGTAGTAGCCTTTGTCAATAGGTGGTGTACAAAGACACACATGGAGCCACTAACGCGATCAGATATCAGACATCGAGCCACTAACGCTGCAATCAGATATCAGATACAAACACGCACAACTCCGCAAACTGCCGTACGCAACTAATAAGTATGATACCCAGGTACCTGGTACCTAATAACAGCCGACCACCAACACGATTAAATTGTCAGGTCGGCAACTTCCACGAAGTGGTCAGCCAACTCACAGCCCTATGGCAGTGTATGATGTGACTATATACCAGGTATATGAGTGAATGAGTATGTATATGATACCAGGTACACTGCTGTATAGCATACTTGGTAAGTACGATAGTGCTGATGTGTTGTGTGTTGTGTTGTGTGGTGTGTAGTGTCTGCGATGGCCGTGGTCGGGAATGATGAAAAAAGCCACAGCCCCGTCCTCCCAACGTACTGCTTCAAAATGATGGCGACCACCGGCCGTCTACGCACGCATCACCAAAAAAAAAAAAAAAAAAGGAACCGTAACATCTGTGTGATATGACGGAGCTTGTCGTGGCGCGAAGTATAAATCATACCGGTTTGGGGGTCAATTAACAGCTGACGTACATAATATATAATACACACCAGGTATTTTGTACCAGTGCAAGTACACACAATAGAATATGCAACAGCAACTGACAAAAACAGGAAGATTTAATAACCCCCTTAGCAATGCACTGCCTTGCACCCATGTCTTCTGGGGCAAAAGTCTGTAACACTTTTCATAGGAACTGCTGTGTAGAGCGATAATTTTTTCAGTGGTGAATATCTACGAGGGTGAAGACATGAAAACTATCACACCAGTACAGTAACGCAATGACATCTCCAAAACTAGGACACAAAATAGACCGGAACGCTTTGACGAGAGGAGAGAGTTTAGAAATAAACCGGTATGCTTGCAAAAATACTCTAGTATAGTATGCAGGTCAACTCATATCGTGCACCAGGTACCAGATATCAAAAGATCAAGTACATACTGGCAGAAAAGAAAAGAACGAAATAAAATAAAGCCTCTTAATCCGTTTAGGCCGTTTAGGGCTGTTAGGCCTCAAGGACTGGACTCAGTATAGTATGAATACCTGGTAGTGTACTACATAGACCCAAACTCAAGTTTCTATACAACGAATAGAACGAATAGAAGGAATAGGAGGCAACGCTTTCAGCAGTACTCGGTACACGAGGCACCAGGCATGCCTTGTACTTGAAATCATCCATTTTCTTACCAGGGTATGATATACCAGGTAGGTCAACTACGACTAATATATCAGGTGCGGCATACCTGGTACCTAAAACAGCAACACCTGAAAGGCTGCTATTAATAGACACAAAAACCACAAATCACAATGACCGCTCGGGGGCAAAACCTAGCTCACCTCTCCTCGAAGCGCACAACCGCCGCCCCCTCCCTCCCCCCCCGCGGACCGCCATCCTTCCCAGGGGGGGTCGTTCCCTGAGCCGCCTTGGCTCCCCCCCCTGCGGCGCCGCTAACCCCATGAACGTGCCCCCTACGCATCACAGGAGAAGAGCCGCGCACCGTAGCGGGCGAAGAGGCACTGACCATCACGACAGGGGACGGAGTCTTCCTTGGCGTAGCAGTCCTCCCGTTGGAGCCCTTGGAGCCCTTGGAGCCCTTGGAGGGGGTGATAACCTTCGCAAACCCTGGGGAAGAAGACCTCCCCCTATGCTCCAACCCAGCTCCGCCCCGCGCCATCTTGGCACCGCTCGAAGCCGCCGCGAAAGCAGGGGTATTTCCCTTGGTGTTGTTGTTTTTGTTGGTGTCGGTGTTATTGGTGAGGCTGCTGCCCCCGTAAGGGTTCGTGACGGGTAAGAGCACGCCAGGGGAGGGATAGGACACATGGGACCCTGGGGACGAATCGTAGGCCGTCTTGGGCGTGTGCGGGGAACCTCTATCGTCCGCCCGCCCTGGCGTCGTGGAGGGGGACATCTGCTTGAACCCAGTGGAGCCGCACACCACCGGGTGGCTCACACGGCGCGGCGGATTGGCTGAAGGCGTTGGGGGGCGCTTATCCTTTCGGGACACGCCTGTCACGGTCGAAGTGGGGAGTCTGCCGTCAGGTACCACCGGCATGGTCTCCGAGCGCCGCATCGTGACAACCTTGGCCGGCTCTTCGGCAGAGTCTTGCTGGGGTCTCTGCTGCTGGTGGGCCTGGCGCCTCAACAAATCCTCAACTTCGATCCGGTCCCGCGGGTCGGCGAGGGAAGCGTGAGGTCGCCGGTAACGTGCCTCGCTCTTCTCCTTCTCGAATCTCCGTCGCTCAGCCTCCCGCTGGTCCGTGGTGTCGATGAGATGCAGCAGCCCGCCGGCCTTAGACCCGGGGCCGTTCTCGGTCGCGCCCGCCTTCGATTGCTTCGATTGCTTCAATTGTCCCTCCAGAGGGTCTTGAAGCTCGTTTTTAGGCCTTTCGGTCGATGGGGACACAACCAACCAAGGTAGTGGAGCGGGCGAGGGGAACAGGACAGAGGGCACACGGACACGTGCTCTTAAAAACAACTAACTGCGAGACGTACAGTGGCAAGACGTTTCCTACAAACGCCGCGTCTACGGCCGGAAAACAAGCACGCCGTGTGTGTGAGCGGGGGGAGGGGGTCGTTACCACCACGGGCAGCTTCGGCGCAAGCTTCGAGCGTCCACAGAATCGAACCTACTGGAAGCTGCTAGAGGAAATCAAGCCGTCCAGTTGCTGAACGAGTCAATCCGGGGGAGCCACATGCACACGCCTACGGCTCTGTTTGAAGAATGGACAAATAAGTATTTACTACCGTTAACACCTGGCGCTAGTCCTCTAGTCCTAAAAAGGAATGCCTGGGAGGTAAAAATAATGCTCCACGCTGATGCAATGCAACCTCTTTTCTACAACGTAGCAGTAGCAATAGTACTCGAGTGGGTTACAGTGGGTCACAGCGGGGACTAATTAGGTTACGGTCAGGATAGGAGAAACAAGGGATTCAGAGAGGTCAAAATCGCTCGGTATATAAGACCTGCCTGCACCCACCTTTATGGGTGCCATAGATACTACTACTGCTATTGCTACTGCTACTACTACTACTACTACTACTACTACTACTGCTACTACTACTGCTGCTACTCTTACTACTACTACTACTACTACTACTACTACTACTACTACTACTACTATACTATACTATACTATTACTACTGCTGCTACTCTTACTACTCTTACTACTACTACTACTACTACTACTACTACTACTACTATACTATTACCACTACTATTACTACTGCTGCTACTACTACTACTACTACTACTACTACTACTACTACTACTACTATACTATTACTACTGCTGCTACTCTTACTACTACTGCTACTACTACTACTATACTATTACTACTACTACTACTACTACTACTATACTATTACTACTACTACTACTACTACTACTACTACTACTACTACTACTATAGTAGTAACTACTACTACTACTACTACTATACTATAACTACTACTACTACTACTACTACTACTACTACTACTATAACTACTACTACTACTACTACTACTACTACTACTACTACTACTACTATTACTACTGCTGCTGCTACTACTACTACTGCGACTACTACTGCTACTACTATTACTCTAGGAATAAGTGCAGGATCATTTTTGAAGTAGTTTCCATGTTTTCGAGAAGGACGCCTCACTCATTCAAGAGAGGCTCGTACCACGAGTAGTGCACACTCCTCTCCCCCACATCTGTATGACACCATGAACTATTAATAGTGTACTGTTGGATATCGTATCGAAAGGTTGGATAGAATCTACTGTAAATACCGGATTTTTACTTCCGATATATCGTGATTGAACGAAAGCTCCAATCTAACGAATAACGAGATCACATATGAATATATCGATCTGTTTCTTGGTTATCGGTATCGTGTATATCGAGCTCGATTCAAACTAATCCATATCGATATCGAAAGCTACCATCAACAGAAACATGACAACTACAGAAGTAACTGTCGGCAGTAACTGTCGATAGCAACTGTCGACAGTACTCGTAGTGAAATAGAACGCCAACGTTTAGTGTTCCGCCTTGGTCCGACGGCTTGATCTCATGGTCCAAGGGGCACCGACAAACAAATCGAAGTCGTTATCGGTAATATCCTCAACTTAGCCATGAATGTTACCCATCCGCTACAATCGTAAATTCGGGATTAGTTTTTACCAACCCCGGGAATTCCATGGTCGTTTATTTTCAGGTCTATTTTTTTTCAAGCACACAAGCGCAGAAAACAAAATACAAAAAACAAACTAAATATGCAAAGATAGACCAGTACAAGCGTGCAAGAACGAAACGGACTCTTCGTGTTACCCACCCGGTCGGTGCCTCACCGGTAATTACCGATGCCAAGGTCACACACGTCGGGCATAACATCTGCAGATAGATTTGATCTACAGCTGTAGATCATGATCTACTGCTGAGCGAACATGTGCTAGATCACGCATAATATACCCGTCCCACCCAGTAACATCAGCTGAATCATACAGATGATCAGGCATCTATCTATCTGCCCTAAAATATCTAGATAATCAAATGATCTGTACATGGTCTGCCCGAGGTGGGTTACTATCATCCCTAAAACAAGCAAGTCAGGACCGACAGTTTCGGGCGTCGCGAGTGAACATGGCTAGGAACTGTCACACTAAAAAATGGTTTGGTCTATATGAGTTATGCCTGGGGTAAACGTGTTATTATGTATGGTATAGGAGCAGTATTAGTATTAATAGGTACCAGGTATGTCCCTACAGTAGCATACGGGGCGTTTGTATGAATGCTTAACATACACAACTATACTTGAGGACCAATCGATATTATACCTGTGTTATTCCATCGGAGTGCTTTAACCCTTTCAGGACCCCAGTCCCGTTTTGGGGACCAATCACTTGGAGCTAGAATGGTTTGTCCCCCAATCGAGACTGCGGTACTAAAGGGTTAAGCCTGTTTTGTCATCACGGGTTTTACATACACCAGGTGCAATCTTCAGGGAATTGAGCTACTTACAATTTGAGAAGCAGAAAAATGAGGAGACATGCCTCTCGCTGCAAAACGTGCACCGGTCAAGGGCGTAGGGCCGACTATTCCACACCAAAAACACCAAAACCATGTAGTTTGGCGCTCGTCACGGTAAACTAAGGAAAACTTGCTGTCAAAAGGCGAACGTCGAACAATAGCATCACCATAATCGCCATGATTGTGATAAATATCATCAATATGTTCTCACCGTTCAGCCTCTTGGGAGGTGCACTGTCCCGCCATTGTCCCCACAGGGCTGGTCGGAGTTAAAGCTCCCTCGCCCGGCTGCCCCTTCAAGTCACTCTGCGCGCCTCGCCCATGTTTCACCGGAGCAGGCGTCAAATTCGACGATCGCGCCGCCTGCCCGTCGTGGGGGTGGTATTTCCCGTCGTGGAAGCGCGGGCTCGGCGCGATCTGTCCTGGGGGATGCAGGACGGAGGCCGTCACTAGCGACGAAGCGATCACCGACGACTCCTCGTCAGCGGCCATCCATCCCGGACGTACCGACCGCCCGCCGTCATCGTCGTCAATCCGGTATATGCCACCGACTGTGCGTACAGCCCCTTCCATCCAGCCAGGTCGCACCGACCCCCCCCCCCCCCGCGTCGGATTCCTCTCTGGCCTCCCAGAAGGGCTGCTGCTGCGGCAGTCCAGAACCGACCAATTCGTCATGGTCATCATCACCCCGCCCGCCGGGTCCGGGTAGAACCGACGGCGATATCTCTGACCCTTCTTGGTCTATCCAGCCTGGTCGGACCGACGGCGCGATCACCGATCGGTCATCATCCCGCCCGTTGTGTAGGACCGACGGCGAAAGCTCGGGTCCTGATTGGCCGATCCAGCCTGGTCGGACCGACGGCGCGATCACCGATTGGTCATCATCCCGCCCGTTGTGTAGGACCGACGGCGAAAGCTCGGGTCCTGATTGGCCGATCCAGCCTGGTCGGACCGACGGAGCGATCACCGATTCGTCATCGTCCCGCACGTCGCGTAGGACCGACGGCGAAAGATCGGGTCCTGATTGGCCTATCCAACCAGGCCGAACAGACCGCGCGATCACCGATTCGTCGTCATCTCGTATGTCCTGTCGGCCCGACGGCGCGAAGACGGAATCTGACTGGTCTATCCACCCGGGTCGGACCGACTGAGGGGTCTCCGCGCCACTTTCTCCTCGCCAATAAGATCGTCCCACACCCGCATCAACAGATTCGGGAGCATCTACCCAAACACGCTTGATAACATCCGTATCCGCCACAGAACTGGTCTTATCCAACCAACCTGGTCGGACCGATTCCTGATCCCTGACCGATGGGTTTTCGTGTATCCAGGTGCCGGGCCTCTCCGAGTGCTCGTCGTTCAGTTCCTCAAGCCCAACCCCCTCAACCGGATCCGACTCGTCGCCCATTGGCCAAGATCCCGCGAGGTTAGCCAGCTTGCGACGGGCCACAGCCTCGTCGTCATGACCGTCGTCGAAGCTGCTCAGATTTCGGTCACGACTACGCCAATCTTTGGGGCGCTTGCGATGCGTGAAGACACTGTTCGGAAGGGGTGCCATTTGTTCGGGCGCTGGGGCTGGTGTAGCGGCAGCGGTGCCCAATTCCGGCCCCTCCTGATGCGATGTCGGCCGGCCAGCACCGTCATTGCTGAATAAATGTCCTCTCTCATCACGCGGAGGGGGGGATCGCACGGCAGCCTGCCGAACGAACGAAAACATGGAGGAGGAGCGACGGGGAAAGGGTGGGGGGGGGGGGGTACTCGTGTCACGCGTGACTATAGACCCTCGCATCCCTGCAATGCCGGGACGGACGGAGCACGTCGGGTTTTTATCCACCAGGAAAACAATGCTTGCCTCAGAAGGGTACTCGTATACAGGGTGACTTTTGAGAAGGCGAAACACACCTATAGGAGGGTACTTGGCATTCATCTCAAAACACTACACAGGGTGCACTTTCTTGATGGGGAACCCCCCCCAAAAGTACGAACTATTATAACAATACTAGACAATACTACAAATACAATACTAGAGGTACCTATCAGCAGTAGAAACACGTAGAAAAGAGAAGGTATGGTTGAGGTACAGACTGTATTCTACTTGGTCGTACTAATGCGCACACGCCGCTTGCTGTCAGGCCTACTGCCAGAAACCCGGCGCCAAGCAAAGCAGTGATACTTGTACCGTACCCGGAAGGTGGTATGATAATTTCGTTTGTGTGTCATCACCATCACGAATCACCCGGACTGCTGTCGCTATCCCAATGCCATCGACATAGAGGTACCATATTTTGAATAGCTCCTGCTGTAAAAACAAGACCGGAACTAAAATTGTACGAAAGCACAATACTAACAGCAAGCAAACATTACCACAGAGTACCTTACGGGCATTATTTTCGTATTTTCCGAGAGGCTCGGTACCTTTATGCTGGTGATACGAGAGTGTACTACACTACAGTATTTATGACTACAAAGAGTGTAGTACAGTGTACGCATAACATGTTAGACGTGAGTCGAAGAGGGAATAAAGTGCTGAAACCTTCTCGCGATAACAATTAAGGTGAAAGAGACGTACCGTGGTGGGGAGGGGGGAAAAAGAACAACCAGCCCACTACTCTATGTGATCCAAACGTTCATCGATCCAAACGTTCATCTGACTTACAACGACCAAAAGGGAGGGAGCAGGAAAAGGAAGGGCGCAGGAAGTAAAGGAGATGGGAAAATACATATATAAAGATTTGCTTGCTGCATCCTGGCTGCATCCATATACGTAAAGGCACCTTAAGGCACCTAAAGGCACCTGAAGGCACCTAAAGGCACCTAAAGGCACCTAAAGGCACCTAAAGGCACCTTCCGCGACGACTGCAGCACAACAGCAATAATACTGCCCTATTACTAGTTGTTGTTTTTAATGTGGTCTCTTGGTCAAGACCGGGACATTGTTATATAGTTATGTATAGTAACACATAACATCATTTTGAGCAGCAGGTATCATACGGCTGTGGCTTGGCTAAGGACTGTAAGTCGCCGACTATTTACTAGTTGGCGAGGTATTATTGCTACGAATTACACGCACTGTAGTATTAATAGTAGATGCGTGTACTGCTTTGCAGGGTTCTTTATGGTGCAGTTTTTCCCATCGGCTCGGTGCGGTTAACCGCACCGCGCCGCACCGTAGGATTTTTTCGCTCTTCATAGCCGCCCCGCACTGCACCGTACCCGGTAGGTATTTAAATGTCGGAAACCGCACGGAACCACACCGCCGGACATAGAATATATTAACCGAACCGCACCGACGACACGTGAAAACCGCACCGAGTCGCACAGTAGGATTTACGATTCTGAAAACCGCACCGAACCTCCCCGTAGGATATATCACAGCATCGAAGCGAACCGAAGGATTTCTATTATCTGAAAACCGTACCGAACCCCACCGTGAGATTTCCGATTTCATAAAACCGCATCGAATTGCACACCGGAGGACCGCCATCGAAACCGCACCGCACCGTGTGTTTCAAAACACGGTGCCAAAAACCGTTAGATCGGTTATTTAACGGTGCGGCTAAACCCGCGATTCCATCGGCGGCGGAACGGTGCTATAGGGTTACGGTTTCATACGGTTCATGACGGTTTCTGCTATAGCGTCACGGAACCGTATGGTTCATGGTATAGGGTCATAAACCGTATAAAACCGTGGTTTCGTACGGTTTATCATACGGTGGACCGTAGAGAAACAGTAGAGAAAGAGCGGTTGCGATAGTGCTCCGAGAAAGAGCTTGAGAACCGTACGAAACCGCGTTTTTGAACTCTATTCATACGGTGCACCGTAGAGAAAAAGCGATCACAGCACCGAACCGCACCATAGGATACATGAAAGCAACAAACCGCACCGAACCGTAGGATATACCTGGTAACGTTTTTGACAGCCGCACCAACACCGCATCGTAGGAGTTCCTATTTCTCAAACCCGCACCGAACCGTGCCGTAGGATTCTATCACAAGATCGAATCGCACGGTATGTAGGACTTACATATATCTCAAAACCGCAATTAACCGCACCATACCATAATATTCCGATTTCTTAAAACCGCACCTAACCGGACCGTACGCCTTCCGATTGACTGGTACAGCAGTAAAACGCACCGTGGACAAACGGAAAACCGAAAATAACCCTGCTAATTTGCGACTCTCTTGTGTCTTCCGCGTCCAGGGTAGTCGAGCTTACGGATTGCGCTTTTTATGAGTCAAGATCAAAGTCGGGTTAGTCGACTTACTTAGCCAACCAACTATTAATATCAATAACAAGTGCTGTTAATAGCCATAGTCATCATAAATATTGACAGTACGCCCAGTCACAACACTAACAGTATGCATATCGTTAGTAGTATTAATAGTTTTGATAGGTACGTACGTACAAGGTTACTCGTTAGCGTAGACTACTCGTACCGCATGCCGTACGCAATTGGTGATATATACGCGGACTTGGTACCGGTATTTATTCCGTTTACACTACTTCTGTAGTATTACTAGTATTATCTCGGCCCTTCTTTTCTCCCTCCTCGTTCGTATTAATATATATTAATACAGTGGGCGTAACTCAGATTCGCGCCGATCTAGCAGGCTCTCTCTCCCTCGTGCCTTGCCTTGTTTTTTTTTCTCGCGAGGAGACGTCATCCAGCCTTTTGTAGTGTGCAGTAATTGAGTAATTAACCCTCGACTGCATACATACAGGTATGGTATGATATGTGTACCCGTATGTGGTGACATCTTCCATTCTGCTGGCGGTAAGCAGATAAACCCGAGTAGTGATAGTATTACTTGCACTATACGATATGATGTGATATACAAGGTATTGACTCTTCGCTTTCCCCGGCGGCAAATTGCTAAACTACCGCCCAGACCAAGGGTGGGGTTCTCCTATTAAAATTAATACTGCCTAATGGTGCGCCAAGTACAGGTTTGATGTTTTGATGTTTTTGGTGTTTTTGATTTGTTTGAATAATGAATAATTTGAATCGTTCGAGTGGTTTAATCACTTGATACCCTGCTGCTGTCCCGGTATCGATTATGAATAGTTCAACTGTCAACTGTCCAATATTTGCTTGAACGTTTTGGAGGGGAAACTACTAATACCTGTGTACCTGGTATATGTGTGTTGACTTGATTTCACTATTAATACAAACAACATGCAAATATATAGTGTGAGCCAGAGGTGCCGTCTGTAGAGCCCTTGGGTGTAGCCCCGGCCGTGTAGCGTGCCCGCGGGACCCGTTGGGTGGGGCTACGTCCCTCGGCATATCCATATCCCCATGTGATCCTGATGTGCAGCCCTCACAAGACATTTTTATATAGGATTTTAGTATAGGAGATTTGGTTGCACATCTCGGACCTTCCTATACTTTATCCAAGTAATTAAAACACGATCTTTACCCCCCCCCGCAGAGAAAAAAGCGAAAAAAAAATCTTAACGAAGCTAGCTTATATATTCGGCATTCAAAGTAGCTACTACTGCTGCAGTCTAAAACACACCAACAAAATTGCTGCCGCATAAAGTACGTAAATAGCACGTGTATAAAACCGCAAAACCCTTCAGATTTAAGAATACCCACCGTGCTCGGCCTGGAACGGTACACGGGAGGCGTGCCCTGGCCTGAATCATGACCCGAAGCATTATCTGGAGCATGGACTGGGGTATGGACTGGGGCCACCATTCTCCCGGCAAGTCCTATGTGCGCCCGGTCGACGGTGCTGCCAGTGCTTGCAACGACGGAACCGTCATCCCGCTGCTGCCCCTTGGCCCTGTGCAAAGCGACTCGGTTGGCGGAAGCACCCGCCCCGAAGCCTGCCACACGCCAAACGGTACGGTAAATGCAGGGCAAACGTTACAAGAAAAATAGTATCAACTCTCAAACGGTTGATACATACTATATTGTGTAAATAAGTATGTAAATGTCGCAATTGTTAAAGTCGCGAAGGACTACTTAATAAGCTTTCTTTCTATTTTTTTTCCCTCCTTATTTATCCATCGCCGAAAAAATGAGTCAAGTCAAGTCAGGTCAAATGTAATAGCAAGTGCAACACTCTGTGCAGGAAACGGGTGCAGTGCAGTTTCGCGGTAACTGCCAAGCACCATTTGCACCATTAATATTACTCCGATAAAACAGCACCCAAAGAAGTCCATCAGAAGACGACTGTAGAATATTACTATACCAAGCATACCTGTACTGCTTGTACGAAGTATTTACATCAGAAGCACACACAGCACACAAAAGCGGGCTCTAAAACGGTACCAGGTGCATCCAAAGTACACCAACAGTGGATACTTCAGAAGCCGACAGAAGCCAACAGAAGCCAACACCTACCGTCTGAAGGTGTGAGCTGGACTGGTTAACATGTTAACATATCTGGTCTCGGTAGTTATCAACCAGCCGCAAACAGCAAAGGCCGTCGAGTGGATAGATAGATCAGATAGATCAGAAGCCAACACGTGCCGTATGAAAGTGTGACACACCTGCCACTCCTGGATACATCCGACACTTGTACTAATAGTAGGTCGCAAGCTGTTGAGGCCGTAGACTGTAATGCTCGCAAAGTCCACAATCGTACCGACATACTGGTATTTGAGGACAAAGCATTATACTGTACCATGGTAATTCGAAGTACGAGTGACGAGAACAAATGGCAACTCCTGTCATGCCCCGCTCAAGTTTTGCGAATTTCGATCTGAATTTTCAACCTCGTACTTGGACACGTGCCCGCAGACAACTAGGAAGCCTGCCTTCCTTGTTTTTTTTTCAGACAAGCTCTATTAATAGGTCGCTTTGACATTTTCGGATCGTTGTAGATATACTCTGCCTCATGTCGGCCGAAAAATCAAGAACAAAAAGGCAGGCTTCCCGTTTTTTTGTTGGTGCACGCATGATCAACACCGTGTCAAAAAATCGCATCAAACTATGCACTACTGTGATGTTGAGCGGGGTCTAGCAAATCCACCGCACTGGCAGTGCCTTGCTGGCCCAGGTCGTAGGCATAAATACCTGGCATGAACATACCAGGTACATACAAGCATAGTTCGTATACGTGGTACAAAATTAACGAGTACGTATACTGGTACGCAGCTTTCTGATGCTGATGTTCTGATTGTACTTTCTTACCGGTATCTGATAATATATACCTGTGGTACGTACCAGGTACCTGGTATATATAACACGTGGTCATGAGCCGCTAATAGACTACCGGCACACTGCAACTACTGCTGTACAGCAATAAACAGACAAAACGGAAAAATGGGAACGAAACAAAAAATGGGAACGGACGTTGTTTTTTAGAAAGCAAACCAATTGTGTACAACTCCAAGAAAAAAAGTTGACAGTCCTGTGGGGCTGTACAGCAGCCTTCGAATGAGCTGTCGCTCAGGCTGGAAGTCCTCGGCATCGCCGCGGTAGCCAGCATCTAGAGAAATCACAATAGAGCCAGCGTATATCGCTTTTTGCGCCCACCCGAAGGCACGAGATGGAGCATGACCGTTCTGACGAGCTCCTCTCACAGGGCTGGCCAAGGGGTTTCGCAGGATCATTTTGGTTCTCTGATACACCACATGGTTCTGGAGATACGGCTTGGTTCTCATTTTAGGCTTCGTTCCCATTTTTCCGATTTGTCTGTTAATACTGGAACTACAGTACGAGTAGTATATCGGAGGTATTGTTACAAAATCCGTAGTTAGCTACCACGTACAAAATTTCTAAATGAGTCTACTCTAGCAGGAATGGTAAAATATTACAGTGATATGAATACTCACTTTACCCTCCGACACGGCATGGTACATGTTCCAATCGGATTGGATTGAATCGAATCGAATACGACCCTCTATTAATTAAATACAGTAGTCTAATACCGCAGCGTACCAGGCTATTATTCAATAGTAGCCTCTCTCCGATCACTCCGAACCAATGAATGTAACATCCCACTTTCCTTCTTGAAGACTTCGTACTCACACCTTCGTCCCTTGCCACAACCCTGCTCCTCGTCAAGTTGATGCACACCGGGCAAGTAATGCCTGGTGCTGCCATACAATATACGTATCATAGAGTAAATAGTAATAGTAATATTAATAGTATGAACAGCAGTGTATGACACCTGCGATGAGATTTGACACACCGTCAGGCACACCGTCAGGCACACCGTCAGGCACACCGTCAGGCAAATTTCTGATCCCATTTTCTCCAAAATGGGGAGAGCGCAAACACTGCTGCATCACTAATTAGAAAAAAATATTGCTGAGCGATGCGTTCGCTTGTACTCAAGGAAAGATTTCCAAGACATCTTTCCAAAACCACCCTGTGTGTATATTCTCCCCCCCCTGGGGAACCCTTGGAAACCCTCCGAGCCTCCGAGGGGGTATGCTATCTTGCGGGTCACATTGCGTGGTATACACACATATAAAAATATGCTGTCTGTAGCAGTATACGGTAAGTAAATTCAGGGTTGAGAGACAAACATCGAACAGAAGCGCTCAACAAAAATGGCGAGTGCAGCTTCGGTCAAACATATTATTAATACGAGCGTGTAGCATTGCTATAATGATGGCAATGACCCGTCGACAGGCAGTGGTCAATGCCGGCCAAGATGCCAAGACTAGGCGATGGCGCATGTACCGCACTACAGCCAGTAGTACCGGAAGTGCACCGCACTACAACCAAGAAGTTGAGTACAGTTGTATAAACGACACGCTGGCAGTATGGCACTACTACTCGTAGAGCAGCACATCAGTCCGTTTCTGCCAAGTTCGCTGATCTGTTTTGTGAACGAGATCTCAATGGAATGTCAGATCGCCACTGCAGAACTAAGTCCACACTAATTCCAAATAGTTTGGCCCAAAAAAACAAGGGTGCAGTAGTAGTAGTAGTAGTAGCAGTAATAGCAGTAGTAGCAGTAGTAGCAGTAAGTAGTAGTAGTAGCAGTAGTAGTAGTAGTAGTAGTATAGTAGTAGTATAGTAGTAGTAGTAGTATAGTAGTAGTAGTAGTAGTAGTAGTATAGTAGTAGTAGTAGTAGTAGTAGTAGTAGTAGTAGTATAGTAGTAGTAGTAGTAGTAGTAGTAGTAGTAGTAGTAGTAGTAGTAGTCGTAGTAGTAGTATGGGTGCGCGCACGTTTGATGCAGCAGCAGTACAGCAGGACAGCAGCATGAGAAATATGAAAAACGAAACGTCGAAAGGGCAAAACGACCAGCCAGCCAGTAGCCCAGCGGGGGAACACGGGGACACAACGGCGGCCGCCACCCGAAAGACAATAAGACGAAAATCATCATACCTGGTACGTACTACTGTAATGCATCGCTGGTTCGACTGGCGCATGCTCAGAGCAACAGTTAATAGTACTATTAATATTAATAGCGAACCAGGTATATGAAATGAACTTACCTGGTACACAGTATCATACTGTAGTATTTCGCAAATCGGGCAGCTAACGATCTACAGTGCAGTACATTACATGACAGTACAGTACACTACAGCAATACAGTACATTATCTAGATCCCGTGTATGATGCAACAGCCATGATATAGATCATACCAGGTACAGAATGCAGATCACATACAGAGACCACCCGGCCGGCGAACATGATCTAGATATTGCAAGTGATATGTATACAGTATACAGGCATCTATCTGCCCCTAAAGCTGTACTGTAAATCATGCATCAAACGTATCATGATAGGGATATTTGCACGTAAATGTGTCTCATCTATCCGACGTGTAAAGTACTTCCTACCTGGTACTTGATACTGACACTGATATGGAGCACGGCCTCAGCAATCGTTGTAAACAGAATGACCAATAGTGATATGTGAGAGCAGTCCAACTAGACCACACTTCGGACAGATGGTGGAGTCTTAGTTGATGATGTACAGTACACCGTTAAGGGCAACTTAAGTACATCTTTCAGGATGATCTGTATAATTCAGGGCAGATACAGCAGATCCATCCCTGATCTGTATATTCTCGCTCACGTTGCCGGAAGGAAGCGTTGTAATCTGCATTATATAGCACAAGTTTCCTGGGTCGGATCTGTACGATACAGGCCGGCAGACGGCAGGCTATATAGGATCTAGATAATCTATCCGTACATTATCTGTTCGACGTGTGAAGTAGTGTATAATTTCTTGCATAGTAACTCCGGTACTCAGTCGTGGATCCCTCATGATTATTAAAGTCAACAGTCCGGGTTGCTTCATGTAGCCTTCCGCTGTACCAGGTAATCGTGAATGTTCTCGTTTGTTCCCTCTTTCTAAATCGTAGCCATCTTTACTTTACGTACCAGGTAGTATATACGAGGTACGTAGGTACGTACAGCAGTAGTCTAAACAGCGTGAGTAGACACCTTTCGGCGCTCCCCTATCGCGGGGTTGGCCAGAGGCGCCCTTCCTTTCGCCGGAGACCCCTTGGGCTCGTGTTAGTTGCTGTGGGGGGGGGGGGGGGGCGTACTCATTGGTTGCTCGTCTTAGTCATTTGACCATTGACCACACATCCCTTTAGAGACGGAGCACTGAGGGGGGGGAGGGGGGGCAGTTGCGCGGCCACGGGGGGTCGGGTGGCGCTCAGGAGCAACCGCTGTTGAAAAAAATATACTGCAACAAATGTGACTTTTTTAAGACATATTTTGGGCATCATCACCACCGCTACCTAGCGGTACTCATTGATAAGCATGGCTGGTGAGCTGGACCTATGCTTATCAGTACCAGGTGTTCCCTCCGCCTCTCTCTTTGCGACATACATGCGCTGCGCTATACCATATGTACTGCTACAAGGTTCCCCTTCGGGATGCGGTTCACTTATAATTCCAGGGGCGTCACAAGTTGACAAGGGAGTACACAGGAGGAGGCGTTCCTCCTGTGCATAATATGCGCGTCTGTGAGGTTCGCTGCCGCTGCTGTTGTTGAGCCGCTGCTGTTACACTGTATTCTGGGAGGATGCTTTCGTAGCTCGAAGGAAGTGTTCGGGGGATAAGCTGCTGCTGCCTGGATGCGGAGACTGTATTTGATTTATAGCTGTAGGTGGCAGGCACGGTAGATGATACATCCGCGGCAGGAATCTCGAAGCGAAACCTAATGCACCCGTGTCGTGATGTTTTTGTATCTGTCACCTGCCATCCTCGAATACATCCTCGCATCCTCGTACACACACAAAACCACAGTGGCACCAAGAAATGAGCTCGAATCGTGACTGCTGCTAAGTGCTGTTGCTCGTGCGGAGGGCCGAGGTGCGAGGTGGCGAGGCGGCCAGGTTGCCAGGCGGTCACGCTCGAGGTTCGAGGTGACTAGGCGAGGTGCAAGATGTTATACACAGCGAGAAGAACAGCGAAAAGCTGCTGCTGTTTCGTGTTTCGTGAGTTTCGTGAGTTTCGATTGTCGTGGTTGGCTAACGCCTACCCGCGATTACTTGTCAGATTTAGCGACTTAAGACGTCCAGAGCACGCGCCACGGAGCCCGGCCGGGGCCCACAGTTGCGCCGTGGCGTACAGGCGAGCCAGCCCCCTGCGTGCCCCGCAGCGAAGAGCGTCAGAAAAATAAAACGAAGATAAATCGTGCTCCATGTACAAAATCAAGACCATTTACAGTAGTGGATACACATATGAATAACTTACGTGCTAGCATGCGGTATTAATAGTACATCAGCTATTAATGACCGTACGAGTATATTTCTGGCGTCTGTGACTGTCCTGGGATATAACGAGACTTTGTGCGTTCAGCTCAACACCCGAACGGTCTTTCCCTGTCCGGACAGAGTAACTGGTATGTTGTACCTGGTATATCATAGAGCACCAAGAGAAATTGATCCATGGCTGTAGGAAATATACCCTGGTACGTACGAGTTAAATAAACTCTATGAAAACCTGGTAGTGTGTGACTGCTCACCATGTTTACCCTCCGTTTATGACAAGCTTAAGCATATCCCCGTCAGATGTCGCATTCTCGTGTATTACTTGTTGACAAGAATCGAAAGGATGAAAACTGACGTACACCACGAAATAAAAGAGAGATGAGGTGTATTGCGGTATTGAGGTTAGACCGACAGGCGGCTCTACCGCCATGAGGACCAACGCAACGTAGCGCACAATGTAATTGCAAAGAGCTACGTACCCGGTACCAGTCTCATCGTCAATGTAAGGGACGTTTAGATAGAACCAAAACGTTCAAGTGTTCAAGTGTTCAAGTGTTCAAGCGTTCAAGTGCCCAAGTAAGTGTTATATTTCTGGTGAGGCTGGTACAATACTACAATACTACAATACTAGTAATAACTCTTTTGGAACCCAGCAGGTACGATGTCTACAAAAAAATGTTTTCGTGTGATTCGATTAACCGTGTATCAGGAGGGGGGATAGGGCATACCACTCTATTAATAGGCGTTCCTATGAAAGAGGAGTTCCTACACAGATAAACATGAAGACCAAGCGGCCCATATATTTTCCATTGAGAGTGGTATATACCGTAGTAATGCTAATAGTGACACGGTGTCGACACTATTATTAACAGTAATCAGAAGCCAGGATGGGCCGTAAGAGCATGTAGCCCCCCACGTTTACACGCCACACTGGGATCTCATTGCTACAACAGTTGCAGTATTACTACCTTCCACCGTACTACTCTTCGATAGTGGAAGCGAGAGGAGAGGCGAGGCGATTCGAGTATTAAGAGCACCGCTTGAGCTCGTGTCGGAAACTTGTGTGCATTTGTATACTTCGGGTATACATGTATATACCCTGGTATTGTATACCAGGCATAATGTGTACCTGGTATACTCATTCCATATACTACGGCAGCCCGGGCTGCATGGAGTGGGCGATGCTGAAACCATCACCTCCTTTGGACACTATTCCCCTCTCTCGAGTCTCATGGATAATATCTACCAGTACAGCAGTTAGTACCTGGTAATAATGTAATAATGTAATAATAAAGAAATGTATGCACCTTACAGGTATGATACATACACACGATCAGGTACGCATATCAATATTCAACATATAATATTCATACGTGCTGCTGTACCATACCTGGTACCTGGTACTGGTATGTTTGTACGATGTTGGGCACAATAAAGTAATACCCAATATAACCCCGTACGAGGTACCAGGTACTGAACTGCCACCAGGTATGCCCGACAACTAATCGGCAGTTTGGAGGCTGCACAAGGTGTCAGGTACAATAATTAATCCCGCAATTCGGCCTTCAACAGCACAGCACTGGAGGCTATACATTCTAAACGCATTACCATACATCAATGTGCTGAATTGATTAGGGTCAGAGGCGAAGAGGAAAACTTCCCCTACAGCTACTACTAAATATGTGCCTCTGCACGCCGTGACATGGATAGACAACATGAACGAGTATACAAAGTTATTGTGTTGTGTTGGAACAGCCTAATCCAGACTAGGGGAGATTGTTCCAAACTTAAATCACAGATTGCACGGACAAGAGGCAGCACCAACAGCAACACCACCACCACCACCACAAGCAACGCTACCGCAGGCTCTATTTCCGGCAAGACTTCTTCAAAAGTCGACATAATGCAGCCCGAATGCCATTATATTCTATATTCTGCAAATACGAACTAATATTATTTTAATCAATACCTGGCATTGGGTGAAAACTGCATCCACAGCTGACACCAGAAAAAACATGTAAATAGCTAGAATAATTCGTAGGGCCGCCAGCTGGTGGACTATAAGTCGCCGAGTAGTTACTCGTAAGTAACTAGTTGGCTAGGAATGAATGCTTCTTGCGTCCGGAGAGGAATTAGCAGAGTTCTGCACATTTGTATGTGCAGCATATATGTGCAGAACACAGCAGTATATACGTGCAGCAGTATATACAGCAGTGGTATGGACGACGTACGTACCGGTATCCGATTCGAGCGTTGGTGGCTCGACGAGCGTTTCTTTGCTGACGGATAATCAGAGAATAAGTCGGTGGGTGCGCTTACTTCGCCACTCGAACCACTAAGATAGTTACTGCCGCGAGGAACTCTATTAATGTAATAGCAGCAGGGCATTCGTAAATGTCGTCAACTTGTGTGGGGACCGTCCCGGCGGACCCCTTGCACTACTAGAGCACTGGCGACTACTAATACCTGGATACACGCTGACACGCTAATTCGAAGAATTTAGTATTTACTGCTGTGTAAAAAGAGTCGGTGTAGTAGTGAAGGGATTAGGGGTTAAGGCAACTCCCAAGGGATCCCTGTTTTTTCGGCGCTTGTCAAAATTAGAAACTCGCACTCGCGCGAATATACTTATACGCCTGTTAATAACTACCAGTACCAGGTACCAAGGTAGACGTGAAGTGAAGTGAAGTCCATCAAGTAACTCACACTACCCCTCTCAATAGGATGTACCAGGTATTAATAGTATTCATAGTAGACTGTAATTAAGTGAGTGAGATGAGATGATATGATAAGACACACCCTGGGACAAATTTCCGTGTCGATCTTCTCCAACGCTTATTGGGGCGGGAGGGGGGGCACACACCACGAAAATGGCGGCTTCGGAAAGATGTCATCCACATCTATCGATAGACGCGTCGCTCGGCGTTTGCACTGTCTGTTTCCGTTGTCGACAAAACCAGCGAATTACCGTAGTCCAAGGGAGTGTGCTATCTCAACACCCCTGTTATATCATACCAGGTATACCATACGTATGTACCAGGTATACCATACTATATAATATTACTGCTAATAATAGTGTTACACGGCATACTGGTACTGCGCGCAAATATCCGCATACAGCCGTCAGCGGAAAAAGCACGTACCTATCTGTAGTACGTACATACATAGCAAATCATCAAGTACCAAATGGCCACCTGACGCGTTACATATCCATAAAATATCCAGACCGCGACACAAGAACGGCCTTTTACGGGGAAAAATAAAACAAAAATACTTTGTCAACTCTTTCTTCATCATGGCAAGCCGATTTGGCCGCTCGTCATCTCCCGAGCTATGTTTCCATCTACGATACTGTACGAGCTGGGCCAGCCGAAAAATGGATAAACCATCCGAAGGTCGTATCTCGTGAACCACCGCGAATTGGGACTTGAAATTTGGAGGCACTGACCCTGACACTACACTACACTACACTACATACACGCGCAGAAAAAAAGTACGTCAGAAATAAGGCATTTTTATA
The DNA here is from genome assembly GCA_031213475.1 of Nereocystis luetkeana. Taxonomy (NCBI): domain Eukaryota; class Phaeophyceae; order Laminariales; family Laminariaceae; genus Nereocystis; species Nereocystis luetkeana. The sequence goes on along the minus strand of JARUPZ010000017.1, from coordinate 436,106 downwards.
TTCCGACTCGATATCGACGACATATCGGCGGAATCTCAAAAACGCCTATTTTTCAACACAAATTTCGAGACAAAATCGTTGTTCCCGATAGAGGCGAAAATTGGTGGAGGCGTAGCTGAAGACCCTACTATTAATAGTAGGAGAACATCGATATTACCTTCATTGCCCAATTCGCCACCCATCAAGAAATATTGCCAAAACACGATTTTCATACATGAAACAAGTAATTAAGAGAAATGTGGGTTTTTCTGCGATGCCCCCCTCAATTTTGCGAGTTTCGATTCAAAAATAAAACCTCATATTCGAACCGCAGGTTCACACAAACGGAAAACACGCCTTTTTTGTTTTTGCTTTTTCCAGACAACTTATGGCCGTTTTTGTATTTTGTCTGATTGTTGTATCGGTCATATCACTCGAACAAATCTAAAAAAATGGAAAAGGCGAGTTTTCCATTTGTTGGCTGGTGCATGATCAACACGGTGTAAAAAAAAACATATTCCAATATGTAATATTGAGCGGGGCATCGCCGATCAAACAAAAACTCAGCAGCAGGTCGGCTTTGGCGAAGGTCGTACGAGGATTCTGTTGAGGGTATGGTATAGTTATGGTATGGTATATAGCGGTAGATCAGAAAACAACTGCGATATTATCGTACAGTAGTAGTGTCCGCAGCGCAGCCTGTGATAGACAGTTTATGGTGTGGTACAGTAGGGTCCTTGCATTGGAGGCAGACACGAAAACAAGCATCCGCTAGAAACATGCTTCATGCGGTTGATTGATGCTGTAACCGTCAAAAAACAACAAGCCTCTCAAGTCCCAAAATCGATACCAGGGTAGGGACCATAGACCTTCAACATCGGTGCACGCAGTGTATCAGGAAACATACAAAGCCCACCTTCGGCGGCGTCGACTAAGTCCTCCTGCGTTTTGTGTTTCCTGCCCCCTCCTGGACAACAGAAGAACATGCCGACACCTTGCTTTGCCCAGCAGTAACTTAGCTAGCAGTCGCAGTAGCAGTAGCAGAATACTAGACTAGCACCTTGCTTCGGCCACGACTGTCCTTGCCGACCAACGCGGTTCGAAGCCTATACCTTGTACCGCGCGCGTATGTTCGAGCACAGCACTGCAGGAATACAGGACTAGCAGTAGCCCAGCGAGCAGCAGCAGGGCTGTAAAAGAAGCGTTCTCGTATCCCTTTTTCCTTCCGGAGTCTCACCCCGCCTTGCTGTGCTGTACCCTCTTTTGCCCACGCCGCCTGCATTCCAGGTGTGACATGGTGTGGCATCACATGACGCACGGAGGGACGGAGGGACATGCCACACGCGACGCGAGGAAGAAGCGTGACCATGGGGATCAGAGTTAGACTGTTCGTTTGAGAACTTTACCGGCGAAAACGGACGAAACTACAGTACGATGTATGGCATCGGCTACATGTGTGTAAATTTCTATATATACCAGTATAAACAAGATTTCCCCCTTTGGGACTATGGTTGACTATAACTCCCGGGGGGACGCAGGCTAAAAAGGGAGAGACAACACAAGAACACAGCAGCAGGCCTAGTTCCTTGTCTATTTTTTTTATTTTTTCTTCAACATCACTTTTTACTTTCCAGCCTTACTCGTGGGAGGTTTTACCCTCAACGAGCTTCTGGACAAGCCGTGGTCACAGATGTCCACCCTTCTCCCCCCCGGTACGTGCCTTTGTTTTTGTCGCGCATAGGGTTCAGCATTCCCACTGCTCGTCGATTGTCATCGAATGTAGCTAACTCACGCTCTCGCGCTTTCCGCTAATCATTTTTTTTTGCAAGAAACAGCCACGAGCATGCACTCGGGGAAGACTTGAACCCACGAAATGGATCTTGATAGGCACGCGGACCACCTACCAAGCCACCGGGACGCCGATTTGATGTACTCGTACGTAGCCACCGGGCAAGAACGAAGAACATAAAGAAGACAGGAGAAGCCACCGGGCAAGTAACCCAAACCCACACAATGAGCGAGCTCAAACGAGATTATAGTTACTATAGAACTACATACTTAGATCACAATCCCTGAGCGTGCTCGGTTGGTACATCCCTGGCCTCTCAGAGCTCCCACTTCCGAACCGCTTCCTTTCATTACTTGCCGGACCTTTCCAGCGGTTCTTTGTTTTCTCGGTCCTTTCTTCTTTCTTGCTTCTTTCGTTGTTTTCTCCATTTCTCTTGGCACTCTCGGCCATTCCTTCCTTTTTTCTTCTTTCGTTTCGTGTGCGTGCGTGTACTCCGAGTACGGCACCGCGGGAGAGCCCGGCACCGTCGCGGGTGTCAGTGGGTGCTGGCGGGTAGAGGTGGGGTTGCAAGGAGCGCGGTCGCCGCTTTCGTGCCTAGGCGGCGCGTGTGCCTCGAGACACGAAGGATGCATGAACGGGCTTTGTCTGGCTTCAATTTTTTATTTTTGATAGAGAATGTACGAGTTATAAAGGTCGTTCGGGATGGCAAGATAATGTTCAAGCGGTGCTTATTTTTGCGACCACGCTGAAGTTGAAAGAAGGAGGTGTGCAGTTTGAATCCCAACGTTATCGAGCTGGCGAACGGAGGCCACGGTGAGCACCGGACTTCACGCGAGGCGGGCGACGGGGCTGATTGTGGCAGAGAGTCATAAAAGCTTTCCCGGACCGAATCGGTGGCGAGGCGGTCGCGAGAGGGGCGGGCGGCGTACGAGGCTGAGAGAGGAGCTCTTCTGTGGGGGTTTTTTTCTGTTCTTCTTTTCGACCGGGTGCAAAGTGTTCAAATCAGGCAGAAAACTATTGCACGAGAGGGGATGGGGATTTTTTTTTCGTTCAGAATTTTCGGTTTCATTTTCATTGTTTTTGCTGCTGTGCCGTGCTGTGCTTTCGCTTTCTTCGTACATACGAGTACAGACATAGACAGTACAGCATATCAAAAGGAGAAAATAAGTACAGTAGTACCCTACCTGGGGTACGACATCCGCGACGCGAAGCGTATGTGGCGTCCAAGCTGACGTCGGAGATGTTTTTTCCTGAAGCATGGCGGCGGGACTCTTGGCATTATCAAGTCGCCGGTTTGCACTTATGATCCTTAAAAAAACTAAATTCAATCGTGGACCTCTGTTCGCTTCGCATAATTTGATGTACTTTTTTCCTTCCTGGGCGAGCGTAGCGGGCGGCGTAGGCCGTCCGCGGAGCGAAGCGCCCTGTATATACTGCTGTAGTTCTATATGGCAAATACTGGTGTACCAGGTAGTGGCTGTTGGGGTATTTTCTAGGGAATGGTATCAATACTGTCTGTTATTGTGCACAACCCCCGCAGGAACCAATCTATCCCCACCATTGCTAGTCGTGCTGGAGCAGGACATCGGTCACAAATGGCACCCCGGTGGTTCTGGGCTAGAAATGGTATTGGTATCCATGTTATACATTGAAACACAACACCCCAGTCCCCAGCTATGTGGGCTATGGCAATAAAACGAAGTACCTGGTAGTATTATATAGTCAGTACCCCCGTGCAGGAACTACCCTGCAGGTTCGCCCTAAATGCAGGTCCGCCCGGCAAAAAAAAGTCCTGCAGGCCGTTGGTGGTAAATGTCAATTTTCACCTCGGCCCAGACTAACCCGAAGTACGTACCCTGGTAAGTACAGTAACCCTCACCCAACGATAACCCAAAGTGCTCGAGGTCGGCAGGGGCATTCGCGCTGTTCGGCAAGGTGCGTTGGTGGCGGTTTTCCAGAAAACACAGGCTACCCAAATGGCAATCTGGAGGGATACAAGACCAGTGGCCCTGCAGGAAATACATTGCCGAGCCGACCCGCATTTAAGGCGAGTCTACGCTGCAAGGAGCTGACAACACGCTGGCAGCATTATACCGCTCGTGCTGCACACGGCTTGGTCGCCCTTTCCCTCAGCTATACATGGTCAGATACTACTGCAGCTGTCGGGAGGAACTCGCGCAGCAGAACATTTATACCTGTCGTCAACTTGTGTGCGTTTGAGGAAGGTAAACAGAAACAGAAACTACATGTCTTGGGCAACTGCCAAAAAAAAGTACGAGGTACCTGGTGTATTTTTTGGGAGCATTACGGCGGAGGTGGACGCTTCCGGCCACTCGTACGTAAGGGGTTCCTATTTTTTGTGCGACGGCAAAGCTAGACACTCGCGCTACAAGGTTGGTGATATCGCGCTTCCTCGTGTCGTGGGCGTTGTGTTTGGGTCCTATTAGCCAAAACGGGTCAAGTTTAGGGCAGCACAAATCAGCGGAGCGATTATGGCAGTATAATTGTAAAATCGGAATAGCCATGGTTGTCATCATGTCGACGGAAGGACGCACCGACGCAAAACGATAATCTAAAAGTCCATCAACATGCATGCAAGCGAAGTAAGCGCTGTGTTCACTTGTCTGCCCTCAGTGTTCACGTTCACATCTACGCAAGCATAGCAGACACACGAGCGAACGGTACGACACTGCCTGCTGCTGGTGTGGGTACGCCTATTAATAGAGGCTATTATTGTAGTTACACCCAAGATGGTTATGATGTAAAATGCCAGGTACATACCGTATCAGGGTATAATATGCGATACCTGGTGTCTGGTATGTTGATATACACGTCAGTATACTACTCCGGGGCATCACCATTCAAACATATACCAGGTACTGCTGTACCAGGTACTGACTAAATAATATACGAGTAAACCATCAATATTTTTTTACGAAAATCTATAGTAAAACAAGACCATACGATCGTAAGGATCGCTATTGATGTACTGATGCTATAATAGGTATCACTCTGCTGCTTGGATTTATGAGCTTGCGAGCTGCAACAGAGGTCTCTCTCTTCCTCGCGCGCGCCACCTTTGGTCTCGCCTGCGAAGACGGCGCCATCGTGCCGTCAATCACCGACGTTTGTCCAAACAAAATCCCCACCATACAAAACTCGTTTGTGATTGGTGCGACTGGGCAGAATTTTCCAGAATTTTCACGCATAAATCCCCACAAAAACTATTGTGTCATATGTCATCCCCTAGAGTAGCTCCGGGTTGCTATAGACGTGGGGCGTGCGCCGCTGTTGGTGTTCACGACTTGACCCATATTATCCACGATGGTTTATAGTCCACACGAAGTCTCGACTACATCAACCATCCTCTTTCCGAGGAAAATCCTAGTCGGGGCGATGGCACTGCTGCTGCCATGTTCTCCATTTGTACGTACTACACTGCCTGCTGCATATCATGTACATGTACTACACTGCCTGCTGCATATCATGTACATGTACCTGGTACCATGATATGCAGCATCGACTATGCAACCATCCTGGTGTGGGGGTGTCTCCCCCGTACCAATGTAGTATGTGCCCCGTCGTGTGTCTCAGAGCCTGCGCTGTCCCTGTGAGAGAGTAGAAAGTCGGGGCCTGCGCAGCCTGCTGTCCCCTTACGTACCCTCATCCACCTAAAGGCCAGAGCAACAAACTCTAATGGCGTGCTCGTAGCCAGACCACAACAACAGCAGCAACACCAGCACCGACCAGCACCAGACTCCAATACCAACATCAGTAGCTTCGTCTCCGTTGATGCGAGTTCTGGCCCTTGCCTGCAGCAGCGAACAAACCCTGTGATTGCAGTCGCAGGACGCGATTCCCTGCTACACTCCAAAGAAAAAGTAGCAGTACTGCAGAAATAATGCCACCGTCCGGTATGCAAGAGGCTTTTCATATTCATATTAATGCCCAAACAGTCCTTCGATTTCCGGACAGAGTGGTTGGTAAGCAGCAGTACCACTCTCTCAGGAATGTAAGGACGGTTTGGGCATTAATATGAGTATGAAAACGGTACTTACATTTTCGGACAGAGCGGTGTCGTTTGCGCGAAATGTCAAAACGAACTTTAAAATCAAGTTTAACAAACTCCCCCCTAGGAAAACGCCCCCATAATTTGACCTAAAAAAACGCCCCCCAGATATCTAAGATCTAGTATCGGAGCCACACCCATACTACCGGAATTGTGTACCGCAAGGCGTTGCACAAAAAGCTCGTGGCATTTTTAGTATTTTTAGTAGCGATATACTATGTCACTGTATGTACCTGTAAGTCGCCCACCCTGTAGATATAGGTACTCGTATCGTATACCGGTATGGCGTGTTTTAGTGACTCCGCGCATATCGATGTTTCGTTGGTTGTACCGACCCAATTGGGTTCAAGTTGAATGCTATCCCCGCATTCTTGTAAAATACCTGGTAGGTTTACGAGAGTAGGCTCATTCTCCCCCTATCCCCTGGTAATGTTTGTGCATGTTTTACAGTGGGACCTTTCTGGTTTCGGCGAGAAGAGGGTGTCTTCCAAGAACATCCATCACCGAAGGCTCCGAACCTACAGCAGTAATCGCCGTAACAAATTTAATCTCGTACGTAGTCGCAATCCATGCGATATGTGAGAGATCGAGTTCAGGATGGGGCCAATCGACTACTACTGCGCTGTAGATAGATGAGTGTGGCTCTGGATCGACGTCGGTGCTGCAAATTTAGTGTACTGAATGAAGTATTAGCATACTCGAGAAACGCGGAGGACCAGAGAAACACAAAAAACACGAAGGCTGTGAGCTGTGAGCTGTGAATCGGAGCGAACGGCAATAAATCGATTTCGGCGACGCCCATTGATGGAGTTTTGTAAATAAACCGGCTCGCTCGAAATTCGACTGAAAGCGGAAGAGCGAAGTTAGAAGTTAGCTGGCCGAGCCAAGCGAGCCCCAATCACGCCCCCGCCCCCCGCTCTCCATCTCGAAAGGGATGCGTGGTCAATGGTCAAATTACTAAGGCAGGCATCAAATGAGTACACCCCCCCCCCCCTTGCCCCCCTTGCCCCCTTTGCGGCCGGTAAGGGGGCCAACATGAAGCCGGTGGAAGACGGTATAAAAATATCCGTGAACCAATCGTCTCCATTTCGCGATTCCGATGTCGGTTGAATCGTAGTACCGGATCGTAGTATCGAATAGAATGATCGAATGATCGAATCAATCGGCTGCGACTCACAGCCCCCCCCCAGAAGGTCTGTTAGGAACCGTCATGTGAGCCAAGTGAGTAAAATAAGACTAGGTTAGCACCACGCGGCGTGCGCGTCGGAGATGCCCTTTCACGATGTAGCTCGGGTACACTCCCAACCTCCTACCTTCGCAGCTTGGGTTGGTTTGTGCGGCCAAATGGTGTACGTAATCGTCGCGTGTTTCCGAGATAGTTTTTTTGCCAAAATAAGGTACACCATGTCTATTTTGTGCCAAAACCAGTTACCCACTAAAAACAAGTGCAAACCACACGCCAGGAGCGCTGCCATTGGCTAGCCTCACACCGCACCTGTTTTTGGGTTCAAACTGGTCAGGTACATCTGGATTTTATCTACTTTGTCTACTATGGCTTTCATCTGTTGTTGCCTGATTTTCAGCCAATCAGAGAGGCCATATGTACACAGTTTTTCTCTGCGTATGCGGTTTCCGGCCCCTCGGTTGCAAATTCTTACGTCTAAATTATGTACCAGGTACGTGCATATCTATATACATACGCACGTACTTCTTTGGGGTGTACGGTGTGCTTCAGTTGGTATGACGTCGTTGTACAGCATCGTGTACACAGACGGCAGTCTGTCTGCTACACCCGCGCCCTGGTGACCTCAGGTTTGGTACGGCAACAATTCATACGTTCGCGCCGAGCAGGCGGTTACGAGAGGCTTCGAAACTGGCAACGGGGGGGAAGTGCCAGAACAAATACTCTTGACGCGCCCGCCGTGGCGAAACTGACAAAGTCCGGTGACCCTCTGCAGGTCAAAGTGGAGGAGCCTTGGGGCAAATACCCTATAAAGAAAACAAGACAGGTCAGATTTTGGAGGCGACACGCTCGATGTTCAGGCGCAAAAAATAAATATATGTGACGTCTCATGGCCAGAAACACCGCTCGCGGCGTGTGCTTTTGACTTGATTTTTCAGCAAGTAACTGTTTTAGGCTAACATGGAACAGGTACAGGTGTCGCTGATTTAAACCCTTCCGAGATATTTCCCCCTGCATACTGCCGTTCTGTTGTTGCTAGAACATTAACTCTCAAATTAACCCTTTTAGAACCGCAGTCCCGTTTTGGGGACAAATCAGTCAAATTTCAAGTAGTTTGTCCCCAAAACGGGACTGCGGTTCTTAAGGGGTTAAGGAGTCCGTGATCACACGAAGGTGCTGGAGTCCTGTTGAAAGGAAGATCCGAAAAACAGCACGCAAGCACGACGCTTTACCCACCTAAAAATATAAAAATACCACACGATATCGCCAGAGAGAAGTCGCAGGCAGTACACATTACGTGCAAACTGAATTATTTCATGTTAATATTGAATAACATGGGTATACGCTCAACTACAGCATACCTGGTACCTGCCTGGCAGAGTTCCGACGACTATTAATAACGATCCAGAAGGATAAACAAAATAAACTACCAGGAACCACGTAGCCAGATCAAGAGTGCCTATTAATAGTAAGAGTCCTGTGTGTGTGTCGTGCCGGTAGTCAGAAGGCGGTATTCAGTAGTCAGTACCTGGTAGTCAGTAGTTAGTGGTCAGTAGCCAGCTACCAGGTATTAAATAGCGGACAGCGCAGATAAAACAAACATGCATGAGCCGGTCAAAAAAAAGTGGAAACAGACACACCTGATATTGATAACAATGAGGATTGTTTTCAACCCTTTTGGACTTACCAGGTATCAGAGAGGAGAATTGTCCGTGAAAACAACAAAAAAAAATGACGAACACAGCAACGGTCGGTGCGCGATTCGGGATTTCTACAAATGGGTGCCGGAGATCGGAGATGCACAGTAGTGCAGCGTGATAAATCGTTCGGGACGAGCGCAACATGATTCTCGTACTGCTGTACCCGTACTGCTTCAGCCCGTACCCACGAATATAGAGTATAGAGATATGGTAGACGATTGGTAACACCGAACGTATCCGTCTTATTTTCGGTCGCCATCAAAAGAGGTTAAAAGGGGGGGTTTGGTTCATTGTTCCGTGTGTATTTCCCGTTTTTTTTTTTTTTTTTCTCATCCCATTTATTGTCTTCGCACATCTTCTTCTCTCTCCTTCCCACTCGTAACTCAGATCCGGGGTCACATAGCAGGCTATTCTACCCCCTTCCCGCTACGGTGCGTGCCTTCATTTTTATCGCGAGAAGATTTCAGCCTTTTCTTCCCTCGTCGACTCGCATCGAATTGTGCCTACCCACGCTGCAAGGCGCTCTCAACAATTGAATCCTTTTTTATTTTTATTTTTGCAAATAAAGTCAAAGTCCGACCCACCTGGGGCTCGAACCCAGGACTCAAACAAGTAGAATTCGAGGTTAACCACTTGAACCACCGGGGCGACCGGCTCGGGGGAAACGAAGTATTAGAAAGGCCGTCGTTGTTCTGTACTATTACGGGGGACCATAGTTAATAGGACTTATGGTATATATAAAAACCTATATATTTAACCATTTTTAGTAACAATATTTGGTCCTATTAACTATGGTCCCCCGTAATAATAATAGTACTAGAGATTGGACGGGAGTGCGGCGGGGCGGGGGGAGGGGGGGGTGCTCGATACCACAGGTACCATGCATGGTTGTAGTCGTAGAAGGGGGCTATCATAATCTAGAGTATAGTACGACTGAGAGTTTCGTGCCGTGTCGGATTGTATTGTATTGCCTCACTTCTGGCCAAGTTTGCAAAAAAGCGAAACATTCGCAAAAAAGGGTCAAAAGCGAAAGAACAAGGCAAGCCTTCAAGGGGGTCTTAAAAGTACTGTAGAATGGCAATATTCTCAGCAGGTACCTACCCGAAAATGATCAGAACACCACGCAAGACAATACACCCGTGTAACTGGGACTAATTTCCGAGACGAGTTTCTCCGGAAGAAGGTGGGCACTATTATAATATTAATAGCACCCCACGAGAATGGCGGCGTTGGGTAGGTTTCGTCGAGAAGGTTGCATAGACACACACAATCGCTCGGCGTTTGCCCCCTCCCCGTTGCCAAGAATTCTGCCTCAAAAATCGTCTCATGGGGTGGGGGGGTGTTATCATATGACCCGGGTGACAGTCTCATAGTGTTGCACCGTACGCAGGTACCTGGGTGCCCTAAACACACCTATAATTGCGAGCGAATGCGAATGCGAAGCTTTAATTTGCTAATTTGCACGGCGCCAAGAACTACTATTAATATTCTAAAGCTGTACCGTAAGCATCCCTTTCCTTTCGGGATCGCCCAAGTCTCTAAATAAATCACTCCTATTAATAGAACGGACCTCCGTACAATCTCCGAAACCAACAAATCATGATTCATCACTTTTTCGTTCTAAGACCTATGTCAATGGAAACGCGAAGTTCAAAAGTTTTTTTTCAAATATATTGCTTTAAAAAAACATCCGAAAAATTCTTCGTACCCCCGCTGTGGGAAAAAAAGAGAAAAATGTTTGATTTTCGATTTTTTTCCCCCCAGCGGCTGCAGGCGGCGCAATTTGTTTTTCTGGTTGCAAATTGTCAACACGGTGATCGAAACCAGCTCGTGCGACGATCGATCGACGCTCGAACTCGACATAGACTCAACCCACGGCCAACCCGCTCGGTGGCAAGGCCAACGAATGTAGATGACGGCCTCGAAGATATCAGGTGGATCCATGGTCTAGGGGGCGAGAACTTGCCGGCGGCGTCCTCCAGTATCCTCCCAAACCTGAAAAAAAGTCTATTTTTTGCATTCGAGACGGATGGAGAAGTTTTGTCTTCTGTTTTGTGCAAACCAGCGGCCAAATGTGTTTTTATCATACGCCTGGTCAGCTCCCGCCACATGACACCGGCCATGGTGTGAAGACGGTCACCCTAGGGTGGGTCGGAGCCCCTAACGAGCGCACTCCGTTCAGAATTCATGACAATCGTTGGTTTTGTTGATCGATGTCTGTCGAGGACTCGGAATCTCGCCGCTTCGAACCAAAGATCGGCCTGAGTTTTTCTCAAGCCGATGTGTAGCCCAACATCGGTCCAGATTTGCTTTTTTTTCGGGCTTTTCCCAAAGTTACTTATTTTTTTTTTACGTGGCCCATAGGAAGCGTGTTCTGAATTTTTGGCGGGTATCTTTGAAATTCAAATTTTTTATTGAAACTTCGCTGTCCCATTGGCATAGGTCTATGAAATAAGAAAAAAACCTCCAACACACGCAAGTTGATGACACTTCCAAATGCCATGCTCGCGAGTTTGAACAGACAGCTACGAACGCATAATCCGGTACCAGCGCTATCTTGATATCTTGCTTACTGCGGGCATGGTATTGTGTATCACTAGGTATGTACTGAAGGTATAACGTGATATGGAGAGGGCTATTGCATGGTGGGGCTGTAGAATGGGTACTCCTAATGCTGTTGGAATGGTGATGTACACCCCGGTACCCGGTACCCAACAGACAGCGCAGTACGTATCCTAGACACACCTGCATAACGATTCAAGGACAAAATAATCAGATTCAATCCGATCGATCTGGACATTTTAGGACATCAGGACATTTAGTATTATACTAGTATGAATAGGACATCAGGACATTTACTATCAGTATTGATAGGACATTAGTACATTTATTCTTATTATTAGTATTAATAGGACATCAGGACACCTGTGGGCAGAGTACAGCATCAAGACACCAAGAATCACCAGGAGTTCGCTGCAAATCGATGAGCAGAGAGATAAAATCAACAACGACTGCAGAATGTACGAATCAACCCGCAGCCCGATATAATTAAAAACGAAAGCGCGTCGAACAAGATAGATAGTACAGTAGTATACGGTCGAACCGGACGGGAGATGGGACCACACCTGTGACCGCCGTGTCTTGTGTCTGGCTTGTTCAGGACGCAGCCGAGGGTAACACCTGATTTGCTACCAGTACTTGGCACCAGGTAGCTGGTACGAGTTGAGCTGGAACGTAAAACGTACCTCTGGTACAAAATTAAAAAAACAGGACCGCGGTATATAGACGGATCAATCCAGAGATAAAGGCGCGAAAACAAACTAAACTATCTATGGATGATGACCAAACCGAAACCACGAAACTACAACAGAAGAAGGTGGCCGACAGATGCAGGTAGGTAGTAGTATTAATATAATACGAGTATGTACGGTAATCAGGTGATGGTAGCCAATATTCGGTTACGATCATATAATAATGAGACGTGATGTGTATCATACGACAGGTTGTCTCAGATAAGCCCACGCAAGTACATTGGAGAAGGAAAGGGCTGACATTGCAGGTACTGCCTTATGTGTACCTGGTACTGGAGTGTGGTATCATACGATACCGCTGCTGCTGCGCTCTTGTTTGGGAAACGATGGCAGATGACACAGGACCGATAAGTATACGTCCACTGCAGCAAAAAAAATAAAAGCTACCCGGGTATCATACGTATTATTAATATTAACGATATTCACCGAGGGCGGGACAAAGGGAGAAAGACAAGAGAGAGGAATCAATGAATCTGCTCCTTGCAGCCAGCGTTTATACCACTATCGTAACACGTGATATCCTAGCAGTATGCAGATGTTGACGTATATAGTGCGTACAGAGTACGTATAAAACGGATATGTATACGCGTTGTATCCGTTTATTATGTGACACACATACAACAACTAAAGATATGTCCGTATAATACGTAGGTTACGCATACTACGTACGTGACACCGAAGGGGTAATTGAAATGAGGTAATTACGAAATTACGTCGCATACCTGGTACCATAAATCACGACCATTACTACCTCGGATAGAAAGATATTCAGGAACCATCCCCGACTTTGAGCCAGGGTGTCCGTTTGGTGTTAGACTGAGGGTTGTGCAGTTGTGCATGGGATTACTGGTCTAGTGAGGGTTAGGTGCCGGTGTTTCGGGCTATAATACAATATAATACAATAGCCGCAGCGGCGGGATTGCAGTATACGTGATACACACCTATTACATGGGGCTATGATGGGGTTTAGTCGAGACGCTACTGCACGGCAACGCTGTCGTTGTACCCTGTTGTGTGGGAGTTGGCTGGTGAGCTGGAGAGGGCGAATGCGGCGGGAATAATGCGGTTCGTACGCACGGCCAGAAAACTCGGGGGTAACTCTTGTACCCCCCCCCGTAGCCGCGGTGTGAATCTGGCCTATGTACTGCTGTCATCACTTTTACTTTCCAGCCTAAGACCTATGCCAATGGTACAGCGAAGTTCAAAAGTTTTTTTCAAATATATGGCTTGAAAAAAACAGCCGAAAAAATTCTCGTACCGCCGCTGTGGGGAAAAAAGAGAAAAAAAAATGTTTTTTTTTTTTTTTCCCCCCAACGGCTGCAGGCGGCGCAATTTGTTTTTTCTGCTTGCAAATTGCCAACACGGTGATAAAAACCAGCTCGAGCGACGATCGACGCTCGATTTCGACATTGACTCAGGCCACGGCCAACCCGCTCGGTATCTGGCAAGGCCAACGAATATAGATGACGACCTCGAAGATATCAGGTGGACCCATGGTCTAGGGGGCGAGAGCTTGCCGGCGGCGTCCTACGGTATCCTCCCAAATCTGAAAAAAAGTCTATTTTTTGCATTCGAGACGGATGGAGAAGTTTTGTCTTCTGTTTTGTGCGAACCAGCGACCAAATGTTTTTTTATCATACGCCTGGTCAGCTCCCGCCACGTGACACCGGCCATGGTGTGAATACATTGACCCGAGGGTGGGTCGGAGCCCCTAACGAGCGCACTCCGTTCAGAATTCATGACGCAATCGTTGGTTTTGTTGATCGATGTCTGTCGAGGACTCGGAATCTCGCCGCTTCGAACCAAACATCGGCCTGAGTTTTTCTCAAGCCGATGTTGGGCCAACATCGGACCCAGATTTGCTTTTTCCGGGCTTTTCCAAAAGTTAGGAACTTTTTGTTTTTTTACGTGGCCCATAGGAAGCGTGTTCTGAAAAAAATTGGGGTATCTTTGAAATTCAAAGTTTTTATTGAAACCTCGCTGTACCATGGGCATAGGTCTAACTCGTAGGAGGTTTTATCCTCAGCGATCTTCTGGACAAGCCGTGGTCACAGGTGTCATCCCTTCTCCCCCCCGGTACGTTCCTTTAGTTTTTATCGCGCATAGGATTCAGCATTCCCACTGCTCGTCGATTTCCATCAAATGTAGCTAACTCACGCTCTCGGGCTTTCCGCCAATCATTTTTTTTTAATGCAAAAAAAAGTCCCTACGAGCATGCACTCGGTGGGACTTGAACCCACGAAAGTGATCTTGATAGGCACGCGGACCACCTACCAAGCCCCCGCCACCGGGGGCTGTAGTCGTGAGTCTTGAGTATCACAGCTGGCAAACACCATGGTGGGTATTCACGCATTCGCTATTCACTCAATCGACACAACATCGGAACATCAGAGCAAGTATCAAACGGACTTTGCAGGCTTGCAAGAGAGGAGCCTGATTAGCTATATAATACTCATTTCCTCGTTTGCTGATTTTTCGTTGTTTTCGTCTTTGGGGATCAACCCTAACCTCAACTCGAAACGCAAGGCCTGAAACATGGGGATGCCTCCTACTGCTGTAATTTTCCACATAAATCCCGCTGACGTCCGCGACTTTTATAACTTCCCGCTAGTAACTGCTGTACCACCTGCAGCTGGCAAAAACGGTTGTTCACTCGTGCGCGTGGTCTCATCACAACTTCGGCATCGCAGCAGGGCGGGTGTTGATTGTACCTGTATTAAAATTCTGGTATGATATATGTTGTACGATGGTACCTTTCTCCACCTCATATTAATAGTATTTCGTAATACTAATAGTAGTAGTCTGTGACCACAGAATTAGTATATCTCCATTAATAAGATAAGGAATCAGGACGCACTCGGCGTACTACGAGTACAGCAGCAATGTACTATTAATGCTGCTGTAGGCTGTAGATGGGTACGTAGAAATAACGATTTAATGTGAACACAACACACAGCTTATATATACTGGCACTGCCTGTACCTCGTGGTGTGTGATGAGAATAAATGACGTGTATATACGGTCGATGCCCTTAAGCTTGCGGTTGCAGCCTGGTTAGCCTGGTTCATAATTTAAGTGATTTCCAGGGATTCAATTGTTGAGAGCGCCTTGCAGCGTGGGTAGGCACAATTCGATGCGAGTCGACGAGGGAAGAAAAGGCTGAAATCTTCTCGCGATAAAAATGAAGGCACGTACCGTAGCGGGAAGGGGGTAGAAGAGCCTGCTATGTGACCCCGGATCTGAGTTACGAGTGGGAAGGAGAGAGAAGAAGATGTTCGAAGATAATGAATGGGATGAGCAAAAAAAAAAAAAAAAAAAAAATAGTAGCGGCTTTTCATTCGATTGGCTCAGAAGCACGGACGTCATGTTCTGTACGTAGGTCTTTCCTCACGAGTTTTTGCTATTGACAATATTAATCATATCGTATTATTAATAGTACTAATATTTGGTGATTTCGCTCGCCATCTGATCTGAAAATGGATACAGGCATCCCGACTGCTGTATTTACAAGTACCAGGTAAATATCTTCTAATACATATCTTCCTATTCATATATTCCGCTCAAATGTTTTTGGGAGCCTTCCTGCGCTGTGTGGCCACGGACTCGGGACTTGATATTACCAGGTACCAGGGTATATAGTTCGTCTCCCCGAATTCGGAAAATAAATAATCTGTTTCCAGTACGATTTTATACTATTAAAATAATCATTACATTTACCATCCATCCATCCAACTCATGAATACATTGTACCTGAAGTACGACAAAAAAGAATGTGGTGCATGCGAAAATACCAATACTCGTACACCAGCAATAATCATGAGCAAAAATGGAAATGTCTTTGCACGAGGACTCTTGACTCTGACGTAACTCTGAACTGCTCTGACTACCAAAATAATACCAAAATACAAGACAACACACATAACAAGGACTCATGTAAAAATGCACTTCTGATGTAGGTTCAGTATGCGCAAAAATGTCTGTGCTGTACTTGTATTTATATAATAGTGCTTTCACACGTCGACTCTTGACTCTGACTTGCGAGTCGGGTACATCCCAGTACCTGTACATACAGCATAGGGGAGTTACGTACAAAAGTACCAGTGCCAGGAAATATGTACCAGGTACGTACTCGTCATGCAAAAGACAACGCAGCGGACAATTAATTATTAAAAATAATACCTGGTACCTGGTAGTGGATACACCAGCCTACATCAGAGCAGCAGAGATTATGCATGTACTCGTACGATCAGTATATACGTACGTAGCACCTGCTTGCTCGGAGTGTTCCTACTATTAATATTAATACTGTAATTGTGGTATGATAGAGATCAATGCAATGTCAATGCAAGCAAAATGAATGATACCTGTGGTATCTCGCACGAGTGAAATTTGAAAGAAGTTCTTACTTTTAACTCTTTTAGAACCGCAGTCCCGTTTTCGGGAAAAACTATTCAAATTTCAAGTAGTTTGTCCCCAAAACGGGACTGCGGTTCTAAAGGGGTTAAATAAGAACGCATACGAAAAATAGTACCAGGTACCAGGTACCTGGTACATAGGTAAAAAATCCCGTATTTCATAAGGGTACCAGGGGGTACTCGTACCTTCTCGGTTTCTCCGTAGGTTCAATCAACAAAAAATAAGAAGACAGTCCAGAAAACAATGAGAGGGCCGTCCGGGACCGACCGTGGTCTGCGCGAGCCCGTCTCTGGACGTATGGCTCTGTGGGAGCTTGATCGCATAGATGTTCGCAACCGCCACGGCTCGAGTACGGCCTGCCTGCATCTGCTTGCTTCGCCAACAAGTGGCACCTCCGTACTGCATCTCCACTCCGAAACACAAACAGAACTGCTGCTGTACATACTCGTACATATACCTATACTCCACCGATGCAGGACAGACAGGGCGCCTACGATAGCTGAAAATACTGAATGATTATGCCACAACCGCCCCAGCTGCTGGCTTCGCGGGGCCGATACTTGCGCGCTTCAGCAGGAGACACAGCCGTAGGGATTTACCTTGCACCGTCCCTGGGTCTCAAGTAGGCGAGACAGCTGCGAGCACGCGTGTGTTCTGTGTGTACTATTAATACACGTATGTACCCACCTTTTCACGTAATCAGACCCCACCGGGGCCGGAGCTCAACTGGGTTGGTTTGGACGTGATTGCACGAACATCCAGAGCCCGTCCGTTGCTTTTCCTTCACACCTTCCTCCGCCTCCTCCTCCTCTCTCTCCTCTCGTTCCGGCCAGGAGCTCTGCCGCTGTTTCAAAGGGCGAAGCTATTGCTGTATTTGTTGTTGGTGGTGATGTTATTCGAAATGCGAATCGGATGGGATGGGTTGTTCAGGTATGTATAGAAATAGCAGCATAAAAATGGTGCGCGGGGCTCCGGCGCTACGTAGCCAGTTTGCGTTTTCTGATTGGCCGCCGAAATATCTACGATTCGGTTGAATTGCTGAAATTTGTCGGAAAAAAAAACAAAAACAAAAAACATGCGAAAACTCATCACAACAGTAGACAAGGAAAATGCCAAACTCCGGTATACCTGATCCGTTTGAGCCAAAATAAGGTACATTCTAAAACCAAGCATAAAACGCGCGCCACGAGCGGTGTTCTGTCCATGCAGCATGATGAGGAGAGTCCGGTAAAAAAGAATGCGCCTAAAGCATTACCCGTTCCACATGGCCTCCAAAATATGAATTGCTTTGCTTCACAGGGCATGGACACTACAGGCTCCACTTGGACCTGCATATATATACCAGGTACTCACTATTAATATTAATATAGCCTTCGTTTGTTTCGCCACGGCGGGGGCGCCAAGAGTATTTACTCTGCTGGCGCCCCCCCCCCCTTGACAGCTTTAAATCTTCTAGACCGTCCTCGCGGAACCGCCTGCTCGGCACGAAATTGTCTTGCCGTACCAAACCTGAGACCACCTTGACGCGGGGTAGCACTAGTGCAGACAAAGACCATAGAAAACAACCGAGTACACATCACAATTATTTAATAACTGAAGAACGTCGCACATGCATGCACCCCGAAGAAGAAAAAGTGAAACCAGCGTACGCATGACATGTATGTGTGTGTTCTTCACATTAAACCGTTCTTTCTACCCGTCGACATCCAGCACATGGTCGCCCCGGTGGTTCAAGTGATTAACCTCGAATTCTACTTGTTTGAGTCCTGGGTTCGAGCCCCAGGTGGGTCGGACTTTGACTTTATTTGCAAAAATAAAAAAAGATTCAATTGTTGAGAGCGCCTTGCAGCGTGGGTAGGCACAATTCGATGCGAGTCGACGAGGGAAGAAAAGGCTGAAATCTTCTCGCGATAAAAATGAAGGCACGTACCTTAGCGGGAAGGGGGGAGAAGAGCCTGCTATGTGACCCCGGATCTGAGTTACGAGTTGGAAGGAGAGAGAGGAGAAGATGTATGTGCGAAGATAATGAATGGGATGAGGGAAAAAAAAAAAAAAAAAAAAGCACATCCAGTGTCCGTGCCGATTCTCCAATCCTAGAAGAGATACAAGTAAGTTCTGTGGTCACAAAGCTACGCCACCGAGATATACTACGTTGCCACGTGTGCAGTAAGCACTGCAGCGGGCAACGCAAAGCCATGTCGTCATACTATTAATTAATACCTGGTAGATACGACAGGCACGACATACACAATCTATCAAAATGTATGCATGCATAAATACGTACTTTTACGTACCAGGTATGACGTACGAGTACAGAGTTTTTATACGTTCATACAGAAGAATTTCAACCCAGGGAGGGCAGACGCATACGGAGAGAAGAAACAGTGTACGTATGGCCTCTCTGATTGGTTCAAAGTTGGCCAAAATCAGTTGAAAGCTAGACAGATTAGAAAAAAACAGGTATACCTTGACCTTTTCGAGCCAAAATCAGTTACGATGTCAGCCTGGCCAAAATAGCAGGGCTCCTGGGGTGTGTTTTGTACATGTTCCCAGCATGATGTAACTGATTTTGGCCGAGAAGTGGTCAGGTATATACCTGATTTTGGCAAAAACCCTTGAAAAAATGTAGAAGATTGAACGGAGGAATTAAAAATTATTGAATTAATCTCGGGTTTGTGGAGAGGTATTGAATCGTTGGCATGCTTGAACAGAGGGGATGGGCAAGAGGTTGATAAAGTTGAGGCAGGGAAGGGTTGACACAGCAGTGAGGAAGAAGACCAGCAACTGCTGTACGAGTACTCTATCTACTCGTGGGTATGTAGGAGCAGGGTTAGGGGTGTGATGTGTTCTTTAGGAGGTCGGCGAGTTGAAAGAAGAAAGGATTCGTATTAAGGAAAACAAAGGTCATTTTACCCAAAATAATAGGGAAATACTGACTATATATTGATTGGAGGTATTCGATGAATCGTGTCAGCTTTCAATTATGAATCGATAAACGCCGCGTGCACATTATAATATACTGTACTGTCTGGAAGGCGAACGAAACAATAATAAAACACAGCAGCAGCAGTGTGATGCGTCTTGTTGTCGCAACCAAGCACTGCATGCACTGGATGAAAAACAATAAACACCACCACTGACTGCAGCAGCTGTATATGCCTGATATTTTTATTATTTGCCTTCTGACAATGTGCAGGGCGTTATTCATTCAAAATGAAAAAGCTGACATGATTCGTCGAATACCACTAACTTCGCCCCGGTGGTTCAAGTGGTTAACCTCGAATTCTACTTGTTTGAGTCCTGGGTTCGAGCCCCAGGAGGGTCGGACTTTGACTTTATTTGCAAAAATAAAAAAAGGGATTCAATTGTTGAGAGCGCCTTGCAGCGTGGGTAGGCACAATTCGATGCGAGTCGACGAGGGAAGAAAAAGGCTGAAAATTTCTCGCGATAAAAATGAAGGCACGTACCGTAGCGGGAAGGGGGGAGAAGAGCCTGCTATGTGACCCCGGATCTGAGTTACGAGTGGGAAGGAGAGAGAGAAGAAGATGTGCGAAGATAATGAATGGGATGATAATGAGAAAAAAAAAAAAAAAAAAAACCAATTCTCCTTCCCTGCGTATACTCACTTGAATACGCCCCACCACCATTTACCTATTTCGGGGGACCATAGTTAATAGGACCAAATATTGATAGTAAAAAAGGTGAAATATATAGATTTGTATGTGTACCATAGGTCCCATTAACTATGGTCCCCCGTAATAGATATTTTACCTGCTATGTATCTATACGCCATGCGTCCTACTCCGCATCTACATTCCACCCCCACGCCATGGGAAGTAGTCCTCCCCCCTCCTCCCTTCTCCCCCTGGCGGCCAGGCGGTCTCGCAGGGCGAACTTATATCGGTGCACTCTGCGCGAGATCGCGACCTGGGTGGTCACCGATATGACCTGGAAAATATGCTCCTTACAAACCCCTTTTCTTGCTCAAGATCCCCCGTCCGTTCCTCCAACGATGTTCGCCGCCAGCTGGTCGATGAAATCGCTACCTTTCCTCCCGAGGCGTCCAAAGTTTTCCACCGCGAGGGTGACAAGTTTATGGCTGCGCTCGTCGAAGGACACTTGTACTGCACGAGCGTAGTGGTTGCGCTTTCGCGCCTCAGAAGTGGAGGCGGCTGATCCGTCTCAATCAGCGCTGCCAGCCCGTGGACCCTCGCTCGGGGGTCTGCATGCGTGATGTCGAGGAGTATCGCCTTGTTGCGGTACTCTGACGACGTAGCGTCTCGGAGGCCTCCCCTCTCGATCACTATATATCCATGCGGAGGTTTCTGTCGGCGTTGAAGGGCGCTCCGCTTTCCATTTGATGGCGGATGGACAACCGCTTGAAGGTGCGAGACAGCGCGTGGACTAGCGGCTGATGCTGGTTAACCTGCGCGCCTGCTCGGTGGTATGCGCGCGCGTGACGTGTGGTGACATCCGTCGCTTCGCAGCAGGGGCACCTTGGCGCTATGGGCTCCTCCATTCCCAAGAAGCGCCGTCCCATAGACACGAACTCCGAAGCCGGTATGATACGTGCCGTGTCCACAGGCCTTGCACGCAAACAGGCGACAGCGCCTGGTCCCGATAGGCTCCGTTGCCGAGCCTTGGCAAGACTTCTGGTTTCGATCCCCCCGAACACGTCGTTCCGATCCGACGGGCCACCTACCTCGGGGAGCTGGTCCAGAGAAGCAACGTACCGTTGGTACCGTACCCGGTTGATCTGCTGCACCAGCTTGTGCTGCGCCTTGTGGGAGCTGATCGTTAGGGCGTCATGTGCCGGCAGTACCTCCACATCATACTGTTCTGAGCCTCCTTCCTCATTTGCGCGGAATGCCCTGTTCCACCAGCTTTTCGGGATCACGTTTGCCATTGCCTCCTCCGATACCCCTTGGATATCGCGAAGGTCCCCGACGCTGCTCCATATGCGGCGAACGAGGTCCGAATTGGGCAACTCCCTTCGGACTTTTCCCCCTAATGGACCGGAGAGGTCAGCGAGGACCTCTGGCACCGTCGCCACTAAGCTCCCGATGGACGCTGACATTCTCCTTGATTCGGCCGACGACAGTCCAAACCCCCCGGCCCCTGTGGAGAGGCTCACCTGCGCTTTCTGGTGGGGCTGTAGCGTCAGCCGGTTCGCCGGGCATCCGTCCGCAAAGAACGGCGATTCGTCCGCTGTACCTGGAAGCTCGAGAAGGCGCTCGAGCATCCAGATTGCGCTAGTGTCTGCCCGCTGACACGCGGGTAGTGACAGCTCCGGGTCCTTTACCCGCTCAATGTATGAGGTCCGCTGCACCATTGAACTGGTGGCGATGAGGTTCGCCGACTGTTTGTCCGGCATACGCGGCAGGATGCGCGCGAGTTGCTCTGCTCCCCCATCTCGGACTATCTCCACGGCGCTGTTCACCGCGAATGCATCAGTGCCTATGGGCACGCCAACCACCTCTACCCCACCCCCTTCCGCAATGCGAACTCCGATGCCCCCCAGAAGTGCTATCTCCTCCGACGTACCTGGTAGGCACATGCCCTTTTGGAGGCAAATCAACCGTCTTTCTGGGGTTAATGGCAATGCCTATTTCGCACAGCTCGTGCTGGAGAAAGGGCACTACTCTCACCGTGTCCGGTGTGATCTCTGACGTACCGATGCTGATATCATCGAGGTAGGCAAAGGCTTCAACACCCCGGGGTTCGAACTCCTCACGGACCCGCTTGAGTATTGGCAGCAGTGGCATGCAGAACAGCGCCGGGCCCATGGCGTCCCCTTGCTGCACTCCACTGGAACAGTCCATTTTACGCCGCTCGCCCGAATCCATCTGGAAGAACGTAGGGGCGGGCCTCTCGCCGCAGCATTTAGCAATGAACGGCGTGAGCGCGGGCACGCAAGTGGCCGCCTCGGCAAGTCCTGCCGTCCGCTTTACAGTATTGAAGGCGTTGGAACAGTCAGTTAGGATGAGCCAGTTTCTTGCCTCATGGTGCACCCGGGCGGGTAGAGCTACCTGCTCCACCCCCCCTCGAACCCCTACCCCAAACTGCCTTGCCTCACGATTAATCTATTCCAGCCGTGGCCGCCACTGCCGCATCGTCCCAGCTGCGAGAAGACGTCTCCATGTCATACCTACACATAAGGGGCGACAATCCCCCCAAGGCAGTGAGGTTGGACTGCAAGAAGAGCTGCCAGACTTCCGGCGGGAATGCACCGGGGTCGTCGAAGATCCGCCTCCAAAGGGCCTCGATGCTAGCTCCATCAAACTTCTCGCGACCGAACCCAGTCCTGATGATCGACTGCAGGTGTGAGAAGCGTAGACCGTCGCTCCCCGCGCCTGATGACGCATTTCGGGCGTTGATGACGTCGAGGGCCACCTGCGAATCGAACTCTTGCTCTGGACGCCAGTTGGGAACACTCCCTTCCTCCGGTTCCGTGG
The DNA here is from genome assembly GCA_031213475.1 of Nereocystis luetkeana. Classification (NCBI taxonomy): domain Eukaryota; class Phaeophyceae; order Laminariales; family Laminariaceae; genus Nereocystis; species Nereocystis luetkeana. The sequence continues at coordinate 413,204 of JARUPZ010000017.1, read as the reverse complement.
ATCTTGCTGCTACCGCTGCCACTGCCGACTCGGAGATGGAGGCACGGTCTTCCCCCGGTAATTTGGCTTTCACCCGCTCCCATGTCACCTCGTCGCCGGGCGCTAGCGCTTCCGCGAGAAGACCGCGTGCTGCCACTGACACCCCGCCCGAGTGGCGACAGGCTGACGACGCTCTCTCGTACTTAGCCGTGACTGTGGCTTCATAGCTTGGGCCCCTCGCCGTGTCGATGCTCGATTGGTGTACTCCATCAACCACGGGAGAATAAGCGTGATGTCACCACGTTCGACGGACGCGAATCTCTCGCGTCGCTTCACGCGGCTGTCCTGCGAGTGTACCAGTGCTGGCACTATGTACCACAGCTTGATGGCCCTCAGGAGCGAACTCGGCGTCTCGGAGTGTCTGTTTGGCCGATGCGCTCCGAGGGCGTGGTTCAGGAGACCGAGCACGTGGGTGAGAAGCTTGGCGTGGGCAGTAGCTAGCCCCGGCTGCACCTTCACAAAGGTGATGAAACGTGGTTGGAGATGCTCGAGAGAAGCATCATCGAGTGGCCCTGCTATTCCTAACGAGTTCTGGTCCCACGGGTAGCAAAGCTCTTCCCTCCGTTCATCGTAGTTGTTGTCCGGCCTTCCTCCAAGTCATGTGACCGTAATACGGAGTCCAGGATCAGCCTGAACTGCTGCCTCCGGTGATTCCCGTCTCCCATGGCGGGCTGTGCACCCTCGTGTAGCGCAAATGAGTTGTGCGTGTGGCCCACTCCTTCGAATAGCTTCCACCACACACCGCGCGTGCACAACGTGCTGGTTTCCACACGGCAGCCCTACCACTCGGTGCCCCCGAGCAACTGCCGCTCGGCATCCCCCGCACATCACGCCGTCTTGACTGGCGCCAATGGATGCACGGAGTCGCCCTACCCTCCCCGATGCTGATCCTCCCCCCTCGCTACCTTCTCCTTCCCTGGGGATTTCTCTCTCTTCGCCACCTCCCCCTCTCGATCCAGGATCCGAACGAAGCTCGCTGCCCCCTCTCGATCCGGGCGTCGAGGGCGACTCGCTGCCCCCTCTCGGTTCAGGAGCCGAGGGTGGCTCACTGCCGCCGGGTCGAGGGATTCTTCCCCTGTTCGTCACGGCCTCTCTCCCAGTGCTTGTCGCTCGTGACCCCCTCCTAGACCCACGCGGTCGACCTCGTTCGCCTCCTGTGCCCCCCCCCTCCCTGGCTGCGCTACCAGGTTATGAGGAAGTATTGCTGGGGTGGCGCCGGATGGTGTCAGGGGGACCCCCAAGCGTCCCGATGGCGTGACATCCCTGTCTCTGGCTGTTCGAAGGTTTGCCATGGCTACTACTGCAGCCTTTCTCTGATCCACCTGCCCCCTTATCCGCGAGTCACCCTCCGACGCCAGAGCTTCTCCTCCCGGTGGTGTCGATTCGGCCGCCGGGTGCAGAGGCCGCGCAGCACTTGGACAGGAACCTCCAACTTTTGCCTCCATTCCACCTTGGCCGTCCTCGCGCGAGGGCGATTCGCTTCCAGTTGATCTAGGGGACGTTGCCGCCGCAAATGTTACAGAGACGGTACTGGGCCTTGCCTGAGGGATCTCCACTTGTCCAGCACCCTTTCTGGCCGAGCACACCGCATACCGTTTCACACTGGGTGCTAAGATAACACGTTCCCTCGGACGAATTTCACACCCGGTTTTCTCGAAAACCTGCCTTAAGGGGGACACACAACGAAAATGGTGGTTTTGGAAAGATTTTGTCGAGAAGGTTGCATAGACGCATCGCTGGGCGTATTCAGTGCGCCCTCCACGTTGTCGAGAAACCCAGCTTTGAAAATCGTCCGAGGGGGTGTGTTATATTATCACCCTAGTGTGATACGGCCACCATCGTACGTAGTACAACAACACAGCTGCTACGAGTACCAGTATATGCCACACCACCGCAGGTAGTATAGTAGGTACTACAGCTATTAATAGCTGTGTACCAGGTACCCCTGCTACTATTATTATTGTAAATGTGCCATAATAAGACTGAATGAAGTATCATACCTGGTATATTATTGCCGCAACATCTGAGATAAGAAGAGAGAGAGTACGCTGTACGTAGATGAGTGGAATACCAACTTAGGAGTACTACTGTATTATTGTGTTTGCCTTCTTTTTTTATCTTCTCATAAAACCGTTTTTCCTACCCGTCGACATTCAGCACAACCAGTGTCCGTGCCGATTCTTCAATCCTAGAAGAGATACACGTTCTGTGGTCACAAAGCTACGCCACAGAGATACTACGTTGCCACGTACCTGGTACGCAGTAAGCACAGCAGTGGGCAATGAAATGCTATGTCATCATACTACGTAGATACGACAGGCACGACATACACATTCTATGAAATAGAGAAACGAAAGGAAACAATCGAAGAGAAAACAAAAACAAAGAAGACAGATCGAAAGAGAAAAACAAAAAAAGAAAGAAAAAAGAAGAAGAAAAATTAAAGAAACAAACTGTCGTGCCCCCCCCCCCGCAGGCGAGGTGGCAGACACTTGAAAAATAACGAGCTGGGAAAAAAAGAAAAAAGAACAAAAACACCACTGCTACTTGTAAACAGAGCAAGACAAAGAACCGAGGGAAAAATTACAAGGGAAAATAATAAAATAACAGGCAGACCAAAGCCCAAAGCACCCTCCAGGTAGCGGCAGCAGTTTGTGGTACGCGTAGTATAGCCAGGTTCTCCCTGCTAGTCCGCCTGGTACCTTGCTACCCAGACTGCCGTCTCCGCCCTGCGTCCGTCAACTATGCCCATCCCCTTGGCGTCAGACAATACGAAACAAGCAGAGCAGGTTCGCCATCAACCCACGCCACACGACTCCTTCTATACTGCTTATCAATCGAAAAACGGAAGAGAAAGAAATGAACTGAAAATCACGGAGAATCTCCGTTATATAGAAAAAATAAAACAAAAAGAGACAAGGGAATACCACGTTCGAACCAACTGCACCAGTTGGTGGCACTAGTAGTATAGTCATGCCCTACTTCCCAGTGGGTCTGGTTCCTTGCTACCCTGTCTGCCATCTCCTTCCTACTTTCGTCCACCGCAGTTTCCCTTTTACTCCTCCTGTTTCCCCCCCTCTCCGCATTCCCTTGGTCAACTTCTCTGCCACTTCTCCTGTTGCCCCCCCCCCCCTCATTCCCTTGAACACCATCCACGGTGGATGCGCGGCACTGCCTGCTCAACTCACCCTCAGCCTCGTGCCACCTCACCATGAACCGTTCGGCTGCTTCAAGGATCCTCCGGTACCACTTTCCCGCCTATTTGGCTGCAGTGGACCACAACGCGGTCTCAACTCCAAACACGACAATATAGCGTTTATGCCATTCCAATATAAACCGAATATCCTTCCGTAAAAAATATCAGCAGTATTCCTCATACGCTTCTCTGCCCGCCGTTTCCAATTTCCATTCCCCACATTATTTCATCTTAGCTACGAGTATATATCATATTCCTCATCAACATTCCATCCCCAGGTCATCGGCCGCATTCCTCCGGCTTCTTCTTCCCTCCCCCTAGCGGCCTGGCGGTCCCTCAATGCTAGTTTATACCGATGCACTCGTCGCGAAATCGCGACCTGGGTAGTCACCGAGGTGATCTGGAAGAGGCGTTCTTTGCGGACGCCTAGTGTTACATAGTATTCATATTAATGAGAGGAGGGTCTCGCGATTCAAACTCCAGCTTACGGGTCGAGAGGAATCGAGAAGGAGCAGGGGGGGGGGGATGACAGACCCACACCAATGGCGTGGGGGTGGAGCTTGGATGTGGCTTAGGGTTTAAGAACGTTAAGAGTTCATATTAAGATGGAGGAGGGAGCAAAGACAACAAATAGCGTATCGTAAATAAAGCATAAAGGGAATTAGGCATAGAAGGTAGATAGACCTTGTTCATTAGGTTTCCTTTGTTTCCGGGGATTTCTTCTTTCAGGAATGTTTTGAGTGATCCACGTTGAAAAGATCATGCCGCGCATTGTCGGATTGCAAGCACAATACTATTACTATTATTATTAGGCCTGCCCTCCGACAATGTGCAGCATGAGCTTTCACGTTTATCAATCGAAACATTCTTGAAAGAAGAAAACATTCTTGAAAGAAGGAAACCTTATACACTAAGTCTATCTACCTTTTATGCCTACTTTTATGTTTTATCTACGATACTCTATGTGCTGTTTTGCTCCCTCCATCTTGATATGTACTCGTTACTTACTTCTACTCTTGAATCCTAACCCGCTTCCAAGCCCCATCCCCACGCCATCGGTGTGGGTCTGTCATCGCCCCCCCCCCTGCTCCTTCTCGATTCCTGACGACCCCTGCTGGAGTTTGAATCGGGATACCCTCCTCGAAACGGCGACCTGTGTAGTCACCGAGACGATTTGGAGTAGGCGTTCCTTCACCAATCCTTTCCTTCCCATCGACCCACCATCCCTCCCCGCATTACACTAGCAGCCAGCTGGTCGATGAACTTACTGCCCTCTACCCCGAGACGCCCAAAGCTTTCCACTGTTAAAGTGGCAAGTTTGTGACTCCGTTCGTCAAAGGGCACATGTCCCGGACAAGCGTAGTGTTGACGCTTGCGCGCCTCGGAGGTAGAGGCAGCTGATCCATCTTGATCGGCACTGCTTCCTCGCAGGTGTACCTGCGCTTGAGGGTCCGCATGGGTGACGTCCAGCAGGATGGGCTTCTCCCTATACTCCCTAATAGGAGCATCCCGTAGACCTCCTCTCCTGACGACAATGTCCATCCGCAGATTTCGGTCTGCGGAGAACGGTTCGCCGCTTTTCACTTGCCCAGCCGCTTCAACTTTCGGGACATCGCGTGGACGAGCGGTTGGTGTTGATTTACCTGCGCCCCTACTCTGGGACAGATGTGCGCGTGGCGAGTGTCTACGTCCTCTGCATCGCAGCAGGGGCACCTCACTGCCACGTGTTCCTCTATCCCAATGAACCGCCTTCCCATGCCCACAAGCTCTTCTGCGGGTATGACGGAGTGAGTCCGTTGGTCTCGCCCGAAGGCATGCCGTAGCTCCTGCCCCCTGTAGGTTCATATAGCGAGTCTTGGCGAGGGCTTTGGTTTCGGTCCCACCCATCGGGTCGCCCAGTCCGGGGGGGCGTGCTGTCTCCGGGAGCTCCTCCAGCGAGGCAGCGTGGGCTGCGTGCCGACGTTGGTTTACCAACTTGCCCAACTTCTGTTGGACTTTGCGTGAGTTCGTGGTTATGGCGTCGTGTGCAGCCAGCATGTCGGTCTCCGGGGATCTTGGGGCCCTGTCCCCCTCTGCGCCTAGACCCCATTCAAACCAAGATCCGAGGACGATGCCCGCCATCGCTTCCTGTGACACCCCCCAAGTATCCCTAATCTCCCGCAAGCTGTCTCCCAGCTGAGCAATGATGCTCGATTCTGAGAGCCCCCTCCTCAACTTATCGCCTAACGGGCCTGTGAGGTCTGCTAGGACCTCCGGCAAGGCCCCCACCGTGCCCCCGATGGATGCCGACATCCTCCTTGCTTCTGTCGACGGCCCCAACCCTCCCGCTCCCGTAGAAAGACGTGCTTGGGCTTGCTGGTAAGGTTTGAGAGTCAGCCGACTATCCGGGCACCCCTCCTGGAAAAACGGTTGTGCCTCCGCCGCTCCCGGTAGTTCGAGGATTTTCTCGTAAACCCACTAGACCCCGTTGTCTGCTCTTTTACATGGTTCGAGGGACAACCCCGGGTCCAGGGCCCTTTCGAGGTAACTCGTCCGTTGCCCGAGAGATTCGATGGTAATAAGGGCCGCCGCCTGTTTGTCGGGCATGTTAGCGAGGCAGCGCGCAAGGTGGTCCGCGCCCCCATCCCTCACTACCTCCATTGCTCGCCCCCGCACGTACTCTTCCGTGCCGATCGGGACACCCACCACCGTCACCCTTCCTTCGTCTGCAATGCGGACCTCAACGCTTTCAAGGAGCGAAATCTCCTCCATCGTCGTGGAGTGCCCTTTTGGTGGTACATAGTGCCACTGTTTTGGCGGCGTTGACCACAAGGCCGATGTCATTTAGCTCTCGTCGGAGGAAGGCGAATGCTCGAATCGTGTTGGCCGTGACCTCTGTAAGGCCGAGAAAGACATCGTCCATGTACGCGAAGGCTTCCACTTCTTCTGTCTCGAATTCCTGCCGGAATCGCTTCAGCCCTGGTCGTAACGCTAGGCAAAACATTGCTGGTCCCATGGGGCCCCCTTGCTGGACACCGTAGGAGCAAGCGATCGTCTTGGTTTCTCCTGAGTCCATCCGGAAAAACACGTCGACTGGTCTTGTGCCGTAGCACTTGGCCACTAAAGGCGTGAGCGCTGGCACGCATTTTGCCACCTCTTCAAGCACCGCCGTCCTTTTTACGGTGTTGATGGCGTTGGAGCAGTCCATGAGAACAAGCTAATTGCCCCGTCTCGTTTAGCATCCCAACCCTCAATCCCACATGCTCCACTCCTCCGGGTACGGCGACCCCAACCTGCCTCACCTCTCGGATTACCTCCTCCAACCGCGGCCGCCGTTGTCGCCTAGCCCCTGCGGTGATGAGCCCCTCCATGCCATACCCACGCAAACCGGCCGGCACTTTTCCCCCAACGCAGTGAGGCTCGCCTGCAAGAAGAGCTGCCAGAGCTTTGGTGGGAACGTGTTCGGCTCATCGACGATTCTCCGCCAGAAGGCTGTCATACCACTCCCGAACTCCTCTCTGCCGATATCGGTTTGAATGATGGATTGTAGATCAGCAAATCGTTGCCCGTCGTTTCCAGGGCCTGAGAGGGCGCTCCGGGAGTTGATGACGTCGAAGAGCACCTCGGAGGCGTACTCATCGTCAGGGCGCCACGGGGGGGCGTTTCGATCTTCCACCTCGGTGCCGCTCGCTAGCACTGCGGCCGCCACCGCCGCGGACACGGCGGCATGATCTTCGGGGGGAAACTTGGCCACCAATGTGTTCCACGTTTCCTCGTTCCCCGCTGATCGTGGTTCTGCCAGAAGGTTGCGTGCTGCCACTTTGACCCCTCCCGCGTGGTGACACGCCGACGACGCTCGTTCAGGTTTCGCCTCTTCCGAAGCTTCCTGGCCGGTATCCCGTTGTCTCAAGCCCTCTCTCCTGGCGTACGCTATCAGCCATGGGAGCAGGAGCACTATGTCCCCGCTCTCCACCAGCGCGAACCTCTGTCGCCTCTTTATCCGGCCGTCCGGTGAGTGGAGCAGGGCTGGCATGAGGTACCATAACTTTATCGCCAGCAGGAGCGAGTTCGGTGTCGCCGAGTCCCGGTTCGGTCGGTGCTCTCCCATAGCGTGGTTGAGGATGCCAAGGGCGTAGACGCTCAAGCGCGCATGTGCTCCTGCCAGCTGCGGCTGTACTGTCTTCCCGGTTGCGAAACGTTGCCCCAGCTTCTCCAAGGAAACGGCATCGAGTGGTGGCCCTATGCCCAGGCTGTTTTGGTCCCATCTGTACCAAAGCCCTCGGCTGCGTAGGTCCTCGTTACCTATGGTCCCCCCTTCCATTCGCGCCGGCCGATTGCGAAGACACGGGTCAGCTTGGACCGCTGCCTCCAGTGCGTCCCGTCTGGGATGCCGGGCTCCGCAGTCGGCGGCTGGACAGCGGAGTGGTGCCGGCGCCGTGCCTCTCGCTAGGGCCTCTACCACACAACGAGCGTGGAGCACGTGGCGCCCTTGCCCACGCATGGAAAGCGTACCGCCCGGGGTGCCCTAGCTGAAGTGTTACACCGCAGACCCCGCATGCCACTCGACTTGTGGTGTTTCCAATGAAGGCCCGGGGGTGCGTCCCATTCCCTGTTCTCCTCTCCTGCGACCTGGGAGATCCTCCTGCTGGAGCCTCGCCGTTTGATGTCTGATGCCCCCTGTCGTTCTCTGTTCCTCTCTCTCCACTTCTTTGACTCGTTCCTCTCCCTACGCCTCTCTCTCCACCACTAGTTTGCGTTCCTCCGGTTTCCGCTTCTCCTCTACCTTCCCTATACCCCCCCCGCTCTCCGCTAGCTTCGCTCCTTGTACCTGTCCCCGCCTCTCCCGTCCTCTCCATCCCTCTCAATCCCTCGGTCCGCCTTGCTCTCTCCGCTCCCCGCTCTCTCCACAGTCCCCCTGCCCCCCTTGTTCTCTCAGCTACTTGCACACCTCCCGCTCCCCCCTGTCCCGCCGTCCCCCCCGCTTCTCCTGCCCCCCCCATCCTCCCTGTCCCCTTCTCCCACCCCCGACCTGCTAGCGGGGGCGCCGCCCTATCTCCTCCCGCCGTTTCCCCCGCTCCAGCCGCCCCCTCCATGCCCTCCTCTAGCCCCGCCCGTCCCACTCTCCCTGGCCCCCCTGTTTTACTTGCTCCCCCCGTTCCCCTGGCTCCCCTCGCCCCCTCCCCTCTCCCCGTTCCCCTTGCTCCTTCCGTCATTCTTTCTCCCCACCCCCCACCCGCCCCCCCTACCCCCCCCCCCCCACCTCCTGGCCAGCCACCAAGGGTGCTGCACTATCCCTTCTCCCCGTTAGCACCTCTCTCGTCGCTCCCCCCTCTCCCTCTGCCCCCCCCCGTTCCCCTCACCTCCCCCGTTCCCCCCACTCTCCCAGTTCCACCCGCCCCCCCCTTCTCCCCCCACTCCCCCGGCTCCTCCCGCCACCCCCACCCCCCCCGCCACCCTCACTTCTCCCCCCCCCCCCCCCCCCCCCCCCCCCCCCCCGCGCTGGCTGCTCGTGATCTTCCCCCAGATTCCCTCGATCGACCTCTTCTATCCCTTGCAAACGCCCCCCCCCCCCCCCCCGTTTCTTGGAACTGTCACCTCGGGTGTTGCCGACGTGATCTCTACCCTTGCTCGGGGCGTTCCGGGTTGTTCCTATAGCATGGTATCCCTGTTTCCCTTGTTCTGGTGGTTTTATGAGGAGCCCGGAGCTTCGTATTCTTGCTCCAGCTGCCTTCAAAAACATCGGATCGTTCTCAATCGTCGACTCCGTTCCTCTCGGTGGGGGCGCCGCCTGCCCTGGAAAGGGAGGGGGTGCGATACCCTCCTCCAGCGCGTCTTGAACCCCGAGGGTCCATCTTGTGTGGCGCTCCTCCCACTCGGCGTCGAGGCCCGCCAAGTATTCTTGGACATGAGGCCCAATGTAGAGCCGTCGGTTTGGTAACCGGAGCAGGATATCCTGTGATCGGATCCCGATCGCAACGAACAGCGTGCGGTAGCGGTCGACCACCACTTCCCATTCCCTCGAGTGGGGGAAATCGAGGTAAGCCTCTTGAGGCAGGCCCAGAGCATCCCTGAACAGCGAACACGATAGGAACGAAGAGGTCGGGCTCCTGCCGTGGGCACGTACCATGAGCTCGAAAGAGCAGTAGATGTCGGTTGAAAGATAACTAGCCTGCCCCGGTCCTGTGACGTCTCGTTGGAGAAGGTCGGCGAATTGTACTGTACTCCTTAGCGCCGCCCATCTTTACCCTGACTCGTTGGTTGGCAGGCCACTATTACGAGCAAGCTCTGCCGGGTGGGGAGGTCGTCTTCCCTCCGCCCACTCGCTGCTGCACGCGACGCAGGACCTCGGGTCTATATGCCCTTTCGCGAAGCGATTCGCTCGTTCCAGCTTGCAGCTGGAGTGTATAAATCCTCCGTGGGGGCACAGGACGGGTATCCGCCTGTGAATGCCCCCTGACCCCGCTGTTAACTCTTTCAGAGCCAGTCCACAGTACGTGCATGTTGTCTCTGCCTCTTCTCTCTCCCTCCCTCCTGTCTGTTGGCCCTGCTCCTCCGAAATCGCTGACCGCCACGATCTCGATAACTGTACCCTTCCGAGGACACCCCACTCTGTCGCGCCCTCAAAACGTTGGGGTAGCCTTGGCAGTATGTATGTGAGGCGGAACATTCTCCTACGGGACGGTCCATTCCCTTCGCGGGTGGCAACCCCGAACCTGACTTCTCTCCTGTCGGAGGCCCCCTCTACGTTTTCCACGGCGCACTCCGTGTGGGCGAGCCACCCATCAAAGACAAACCTGTCACGATCTGTAACTTGCTGCCCACAGGCCCCGCATGGCGCTTCCACCTGTGCTAATTGAGGGGCCGTGCCACGCCAATCTCCCCAAATGTCCTCCTCCCCTCTCTCGACCGCATTCCGCGACAGCTCTATCGTGTCGGTTGCGGTGGTGGACCTCCTGTTGAGACGGGGCTCTGCTGCAACGACCCTGGCATCTATGGCTCTCTCTTCCGCCGTGTCTGTCGGTCCGCCGAGGTCCTGGATCTGTTGGAGGAGGGGTGCAGATCCACCTCTTGGTGCACCTCATGAAAGGCTGGATTCGGGCATGTGATCTGATATGTGACCGTGCGCACCCCGTTGATCCTGGCTCGGGGGATTGCGTCTTCAACGAAGCCAAGGGTACAACGGCGATGCACCTCGCAGGAGCAGCACATTCGCACAAAGGCCCTCTCCTCCACCAAAACCGTGGCAAATGCTGCATATCACTCTCCCTCCCCCCCCGTCCCTTGTGGCCCTGGTAGATGACCCTCCTCCTCCCCCAGTCGGCATCTCTCGTCGTGCCACCCCCATTGCCTCTGTCATAACGTCTTCGCTGTGCTGTTGGAGTGCTCTTCTGTCGGCTTGTCCGACTGTTACTGTGGCTCTGCATGTCGGGCAACGTAGGTCGGTCGCCGCTCTGACGAGGAGGGCGGCGTAGCAGGGCAGATGGAGTTGGTGGGGGTAGGTGCGAAGATGAATCAACGGGGCCGACTAGGTCTCGTAGCACACACAGCAATCTTCGGAGGGCTCCACTCGGGGCTGCGCATGTCATGCGGGTGTCGGTGACGCTGTCTGACCCTAACTCTGGAGTCGACGCCGGCCCCGAGCTCCTCCCCTCCCCCCCCCCTGCGGGTGTCGTCGGTGGCGTCCTAGGAATCGGCAGTTGCGCCCGTCTGTTTGTTGACTGCGGTGATGTTATGATCGGCAGTACCGCCTCCGGTGTCAAGAGTGGCGTCCCTATCGAGGGGGGGGGGGCGTCGGTAACGGTTGCTGGGGCAGTGTTACAGGTGACGTCGGGGGTGGCCTTGCCGACTGTGATGTAGTCGGTAAAGGATTAGGCGTCGCCGACGTTGATGGTGCGTGTATCGACCTCCCCGGTGGAGTCAGCGGCGGTGGTTGGGGCTGCCCTGTTTGCGAAGGCTGTCTTGGGCGCGGCTGGGGCACCTCCGGTGGGGTTGTCGGATGTAACTGCGGCTGTGGGCGTGGAAGGTCTTCCTCCGGCAGTGGGCTGAAAACCCGCTGGTGTGGGGGTCGGGGAGTGAATCCCGGTCGTATCTGGTGGCGATGAGCCCCGGGGGTAGATCGGGGCAGGTACCATCAGTGTCGGGGGTGACGGTGCCCTCACCGTCGACGTCTCCAGTCCGTCTCCTGCTGTCGACATTGCACCCGTTGGCGGACGAGCCCGACTCGATGTCCCCGGCTGGGCCGACGGAATCGGCGGCTGGAGCTCTGGCGGCGTGGACGTCGTCTCCGCCGGCGATGCCGAGGGCTCTCCGACCTGTACTCTCGAACGCCCCAGAAGGAGGGTGGGCGTCGGGGGTGGTCCCAGCCTCGTTGCTGTCGGTGACGTCATGCCCCCCTGCTCCGGTTGTGGTGGAAGGGGTACCCCTGAGGAGGTTTCCGTCTGGGACGGTATCGGTCTAACCTGTGATGTCGGCGGTGTAGATCGCTCCCCTTCTTGTTGCGGAGGAGCGGCGTCGGATGTTTGCCTGTTGGCTCGCTCGCCCGTCGTAGCTGCTGCCCGGGTGCGTGCCCTCGTCCTCGTAGAGATGCGTCCTTCCGTATGTGCTCCGTTCTCGGTGCTGTTGCAGTCACCCCCCTCCTCGACCCTCCCTCGTCTCCTGCGCGGTCTGCGAATCTCCTGCCTCGCCTCCCTCCTAACAGGGTCCACGTCCATGGGGTCACTATTCTCTAGGCGTCTCTGACCAGATGTTGCTCCCGGAGAGGGGTGGGGGGTTGACTCGGCCTGGACCCAGCGCCACCGGGGTCCTGAGAGCCTGGTGTTGCGCCCGGTGGTAGAGAGGGAAGCCTTCTTAATCCGCCGTTATTGACCCTATCAGCCAGAGGCGCCCTGTTTTCTAACTGGCCTCATGATTGTGTGAACCCACTGTGATATCGCATTCGAGCGACATATTCTGCCGCACGACGGGTGTCTTGGGAACCCGGGGCTGCCCTCTCGGGCAATGAAGGGGGGACCACGTCGCTCACCCCCTCGTTTTCTGCCGGTTCCCTCTCGCCCCCTCGGCCACTCCCGGGGAGGGCCTGGGTCTGACCCCTCCATCCCCTTACCCCGGCCCCGGCGGAACGATCTGGGTGCCTCGAGCCCGACTCCGTTCCCGGTGGCAAGGGGGGGGCATGGCTCCCGTCCACTTCCATGGGTGAGGGTTCTCCATGCTGAGTGGTTCTTCTTTCGTCGCTGTGGGATCTTCCCGACAGGCCGCCGTTCCTGATGAGCCCGTTTCCAAGGGTGAGGTGTCTGGACCTCCAACCCGTCTTCCCCCTGCGTGTTCGGTTGCGACAGCTCTGCCTAGGATACCCCCCCCCCCCTCCCGCCCCTACTTTCTGTCTGTGACCCTTGCCCTGTCGTCACCCTATGTGAGGTCTCTTGTCGGTTTTGAAGGGTGGCATTTCCGGTGTTTAGCTGCCTGCTTCCTACTGCAAGCACCTGGCCTGTCGCCAATCGGTGCCCCAGCGTCCCTCCTGCTGTACTACTACCCCTCATTTGTACCATGGCTAAGCTTCCCGAGAGAGCAAAATTCCTGTCTGACCGCCCCGTGCATTGGACCCTAGCGGTTGCTGCTTCTCCGTGGCACTATTATTTTTATTATTATAGTATGCTTGCCATCCGACAATGTGTAGTGCTATTCCAAAAACCACTGAGGAACAGACAGTGAAGAACTCTCCAGAACAAAAGCGCAGCAGTATCTTACGACAAATCAAAACCGATGTGACGCTCATTCATGAAGACTATACCACAACCAGCATCACTCCACCTCGCCGACCACAAAACGACCACTCCCCTCCTTGAGCACTCCCTAGGAAGCATCTACCAAAAACCCGCTGTTCATAAAAATGGCTGGTTTATAACTGCTACGCGCATGTTTGGACGCGCAGAAGGCCGTGCGGTGTTGCTGGTCTACACTGCTATCGGCAGTACCTAGGAGAGAGTCCCTGGCGTCTTGCTCTCTCTGTAACTCTTCCACTTTATTCTCCAACCCTTCCCCCTACATACTACTACTACAACTACCACTACTGCCCGTACCCCTGGCCCTGCCACCTCCAACCGCAAGGGTCCAGTCCTCCTTCCCAAGCACTCCCGAAGAAGCATTTACCAAAAACCCGCTGTCCATATTGATACCAGGTAGTTGGTTTATAACTGCTGCACGCATGCTTCAATATTAATACCAGGTATTAATTAAAATCGTACCAGGTAGTCAAACTCGATCAGTGTGTATACGTCGTGTGTGGGGTGTGTGTTGTATGTTAACCCTGTGTGTGCATGTTTGTGTGGGGTGTGGGGTGTGTGTTGTATGATGTGTGCGCATGTCCGTTCGTGTTTGCGTATAATTTGGTCTATGTATAGACCCATCGATACCCATCCAGTATAAATAACCACACACCCAGTCTCCTTGCTGGAGAGAGTATTAATAGTACTGCTGTTCTTGTTAACACTTACTTGTGGTGAGTATATAATACCACACAGCGACTGTAGCTAGGTATGTATATATTATCTTATCGTAGCTGTGCTTTGTTGTTTCACAACTAACTACGCGGAAGATTACTATGTTTACCTGGCATAGTCGGTAGACTACACGACGAGAGACAGAGACAATGCTCTCGCTCTCGCGTACACATCGCATACAACAGAAAGGAGATGAGCCAATCCAAAATGTAAAAAAAATACACTGATTAGATGATGAAAAAATGGACGCACTGCGGTATAGTTACTGTAGCATTATTATTAATAGTATAGAGAAGTCATTTCGTCTCGTACGATGCTATTAATATCAGCAATTATTTTGTACACTACAGTAGTAATACACTACAGTAGTAATACACTAGTAATAGTAGGCACGAAAACGGGTGGTGGTAGTTTTCGTACCAGATACGTAACGATAGGAAACTTCTATGTACTTCTGTCACCTGTGCTTTTGCTTAAAATGTGTTCAGATGGTTGCCTACTGTCAAGAAATCTTGCGCTTGAAGCCGAAAAATATAGGGTGTGACCAAACAAAGCATCTATCTGATTCAGCCTTCCCAAGGTTGCCAAAGCCTTTTAGGGCAAACTGCTATCCCGTGTTGGGGACAAAGAACTCTAAGTCTAGTCTGTCCCCAAAACGGGACTGCAATCTGCCCCAAAAAGGTTATCAAATACTGCAACAGGCTTTGGTCACAACGCCTCCCCCCCCCTCCTCCCCCCTCCCACCCCCCTCTCCCCCCACCCCCACCCTCAACCCTACTCTCACCCCCCCCCACACACACCCCACACTGTATAGCCTACCCCCCCCCCCCCCCGCGCAATGACTGTACCGGCGAAAGATGATCGGTATCCGGCAGACGGAGCAAATCGGGGGCTCTTTTCCTACGGTTGCTACCTTGTTACGGGGTCCGACAAAATGTTGTAGAGCTGTCGCTAGGACCTCTATTAATAGCAGCAGGATATTTGTAACTGTCGTCACATTGTGTGGGTTGCTGGACTCTCGACTAGTCACACACAGAAAGACCGGTCCTCGATGCAATACCTGGTATGTCAGTATGTTAGTATCTTAGTATCTTGGTACCGTGACGCCGTACGGCGGGCGTAACAGGCAACTCCAAAGTTATCTCTACTATTTTTGGCGCCGTCAATATTACTGTAAAAGCTACTAACACTCAATTAAGTAGCGTTCGCTCGCAACATGTGACGCATGCCGATTCCCTGCTGCGTTTGTTGCTCCAACGCCCTTACTTAGCTCCTCTTTGCGCTGTGCTTCTGTGTATCCCATCCCGGTTGAGCTAGCTTGCCCGCGGCGGTGATATTGCGAGTCCCTTTAATCTCCTCGGGACTTGAGGGGGGAAATTATCGAAAAAAGTGGCGATTTGCAATGTTATGCACCAGCTATGAGATCATCAAACCCAAAGCACTAATTTTGCGTTATGAGTTCCTTCGTCACGGCCATTTGTTCTGCAGTGACTAGCGTTATAAACGGAGCATGCTTGTTCTGCAGTGACTAGCGTTATAAACGGAGCATGCTTGTTCTGCAGTGACTAGCGTTATAAACGGAGCATGCTCAGCAATGACAGAACGATATCAATCTCCCCCCCAGCCTTTTATGCTGTGTGCTGTATGCACAAACTTCTCCTGGTGTGCCGGCGCAAACGGGGCTTCTGTGTGTTGGTCAATATCGATGGTACAGTACAGTACAGTACAGTACAGTACAGTACAGTACAGTACAGTACAGTACAGTACAGTACAGTACAGTACAGTACAGTACAGTACAGTACAGTACAGTACAGTACAGTACAGTACAGTACAGTGCAGTAGTTTTACAGTACAGTACAGTACAGTGCAGTAGTTTTACAGTACAGTGCAGTACAGTGCAGTAGTTTTACAGTACAGTACAGTACACTACAGTAGTTTTACAGTACAGCGTCGCCCAAACGAAGCGGCCCGAGCTGGTGGGGTAGGGGACGAACCCGGGCTACGCTACGAAGAGATATTGATATAGTGATGGCCGACATGCACGCAGCGTGATACTACAGCAGTAATGGTAGAGTATCGTCGGTAGTGTGATACTGCACTGCAGAAGACAGTTGATCATAACCGCACCTTTTTTTTTTCCTGAACGTGGCAGTGTAGTGCGTGCCCAAAGGGTCCACAACATGTCCGGGCCGATCTCCCTGGGGCAAATCTTCCCTCTCTTGCACGACTTTGAGGGCTTGGAAGCAGTTCCTCGTGGGATCAAGGTATGAGCGTAGGCCCAACTCAACCCTCGTCCTATCCCGAACCTGAACCCGAAGCCTAAGCCTAAGCCTAAGCCTAAGCCTAAGCCTAAGCCTGATTATCACCCTTACCCACACTCAAAATTGCCCAAAGCTGTCTAGAAACGCGGCTGCGCCGCTTTCTCATCGATGGGAGTGTTTCCGTGCTGCGAATCTCAATTCCGACGTGCGGACTACGATTTTCCCTCACGGCCTATAAAAAGGAGTAGATACTGCCCAGAAATTTCCGTCCGGGTATTTTTTTCGAACTGCTGGATACTGTTGGCTTGGAGGAGGGTTTTGAAGTGGCCTTGCCTAACCACTGATCCCACCGCTCTGGCTGGTGAGACCGTTGGTGGCGTGGTGCCACGGGGGAATCCGCCAGCAGCGGTACGTGAAAGCACGAGTCGGTACCGGCGATATCGAGTTGTTGGGGCACAAACTCCTCCCATGGAAAAATCTTTGGTGGCGGCGGCGGCGGCGGCGGTCACTCCTTGCCCCGACCAACCACCTCGGTGGAAGAGGCGGTTGCCTTGCGCCGCCCGCCCTGCCTTGCTGGGGGGAAATTGCGTTCGCCCTCGAGCCGCCCTGCCCCGCCACCCCCCTCCTCGTCCGTGTATTTGTATACGCTGACGGCCCGTAGCACGGCCCGGCAGACGCCTCCTCCGGCCGGGAAAGTTGGCTGGTCTTAGAAAGATACTCTGATCTAGGCTGGTGGATGAAAGCGAAGCCTTGTCCGCCCTCTCAGTGTTTCGCATCCGATCAAGAGTGGCAAAAGGCGCGACGCGATGGAACGGCAGTGCCGATGGTGAGGAGCCTCTTTGGAGTGCAGTCCTCGAGGAGCATGCCACCAAGCTATCGGCGCCGGCTCATGGCCGAGGAGGCCTGGCCGTCCTTGGGCTACTGTAGCTGTCTACGGCCGATGACCACCACAACGCGGTGCAGGATGCAGTCCTGGCTCAATCTTGTGGTGCGTGATGCCAAAATTAGAGTATATAGGGCACCTGCGATACGATGCAGCAAGTAGGTACGACCAGGTTCCTAGGCCCCCTCCACGGCTGCATCTGGCTGTGGGCGGTCGGTCATCGGGTCTCTCGATAAGGTCCAAGGGGCATCGCGTTGCGGAGGTCTACGTGCTCACCCCCAAGGGTCGCATGCGTCCCGTTGAAGTACGGAGGACCTCCCACGGTAGCCGGCGAACCACACGAACACAACCTCCGGGAGCGCAGGCGGCGCTTTGCCCGTTGGCTCTTTGAACGCGCTCCACCTTGCCTTGAAGCTCTCACTGAACGGCAAGAAGACCGACTGCCGGGCAGATGGTGTTGTTTATGGACATGCGCGCTGTTTATGAACACGGGCGCACCAACCGCGATAAGGAGTTTGAGCTGCAAACCCTGGATCGAACGGCGCTCGCGCATGAAAATTCTGGTTGGTTGAGGAACTCGCTGATTTACGCGACGGGCGTCACCAGGGTTTGCAGTCGCTCCCAGTTCCAGGCGTGAGTAGTTTGCAGTTGCCGTGTTTGTGGGGGGCAAATAAATAATCAGAGCCGCGCTGCGGTAGTCATTTCAGCGTTGGAGCCCACACATTGATCACGGACGGGGCTCCCCCCTCAGGCCGTCAAGGTCTGGCCATCGCTGAGCTAGGCTACCCAGTGTACGGCAATTGTATCCGATGTGCGTTTGCAATTTATACTATTAAATATTATGCGTTACGATACTACTGTAAGCCTGTTGGACTGACTGGGTGTCGGGCTTAGCTTACTACTGTATTAGTCTGAAAAGTCGGCCAGTTGTTTGGTGGGGTACAGAGCTTCTCAAACGAGATGAGTTCAACGCAGGTGTTGAGGTCACACCACGTCCTCAGGCCTTCAGCCGTGTGCCCAGCAGGGTCTGGCTTGCCAGCCCACATCGCTGCGGCGCCCACCGGCATCAATTTAGCATTGGGATCTCCCACGAGAATGAGGTCGAGCCCGCCGAGTAGCCCCGATATGCGCTTGTGTTCTCGTGCGGCGTTCGCCCCTACACGGCCTGTGGCGCCGAAATACACGTTCATGAAGCCGAGAAGGTTCTGGGGTGTGTGGCTGTGATTGACATGTCGTCGAGGAGGATGGAGTCCACCCGTCTCATCCGCCGCTCAAGATCCTGCAAAGCCGACCCCCCTAGCGTGCTCCCGTCGGCGCCTCGAAATACGTGCTCTGTTTCGGACGGGAAACTTGACGCCGCAGTGGACGGTCTGCGGTTGGAGAAATGGACAAACGGAAGGCGGTTCGGCTCGTCGTCCACGAGCCCACCCCACCCACCCACGCTCATGCACGGCGCCCGTCCAAGGTCAGAACCGGACCAGGTTGTTCCGGCAGCAGCAACAGCAGTAATAGTAATAGTAGCAGTTGTTGTTATTGTTGTTGTAGTAGTCTTAATAGTGCGGGCCGTTGGGGTTGCTCTATAAGAAAGAGTTCAAAATAATGACGCAGGTTTAGCGGGAATGGGCAATCAGTAGGGCTTGTCATTCGGCCGTATTTATTTCGCGGCTAGTGGTTAGTTGGGTGGCAAAGTAAGCCGACTGACTGGCATACTGCGTAGACAGAAACACGTACGAGGTGGTTCACGCATTTCACCCTAAATTTCGTCAGCTACAAATGCCGCATGCCATAGCAGCTCAAATGCCACATATCGGGTATCATATAAGTACTGACCGCCATGAACAGTGGAAAACGGTGGCATAATCAGTGTTCGTTTAAGGATCAAGGACCGGCGCTACCGCCGAAAATCTGACCCGACCAAGCACATGCATGCCTTCAAAAAAATAAAAAAATAAAACTGTCAGGCGTTTCCGTTTGAATATATATTTTATTTTCCCAGGCGTTTCCGTTTGAATATATTTTGTATTTTCCCATTTTTTTTCTAGACGAGCCGCTTCCAGGTGGTCCAAGGCATGTTTGTACAAAGTTTCACGCGAAAAAAACGAAGATCTGACAGCGTATGATCAGCATTTCAGGAAGTAATATTTTACGCCAGAAAATCCCTCCTGTGTGTGTAGCTGGCCAGCAGATGCTGGGCCATATGAATGGGGTATTCTGAGGTTATATTCTAAGGTTATATACGCACCTTCCGAGAACCTTCGCCGGGCGCAGACGGGGCGAGGCGCCGCTCGATGCCCCTCGTCGAGCCATGGTCCGACTCGCTGGGGCGCGACCATGTTGAGCTTGTGCCGCGACTGCTGGTGCTGGTGGTGCTGCTGAGCTTTCCCCCCGGCAGCCTGAGCAGTGTACTGGCGCTGAAAGGCGTCAGGGCAGGGTACAGCCCACGCAGATAAAATCAGGACAGTCAATCCACGTCACGTCGAGTCAAAGACAAGACACGTTACTCCCAGGACTATACAAAACTAAAAAAGTTGAGGACGCCCAAATCGATTGATATTGAAAGTAATAAATTCCGAGGCGGTGCCAGAGTTTGCACGTTTACCGCACAAACTTTAAAGGTCCAATGCCCACGCCGTTTTTAAAAGATGAACCCTATTTTGTTTGCACACGTGTTCTATACGTATGCCCCTGCCGAACCATTGACGAATGGGTGTGTTTGTTTTTTTCGTTGACGAAGTTTTGTGATCGCTTAGGTCTCTCAAAAAAACAAACGAAAACTATCTGTCGGAAAATAATACAAATAACCAACCGTTATCGGGTCGGCAGAGGCTCATAGAACATACCAGATATGTGCCAAATTTCAGGGGCCATCTCCCGAAAACGGCGTGGACATGGGGTTCTCAAGAAATATGGGACGGTACGCTCTAACCAGCCTGTATCAGATACAAGGGTACATAACTCCGCAACAGTACCGTGCGCAACAAACTGTAATACCTAATCACCAAGCACCTTGTCAACGACATCCAGTCAGCCACCTCACAGCCCTATATATAGCAATGTGCCTATTAAGATGATCCCCCTTGTTTAAGCAAAAGTTGTTGCTTAACTGCTTAACTGAGCGAACACCATGCTTCTGATTTCCTCCCCGGAGGGTGGCCCAATCCTCTTATTACACGCCTATCGTAAAACATCCAAGATAGCGCATCCCATGAGGCGAATTTTCAATCTGTTTTTCTCGCAATCGGTCGAACTCACAGCTGACGTATTTCATGTTTTTTTTTAATCGGGCAGGGTTCAAAGTCAAACGCCGAGCGATGCGTGTGTGGAAAGATATGAACGAGATCTAGCCAAAGTAATCCTTTTGGCCGTGCGCGCCCCTCTAGGTTTGGAGAAAATATCTCGGAAGTTCGTCCGAGGGGGTGTGCTATCTTAGCACCCGTGTGATACAGCAGTAATAATAGTGGTACAGGGCATGTACCCTCTTCCATCCTCCTACCGGTGTGTAGCGTGAGCCTATAGGCAAACACTAGCTTGACATCACCTTTACCCCTTGACGGCGGAGGCTCAGCCTATACGAGCACAGTACCGGAATTATTATGACCTCACTTTTTTAGCGCACTTTACTAAATAAAGCACTGGCATAGGCTAGTACCAGTAGTACACCATGATACAGACAAAAATATCTTTCTCTAGTACACCATGTATTATTACAGTATTGCACCATGTCTCGCTGTAATACAACACCAACACCATGTTATTCGTCATTCTCCACAGGCTAGCTGGGGTCGATTCGAGAAAAAGCTGTAATGCGCTTGACTGCGATTGAATCATGTTGTGTCATGCCTTACAGCCCTACGTCCACGGTGGATGGATAGGGCCTAACCCCTTGTTGTGACTTTTGGGGGCAATTTGGGGGCAATTCGGGAACAAACTATTCGGACATATGGTTGTCTACATATTGTAGTAGTGAAACTTTAGCACCGTGAATCTTTCTTCGGCACCATGAATATTTCTTCAGCATCATGGATCCATATTTAGCACCATGGACCACTAGCACGATGGATATTTTGCATTCTTTCGGGGGAGTGAATAGGACCTACCGTAAACAAAAAACTACATATTTACCTATTTTTACGAACAATATTTGGTCCTACTTACTATGGTCCGCCGTAGTAGCAGCATGACGCCGTTGGCTAGAAGCGGTGACTGACTAACTTACTATTCATAGACTACAAAGAGATTACGTGCCCGCAGTTTTCCAAAAGCTAGCTCTTAGACCGAGTAGAGCGAATAGACCGCGTCGAGTGAGTGCCAAAAGAAGGGTATTGGTAACAATAGCAGAATTTTCTCTCACAAGCGCCGAGGCGTCAAACCACCCCCCTTCCCTGCCCTTGCCGTGCTCGTTAGAGACACAAACGTATACTATAATCAAGACAATAAACCCCCTGGGAGGAATATCCGAGTTGAAGTACTCCAAAAGTCCTCCAAAAGTCCTCTCCAAAGCATGCCTCAAGGGGGGTACAGACAACGAAAACCCTGGCTTTAACCCTGGCTTTAGGAAGATTTTGTCGAGATATTTCCATAGACTGTTGTATCGCCCGGCACTTTCACTTTTCCCGTTGCTTGAAAAGCAGCCTGGAAATCCATCCGTGGCGAGAAAAAACAGCCTGGAGTATCGCCCGAGGGCTGTGGTATCTTACTGTATGTAAGTCATACCTGGTAAGTCATACCAGGTACCAGGTATACGGTATACGGTACCTGTAGGGCTATTTTAGTCACTCCCTTCCCTGGCCTTGTCTTGTTTTGTAAAATGAACCACAGCTCGGACAGATCATGATTTATTCATCTGGTGCATCAGATCTATCTTTATACAGCACATCATCTACTCTACTTCCTCACCTGTCGTTGGGAGAGGTTGCGCATGGTCTGCATAGTACAAATACAACCCAGAAAAAATGTCCTATTAATAGATTATGCGATTCCCACCCGGCAACATGAGCTAGATCATAAAAGCTCGGGAATAGATATATCTGCCTTAAAATACCTAGATCATGAACTGTGGGAATAGATGATCTGTAGATGATCTATCTGTCCGAGGTGTGCAGTGCAGCTGCTGACATAGCCCAACAACAAATCGGTTCGAAAGGGCATGCCTACAAGTCTACCCCCCCCGCCATGAACGGCGCAATGCGCTCATCCGCCGTCTCTGCTTGGCCAATCACAATGCGAGGTCTGACGCAGTCTCGCACGGTGTTATAGAGTGCCCTATCTTCCGACAGCCATTGAGGCGCATCGATGTCGCTTGTCCTCGACGGGTCCACCCTCGGCTGCTGGACGTCAACCTTGACCAGGTTTTTCGATCCTTGCGCAAGCAGGAAGTTAAACAGAGCCCGCCCGTTCTTCCAACCAGGTTTGCACGAAAAAATAGCGGCGCATGGGAGGGAGGGGGGCGGTGGCGGGAGTGGGAAGGGTGGGGTGTGTGCTCGATATCATGCATGGCCGTAGTCGTAAGCCTATAGACCATCGCATCCCTGCAACGCCGGGACGGAGCACGTCGAGTTTTCACCGACCAGGAGACATTGCTTGCACCAAGCGTGACGCGCGGTGGGGTGTTCAGCGGGTCGCATGAACGGTGAGTTGCATCCATCCTACCAAGAACCGCTTGTGAGAAGGCCTTGCACATGGATGACAGCTTCAATGACATGAGTTGATATGTTTTCCGGTGTGGCCCCCTTTCGAGAGAGCACTGGGGGGGCATCGAATTATCTACCGCTCGACGTGAGCAGCAAGTCAGACGGAGACAGCCCGTTCTTCCGAGTGAGGTTCCGCGTGAACAGAGCGACGCAAGGGGCGGGAGGGCTGTTTTGCTTTTATCTCTGCCTCTTAACGTCAGTTCTATAAGCGAAAACGGTAAGTGTGTGGGTAGGAGGGGGGAGATATGAACTCGATCTCATGCATGGCCGTAGTTGTATGACCATAGACCCTTGCATCCCTACAATGCCGGGACGGAGCACGTAGGTGGGGGGGGGGGCATACTCAGTTGTTGCTTACCTCAGTCATTGGACCATTGAGGGGTTGAAGTTATATCTACCGCTCGATGTCAGCTTTACAAACAAGAAAAAACAAGGAAATCAACGTTGGACAGCTTTTTCGATCCCTACGCGAGCAGCAAGTTACACATAGCCCTTCCGCTCTTCCAAGCGGGCTTACACGGAAAATAGCGGCGTAGGGGGAGGGGGTGTACTCGATAGGAACGATTTACTCCATATCATGCATGGCCGAAGTTGTATGACCATAGACCCTCGCATGCCTACAATGCCGGGACGAAGCACGTCGAGTTTTAACTGACCAGGCAGACATTGCTTGCACCAAGCGCGATGCGCCGTGAGGTGTCCGGCGAGTCGCATGAACGGTGAGCTGTATCCTACCAAGAACCGCTTGTGAGGCAAACTCGCATATGAATGACAGCTTCAATGACTTAATTTAACTTCCGGTGTAGGCACTTGCCGAGACAGCAATCGGAGGGGGGGGGGGGTAAGCTTTCTCGACCGCTCGACGTCACCTTTACAAGCCGAGAACAGGATCGACTGCATTCAAATC
Organism: Nereocystis luetkeana; assembly: GCA_031213475.1. Classification (NCBI taxonomy): domain Eukaryota; class Phaeophyceae; order Laminariales; family Laminariaceae; genus Nereocystis; species Nereocystis luetkeana. Next base: position 389,753 of record JARUPZ010000017.1, on the reverse strand, counting down.
GATACATGATCGCTTGAATTTCGAGTGAAATCGAATCAAGTGGTGCGATTGGATGGGATGAATCGGATGCGGTTCACAGCCCTGGAAAATATGCGCGCAGTGACCGAGAGCCGTGGGAGAGCGGAAGGCTGCATATGCGATGGTAGGAGGACAAATACAGGATGACGGTACTACCAAGTGCGGGTTAGCGTGTCGTGCGCAAAGTTTGATGGTGTAAGTCGAGCTGCAAATAGGCGCACGAGTTCCAAAAATATAACATTCCCCGGTGGTATACTGGGGTACTCTACTGTAGAACGGAAATTCGTTTCGTGACCACTACATGCAGAACTTGGTATCGGTGCCAATATTTTTCTACATATTGACCAAGAACAAGTGCTTGAAACACAAAGATAATAATAACAACTTCGACTCGTAACTTTTCCGATGCTTCCGCGAATGTTCTTAACGCCGGGCATGCCTTGACACAAACAAATAATTCCCGTTGATACTATCCATACCTTACAGTTAATACGTACCTGGTACGAAGTATACATTTGACTGTAAGTATATGTACCTGGATTCGCATCGTGACTGCCTGCGCCGACTCCACAGCCTTGTGCACTGGTTTGCGAATCCAACGGCTACAAATATGGAACGGATCCATAGGCACAGAGGAAATTAACTACTACTGTAGTAGGAACTGCTGTGGGTGTTCCACTAGCCTATATCCTAGCTGGTGTTGGTTTACGAATCCAACGGGTACAACTGGAACGGGTCTATTTGCAAGGTAATACATTGCCTGCGGGCGCCCCTGTTGCTTGTATACACGCGCGCTGGAGATATTATGAATGGTTATGAAAAAGTGCGTCTAGATACTACCAGGTACAGCAATAATTGGTGGGGAGGGGGGTGCCCTCGTTACCAAATCTGCGAGAATCACCGAGCTAAAAAAAAATCGTTTTGTTGGCTATGTATAGCACCACCTACGTAGGCTAGAGGGTAGTACTATATAACGAACAGGCCCACTAGACTACGCCTACATGTTGGCTTAAGTTACGAATCGAACGGATACAATTGTGGTACGACGCGTGGTACGATTGGAGATGCTTACCGTAAGTTGCCTGATAGTATTTTTTGGGCGTTGCTTAGTAAGGAAGTCTTTCTGACTGACGGGGTTTGCCTCTGCTTATAACCCCGCCGTATCGCTGGTTAGAAAGCAATACCGTTCGTTGGAGTCCTATTCGTGTTTTCGTAGTTGTTCGTTGTACTGTATACCTACGGCGTGGGATTTCTCATCGGGCTGACCCCTGTTTTTGGGACCCTGAGAAACGATCAAAACAACGACAACTTTGGTGTCACTAACCGTCTACGATAGGAACCGCGCCAGCGTCCAGCAGTCAGTACGGGTAGGACCATGTTGCCCCCGTACCTTGCCACTCCTTGCGTTCAACCATTGGAAATCAAAACCCAGTTTATACCATCCCCCAACCACGCAGTGGCCGTTGTGGTAATCGTTACCTGGTATTTTTTATCGTCAATTTTGCCGTCTGAAGTCCCAAGGGGGTCAATGGTTGATTTCGTTATTTCGTTTTGGGCCTACTGCAGGTGTGTAGCTCCAATACGTACTATAATCAGGTGAGGAGCCTCATGAGTTTTTGGCGCTATATATACACCATACCCCTACCGCAAGGCGTCTCGAAGTAGTGCACTGCTGTAACATAAATTGGATCAATTCATATAGCAGGGATTCAATACCTGTGGATGCTCCAGCGCGCCATTGTGAGCGCAAAAAACCAAGCTGGTGAGTTGGGGACAATTGCTGACGACAAACTGCACCGTGGCAGGCTTCGCCTCGCACTGGTCCACGGTCAGCGATGTCACGCGCCCCATAATCGGTGATATAGTCTGCCCAGCGAATCACGTAGCGACACAGGAGTGACAGAGGAGTGCGCGAAGAGGGTCAGAGGGGGAGCACAAGTCTGTTTATTTTGGCCTCGTCAGAAGCGTAAACCTTAACCGCTTTGGGATTATCATGCTTCATGCTTTAGAGGCTGGTCGTCAGGGGGCATCCGGGGTACATCCCTGGTTTGCTAGGTGGATGTGGATCTTGGGGTAAGACGAACGTTGCTACTTGCTGCTGTAGAACTTTGCCCACAGCAGTCACTCTGTCCTCGTTTGAGTTCCAGCAGACTGTCACGCTGGTTGGTAATGTATGTCTATCTTTCACTCATGTTGACGAGGATGATCATCTCACCCATGTACTTCAGAGATGCTGGCCCTGGATTGAGCGTGGTCACCCGGTTTGTCCTAACATATTACACTGTCGGCCACAATGAGCAGCCCGGCGCTGGTGGGTGAGGGGACGATACGATACGCCTAGTACTGCATAGATCGTTTACCCTATTTATGAACAATTTCAATACTTTGTCTGAGACCGTGCTACTCAAGGAGTTGGTGGTTGTGCCTGGGCTCCAAAAGGGCTAACCTTTTCCACCTCGGACAGATCATCTACAGATAGATCATGATCTATCCGTAAACAGCAGTAGATGATCTAGTTCGTCACCGGCCGTTGTGAGAGGTTGCGCAGGATCTGCCTCGTACTACAGAACAGATCCGACAGATCCAACCCAGGAAACATGCGCTATGTAGATCTTGCGGATTACCTGATACCAGGTATACCGTGCGGGTCCCACCCGGCAACATGAGCCAGGTCATACTACTGTACTGTAGATCGGGAATATATTTGCCTTGAAAGGCATATCTAGATGATGAAGTAGGAGTAGGTGATCTGTCCAAGGTGTGTAACCTTTCGAAGTGCACCTCATGTTTTGGGGGACGTTTTGCTTGCAATTATAATGAGATAATCTTCGCAGTAGGAAAAGGTCAAGAGTACAATATCGTCCCCTCCAACAAAAACATTGATTTCTAGCACTATTGTTGGCAAGCGGGAATGTATTGGAAATACGTAGGCAGTTTTTGTGTGAGGCTTAGGTGTTCAAGTGAGGAAGCTATAACGTTTCGTTGCAGCCCTATTTACCGTACAGCAGTAGCATGCGTTAGCTTAGAGTATGGCTTACCTTCAGGCAGTGGTCGTTGACGCGAGAGACTTTGGTGAGGATGAGCGTCTGCAGCTGCGGACACGAGGACGCATCCAGTACACAGCGCAGCCCAGTAGCCCCGATATTGATCTGCGTACAAAACACCAGTAGTATTGATGGAAGTCGGCACATAACGATCGTCAGTTGTTGTTGTTGTTGTTGTTGCTGTTGTTGTCCTTGTTGTCCTTGTTGTTGAGTTGGTGGTGGTGGTGCTTGTTGGTGTTGTTGTTATTGCTGCTGTTTCACATAAACTCGTGATCGAGATAATCTAGTTATTGGACGCAAGACAGGCTCAACTAATTATGGAACGAAATACAAACGCAGTAAAATAGAGAACACATACCAGGTATACCCATGTTATGCCTAGAGTTCTAGACCTACACCTGTACCTATTCTGATAGACTGTATATGCCAGTCCACAAGTACGAACTGGCAATCAAAGTTGCCGGGCAGACTGGTTTGAAAAAAAAAACATTCGAAAAAAAGGAGGAACGAGGGGCGAGGAGGCAGGGGGGTGGGGGGATGTCTGCGGTGATAATTACCGTAGACCACTACCACACGGGTGGTAACATAACACACCCCCTGGAATGAACTTTGTACTCGTAGCCGGTCAGATCCGAGGCAAGGAGAGCAGACACAAGGAAAATAGTGGCGTTGGGAAGACCTCGTCCAGATATTTCCAAAAGAGGCGTCACTCGGTGTTTGCACTACAGTAGTAGTAACTGCTGTCTGTCCCCGTTGTCGAGAAACGCCCGCTTGGAAACCCCTCCAAGGGGTGTGGTATTTTGAGTGTTACCAGTACACCGTATACCGGTACAGACTGTATACCTACCAGGTATGACCGGGCGTGACGTTGATCAAAGGACTTTTAAAACCTCACCACCCACTGGGGTATTTCGATATCGCAAACGTTCCGCAGCTCTAACAGATCAGGATATAGATTCTACTATACATACAAGTATATACAAGTACATCAGATGGATCCTACATCAGTCGATATGATACATATGTTGTGCAGGATCTGTGCATATGTATCGTACAGGTAAACCAGATCAAACCGTAGAAACGTGTGCTAGATCTCTATGAATATATATCATACAGCTCCCACCCGGCAACATGAGCTTGAACCACACGGGTCAGGCATTTGTCTGCTCCAGCTTATCTAGATGCTAAAGTGTGAATACGGTGTACCTGATGTCTCTCGGCTCTCCGATGTTTGAAACGTGCTTTAATACTGTTAAAACGGAGGTTGCGTCGAACATGACGCCCTTGCCGGTATTGGCCTCGGCTACGTAGGGGGGGGGCGGGGCTAAACCAGTTTCAAACAGGTCATTGTGTCCTCCTCGAAACTCCGCACGCTTGCACGACGAGAGCGTAGAAAACAAAGTCATGCTTTCAAGCCAGGCTTTCGTTTTTTAGCTCTAGGCAATGAACATACCTTGTCAACCAAAGAAAGTACTTCCAGCTTGGGTGCTCCCAATGTAGTGAAGGCTTTCATGCCCAAATCGGTCGGGTATTCGCCGATCCTAACCCCCCTCCGGTTGGACCTGCAGCAACAGCAACAGCAGCAGCAGCAACCGCATCAGTAACAGCAACAGTAGCAACAATCGGAACAGCAGCAGCAGCAACAACAGCAGCATTAGCACCAGCAGTAGCAGCAGTAGCAGCAGCAGCAGGAGATATATCACAGGGAGAAAAATTCAGCCATGATCGGCCAGAAAAGAACGGCAGTTGACGACAATCTACACTAGGTCTAATATATACCGTAGCACCATCATTCACCGCCGTCAATCAATATGATCGCATCCCTTTGACAACTTGATGTGCAATGCGGGATAACTGATAGAGGACACAGTCAGCTCACCCCTTGCTGCTTACAATATATGTGAGGGTGTAACTCCCCCCCCCGACCAAATATCCCGTGAAAGAAGCACGATCAGTATTAATAGGGCCTTGAGTTGTCTAACTATAGATCGTCGGCTGCAGTTGTTACTACAGGTATTGCACTCACTTGGGCGCGGCAATTTGAGTGTAGTATTTGCACCTGGCTGGCGCGTTTGTGGCTGCAAGTGTGTTTATTATTTATAAAATTGATAACAAATTAAGTCGGTTACTTGGCTTAGTTCACTAGCCAACTGAAAGACCCTATGATATTTTTAACTAAAGCCCACCTGGTGCCGATGTGGAGGCTGCGAAGCTGCCGGCAGCCTTTCAGCAGCAGCTTCAAGCCCTTGTTAGACGCGTCCATTTCCAATGCCAAGTGGAGCACTCCTGCGTATAGAACGACAAGCACGTCCCGGCGACGAACGCCGCGAGATGCAAACCCCGCGACCGACGAGCGCCGTAAAACGCAAAAATGCGATTTTCGTGAAATCTAGCCCGTGGCCACAAGTGCGACTATGATATAATCATCACGTTCTCACATTGGCTGATTTACCTGAAATCTAGCCCAAGGCCACAATTACGACTATTTTATGATTATGATGTTTACACTCTAGACAATATAGATAATTCTTTGAAATCTGTCCCATGGCCACAAAGCTGCTATTAGTTTACTGCCCCCAGTATCTCATAGAACCAGCACCCACAATAGTTAATGATCCCATAATTTAGGCTGTGATCACGAAACAGACTACGGCACGGTAGGTGACGTCAAAACACGACCAGCAGCTATTATTGTAGTGTCGCCGAAACACAACTGCAAGTGTATGTGTTGCCATCAAAACACATGTAAACGACAGCACTCCATTCCTCACAACAGCAGCAACAGCAATAGCAAACAGGAACAGGAGCACCAGCACCACGATCCACCACCACAAACCCCACAACCACCACCAAGAGACAGCAACAACACCGTCCCTACCACCAACACCACCAACACCACCAACACCACCACCACCAAACGAACCTGGAAGGTTCTCTGCGATGAGCTCCTCCACCGCAGAATCGGGCTGCGGCAACCTCTCATCCTGCAGTGAGCACGTGATCCACGTGGTTGTATCAATGCGTAGAGACGTGTCGGGGGGGGTGGAGGGGGGTCAGGCATGGCTGTCATTCGCTCACTCGATGAGGTACTGGGGGTAACGGGCTATTCATTTCTAGTACCAGCGGGTTTTCTGCCACATGCTATATTTTAAAAGCTACTGGGGGCAGTGAACAATTGTTAGGTTTGTGGCCACGGGCTAGATTTCAGAAGAATGAGCAAGTGTGAAAGCGTCACCATCACCGTCACCATTACCACCATCAGCGTCATCATCCCGACCATCTTCATCATCATCACCACCAACACCACCACCATCATAATCATCATAATCATCATCATCGCCATCATCGTCGTCACTGTCATCATCCTCATCATTATTACCATCACCATCACCATCACCATCGACATCACCACCACTATCATAGCAATCATCGTCATCATCATCAACATCATCAACATCCTCATCATCGTTATCGTCGATACCACCATCATCAGCACCATTAGCCTCGTCAAAATCGCTGGAATCAACACCGTGTGTTCGTCACCCGTAATTTGATGTAAATCTTCCAAATACTTCGCTAGAACCGATCCACGCGACGCCTATCCAGACACCAGGCACGTTGCGCGTGTGCGTTCTTCAAATTTATCTCCACGAATAACTTCCAGACATTTCACAGACACCAATCCAAGCAAACATTAATGACACACAAGGCATGCCGCTTGCTCGCGCCCGCCCACCTCCACGCGACATTTCAAGACGTTTCGCGAGAACCACACCTAGCAGCATGCTAACGACAACAGGGCACGCCGCGCTGCAAAATTGTTGGTATTCGTCAAGCGTATCGTTACTAGCATATGTCCAAGAAAGTCTCCCAGATACCAAGCGGCGGAACCCGAAGCCCAGTAAAATAGGAACTGCTACAGCCTCCGAATGTTCGAAACCCCTGCATCGACACCCGTTCGTGGGAACCAATCTAAGCAACGCCTACAACACCAGGCACACCACACGCTTGTGTTTCATCACATCTATACACCACACGGAAGTATTCCCAGACATTTCGCTGGAATGAACTAACCCAGGAACGATTTGAGCCCTTTCGAATTACACCCACGTTTTAATTTAACAAACTTCTTGGGAATCGTGTGGGATAATGATCATAGTAAGATATAAGATATACCAGGTATAAAGCATGAAGGGCACCAGGGCACGACAACCCCGGCTCTTTGTGTCCGTCACCCGTACCCTCCAAAAATGCTTGTTGACATACCGACGACATTTTATCAATGACGGACGGCAACTAAACAAACGAAAAACGATCTAGATGATCTGCAGTAGATCCTAACCTGCTTTTTTTATAAGATGTGTTGTGCAGGGTCTGTACTATACAGATCTAACCCAGGAAATACGTGATAGATCGTTCCGGTTGAACGGTTCCCACCCGGCAACATGAGCTATATCACACAGATCAGGAACTACTTTCCCTGAAGGATCTTGATCATGAACTGCGGGAATCGATGATCTGTAGATGATCTGTCTGACGTGTGAACCGTTACTACTATAATACCCTAGCTTGTAGTGTGGACGGCAGTACGTTGGCTCATTTTTAGGCGGCGTACCGTCATCAGTAATAGACATATTTGGTACTCACCCACCTTGGCGAATGTATTCCGTTTGGGGCAATCTAAGCAACACCGTGACGATACCAGGCACACCGCGCGCTAGCCCTCGCAAAAGCATTCCAGGTGTTTTGCTGGGACCAGCCGAGGTAACGCCGAAAACCAGCATCCCCGGCGAAATTGAATTTCTCAGTTTTTCCCCGAAAAGTGACGTCACGACCTTGGATGACGTCACCGGTCAACCACGGATTTTCCGCCACGCAGAAAAAAACTGTGGGCACCACGTGAATGGTTAGCTATTGTTGACACAAGGGCATGCCGCATGTCGTGCCGCACGTTTGTTGGTATTCGCCAACTGCACCCACTCACCTCCACGTAAGTGTTCCAGAGGTTGAGCGTGGTGAGGTGTTTGCAGTGGTTGAAGAGGGTTACTAGCAGGTCGGGCCTGGACCCCATTGCGCCCAGGTTGAGCCCTCGCAGGTCCGCGGTCTTGAGTAGCGAGAATCGCGGCTGGTAGGGAACAGACGCGGCGGCACGCATCAGCAGGTACGTATACACTTCGTATGAATGAAAGAGGGAATCCTAAGGGCGATACAAATCGAGGTGATCGCCGGGAGGGGGGGGGGGTGTACTCGATAGGAGAGATGCACTCGATCTCATGTATGGCCGTAGTCGTATGCCCATAGACCCTCGCATCCCTACAATGCCGGGACGGAGCATGTCGGGTTTTCACCGACCAGGCAGACATTGCTTGCACCAATCGCGAAGCGCCGTGAGGTGTCTGGCGAGTCGCATGAAGGGTGAGCTGCATCCTACTAAAAACCACTTTTGAGGCGGACTTGCATATGGACGACAGCTTCAATGAGTTGATTTAATTTCCGGTGTAGGCATTTCCAGAGACAGTAATGGGAGTACTATGTAACTGCCTCTTGGGTGTCTTACCTTGAACACTACGTGATACGATCATTCCCACTTGTGCGAAGTAAAGGTGGGAGGGGGGGGGGGGGGAGAACGCCACGGCTTGTCCAGAAGGTTTGTGAGCTTAAAACAAAACTACTGCGAGTTGAGATGGAAAGAAAAAACGTTTTTCTGGCTGCAATCCTCACAGATAAGTAGACACCCTCAAGAGACGGATTTCGGTCAAGCGCATGAATGGACGACAGCAAACAATGCGGGCTGAGAGGGGAAGTAAACGTGATGGCATTTGTTTCCCTACAACTAAACAAGCAACAGCTCTTACAACAAAACAATTCGGACATCATCAGTAACGCTACCGCTACCCCCATTACCTGGAGAACAACGCTCCGAGCGAAGAAAAAGAGAGGCTGCTTGCTCATGATCGATTGCCGCCCCGACTTCATCGTGCGCCTGCCGATCACTTCCGCCCTTAGGTCTAGGGATTCCCAAGCCTCCGGCATGTCTACCAGGGGGCGCATCCTCTTACACGCCCGCTGAAGGGCGCACTTAGCCGTGGCGCACAGAAAAGGCCTACAGGGCGTCAGGAAACGAGATGTGGCCGTAGAATAGCGCGGTACCCGTAACAACAGCGCGGCGGGTCCGAGCACGGTGGCAACAAGGGAGGTGGTATGTATGGTATGATACGCGCAGGCAGAGCGGCAGAGCAACACCGACAGCGCAAAATCGAGGTCTATGCAGACCTCCAGCAAGCCGCTGGCGGGCAAGTAGTAGGTTCGCAAACCGCAAGCATCCCACACCGCCACACAGTCGGCCGGAATCTCTCCTTGCGCAGTGTGGGCGTAAAAACATCCTTGTGGAGACATTGAACAATGTAGCACATCACATGAATTATGGTTGGCGACACCTTGTTGGGTTTGCTATTATACATACATTGTTCAATGCCTCCACAAGGATTGTTCTACGCCCACATTGTGCAGGGGGGGGGGGGTCCCGGCCATCTGTGCATCGAAGCACCCTGTCTAGAAGCAGGGTTCTAGGTGGTATACATCACTTTACGGCTGCGTAAGGGCTAGGGGATCACAGAGCAGGTCGCAAAAATGAACGATGCCCTCTAGGGGCTTACAAAGAAGACTTCGACTGTTACATTATCGGAACGAGCAACCAAAATGTTAGAAGTCAATTCCGGTATCTTTCTTCGCAATCGGGCATTTATGAGAACACAAAAGCAGCATATAGGGCTTTGATTGGGCAGCAACTGTGGTAAAACACACTAGTTTTAGGCTCTTTACCCATTAAAACGCATGGGAATAATAAAAAAGGAGCAGAATGACTACTAAGCTAGGCCCAGATAGGTATTTCACCATGTGAGACTGACCGGACGATTCCGTTAAGCACCACCTCGGCAGACAGATCCATTATCGAGGCTCTTCTGCTTGCCCCCTTCCTAACAGAGCTGGCACGGTAAGGCGATTGGTATAACATACACAAAACGGCAACAGACGGAGGGTGGAGACAAGCGAAAAACAGCGAATCGAAAGTTCAATACAAACGGGGGCTTTAGGGGGAGGGGATTTGGGGCTGGGTAGGGGAGAGTGCACCCATGTCATGTTTGGCCGAAGTCGCACGACGATGGACCCTCGCATCCCTACAATGCTGAGACGGGGGGGCGGAACAAGAGTTGTTTCTGCGAAAAGACCCGCCTCCCGCACGGATGAAGACAATCACCATGCACAGGGCTGTCGATTACCATACGACCGCGCGTAGAGCAGCAGAGCATGCCGGTGGTGGTGGCGAGACATGGGTCAGGCTCGAAGGGATGTCTGCTGTACGTGTTGATTTACTACATACAGTGGGGGTCACGGTATAAGAGAGGGACAAACGTATCAGGCCACTTTTACCTCTCCTAAAGCTTATCTTAATCCGGTAAGTAAATACCCTGGTATCAGTCAAGCCATTTTGACCTCTCCTACTCCACTATGTTTCTTAAACCGATACCGGCTAGCTGTTGAACCGTGACTCCCACTGTATATCAGGTATGTCGTATTTTTCTTAAACCGATACCTGTTAGCTCTTATATCGTGCCCCCCATTACATAGACCGGGTATGCCGCTTTGGCTGTTGCTGGCGGGCAAGGTTCTGGTCTATCTGTGGTAAGAATAGCTCGTGAAATGTCAAACCTGAACCTTTGCTATACATGTTTGTCGCACAAGCAGGAGAAGGCTGAGAAGCGCAACACCCCGTGACGTTTGGCTATAGCTCTCGTCCGACCCAACAAGCGTCTCGACCAACCGCAACCAGCTCATGCAGCAGTAGCAGCAGGAATCAATCAACCCGTCAACGAAGCGAAGCAATCAACCAATCTACCAAACAACGAAAAACAGGCCACCAATGTATGAAACATTTAAACAATCAATCCAACTACCAATCAGCTTTCCAGTGCATGGGTAGACGGACGAACAAATACACGAGTAAAAGTTTGGAAGGAATGTCTTCTCTCTGAGGAGGATTGTACGATGTTTATACATAGACCTTGGCCCAGCTTCCTCAAAACTGTAGCAATATTCGTACTTGACGTGAGGCCCCAAAAAACAAAACGTAACCCCAACCCCGACAGCCTGAATTTTCTCGGAATAAATACGTATGTGTGTAACGCAGAGTTGGTGTGGAGTATCAACACCATTGTTGAAGCTCCGCAAAGTCGTAACCACAGCGTATCTCCCGAGTGCGGTCGGGGGGGGGGGGGGGGCGGGCGTGCTTGCCCGCCAGGAAGGTACCGCAGAGTGGAATCCAGCTGGCTTATCTCACGCTGTTAACCTCGTGGGGATTTCACTTGATTCTAGTAGGGAGGGAAAACATGTAAAAACCAAGTGACTACGATTACACCATGTGCCACACGAAGCAGCACGGGGTGCCGGGACAGCGGCGGGGGATGCAAGGAAACGTACGACAAGCGCAGCATGATGTCACTCGCGCTGCTGCGCGCTCGCGCTAGGCGGTGTGATGAGAAGACCACACTCGACAGTTTTTTAGATATCGCTGTACAGGGGTGGGTCCCAAAAGGGCTACCAGGTACGTAACAAACCCCTTTGGGACACGAGAGGGGTAAAGGTAAAGACTATTGAAAACAATGACGAGAAAAACTGCAGTACGTACGTACAGGCCCACGATTAAGAAACAACCCAACGAGAACATAAGGGGAAAAAAAGGGGAACGCTGAGAAATTCGGAGCAAGAAACTCGTGCTAAGCGGCAAGTGCTGCACTAAACCTCACCTTCAAGTTTTACTTCAAGGATGGTGCCACAATGGGGAACCGAGGCTCCCTCAGAATGTGCGTTTCTTATTGGCGAGCCCATAGTTTACGGCATTGCACACAGGTGGCCATAGGTGACCATAGGTGGCCATAGGGCACAACGAACGCACAACGAACGCACAACGTGGTGCCCCAAGCACATGCAAGACGTTCCATACACAACAGGCCTGCAGCATATGTTGCTCGTTCTGCTGTGCTTGCAGCATGACACTGCTCGTTCTGCTGTGCGCTCACACGGGATGCTGATAACGTCGCCCTCTTAAAATTATGTTGTCGTTGTATATGCTGTAAATGCTGTATATAGGTAACACATGGGATGCGTTAAGTCTGTGTGATCGGGGTACTCGTGTGCGGCGATGAGGGCGGTATGACTCGGAAGGGCACCCGTAGCTTTTTCGTGAGTTCTAGCGCATGGCCACACTGTGCACGGACGGTGTCTTTATTCGTGCAGCAGACCCAGAGCTGTCCCGGCAACCCTCAAGCGCAAATACCTCCAACTCAAACGCCTCCAAGTTCCTCTACAAACACCATGGACACCTGTCCGCTGTAGATATGGGGTAAATGGGATACTTCTATGTGACAAACGTCGGGTTCGTCTTTTCCCGGTCTAGACATAGGACAAAAGGGATTTTGAACAGACGCAAGGTGCGCCAAACCGTACATTTTACCACAGGACGCAGGACAGCTCAGAAAGCGAGAACTGCTTCAAGACAGGCCGACTGAAATTCGCAGGCAATAACAACCTATCAATAGGAAGCTGGTGTAGTGGACATACACAGCGCAGAACGCACGCACCCTTTCAGCCTGGGTCAATCTACGTTCCTACTGCTGTACTTCTTGTTACCGTAGGATTCCTGTACCTGAAGGGCAACCTTTTGCACTGTGGCGTTTCCCTCCGCGTCGCAGCGTGATCGACTCTTGGGCGGTACCTCAACCTCAGCGACAGACCTAAAATGAATAATACCGGGGGATTCTTAACTCCCGAGCGGCAGGGGTCGCGGCCGCAAGAAAAGTAAAACACTTTCGGCACTATTTTTGCCGGAGATCTGCGCCATGCGACCAAAAATCTCCGCTCGTGTTGATATGATTCTATGTTTTTCGACCAGCGCACACAGTCGACGACGGTTACATCTGGTCATCAAGCGCGAATTCCTAGTGAAATCTGCCGTATTTTCCATCCGGACAATCAAACTATTTCACACTTGGCACATATCATGATCTGTCTATCTACAGTAGATAGATCCACAGTAGTTCTTCGCCTGCCCTCGTGAGAGGTTGTGCAGGATCTGTATATATGAGTACTAATGGTACAGATCCAACCCAGCAAACATGTGCTGGATCATGCAGAATATACGGGTCCCACCCGGCAACGTGAGCTATCGTATCGATCATACAGACTAGGGATCTATCTATCTATCTCCCCTGAAAGCATTATTTCATCAAATGGTCTGTAGATGGTCTGTCTGTCGGAGTGTGAACTATGTAATAGATACCCTCGAACTTCGGACATACCTGTTGAAAGCTGTTGATGAGCCCCAAGAGTCGTTGGAGTCCTTCATCCGACGATATGTATTCGCGGTCTTGCGCATCGATGGCGTCTCCTTCCCGTGTTGCTTCGGATTTGTCGCGGCGGAACCGGCTGCCGTTTTGCCGCGGCGTCTGCTCTTACTCTCAGTGGCCGCGTAGCTCTCATCTTCGGAATCGTCGTAATCGCAGTCCCCCACGTTCCAGTCCACTGGTATTCCGAATATTCCCAGAACTTTTTTCGGCCGATTTTTTTTCGCGCTCTTGCTTGACGATGATGCCTCTTTCACGCGTTTCATCGGTTGTGTTGCGGCGGTGCCAGTGGACTGTTTTCCGCAGCGTTTGCTGCTGCCGTTGGCGTTCCTGGCCGCTCTCAACGTCTCGCTAGAGGCATCACCACTTTCATCACTTCTGCCGCCGCCGTCACCACCACCACCACCACCACCACCACCGACATCAGCACCCGCATCATCAGACCTGTTTCCGCGGGTACCCGTAGCTCGCTTTCTCAACGGGCCCTTGCCCTTTCCGGTGGATGGTGTACCCGCAGCCTCGGTACTTGGTCTTCGAGCACTGCCCATGTTGCTGCCGCCGCCACTACCACTGGCACTACCGCCATCACTACCACCGCCGCTACCACCGCCGCCGCGGCTGGCTACTTTACCTCGTTTGGAACCACTCCCCCCCGCAACACCAGAAGCACCAGGGCACTCATCCAAGCACCGATCCAGTCGGTGCGGGCTGCCTGAGGTACCCCTATCGGCCTTCTCGTTGTATCTGCCGCGCTCGGACACTGCCGCCGTAGGTGTCATCTTGGTTGCTGTTTCGGCGCGTTGGCATACTGACGCCGATGGTACAGTATTGGCCGTTGTCGTCGTTGGAAGTTCCGTCGCCTTACGTCTTCTCCTCGCAGCTCCTATCGTTTCGAGCTCTTCGAGACGATGTGTGGCAATATAAGGAGGCGGGTCGGGGGCGGAGGTTACCGCACGAGGAATATGTAACCCCACAGCAGTTATACCAATGCACTATACAGTCACACGCTTTCGCAAGTCCATACAATTTCATGATGTACAGGGTGCACCAAGAATGTTCCACATGGTACAATGGGCACCAAAAAAGTTCCATATTCCACATGTACAAACAATGTGCACCAAAAAAATATGGCAAGCTCTCTTTCTTCTCCTTTTCGCACCTGCTATCATTTCGAGCTCTTAGCGACGATGTGTGACACTGCAAGCAGGCGATTTGAAAGCGGTGATGCCATAAGAGGTAGAGGTAAGGGGTGTGCCTGTCCAGAAAGTCGGTGAGGGGTAAACACCTACGCTGGTTGGTATGGGTAGTAAGACTGCTCACCGAAATCAACAAACCAACACCAGCCGTTGGCGTAAAGTCTACTTTTTTCGTAGAGAAAACGCTGTGCTACGGCCGATCGACAGGGTTGGTTGGTTTGTTGGTTGGATGGATGGAGTACTTCATGGAGATGCGCGTTTTTCTTATCTTTTTCTGCTAGTGGTTCGTCAGAAATAAAAAAAGCGTGTTGAGCACAGTACGCGACACCACGTGAGAGAAAATATTTGTAGGGGCCAGACACGGAATTTTCATATGAGGCAGGACGTCTTACGCACAATTTTTCAGCGAAACACATGCTTTTCTCATGTTTCGAGTCGACTTCTTAACGCGGAAATTTCTTAAGTTATTAATAGTATCGCACATTGCGTACGCGCCCCATTAACTTGGTGGTGCGAGCGTCGAATGGAAAGACACTCGGCGAGGAGTACTTGTCAAGGTACGGCGCTGCTGCTGTCGCGTCTCCGCCGTAAAACGGTCTCTAAGAGGAAGCTAGCTCCTGAGGCCTGCTCATACAAAATACTCCTCGTACAACAAGCATGCTGTGATGGCTTGAAAATAATGCACAACTGGCGAAAACTAGGGTTGTGAATCGCAGCCGATTCATCCGATTCAATCGTACGATTCCATCGACATTGGGATCGAAAATGGTTGCGATTTTTTCGCGATATATAAACATACCGGGTAGTCTTTTATCGACTATCCTGGTCCCCGGACCAAGACGTGAATAGTCGGTTTGGACGAAACCGAAGTAATACATTAAATCGACATTTCGCTCCGATTTATAGCCTTAATGATAACTCTTCCTGCAGACACTATACAACTCTATATTGAAGCAGCTTGTCCCCCAAAAGTGTTTTGAAGGAAGGACATGTTGTAAGGAGGACTCCGTACTCTCGCTGTACAAAGCAGAACACCGTACAACATGCTCCTCCCAAAATACTCTGTAGGATTCGGCAACAACCGCGCTTGCAGCAGAGTAGGCGCTTTCGGTCGGCATATGAATGATTCGATTAATTTACAAACCAGGTACAATTCTAACAACTGCGGCGGGTGGTAGTGTAATACTTTCCGTCATTGTCCAACGGCTGTTGCACAAAAAACAAAGGTGCACATCAACTGATAGACTGGTGAGAAGCCCTGCCATGGCAGAGTAGACGCTGCGAGTACATACAGCAGTAGGTCGGCACGTGAATCGCTCGAAATGAAAAATACTTACGTACAAGTGTTTTTTCAACATCTGTTTCGTTTTCACACGAAGTAGTCAAGCGTACCAGTACAGTACAGTACAGGCAGTGCAGTGCAGTACAGTACAGTACAGTACAGTACAGTGGGGGCTATGAGTACGCTTCAAGAGAGGAATGTGAACTACGGAATAAACTTTCTGTCTCATAGCATAGGACTCGCGGAGCGGCCTTGAAAAAGATAAACCGACACACCACGCATCCACAGGTCAGAATGGAAAACCAAGCAGAGAGTTGTGATCACAGAAGGGAATGCGAAAACGACGTTTTTGCGGATCTACAGAGTACCCGTTCCTTGTTGAGGTAAAACACATTTTTTTTCGGGCGCCTTTGCCATCCCTAATAGTACAAACAAAACGCACAATTTTCAAGTGTTTGCCCCCAAAAACTTGTATTAATGTGTGCCAAGCGATTTGACCACTTTTAGACCTGTGCATATGTTGAACTCATAATGAAGCTCCTAAATCTCTTAAACTGAGCTCCTCACTTGAAATCACTTGTATCCGACAACTGATAGCTACCTCTGTCAGCTTCCACAGGGCGTCGCTCCTCCTCGTCGCTTGACACGCAATACGTTGACATCGCTCAGACCGGCCGTAGAGGGCACTGTAGAGGGCGGAGGGTAAACATCGGGCAGGGGAAGGAAAGGGAGTCAGTCGTGAACAGCCATAGTTCCTATAATCACCGGTGGGATTGATATGTTGCACAAAGAGCCGTATAAAATAGGTTCCACCACCCGGCAATCATGTGCGCAAGAGTCTAGGGAGCAAAATATCCCACCCGGAAAATACGGCGAAGACCGTCCGTGTAGATTATGTAGATCACGCGTGTATCTGCCCTCGAAGATTTCATCAAAGATTGGGACATATTCTGCCCGATGCGTGGAACATTCACACCCACGGGCAGCCACAGACAACCGCAGACAGCCGTAAGCATCCGTGGACATTCATAGACGGACCTTGGGTTAGGATCTAGATGATCTAGATGATCTAGATGATCTATCCTACAGTGCAGTAGGTGTGCAACCTTGCCATCCATCCTTGTAGATGGTATTGCCAACCTTGAAAGTTAAACGAAGGACTATAGAACGCCATTCAGAAACAACCATACGTAGGAAGCCACATGCAGAGATGGGCAGTTCAACAACTTGACAATCCCAATAGCTACAAATAGGTACCGACAGCTCTGGAAAGTTTTGGACAGCCAAAGAGCCATGGAGAGCCACAGTTCCCAGAGTGCATACACATACGTAAAGTTACCCTTTTCCTCAAATCACTTACTTGATCATAAGCACCTGCCTCACGCTCAGCGAGTTTCCCACGATTTTTTGTCGCTTCTACGATCTTTGCTTTCTTCGCGTTCTTTGCTTTCTTTGCGTGCTTGCTTCTCGTGCCACACTTTTCTTCCCGGAACAATAGAAAAAAAACTTGAAAAAAGAAAAAGTCGATTTTGTTTTTTCAGCGGTTTGGGAGGCTCTCTTTCGCTTTTTTTCACCGGCTGGTTGAAATTTCTTTTGCACTTGCAGTTTCTTTTTTCTTTTTTCTTCTTCCGTTTCGTGTGCGGGTGTGTAGTCGGAGCACGGCGACGCTAGCGACCCCGGCGCCGTCGCGGGTGGCGGCGGATGCTGGCGGGTAGAGGGGGGGTTGCAAGGAGCGCGGTCGCGGTTTTCGTGGCTAGGCGTCGTGTATGCCTCGAGACACAAGGGAAGCATGAATGGGCTCTGTTCAGCCTCCATCCGAAAAATTAGACTTAGTATGTACGAGTCCATAAGGGTCGTTCGGGATTGCAAGCTAACATTCAAGCGGTGCTTATTTGTGCGTCCACGCTGTACTATACAAAGAGATGAACGCCCGTCTGACCATGGACACCGTCGAGCTGGCGAACGAGGGTCACGGTGATCACCGGGCTTCACGCGAGGCGGGCGACGGGGATCACTGTGACAGAGAGGGAGGAAAGCTTTACGCGGACCGAATCGGTGGCGAGGTCGAGAGAGGGGCGGGCGGCATACGAGGCTGAGAGACAAGCTCTGCTGTTCATTTTTTTTTATTTTTTCTTCTTTAACTGGTGCAAGGTGTTCCAGGGGCAGACCATTATTACAAGAGAGGGGACGGGGATTTTTGTCTCTTTTCTCTTTCCGAATTTTTCGGTTTCATTTTCATTGTTTTTGCGGTGCTGCTGCTGTGCCATGCTGTGTGCTTTCTCGTTCGTACATACCAGTACCAGCATGAAGAAGAAAATCAGTACCCTACCTGGGGTATGTACGTATGTACGTACGCACGGCATGTGACTCTTGGCAATATCAAGTCACCAATTTGCAACTACAACAACATTCATCAAATATATATTCAATCATCGACCTTCTGTCCGCTTCGCGTACTTTTCCTTCCTGAGCGAGCGTAGCGGGCGGCGTAGGCCGCCCGCGGAGCGAAGCGCCTTGTATAGAATAGAAATACATACTTAGATCACAACCCCTGAGCGTGCTCGGTTGGTACATCCCTGGCCTCTCAGAGCTCCCACTTCCAAACCGCCTCCTTTCAATACTTGCCGGACCCTTCCAGCAGTTCTTCGTTTCCTCCATTTCTCTTGGCACTCTCGGTCCTTTCTTCGTTTTTTCTCCTTTCATTTCGTGTGCGTACGTGTACTCCGAGTTCGGCATCGCGGGAGAGCCCGGCACCGTCGCGGGTGTCATCGGGTGCTGGCGGGTAGAGAGGAGGTTGCAAGGAGCGCGGTCGCCGCTTTCGAGCCCAGGTGTCACGTGTGCCTCGAGACACGAGGGACGCATGAACGGGCTTTGTCTGCCACTCCATTTATGACTTTTGATAGAGTATGTACGAGTTATAAGGGTCGTTCGGGACGGCAAGATAATATCCAAGCGCTCGCAAAAAGATGTGCAGTTTGAACACCAACGTTATCGAGCTGGCGAACGGCAGCCACGGTGAGCACCGGGCTTCACGCGAGGCGGGCGACTGGGCTGATTGTGGCAGAGAGTGATAAAAGCTTTACCCGGACCGAATCGGTAGCGAGGTGGTCGCGAGAGGGGCGGGCGGCGTAAGAGGCTGAGAGAGAAGCTCTTCTGTGCAATTTTTTCTATTCTTCTTTTTGACCGGGTCTAAGGTGTTCCAATCAGGCAGAAAATTATTACACGAGAGGGGACGGGGATTTTTTTTCATTTCCGACTTTTCGGTTTCATTTTCATTGTTTTTGCTGCTGCAGCTGTGCCGTGCTGTGCTTTCGCCTTCGTACATACCTGGTACAAGTACAGACCAGACACATAAAGCATACCGGAAGAAAAAAATAAGTACAGACAGTAGTACCCTACCTGGGGTGTATGTACGTACGTACGACATCCGCGACGCGAAGCGTATGTGGCATCCGAGCTGGCGTCGGAGCTGTTTTTTCCTGAAGCATGGCAGCGGGACTCTTGGCATTATCAAGTCGCCGGTTTGCAATTACGAACTAAACTCAATCGTGGACCTCTGTCACTTCGCATAATTTGATGTACTTTTTTCGTTCCTGAGCGAGCGTAGCGGGCGGCGTAGGCCGCCCGCGGAGCGAAGCGCCTTGCATACCCTTACCAAGCACACCTTTGGATATTTTGTTCGTGGAACGCCCAAACGGCGAGCGCGGATGAGATAGACACACATGTACACATATATATTATAATGCAGTCCCTGCGGGAAAAAACTACTTGACTACAACAGTACAAGAAACCTAAAATTCAAGCGCCTGGAACCACATTTTCAACTTTCAGCGACAAGGTCCGGTATGAAGGAGGAAACGAAAAGTGCTGCCGCTTTGGCACACTCACGGGAGTGCACCAAGGAGCTCATATCCGATCTGCCAAATTTTGGCTCGATGGAAACGTTCGGAGCTAGAGCAGAAAAACGAAATGTCCTCGGGAAAAAAACTGCGGCAGACGTGCTTCCATTGGCTTTGTTGTCGGGACTTTTTTTTGTGTTTTGTGGGCAGTGCAACACAGGTGGGACGATCGCCTATATAGACGAGACATCTAAACGAGACTCGTCTCCGCATATTTGCGCATGTATTTTGAGGCAGCCGAATTTTCGTTTTTTTTTTTTTTTTTCGGATCTTCCTAGGGCTCCAGCACCTTTGTGTGACCACGGACTCCTTCGTCAGAGAGTTATTAATGTGAGAACAACAAAAAAAAAAAAATGCGCATCACACCTGTTTACCTGAATATATACACCTATACACATACACACTCTTTGTGCCTTTTCGTGACCACTTGCAATGATAAGTTGCAGCAGTGAGCTTTATGTATTTATTTATTTTTTTCCATCCCATTCATTATCTTCGCACATCTTCTTCTCTCCTTCCAACTCGTAACTCACATCCGGGGTCACATAGCAGGCTCTTCTCCCCCCTTCCCGCTACGGTACGTGCCTTCATTTTTATCGCGAGAAGATTTCAGCCTTTTCTTCCCTCGTCGACTCGCATCGAATTGTGCCTACCCACGCTGCAAGGCGCTCTCAACAATTGAATCCCTTTTTTTATTCTTGCAAATAAAGTCAAAGTCCGACCCTCCTAGGGCTCGAACCCAGGACTCAAACAAGTAGAATTCGAGGTTAACCACTTGAACCACCGGGGCGACCGGCTTTATGCATACGAGGTATTGATCGGAACGCGAGAACAACTTGTGGGTGTCATGCGATACCGTACGTATTTACTCGTTCTGAAAATTTAGCCCGCACCGTCATTACGTGCATCATCATTATCGTTGAACTTTTCTGCCTGAATTATCCCGGTGTGATAGCTGAGCAGCAAATCTATTGACAAAAATAATAATAATAATACAAGTTACGTGTCACTGTGGCGATCAGGAACCGTACGCTCGTCCCGCCTTCCCTTACTTACTTCAAGTGCAAATCGGTAGTACGCATTTTGCTCTATTAATACTGCTGTAGGCTCACCGCTAATAAGGTAGAGAGTCTTTCCGCTACCGCTACACTACTGTTGCTGTGAGTAGTATTTAAGAGTTCAAGCCCCCCTCTTGTGTTGCTTCAATTATTCAGTATTCGGGCACCGATTTGCTTTACGAGTACAAAAAAAGAAAAAGTGCTGCTGCTACCTGTACGAGTACTGCGAGTACTGCTTGGTGGTGGTGGTGGTGGTGGTGGTGCTGTACCAGCG
Organism: Nereocystis luetkeana; assembly: GCA_031213475.1. Lineage (NCBI taxonomy): Eukaryota > Phaeophyceae > Laminariales > Laminariaceae > Nereocystis > Nereocystis luetkeana. Next base: position 368,582 of record JARUPZ010000017.1, on the reverse strand, counting down.
GCGGCACGAGCAGTATTGGGTGGTATGATACGTAGGTAAGGGTGCATTCTGCTGTCTAAGTGCTGCGGCTGTACCAGGTTTGTTGCATGCACATGACTGCTGTGTCTCCGTTATGGGCGCCGAGCCGAGCACACACCGGTTATCCAGGGCTGGTGAGACGGAACACACGAACACACTTGTTGGCTGTCATTTGCGAGGGGCGACAACAAACCGCCAATAAAGCATTTAAAGACCCCCTACCAGGTACCTGGTAGTTCGTAGCCTTTAGCTTCCTCCTTCCCTTCCTTCCTACAAAGCATACGCTCGAGTAAGGTGCACGTGTCTATCACGCTGTGCGACATACGACGCACCCGCTTCACTTTTAGTTGCGAGTGTCCCTGCCGGGTTCCACCAGCAAAACACCAAAGCATCGACACACATCCTCACCTTGCCTTGCCTTTTACCTTATTCCTTCCCATGCGTGGACATGTAGGTACTGCTGCTGCTGCGATCAAGTGTCAAGTGTCATCCTACGTATTATATGCTGCGCATGAAAAAAATCAATATACATACCTGGCATAAAGTGAAGGAAGATGGTTTTCACAACCAACACCAAGACTTCTACGCACCTTCTAACCCTTCGCTGTAGCGGCGCTGGGGAATCGATCCACGTATGCAGACCGGGCTGTCACTATGCGCCTCTCGCAGAACATTTTGAGCAACAACTTTGTGGAGATTTTGACTTTTGACTTTCAAAAATAGGGGTTTAGTGGAGGTTTCAAAGGCGTTTTGCACATGGCGCAGTGCAAAGTTTCTGTGTTCCACGCGCAACCGCCCAGGTTCTTCCCGAGCGAATTCGAGCGAGAAGAGCCTCACCCACCCGGAAGCAGCCGCCGGAGCGTGCCTTGAGGCACTGCAATCTTCGCCAGTCGCGAAGATTCCGTGAAAGAAAGAACCGCTCCCGATCGAGGCAACACCTTTTTCGTGTGTTGACTGGTAGACGCTGAAGCTGCCTTTTTGATCCTGTGGGCTCTACTGGTGCTTTCTACGGAACGTGAGATTGAAGTGGCTTTACTCCCCGACAGCCTCAGCAGCAAAACAAAAACACCAGACATGTATAGGCGCGGGTCTGGCGGCGCTGGAGAGTTCGGCTCTGGCGGGGGTGGAGGAGGGGGGGGGGGCGGAGATGCAGGCGGAGGGAGTGGAGACGCATGGGGAGGAGGAGGAGGAGGAGGAGGAGGAGGAGGAGGTTATCGTCCCTTCGATAGGTGAGCTGCTCTCCTCTATGCCCTGACGCCCTGTGGATATGTTACGGTGCTGCGAAGATGCTATATGCATGCGCTAAGGCGATGCTGCTTTGCATAGGCTGTAGGCTGTGGAGACGAACAATCGGATGCGAAGAGAGCGAGCTGTCTCTGTGGCGTGTGGAGGTCGTGCCTTACAACGATCGCAATGCGATGCAACGATCGTTTGTGTTTGTTATTTTGTTTATTTTCACACCTCAGCCACCCTTGTTCCGGCCGTGGTCATGGGTGTCGCCCCCCCCCCCCGGGGTACGTACGATGTGCCGTCATGTTTATCGCGCAAAGGGCCAGCATTTCCACTGCTGTTCGTCGATTTGCGTCGAATTTGCACGCTTGCTGCTCCGTATTTATTTATCAAAGCTTGTACGTACTCACGCAACGTATGATATCAGACCAGATATCATACTTACAGCAACATGGGCAGCATATACGGCAGCACAGGAAACCGTATTATTATACCAGGTACGGTGGGTACCTGGTACATAGTATCACATCCAGGGTACTTGTGTTTGAGTCCTGGGTTCGAGCCCCAGGTGGGTCGGACTTTGACTTTATAAAAATAAAAATAAAAAGGATTCAATTGTTGAGAGCGCCTTGCAGCGTGGGTAGGCACAATTCGATGCGAGTCGACGAGGGAAGAATAGGCTGAAATCTTCTCGCGATAAAAATGAAGGCACGTACCGTAGAGGGAAGGGGGTAGAAGAGCCTGCTATGTGACCCCGGATCTGAGTTACAAGTTGGAAGGAGAGAGAGAAGAAGATGTGCGAAGATAATGAATGGGATGAGCAAAAAAAAAGAAAAAAAAAGAAAGGGAATGATGAGGTATTGTTGATCGCCAGCACCGTCCGGTTGATGGCTCGGCTTCCCTACACAGCAAGTGCGTACAGACAGCAGTATACCAGGTACCAGGCACACAACATCTGCCACCTTACCATCTACCTGGTACGTGAGAAAATAGGAAGAGGGGACGACACAACAGAGGATAGATGCAGTTTGAACAACCCAGCTGCCCCCGATGACATAAGGTCTGGACCGCATTCACGACTAACTAACTGGCTCTACCCATCACCCATCACATACGTCGATTGAAGTTTTGGCCTGTTAGGCCTCCTTATATTTGATGCCAGGGTACACAATTTTTAGTACAGGGAGTTCCCGCCCATGACACGCGGTCAGGACCTTGTATTGCACGCCTGACTGGCTCTACGAATCGAATATTTTGGATGCCGGAGGGTAGGTTTCCCACTTACTACGTATTAATAGGTATATGAAAAAACGTTATGGTGTGTAAGATATGAATATAGACTGACCCTTACTTACCCTATAGCCCCAACCTCAACCCATTAGTTTCTTTATTGGCTTGGGGTTGGGTTAGGGCTTGGGCCAGTTTATACACGAATACATGTACAATGCCACCCTGTCCCTATATATAATGAACTTTTTTATTCAATATTAGTATATCAATGGTGATACCTAGTATGTGGTACCAGGGTATGTATTGGGTTCGAGTTGGCTCAGGGTTTGGGCCAGTTTATACTCGCTGCTCGTACGTATGTGTATCGTGTATCCTACACAGCAGTGTCTGTCAACCATTTTGTCGTATAGGGTAAGTGGTAAGCCCTACTGGGTTGACAGCAGTTGTCTGTTTTTGGCCCGGCAAGGCCTCGTTATACTATAGACACTACCTGGTGCTGTGTATCTACGAACAACAGCAGTGTAGTACGAGGGGTTCCTTGACAGCTGTGCAACCCCACCCGAATCGTATTATTTTATTATTTTTATTTGGTTTTGTTGGGTTGGGGTTGGGTTAGGGCGACTTCATTGTCTGTCATCAATTTCCTCGTATGCGTGGCAAGCTCTACTGCGTTGACGGTGGCCTGTTTTTGGGCCGGCAAGGCCTGTTTATACTCCATATGCTAGTCTAAGTATGGGGAGTTCCTTGTTGGCTGTCCGTGAAGGGGGTAGGGGATACAAGATTCCCGTTGGGATTATGGTTGACTTGAAATCCCGGGGGTGTCGCGAGCTGCTGAAAAGAAGGGAGAACACTGCAGGCGTTCGTTCCTCGTATATACCAGCTATGATCCTGCTGTACTCGTGCGTAGCCACCGGGCAAGAACGAAGGAAACGAAGGACATAAAACACAACAGCCTCTAAGTGAAAGAAGCCACCGGGCAAGTAACACCGACCAGCCCAAACGAATTTAGAGTTGGTTCTATAGATGTGTGTATTAATAGTTATGTTTGTGAATGTTCGTACTTTTTCCAACTTTTCTCTTCGTACGAGCACTTGTCGGCAAAAAGCTTATTTTTACTATTACTACTATTAATACCAAGTATCCCGACACGGGAACCCCACCGGAGACACCAATCGAGGTCTCGGCGCGATCCGTGCACTCTAGAGCGCGTGGCGGGCGCTCAATGTTTTTTCCCGGCGGGTGTGGATAAGACGATTCCCTTGATTTCGGTACATGAGGCCTTATTTTTTACGTACGTATCGGTAAAATATGGTCAGCGTTTCGCCCTTTCACGAGCACGCATCAGCCCAGACATGTACCAGGTAAACAACAGACAACATGCACAGACAGATGTATACATACGTACGAATACAAATTGTAGGTTGACGGTACCGGTATGTTTTTGGCTCGTCAAGGTCTCCGAAGACTTAAATATTATATACCAATGTTGTTTGGTATAGGGAATTCCTTGGCGGCAGTCTACAGTAGGGGCAAGTTGCTATTAATAGGATACCGTTAACCTTGTCTTTGCTACGGTTAGTAGGGCTAATGATTTCACAGGTAGTTATTACTAGGATAGTCGGGTGGCTAAGTAAGCCAACTGACTCACTCACTGCAATAGGCCGCTACAATATGGACAATTTTTTATGACTAAAACACGCTTGTCGAGCCACGAAGGCGACAGGCAGATCCAAAGGCGCAGAACTGCGCAGTTTTCCGCACACAAGTATCTGCAATATTATAGCTATCGACAGCCAAGCAATAACTAGTCGGCGACTTCTAACTCACAACCGTAACGATTAGGCTATTAATGGTAGAATAGTATCGGAGCGTCGAGGCCCCTGTCTCCTCGGGCACTAGTTGCGATCAGCCCAGCAGGGCCCGCATAATGTTAATACTCGGGAAGTCGTCGTCTTGTCATGCAATAGTGTCGGAAACTCTTGTGGTTTTGACATGACGAGCACAAGGCTAACGCTACTGTACTGTTGTATGCTTCTGCTCTGTAGCCCATACCACGTAGATGTCGGTACTTCCTTGCCAGTGTAGTTTCAGTATTTATAGTGGTGCTGTACGGCAGTTATTATTGTAGTTGGTGTTGTTGCCTTTTATTATCACATCAACTGATCATAAATAGATAGTCCGTGGTACCACATGCGCGAGTATCTCTGGAGCTGTTGGTACTCGCTGCTGTTGCTGCTGCTGTTCCGATTCTCATGACACAAACTAACCGTAAATTCACCAGGTAGGCGAGCTGTTTTGGCAGTCTTGACCTGGCTACCACAACGTGACCAATACGACTATCCACGGATCACACGATAAAAAGCTCTTAAAGCTCACAGAGCGATACATAGCGTTACCATACACTGGTAATATGTTTGTGTGCGGCCCTTTGTTGCGGAACAAGCAGCCAGCTTTTGCTCTTCCGGCAGCGGGTGTTGACTGCTGACTGCTCTCGGCTGCGGGGCACGCAGGGGGTCTGCCCGTGCACTACGGTGCATATATACGTGGGTCCAGGCCGGACTCCGTGGCGCGTGCTCTGGGCGTTCAAAGTCGCTCGAACTGGCAAGTAATCGCGGGATCGCCTTCCGCCCAGGCAGAGCCAACCGGGCCCATGGAAACCCCCCAAATGCAAATAAAACCGCTCTGTTGCTGTGTAATATCATACCGGGTATGCTACGAACTGGTCCGGCTATAAGGCTGAAATTCACATGATAGGCGTTTTCGCATCCGTTTGGAAGTATTGAGACTCCAAATTTGGCAGATGCGTTGCTGAGGCTGCAGCGCATTTGCAGACGTTCGAATTTTCGGAATCGGAGTTGATGTCGAGAAAGACAATGCCGAGTAAACCCCGTACGTAATGTATGGAGGTATGGAGGTACTAAAGTCAATACGAAATCCCCAACAATCTGCTCTGTGGATGACGCTGATACTTGGTATTCCTTGAGGCACTACGAAACAATCGATATCCTCACGATCCCCTAATTCGTCATCTGTCAAGAGATATTGCGTGTTTCCGATCCGTAATGCAGAGTCAAGATACTGCAATGGGCGACACAAAATCCGGTTTTCGCAGCTCAGTTTCTCGAATGTTGGGCTGAAAATTTGGCACGCGTTTCGAAGCACATTTGTCTAGGCCTTCAAAGCGGGCCCATATATATACATATATATATATATATATTCCAACATAGATTTCGGTTGATTTCTATCTTGGCCTTTCACTCAAACTGCCGTAATTTCAGCTCCTCAACCTTTTTTTTTCTGGAGCCACCTTGGCCCGATGGGGAATACGCATACCGTGGCCCATGCAAAAATTCAGATCAAAATTTGCGAAAGCGCGCTGCGAGAATCCGTTTAGCTGTCGCGGCTGGCTCTAGGCCAGACCAGCTCGCACAAGTAACACACCAGCCCTCAAACGCTGTGTACTTTAATGCAGCCACTGTACGACAGCAGCCGCGCTTCAAGCTGTTCCCTTTGCCTCAGCCATGAAAGATGCTTTCTGCTGTGCGTGAGGGTGCGCGTAGTGTGTGAGTTTGTGTGCCATCCAAGTATCCTACAGCAAGCTGTGTTGTTGAAACTACAGCAGTACGAACACACAGTGCGGGGCGATGTTAGCTCTTGTTGTGCTGTGCTGTGCTGTGCTGTGCTGTGCTTTGCTGTGCTGTGCTGTGCTGTGCTGTGCTGTGCTGTGCTGTGCTGTGCTGTCTGCTGCTGCTGCTGCTGCTGCTGCTGTATGTAGTATAGTACCAGGTACCAGTATAAAGTATATATTCATATTAATAGCATAGTATGTATATCATGCCGTCCTGCTTGGTTTCTACCCGTTGTGGCAGGCATGGTACAACAGTAGACAACAGTAGCCGCATCCCAAGGTTCCCCCTTTGTGACGGCCATGACCGGTGCAAATCTCACACTACCTGAGTCGGCAGAGAGAGATAATATCTGCTAATAGACTCAGGTGCCTACATCCTCGGAGTAAACCACACTTTATTGACGGTCAGAGACAGGCCCGACTAAGGTGGAAGAAACGAACCGGGTTCGAACCGGTACACGAAAACTTGAGAAATAAGTGTGGACAGGGGTTTCCTCTCGCCCTCCGGGTCTAAAATAAAATAAAATAACGGTGCTTCTATGTGCTCATGTATCCTGGCTGCCCTGAACACAATCTGTGAGAGAACATAATACAATCTCGACGATTCCAACGCAACCTTCCTCTGAATTTCAAAAGCACCCGCGCAGTCCCATCACCAGCAGTCCAAGCGCAGCAAACCCTAGATAAATAGCCTCTCGAACGCATGATATTTCGTAGGAACGCCCCGGGTTCCGCCTTTTTAACTCGCGACACACACACGATTTTAACTCAACCGCCGTTCACCCCGGTGGTGTGTTAATGGTGGTATTAACAGTACCCACGAATGCTATTAATACTAACAAAACAGTTGGTGCCGGATTTCGAATCCCACGAGGGTCGGACTTCTGAGTTTATTTGCGAAAAAAAAAACGGAATGAAGTGCTGAGAGCGAGCGCCTACTGCTGTAGTATAATAGCTAGTGTAGGCAGGCGCAGTGACAGTTTGGCCGCCCGACCAGGGACGCACGCACGTAAACAAGACAGAACAACACCACACGCCTCAAAAGGCCAGAAAATCGGAAGGAAAAACAAAGAAGCGCGGTGATATTCGGTGACATTCCTTGACGAAGAAGTTACGGAAAACGCTTCTTTTGTTTTGTATTTACTTGGTTTTAGTATGCCGCCCCTGTCTGGCTCTTTATTAATAGTACGATGGTGTCGGATTTCTGTCTTACGTGCACCTATCAAGCACTAGCTACCAGGTATATAGCCGCGAAGTCATTAGTAAGCCAACTCGCAGCCCTGATATAGTGAAGCGATATGGCGAATAAAACAGAGGAACACGTTGGTGATACCATTGTGTGAGCGTGCACATGCGATAGTGCATGCTCTCGTACAACTCCTTTCATTGGAGGCAGACATAGCAATACTCGTCCCCCAGGCCATCGTTTATCGCTCAACCCTTTTAGAACCGCAGTCCCGTTTTGGGGACAAACTACCTGAAGTTTGAGTGCTATGTCCCCAAAACGGAACTGCGGTTCTAAGAGGGTTAAATTAAGATAACACACCCCATGGAGTGAATTTCCAAGTCGATTTTACCCAAACACACGACGTATGTAATTGGTGGCTGTGGAATCGATGACTCGTCGGGAAATTTGGATAGATGCATCGGTTTGGTCGGCGTATCCAGTACGCCCTCCCCGTTGTCGACCAAACTAGTCTGACTGACTGACTGACTGACTGACTGAGTGTGGTGTGCTACGATATGTATCACACGTCTTACACGGTATCAACGTATTAACCAACCCCTGCAGTTAGCATTAATAGTACCAGGTGGGTTATGTTCCTTAGGAAGCCCGTGGTGTTGAGTGTTGGCGAAAACAATGAAAACATTGGTGCTATGGAGCGTGTATGATTCTATTACGGGGGACCATAGTAAATAGGACCAAATACTGTTAGTAAAAATAGCGAAATATATAGGTTTTTGTCTGCACCGTAGATTCTATTTAATATGGTCCCCCGTAATCGTAGGTAGCGGGAGCGACCAGGAGGGCGGGGTATATAGTCTGTAGGGTCATGTTTTTCGCCCTGGCGGTGCGATTCGTTGCGTTGCATATTATGGTACACCTGATACGTTGGATACATCTCGGACACCAGTTTGTATCACCCCACGCTCACACAGTGGACGTCGCTGCTGTGCGAGCAATGTTCACTTGTTTGTGGTCAATTTTCCGCTCTGAAATTCCTAGAGGGTTCATAGTACTATTAATAATACCAGTACATGATATACTATATGGTACAATATTCACTATACAGCAGTATACACTACCAGGTATACAGCAGTAGACACTGTTCACTGTACACTATACCGGTACTTATTGCAGTCTAGTTATTAGCTAAATAGCATCCCGCGTTGCTTCGTGCGGCTGCTGGGATGATGTCATGGCCCTTTTGTTCACTTTTTTCCCGTGAAAGTTTCCCACTCAAGCGCTCAAGGCCCAACAGACGTGAGAGTTAAACCGTGCTTTCGACCCATCCGCACCCAGCACACTATTCGTCCCTGTCTGTCCGGGGTGATTTTTCATCCTACCGACACACCGACATGCCAGTTCTTTAAAACAGCATGTGTAGTGTATGTAGGTATGTAGTATAATACCAGGTATGAAGGTACAGAGTACGGTACGTGTATGGCGTTCCCTTCCCGTTGATCCGACTTGGCTACTCGTACGAGTATACTGCTGCAGATTTGATGCAAACCAAGCCAATGCTTTCTCGGTCAATCAATAGGTGTGGTTGACTTTGCGTACAGTGTTTCATCCAGACAGCCCCGGCCCGTCTTTTGGTCATTTTTATATGATTACCAGGTATGGAACACTTAGTTGGTATATACCATACGTTGTAGCTGGTACACGGGGTTTCTCGGGGTATTTTGTATTTTGTTGGTCGAGTAGTTTACCGAGTCCTGTAAATTGATGTAATATTGATGTAACATACAGACTGGCTAAAAGTGGGCGCACTCACAATCTCATTGAGTTACAATCCTACGTACTTCTGGTCTTTTGATGTATCATATCGTGTCATATGCTATTTCGTGCTTTATGCTATTAAGAGTAGGTGATGGTTTTACAGCAGCAGTATCATTCCTACCTGGTACAATAGAGACGGCAGTGTCTTGACGATTTGATAGGATTGTCGCCGCCGGGATGATCGGCGTGTGTTGAATCCCCGGGCCGCTGCTTTTAGGCGGTTTGTAGCGCTTAGGCGTGTTTCAAATTGGTCACTTTGTTCCGTTCGTCGCTTTGGCTTATTGCTTTGCCTTTTCTGTTTGAATCGTCTCTTTGTTTCTTTTTTTTATTACTAGTCTTATCACTTTGTATTGACACTTTGTCATGACGCTTTACCTTGTCATTTTGTATGGTGGCTGTGTTCTTTCAACTTTGTCATGGCATGTTGTCTTGACGTCTATAGTAGTCTCTGAATAGTGTCTCTGGTTTGTCACTATGTGCCATGGGGCTGTGTTTTGACGCTTTGTCTCTCCGCTTTGTTCCGTCCGCCACGTCCACTTTGTGTTGACAACGTTGTCCGTTAATGATTTGTTTGTCAAACAGTCTTAACGCTTTATCTTGGTGTCTTGGTTCCTCTGTTTTGTCGCTTTGTCTGGGCACGGTAGGAACGGCCAACAGGGTGACGGTGGACGCTGGCAAAACGACATGTACGACTACAGCGCTCAACAGGTGTGTCACAATCAAATCGTCACGACAGCAGTAGCAGTAGTAGTAGCAGTAGAAGTAGCAGTAGCAGCATTACGACAGTACTAGAAGTAAGTACGTAACGATATGTTAGCCCAACGCCGTGAATCTGGTTTGGGTTTTACCTGTTGCCAGTACCTGCTACTCTTACAGCAGTATTGAACACGACGGCAGTACAAAGGCTTCATGGTACGTACAGCTTTCGAAATACATGTTGCTTGTTCAACAGGTTCGCCCCAACCACGAAAATACCTTCTCCCTGGTAAGCTTCCTTTAAACCTATTTCCTAATACATCCTCGCTCTATAGCCTACAGTATGTTCTATACCAGGTACATCTGTATAAGATGTACCTGTAGGCACCAGGCACGAAGGGCGAGACCAAATTAGTAAAGAGGAGGTAGCGATTGATATAGTTCCGATGAAATAATCTTGCCTGTTTGGAAGGGGGTCTCCCATCAGCCCGCGAGGAGCTAACGACCGGAACGTGTCGTCAACGACGAGCCCTCGAAAAGCTAATGACCGGCAGGTATCGCTAACGACCAGTCCTTTGAGAAAATGCCGCCCGGAAAGTATCGTTAATGACCAGCGCGCGAAAAGCTGACGACCGAAAAAATATCGCTAACGATCAGTGCTCGAGAAGCTAACGATCTGGAAACATCGTTAACGACCAGCCCGCGTGAATATCATGACCGGCAAGTACCTCTAACGATCAGCCCCCGAATTCTTACTGGCCGGCAAGTACCGCCAACGACCAGCCCGCGAAAAAACACCGGCCGGCATGTATCGCTAGTGACCTAACCTCGAAAAGTTGACCGGCAAGTATCGCTAACGGCTAACCCTCGAATAGTACGACCAAAAGTTCAAAAGCTACGTAACGACCGACACGTACCGCAAACGATCAACCCCGGGGTTTCGATCGACTGGCAAGTATCGCTAACGGCCAGTGAATACAAGTTCAGGTGTCTATTTTGATACCTGGTAGTTTCACTTGTTTTTTTTATTGATGTCTCTGAGTCCCCCCCCCCCCCCCTATTTTATATAGGTTGGGTTGGCGTCGGTTTGCAACGACACTGTAAAACATGCCGCTCACTACGTGAGCTAGACAACCAGGGTACTGTTTTTTTTTTTTTTTTTTTTGGGCGGTTACCCACAGCTGGTTGTCGAGTTAGATCACTTGTGCGAGGTAAACAACCCTTACTCCGTACAAGTGGGAATGATCGTATCTCGTAGTGTTCAAGGTAAGGCATCTAAGAGGCAGTTACATAGTACTCCCATTGCTGTTTCTGGAAATGCCTACACCGGAAATTAAATCAACTAAATTGAAGCTGTCGTCCATATGCAAGTCCGCCTCACAAGCGGTTCTAAGTAGGATGCAGCTCACCCTTCATGCGACTCGCCAGACACCTCACGGCGCTTCGCGCTTTGTGCAAGCAATGTCTGCCTGGTCGGTGAAAACCCGACATGCTCCGTCCCGGCATTGTAGGGATGCGATTCTATGGTCATACGACTACGGCCATGCATGATATCGAGTACATCTCTCCTATCGAGTACACCCCCCCCCCCCCCCCCCCTCCCTCCACCCTCTTCTGTGCATGTCACCCGCGTGTCCAAGCAGGGTAGGGGCGGAGACGGTGGCTTCAGGGAAAGAGGGGGGGGGGGGGGTGGCTACAACCGCGGCAGGGGGGACGGAGGGAGGGGGAGAGGACGCGGCTACGGCTACCCCAGTGGGGGCGATCGATTCTCTGGTGCGGGTGGAGATGGCGGGGGCAGACGGTGAGCTTGGTCGGTTGTTTTGCCCTTCGTATTCAATCTTTGGGTTATCTTTGTTGCACTTTTGTTCTCTGGTATCACTTTCTTCGTTTTGTCATCGTTCTTGTTCTTGGTGTTGTAGTATTGAGCCAGACCTGAGAGCCCCGAGTGCACGCCCCTCGCTCTCCAACCTCGTACCCCTTGCACGGTTTTCCCTTGACCTTGTCTCCATCTGCATTCCCCTTGCATACGTCCCCCATCCCCTCTTGTTTCACTCTGTCCCGTCCTTGTCCCCTCTTGCCCCCCTGCCCCCTCGTTGTCCTCTGTCCCCTCTTCTGTCCCTTGTCCAAACTTTGTCCCCTGTCCCCTGCTTGTCCCCTTTCCCTTTCGTTGTCCCCGGTCACCTCCCTGTCCCCTGCCCGTTCTTTGTCCCCTGTTCCCGCTTGGCTTCGGTCGATGCTGTCTCGGGGTCGATGCCAACAATAACAGCGACGGTAACAATCGTGGTGGCTTCAGGGACATAAACCAGAACCAAGGTAGCAACAACAACAACAACAACAACAACAACTTCAACGGACCTCCTGGTGATAACTGGGGTCCCGCCGGAGGTGGTGGCGGCGACGGCGCTGGAGGGGGAGGTCCAGGAGGCGGGTGGGGAGGGGATGCAGGGATGGGGGAGAGTGTCGGTGGTGGAGGTGGTGATGGCGGTGGCGGTGGCGGCGGCGGTGGTGGTGAACGCTGGCAAAAGCACGCCCAGGCAATGAGTGGAAGAGGCGGTGGTGGAGGCAGGGGTGGGGGTGGCGGTGCTTTTAAGCAACAACGCCAGAGGTGAGGAGGAGGTTGATGTCTTTGCTTGCTCGAATTGATGGGTGGGGGGGTAGGTGACTGGGTGTGGGTGAGCGAGAGAGTTTGTTGGTTAGTGTGGGTGCATGAGTGGGTGGGTCTGTGAATGGGTAGGAAGGGGGGTAGTCATGTCATGCACAGAGGGGGGCGGAGGGGAGATGTGTGAGTGGATGGGTGGGAGCAGAAGGTTCGGCTGTCATGCGGCTGTAAGGCTAAGACAAGGTTTTCGAGGGTTGATTGTCACGCCAAGGCTTGTCATGTTTACCTCCATGTTCCTACTCGTAAAGCAAACCGGACCTTGACCTCAAACATTTCGCCCTGTGCAGTCGGTTGACCTCGGTTTAGTATCTTACCGAGGGCAGCGGTCGCTGTGGGCACCTCTATGTGTGTGTTATCCCTGGACAACGGTGCGTAGATGTTTCCTACGAGTTTCGTTTTTTTATTTGCTTCGATAGTCCTGCACCCGCCGTATGCTTGTCTTATCCTCGTGATAATCCTTGTGTTTGCCCTTGTGCGTGTCCGTGTGTTATTCGTGTGGTTTTCGTGGGCTCGTCCGTTTCCTTGTGCTTTTCCGTGTTGGAAGTGTCCTCGGGCACATTCTTGGGCTTGGTTGTGTGCTTATTATTGTGTTTATTCTTGTGCGTCTCCTTGTGCTCATACTTGTGCTTCTTCGTGGGACTCTCCCTTGCGCTTACGCTTATCCTTGTGCTTCCTTGTGCTTGTGCTTGTCCGCGCGCTTATATGTATGGGCGTATATTTGGGCTTGCCCGTGTGCTTGACACTGCTAACCCCTGTGCTTCTCCGTGTGGTTGTCATTGTGCTTTCGCGGTTTGATCAGGCTAGAAGTGAGCGGCGAGCGCGAGCAGGGGCGAGTGTGCTCGTTGAAGGAGTCTTTCGGCTTTGTCCGATGCATGGACAGACCCGGCGACCTGTTCTTCCACCTCACGGAAGCTCCGCCCACTGTTGTTGTGGGGGACGAGGTCGACTTCCTCATCGGCTCAGGCAACAGGTGTGCGCCATCAGCAGGCTTCTGACTGCTACAAGTTGCGTCAGTAGGTTATTGCTGTAGGCAATATGTTATTTTGCGCCATGAGACTATCGTGCTTCTCTATATCGAGTGTACATGCCTCTACTACAGGATGCATCGGTACTGCTGCCGGCTATCGCTGTAGACAATATCTACATTGCACGAGTACGTGCGCTATTACTGTAGACTATCTGGTAGGCGACAGGTGCACTACACGAGCAGGCTACTTATGACACTGCTGTACCGCCGTGGTTTTGTCAAGGTGACTTGGCTTGGACGTGGCTAGACTTGACTTGCCTTGGGGTGCGTTGACTTATTTTGACGTGACCTCGACTTGACGTGACTATGATGTATTCCATCTTTTATTTTAAAACCAGGAGCGGAAAGGACTGCGCGTTGCAGCTAAACGTCCTGCCCCCCGGCACGGTGTCTTCTGAAGTCACCCTTGACGGTGAGTAGTAGAATACGTCACCCTGGGAAATAACAGACTTGAGGTTCCACACGCTTACCGTAGGTATGACACTATCACACGGGTGATAAGAAAACACCCCCCCTCCAACCAACTTACTATCAAATAGCTGATTCGCCCGACGATGGGGGGAGTGCAACCGCTAGTAGTGCCGAGAGATACATCTATGGAAAGGTCTCGATGAGGTCCTTTCTAAAGCCTCATTTCCGTTGTGTGTGTTTTGTGTGTGCTGTGTGCCTGCTGTGTGTGCGCCCTCAAGGCATGGTTTTAACTAAATTGACTCGGAAATTCACGCCAGAGTTGTGTGTTTTCTTGCGTGTTACCAGTTACCAGTATACGGTATCATCCAGATACAATGTTGCTACAACTGGATTTAAGATTTACTCTTTTGTCGTTCGTTTGCACGTTTCCAGTCTCGACCACGAGTGTACAGCACGCAGCTTACGGAGGATAGCGAACAAAGGTTAAACGGCCAAAATGCTACATGGAAACCCCCCGCTATTGTCGGTCTATATATCACAATACACGCTCCTACCTTCCCCTATCGAGTGTTGGTTGTATTTTTATTGCTGCATACATCGGATAAGTGAGGACCCCTTTTCACGATCTTAATCATTGAGATCGTTCAGGACATTCAGATCATTGAGATCATTCAGGACATTCAGATCATTGAGATCATTGAGATCATTGAGGACAGCATATCCCTCATCTATGTGATCTGCATGGTCTAGATCATGTGGTCGTATGAGCTATATAGACATCTATCAATACCACATGTTTCCACGGTTGGGTCTGTACGATACGTATCCTGTACCCAGTAATCGTAGATAACAGATACCAGGTAGCAGGTATAATATCTAGTTGGTGTAAAATGGTAATGTTTCATGTAAACACGTCATAATATCAAATGCACGATCTATTATTAGAGGATTTTGATCGCCATTCCTCCGATAGGTATCCATCTTTCGTACGAAAACGCTCCTTTTTTGTCCTTCCGACACCATGTGTACCCTGGAGGCGATCGAGCGTAATACTCCAGGGATGTTCACGGGCCGGGTCAAGCCTAGCGGGTAAGGTCGGTTTGGGTCGGGTAGGGCTGACAAGACCTGACCCGTGAGTGTTTGAAACCCTCCTGACGCCACCGACCCGACCCGACCCAACCCGGCCCGATCCGTGATATTCAAAAAAATTCCTGACCCGACCCGCGAGCCGGGTTATGACCCTTGACTACTGCTGGAATATTCGTTCGTACCTACCTCTCCCTGTTAATTACGCTATTAACCCCTTTAGAACTCCAGTCCCGTTTTGGGGACGAGGCACTCAAATTCCAAGTAATTTGTCCCCAATTGTCCCCAAAACGAGACTGCAGTCCTAAAAGGGTTAATGGTGTCTGAAAACCCTGGTTATTTTCCTGCTTCTGACAGCATATTGTATGTGGTACCTAGTCGAGCGGGATATTCGCTCCTACCTTCCCCTGTTGGTTGTGCTTTCAATGTTATATGGAACCCGCCGCGTTTGTCCTGCTCCCGACAGCACATTCCCAGGAGTTCCTTCCCCTGTTGAGTGTGCTTCAAATCGCTTTGGAAATCGCCGTGTTTGTCCTGCTTCTGACAGCACATTCTCCTGAAAGAAACCGAGCGGGACATTCGCTCCTATGCCACCCTGTTGTATGCTTCTAGCGTTGTACGGAAACCCCCGCTTTCGTCTTCCCCCTGTTGATTGTGATTTTAATGTATAGAAACCCCCCGCTTTTGTCCTTCCCCTGTTGATTGTGCTTTTAACGTTGTATGGAATCCCCCGGCTTTCTGTCCTGTGCACCGACAGCACATTTCCTGGGGGTGATAGAGCGGGATATTCGCTCGTACCCGTCCTCCACACCGAGCACCCACCGAGCGCAGATGATGGGCAGGTCAAGGCCGCAGGAGTTCCAACAAACGGAAGGTCTAATCAAGGTACGACACAGGAAGATATTCTTAGTTATCTAAGCCATTTGCTCGTGTATGCCAGATATATTTCATAGTTTCTTGCAAAAGCTCCGAAATATATATTTGTAAATTCGCTGGTGCGTTTTCAAGTTTGAGCTACCGAAGTATTACGGGGCAACATATGGTAGTAATAGTAATAGTAATAGTAATAGTAACCAAGTGGTGTGTGAACAGAGATACCGGCTTTTGGGTCTGTCGTGGATTCTGCTCTCTATCAATACCATCAACATGTATGTCTGAACGTATTACAGGGGAATATAATATTAATGGTCATAGTGATACTACTAGCGCTCAGAAGCAAGGATGGTGCAATTCGATGGCAGTCGACGAGGGAAGAAGGGTTCGCAGTCTCGGCAGTCTCCTCAATGCAAGGCAAGGTACGGCAGGGCAAGGCAGGGCAAGGCACGCACCGTGATATTCTTGGATGTTGAGGGGGGAAGAGAGCGAGGCTGCTATGTATGTCACCCAATGGTTGATCTGGGTTTCCACTATGAATATTAATAGGAGGCAGACAAAAATGAAGGGGCAAAGATGATATAAAAATATCAACAAAAAACAAAACGTAGTAATACACAGAGTGATACACAGCAGTACTATCCAGTAATAGACAGTAAGACATAACCAAGTATGGTGTGTGACATTCAGGGGTATGCATGCTTTGGGGATCCATCGTATCGTATGTTCTGATTACTATGTATTAATACCAGGTATCCATTTCTATGTATTACTATATATTACTACCTGGTATGTTTTACTATGTGTTACTATATGATACTTAGCAATAGTACTATGTAGTACTATGTATTGCCATGTATTATTATGAATTACCAAGCATTACATGTATTATTTAGTACTATTTATAATATGCCCCCCACAAAGGGTTTCCCCCCTGAACGTGCGTTTTGGTGACTAATTACTCGGAAATAGAGGCACATGGTGAAATAAAAGTACCTTGGTACAGGTTTACGCACAAGAGTGCAGTACTATTAATGTTAATACAAGAGGTACCACACCTTCTTATTGGGTCTATATTAATAGTATATTAATAGTATAGACATCGACCAAGCGATGGTTGGTAACTAACTTTGGTGTTATCAACCATTGAACCGTCTAGGAGCGATAGAGCAGCGTCAGTGCCCAGCGGTACGTGTGGGATTAATCACGATGCGATGCGCCCGTGCCTGCCGTACGAGTCCTTGCTTTCAATCCTTTTCACTCGGACACCATGTTGTAGAATATCATCCCACAATCACCCAGTGGACGTCGCTGCAATCGTGTTTCACTTTTTATCGCCAATTTCCCCTTTGAGGTGCCAAAAGAGTGAACGGACCTCTCGCTAGCACCTTTCTAATAGAACCAGTCTTTTGGAGACAAACTGCTTGGAGTTAACGAGGGCTCATTTCTACAGTATGTACTCGGTTGTACGAATTGTGTTCTTGCTCTTATTTTCTGGTCTGGTCTGGTCTGGCTTGTGTTGTTGTGTTCTCGTACCCGGTACGTTGGGCTTTCACTGGCTCTACCTTGGTTTATCAATGCGATTATTTTGTTCCGGTTTTCTCCGTCTCTTGACAGCCTGTGACTACATCATGTCTGTCTCTCTAGGATAAAGAGTCGAGATGGACACTGAGTGTACTTTTGTTGGGTATGAATAGAAACATTCGTTCAGTACGGAGACAAGGCATACATTTCATTCAGTATAGAACTACATACTTAGATCACAACCCCTGAGCGTGCTCGGTTGGTGCATCCCTGGCCTGTCAGAGCTCCCACTTCCAAACCTCCTGTCATTACTTGCCGGACCTTTCCAGCAGTTCTTTGTTTTCTCGTTACTTGCCGGACCTTTCCAGCAGTTCTTTGTTTTCTCGGTCCTTCCTTCCTTTTTTCTTCTTTCGTTTCGTGTGCGTGCGTGTTCTCCGAGCACGGCATCGCGGGAGGACCCGACACCGTCGCGGGTGCCAGCGGGTGCTGGCGGGTAGAGGGGGGGTTGCAAGGAGCGCGGTCGCCGCTTTCGTGCCTAGGCGTCGCGTGTGCCTCGAGACACGAGGGATGAATAAACGGGCTTTGTCTGGCTTCGATTTATGATTGTTGATAGAGTATGTACGAGTTTATAAAGGTCGTTCGGGAGGGCAAGATAATATTCAAGCGGTGCTTATTTTTGCGACCACGCTGAAGTTGAAAGAGGGAGGTGTGCAGTTTGAACACCAACGTTATCGAGCTGGCGAACGACGGCCACGGTGAGCGCCGGGCTTCACGCGGGGCGGGCGACGGGGCTGATTGTGGCAGAGAGTGATAAAAGCTTTACCCGGACCGAATTGGTAGCGAGGTGGTCGCGAGAGGGGCGGGCGGCGTACGAGGTCGAGAGAGAAGCTCTTCTGTGCGATTTTTTAGTTTTTTTCTTTTCGACCGGGTGTAAGGTGTTCCAATCAGGCGGAAAAGTATTACACGAGAGGGGACGGGGATTTTTTTCCCCTTTTAAAATTTTCGGTTTAATTTTCATTGTTTTTGCTGTGCTTTCGCTTTCTTCGTACATACAGTACAGACCTGACACATAAAGCATATCGAAAGAAAAAAAAAAGTACAGACAGTAATACCCTACCTGGGGTGTATGTACGTACGTACGACATCCGCGACGCGAAGCGTATATGTGGCATCCAAGCTGACGTCGGAGCTGTTTTTTCCTGAAGCATGGCGGCGGGACTCTTGGCATTATCAAGTCGCCGGTTTGCAATTACGATCCTTGAAAACACTAAACTCAATCGTGGACCTCTGTTCGCTTCGCATAATTGGATGTGCTTTTTTCCTTCCTAAGCGAGCGAAGCGCCTTGTACACACATAGTATAAGGGCCTCTTCTCCTTGTGATGGTGTTTTACAAGCGAGTCCAGATGCTGATTTGACAACGCAGCCGCTGAAGAAATAGGGGGCATAGGGCACGCCTTGCTTTTTAGCTGAGTGTATGAAGGAGCCTGAGTTTGAGTTAGTTGGCATAATTGGATGAAAAGTAACCAAGAGTGGAAGCGGCATTGCCCACAGTCAATCAACCCGCGGAAAAAACAAAAGGCATGGATGTGCCGGGGGCGAAAAGGGTAGACGCCTGTGAGCACGACTTCACCTTTTTTGCCCTGCAGAAAATGTCAAGCCGCGCTCACAGGAGGCTACCCTTCCCCCCCCAGGTACATCCATGCCTTTTGTTTTTTCCACGGAGGGTTGATTGACTGCGGACAGTACCATTTCCGCTTTTAAAAAATGAACTGGTATATTTTTATCCTCCGGCGGATCGGTAGCAATAATGCTCAAGCTCACCACACTTACACCTTCCAATTTCGTGTCTTGTGTCAATCTAACCAATAGCTCCCTTTGCAATATCACAGTAAGCTGCTGTTACCACTGGCGCTTGGGCACGTTTACCCGACCTCACTCACTCCCGAGAGGGGCAGGCGGTGGAGATAACCACCCTGGAGAGTCATCTCTACCGGGTAGTGTGGGACTCGCGCGAGCTCACCCACTAACAAGAACCTAGGCTATGAGGCCTTCCCGCCGGACTTAGTCCAGTTACGGCCCACCCTACCCGTTGGGGCGTTGGTCCTCAGACCATTTCCACTACACGTCTATTTCCCACCGAATATTTTGCCAACTACTGACAGAAATCGTGTGAAGCCGTGCTGACAGGCGTCTGTGTACTGTGTGCCCTTCGCCACCCCCGCAACATACATACCTACGTGCGTTTCGTTTTTGGCGCAGAGGGTTGACATGTTCCCGACCTTCTTTACCGTTTCCACTCGTCCACTTTTCATCGAGCTTTGCGAACTCCCATTTGGGTGCGCGTTCAGCGACCGAAACAAATGTTTTGATATTGAGCCGGCAGGGGCGTGTAGGGTGTACATACAGTGTAGGCGTGTAGGCGTGTAGCCGTGTAGGGGGCGACAGTCTACGTGGTACCAGATAGATAATCCGACCACGCTGTTACAGCTGTAGTACTGCAGGCCTCTATACGAAGTACTACCGGGGGCTCTAGTAGTACACCTTAATGCATAGTCTTATATACAGTTAGTACAGTAGATACTTATGGGAATACATACTATATACAGTAGTAATAAAAGCCCACGATGTACCCAAAAACCATGTATCTCCCTATGCTGACACACCATCCAAGTTTCTCATTACTATGTGTTACTACCAGGTACGGCTCACTATTAATATGTAATAAACATGTAGGAACATAGTGTACTATTAATAGTATGCCCCCCCGTCATAGTAGCAGTAGTAACTGCCAGGTGTTCGATAGTTTGGTAGTGTGCTGCTAGTTTACGCGCCCAAAGAGAATGCAGGGCATAGGGCATGCCTTACTTTTTGTGGCGCATGGAGGTGGAGATCCTATAGCCCATGATGCCTCATACATGGTATATTATAGTGTACAGTAGGACACCTCCGCCGCCAGACCGGCATTTCTCATCAACAAACGTTTTTCTTATTGTTGCTGCCTTCCACCGGCACACACGGCCGCCTAAATCTAGAGCATGCCTTAGAGGGCATGCTGCCCCTTATAGTGCAATACTTCATACCTTACTTTGAGCTGGGTGGAAGTCGGAGATCTAGCCTATACAAACTCTGAAAACGGAGGTCCGCTCCGTCCCACCCAAAATCTCCGAAAATACTTTTAGTCTTACATGCCTTACACCCGCGCACCCACTTATCGACCAGTCAAACATATATCCACCACCGCGGAGTCCTAGCCAAAATGACCCTAACTTGGCTACGAAGACGTCCCCAGGGACCTTTAATTTCTACACGAGCCCGCTACGCTCGCTCAGGAAGGAAAAGTACATCAAATTACTATGCGAAGCGGGTAGAGCTTCATGATTGAATATAGTTTTTTTCATGGCTTGTAGTTGCAAACCGGCGACTTGATAATGTCAAGAGTCCCCCGCCGCCATGCTTCAGAAGAAAATAGCTCGGACGCCACATACGCTTTGCGTCGCGGGCGGTTCCGCCCGCAAAGTTCGCTCACTTGTCGTACGTACGTACATACCCCAGGTAGGGTACTATTACGGGGGACCATAGTTAATAGGACCTATGGTATACATAAAAACCTATATGTTTAACCATTTTTACTAACAATATTTGGTCCTATTAAATATGAACCCCCGTAATAATTTTCTTCTTTCGATATGCCGAATGTCTGTACTCCTATGTACGAAAGAGAAAGTACAGCACACAACAGCAGCGCCGCGAAAATAATGAAAATGAAACCGAAAATTTCGGAAAGAAAGAAAACCCCCCGTCCCCTCTCGTGAATTTAATTATCTGCCTGATTTGAACACCTTACACCGGCCAAAAAATATAAAAATAAAAAATCGAACAGTAGAGCTTCTCTCAGCCTCGTACGCCGCCCGCCCCTCTCGCGACCACCTCGCCACCGATTCGGTCCTGGTAAAGCTTTCCTCCCTCTCTGCCAAAGTGAGCTCCGTCGCCCGCGTGCTCACCGTGACCCTCGTTCGCCAGCTCGACAATGTTGCTACTCAGACTGCGTAGCTCTCTCTGTGAACTTCAGCTTGGTCGCAAAAATAAGCACCGCTTGCATGTTATTTTGCAATCCCGGACGACCCTAACAGACTCTTGTAACGCCCAATCTAATTCTACAGATGGAGGTCAGACAGAGCCCATTCATGCTTCCCTCGTGTCTCGAGGCACACGCAACGCCTAGCCACGAAAACGGCGACCGCGCTCCTTGCAACTCCTCTACCCGCCATCACCGGCTGACACCCGCGACAGTGCCGCTCTCGCCCGCGGTGCCGTGCTCGGAGTATACACACGCACACGAAACGAAAGAAGAAAGGGAAAAATAACTGAAGGTGACAAGAAGGATAGAGAAAACAAAGAACCGCTGGAAAGGTCCGGCAACTACTCAAAGGATGCGATATCCAAGTGGCAGCTCTGAAAGGCCAGGGATGTACCAACCGAGCACGCTTAAGAGAGTGATATATCTGTAAGTAGTTCTATGTAACCTAGGCACCGCTGAACACATCTTTGAATCTGCCGGGGGGGTAATATCAAAATCCGGGTAAGTTGTATGTCCCGTATAAAAACACCTCCATATTCAACGGAAACCCTTGAAAAACGTTCACGCTACAGCATAAAGAGATATGTTTAGAACGGAACCAGCTACGTGCAAACGAAATGTAGAAAACGACAGACTTACATATTACTATGGACACCCCGGGGACGGTAAGTATCATCCCCAGTTTTTTTGGGGATGCCCGGGATCTAAAGCTGAAAACAGTTTATTGGCGGTAAGTTATTACAGGTACTGTTTACTATTTCGGGGGGCCATAGTAAATAGAACCAAATATTGTTAGTAAAAATAGCTAAACATATAGTTTTTTTTGTGTGTGCCGTAGGTCCTGTTAACTATGGTCCCCCGTACTACCATCCTTGCTTTTTGTGACTACTAAACCAGCAGCGATGTTAGTAGTTATCTAGCAGGTAGTGATCTCGCCCCCCCTTCTCTCTAGCGAGATAACGATCGCTACTCTACCCTAGGAGATAGATATTGGCCACAACAAAGCGAACCAGAACGGGGGTACGATAAGCAAGTGTGTTTAATGTAGCACCAGGTATTGGAAAGAACGCAATGAGCGCTCACATGTTGCAGCATAGCATATGTTGCAGGTGTCTATACTGGGAGTAGGGATGGTCCTCCGTCCCGACAGGGATCCATGGTCAATGGCTAACGGATGAAGCAAACAACAAATGAACGTCATACCCCCGCCCCCCCTCCTGAAAAACACCTAGAGATATACGGGGGATTGAGGGAAGGAATAGGAATGAAAACGTATTTGCACGGCCCAATGGACTTGGCGAAAACGCTGAAACTGCGCTTTCGTGCAGGTGACCTGGACCTGCCAGAAAGAAGAAAGAGGTATACCAGTAGCCGGGAGGAGGAAGAAATAGATGCACAGATGCGCCCATGTGGCATAGCAATAGAGAGTAGAGAATGGAACTCACATAGTAGGAGAATGTGAAATATACAAGGAGGAACGGGATGTGTTAGAAGAGGAGATGAGAGAAATAGACGAATGTTACATGGAGGAGTTTGACACACTAGATAGCAGCGAGAAAACGATCGCTATCCCAGGAGATAGATGGTGGGCACAGACGGCCAAACAGGAAGGGGATAGGATTAAAAAAAAAAACTACCTGTTACCTGTTATGTAATATATGGAAACCACGTAATGAGCGCCCAATTGCTGAAGGTGTTTCTATTCGGAGTAGGAGCAGTGCTCCGTCTCGAAAGGGATGCGTGGTCAATGGTCAAATGACTAAGGCAAGCAACAAAGGAGTACGCCCCCCCCCCCCCCCCCCCCCCTCTCGCCCTTCAAAGATAACGGGGGGCGTGCTCCCCGAAGAAAACCCGACTTCAAGCACTGCGTCCCAAGAGGGGGAAGGGGGTGCGGACGCCGCCACGGGGGCAGGGGATGAAACTCAAGGAGCCCCTGGTTGGGATAACGCCGCTACGGACGAGGAAGGTGCGAAGCTGCAGGGTATGCAAGGTATATCAGACGGTATAGTGTATAGTGGGATTTGGTGGAGAACCGCCTTTTTTATGTTGATTGCAGTATACCGGTGATTCGATACTTTTGCCGAAAAAACTGCAGTGTTGATGAAGATGATGGTGGTGGTGGTGATGTTGATGATAGTGATGCTGATGATAGTGACGATGGTGATGTGGAGGTGGCGGCGATAAAGACAATGATGGCAGGGGTAACATAATGACGATACTGATTACGATCACAATGATGATGGCGGTGCCTCTACCTCCTTTGTCTCTAGGTGATGGCAACGTAGTCGCGGAGGGAGCAGACGGTGCTACCCCAGAGACAGGGGAGACAGTCGCGGAGACTCCAGCCACTGCTGCTGCTGCTGCAGAAAGGCATGCAGGTGATGCATATTTGTTTTAGCGTGATGAAGGGTCAGTCGCCAACGAACAAAATGTGTAACGAGAATGTGATATTTTCGTGAATCGTGGTATTTGTGCCAAATCGTGACATAATGTTTTTTACGGGATCAATAAAAATGCATGTCACGATTGATGACGAGTTTTTTTTTTTTTTGACGTGACTTAATGCCGCTTTACCACTGTCACGAATCGTGACTTATGTACGACGAATCGTGTTTTTTTTTTGCGTTCGTTCCGTAAAAACAACGCTCATGATAGGTGCTATGCATGCATGATGCCTGCGCTTCGACAGCCTTTTCGCTCTCTTGTGCAAGCACGTACTCTAGCTCTAGCTGTAGCTGCAGCTGTAGTGGTTGGAATTATCACCCTCCGTTTGACGAATGCTCGATGAATGATGACTGGTTCCTTTTGAACGAAATTATGACTCATGACTAATCCATGGTCAGTGATTAATGGTGAATGAGGAGTGATACTGATCAATGATCACATACCAGGTACCAAGGGTATCCATTATCAGCGATCAAGGATGAACGATCAGAGTCAAAGATCACTCATTGACGATCAGCGACCAATGAACAACGTTCAATGAAGACTGATGGTTGTTTACTCAACATGATTCAGTACTGTACATATGAATGACTTGCCAGCGTGGAATTTGAGTCATATTAACGATGAACGTTCAATGGCGAATGGTGGCTGATGAACTGATGCAATGAGTGCCGGACATGGCACTGATCTCCCTCCATCTCACTGTCTCGGCCATTTTCCTTCTAAGTATCGTTAGTATACTTTGTTATCTTTATTATTTTCATCATCATTGTCATGCCCGTATTATTATCACCATCGCTTGTCATTTCTGTGCACGCTATATAGACGACCAGCAACCGAACCGCGACGAGGATGAGGTTTGGCGAATTTCAGTGACAATTCGCCGTCCGCGGGTCTCTAATTGCTTCGAGCGTTATGCCAGCCGCTCTGGATCTTGCCGGGGCCATGGTACACTACCTCGTGAGCGCCGCTTTGGACGAGGATGCCGGGTCGCGTCTTACACCGAAGCCTAAGCCTAGCCCAAAGCCGAAGTCTAGCCCTAACCGTAAGCCGTGTGTTTGCAATGTTGTTTCAGGCAATATTCCAGCCGCCCTTGGTCTAACCGGGGCGATGGTACCCTACCTTGTCGCGGCCGCTTTGGACGAGGATGCCGGGTCGCGTCTGAGACGGGGTGACGAGGTTCGATTTCAGGTCAGTCAGCCGTTTCAACGGATATTTTTCGGCAATTTTACCGTTATTTTTGTTTCGTTTTGTTTTTTTATTGGAGTGTGCCCTCCACACACAGACAGTGCGCGCAAGTATCAATCCCTCATAGCCAAATAACAGTTATTGCTAACGTATCATACCGTCACACGGTAGCCTCATCTGATTTGCTGTGTTGTACCTGGTATTTCTTTTTCAGCTTTTTTTGCCCCGGCACGTATTTTCTTGCTTGCCTCTAGTAAAATATTGTATTCCAGCTCCCTCCATTTCGTAACTCAGATGTATTATGGCCATATCAAAGACTTTAGTGTGCCTCCATTGTTGTCGCGGAAAGAGTTGAGCATTTTATTCCCTTCGACTCGCGTCGAATCGTGCATTCACACTCACTCACTCACTCACTCACTGACACGCTGCTAAGCTCTATTTGGTATTACAGGCAACATGCTACCCTGGTACTCGCTATTAATAGTACAGCAGTATTGTTCGACTACGTACTGATGTCGTGACTGCCTTGTCGTTGTTGATGTTTGTATTATTATTGTGACCATGCGCATGCCACCATTAATAGGCCGGCCAGGACAAGGAATCTTGATGAAGCCTAGGGTTAGATTTTGATATGCGTCCTGGTTCCACAGTATTAGGGTTATCACGGGGGACCATAGTAAATAGGACCTACGGTACACACAAACGCCTTTATATACCTACTTTTTACGAAGAATATTTGGTCCTATTTAATATGGTCCCCCGTAATAGTAAGGCGTTAATGGTATGACTGCCGTATTGTCATTGCTGTTGTGGGTGCCTATTGCCTATTGCGTATTGCCTATTGGCTATTATTACTATATTAATAGGTGAGCCAGGACAAAGGCAGCGGAAGGAAGCGGGCTGTGAAGGTGGTGCTCGTCAGGACCAACAAGGAGAAGCGAGAGGAAGAACAGCTAAAAAAGGTAATCACAGTACATAAGACAATGACATAGATGCCATAAGTCATACACATCATTCGAATCATACAATTCATACAAAACATACAATTCATATTATTACGGAGGG
This sequence comes from Nereocystis luetkeana, assembly GCA_031213475.1. NCBI lineage: Eukaryota > Phaeophyceae > Laminariales > Laminariaceae > Nereocystis > Nereocystis luetkeana. The sequence goes on along the minus strand of JARUPZ010000017.1, from coordinate 342,419 downwards.
CATAGTAATACATACTGCAGTCGTTCATATTAATAGATAGTAATCAGAACCCACGATGGACCTCAAACGCATGTACGATGTATCCCCCTACAGTAAAGCATGTTCACACACCATACCAGGTATTTGGTTAGAATCACCACCAGGTATCTATTGCTATATACCTGGTACTACTCTACCTGGTATGTACTTCGAAGTACTTCGTTTTTTTCTCCGAAATAGCCAATAAACAATTCCAGTAAATCATGCCGTATGATTTGCCTTCTCCCACCCCTCTCCTCCACATCACCACCGCGCTGTCGATTGATTGCCGTTGGTACGTGCCTGGTAGCATTCAGCTGGTCGACAGAGGGGCTACGACGCGCGAAATTCTACTTATCATACTACCGTAGTTGAATCATTATTTCAATAAGTCATTTTATATGATGATCATCTTCCCTTCTCTCTCCCCCCGTCCCGCCCCCCTCCCCCGGCCGTCACGGTCGCCGTCGGTGTGTTTCGTCCAGCTGGTCGGTAGCGGGACTACGAAGCTAGAAATCATACAAATGACATTCAAATCATGCAAACCATACGGACCTGCCAGTAAATCACCCCCCTCCCCCCCCCTGTCGATTGTCGGCGGTACTTACTCTTTCAGCTGGTCGACAGCGGGGCTACGAAGCAGCAGGGGGTAGTTAAGAAGCTCACCCACGACTACGGCTTCCTGCACTCGCTGTCGTGCCCCGACACCATCTACTTCAACACGTCTCACGTGCTGCAAGCCAGGGAGGGGGGGACGGAGCGGCTCCGGGTGGGCTCGCAGGCGAGGTTCCCTTTTTTGTTCGTACTTGAGTTTGCGGGACACACGAGCTCATGTACTGTATGTAATATGTATTGTGTTGATTTGATGTTGATTTGATGTTGTCTTGTCTGTAGATGTAGTGGCGAGTCAGCTTTACCGATGCCAGAGTGACGCCGACCCTCTGTCCTGTCCTGTCCTGTCCTGTCCTGTCCTGTCCTGTCCTGTCCTGTTTTATGTATCCCCCCCCCTCTCATCCCCCCCCCCCCACTTCTACACTCCCCTTCCACCCCCCCATCCCCGCCCTCCCTCCCCCTCCTCCCCCCCCTTCCTCCCCCTCCGTCTCGAAAGGGATGCGCGTTCAATGGTGAAATGACTAAGCCAAGCAACGAATGAGTACGCCCCCTCCTCCTCTCACTTCCCTCCCCTTCCTCCCCATCCCCTCTCCCCTCCCCCCCCCCCTCGGCATCGAAACGCCTACTTGTAGGCGGAGTTTTGGGTTATACCTGACCGTACGAAAGGTCGTAGGGATAGCTTTCGAGCACTGGAGATTAAGATCCTACCCCCCGGCACCTTAGCCGTGGAGGAGGAGACTCATGTGTGTGTCCAGGGGACAGTCGAAAGGCCGCCTACGCTACCCCCGAGGCAGGGCTTCGGCGGCGGGAGAGAAGGTGGAGAACGTTGGTGGGGGGGGGTGGGGTTGGTATTGGTGGTGGCGGTTGTGTAAAGTGAGGGACGAGAGGTGGTGACGGCGGTGGATATGTTGGTGGCGGTGTTGTGGTTGTTGTGGAGGGAGGAGGGAAGGGTGGTGGTGGTATCGATGATGGTGTTGTGTTTGGGCTGTTTTTGTAGCGATGGTGGTAAGCTGTTGTGGGGTTAGTTGTGGTATTGTACGAGAGCTGTTTTGTGTCGGTGGGGGTTGGGGGGCAGAGGGTGGCTGTAGTGATGGTGCTGATGGCGTGTTGGTGTTGGTTGCGGGGTTTGGGTGGGGGATGGTGTATCTGATGGTGTTGGTATTGGTGGTGGTGGTCAGCGTGTTGGTGGTGATGGTGTTGGTGTTGATGTTGCTGTAGTGATGGTGCTGATGGCGTGTTGGTGTTGGTGTTGATGTTGGCGTTGGCGTTGGCGCCCACCCTCCGAGCCCTCCCCTGAGTAAGCCATCGCCGCCAAGATTTCAACAGTTGGGCTTTGACGCTTTCGCCGCTCAAGACATGTCGGGCAATCTATTTTCGGACGTGAGGAGGAAAACAATGCCCATTGTAGAAGGAGGTTATAGCGCACGCGAAAAAAAACGTGATGCCATACATACGCAGTGTGGTTTTGCCGGGGCAGGGGATATAAGTTGTGCCCGAACTGCATGTATGGAGCAGTACACGCAATCTACTGACAGGCTGACATAATTACAGCAAAATCGCCGTTGCTGCGGTGTGTAAACTATAGTGGAATCTAAAGGGCGAACCTCTTGATTAGTACCAGGTACCTGGTGGTGGATATCGGATATCGAACGATATCGATTTTGATACGACGTTATATCGCACAGTATTTTTTAATCAACGATGCGTCTAGTGTTACGGATACGATACGATATCATACAGAATCGGATTTCATTGCTCTCATTCGGAACGCTTCCTTCGGTATCAGCGTAAAATATACTGGGGTGCCAAGGAGGTGGAGGGCGGAACGCCTTCGATTCGATACATCTAACTTCGATATATCAGAACTTTGCGCTACGATATCCAACATTGCTACCAGGTACCTATTCATATTTATACCAGTGCATTCCAAGGCCCCCGACATTCCTCGAGCGGTGTATGTATCACCCCCCCTATCATAAGTGCACCCCCCCCCACCTTCACACACACATTATGTTCTGCGCCAACCGTGAAGGCGGAGGGGCAGGTGGCGGTATGCAACCCGGGGTTGCACGGTTCATCATCCCCCCCTCACCCCCTGGGGCAGCATTGGAGGGGGCGGTAGGGGGCGAGGAAGGAGGAGGAGGAGGAGGAGGAGGAGAGAAGGTTGAGGAATCTGGCGTTAGTGAGGTGGTGACCAGCATGGTGGCCGCCTTGAACCACAAGGAGCTAGGAAAGAGTCAAGTTCCTACCCTAGAAGTGGGCGATGTCATCGAGGCAGACCTGTGGAAATCCAAGCTTGGAGGGACCAAGGTACGAGAGGCGTTTGGAGGGAGGGGGCGGGCGGAAGTGGGTATACTCATGTAGTGGTGTGACCATAGGCTCCCCGCATCCCTACCATGCCCTGGATGGAGCACGTCGAGGTGTCCCCGACCAGGCAGCACCAAGCGAAGCGCCGTTAGGTGTCAGGCTAGTCGCATGAAGGGTGAGCTGCATCTACTAGGAATAGCTTGTGAAGCGATTTTCGGCACCTTGTCTGGCGGATTTTGTTGCACATGGATGACAGCGTCGAACGACTTGATTTATTTTCCGGTGTGGCCGCTTCCAGAGACAGCGATGGGTATACCATGTAACTGCCTCGCGAGTTCCTACGATGTACACCCTACGTGATACCATCTCCCTCTTGTGCCGAGTTAAGGTTCTCCACCCCGCACAATAATATTTACTGTAACTCGGCCGGCAGCCATGGTGACCGACCGCCAAAATAACGAAGGAACACATAAATAAAACGAGAGCCTGGTGCTCTAGCTTGCGCAATGATTGTATTGTTTAACAGCATCGTTGTCATGGGGTGGAGGGGGGGGGGGGCAAGACACGAGAGGAATTGGAGGGGAGATAGGCGTTCGGAGGGGGGAGCGGAGGGGGGGGCAAGATAAGAGAGGTGTTGGAAGGGAGGGAGGGAGGGAGGGGAAGGAGGCGTCTAATGGGAGGAGAAGGGGTACTGATTTTCAGATGACTCAAATCAGGAGCTATTTACGAGTACTTCGTATTAGAATAGTACTGTAACTGGTACCTGGTACACGGTATGTATTTATTTGTAGTTGACTCAGTACCCACTGTTGAGAACGAGTGCTGTACTCGAAACTCGACAAACGTTTTTTTTTTGGCGTCCCCGCTGGCTTAGTAGGTGGTCCGCATGCCTACTAAGATCAATTTCGTGGCTTCAAGTCTCACGAGTGCATGCTAGTAGGGGCTTTTTCTTATGATGAGCGGAAAACGCCAAATCGTGAGTTAGATACATCCGATGAAACTCGATGAGCAGTGGGAATGCTATGCGCCACAAAAAATGAAGGCACGTACCGGGGGAGAGAAGGGACGACACCTGTGACCACGGCTTTTGCCCAGAAGAAGATCGCTGAGGGTAAAAATCTCCTACGAGTTAAGCTGGAAAGTAAAGGTGATACATATAAAAAAAAATGTATTCCTGGTTTGCATTGGATTGTGCCACACTCTATCCTCCCTCAGTGGTATTTATCCCACCATAACGTTACACCGCCACGTTCCATGACCTGCTCAGATAGAAAACCTCTTGTCCCAAATGTGTTGTCCCCAAGCTGTATCTATTGTCCTCATTGCTTTTGCTCCCACTTCACATGACATGGCCATATCACCAGACCCAAGCGAAGAACGTGAGGCTGGTCAGCTTCGGGGGTGAGCGTTCGGAAGGTGTCGTCCGGAGCTTGCGCGAAGGCGGTTTCGGCTTCATCCGCCCCTTGGGAGGCAACGAGGATGTCTACTTCCGCATCGCCGACACTTGCAAGTAAGTGCACTATTAATATTAGTACTCGATACATGTCCGTATGTACGTGCGAGTACATTTTATTTATGATTGTGAAGGACGCATTACACCAGCTTTACGGTGCCGCCGCGTGTTGACAGAGAAAGTGATGTGACGTGGCATGATAAGTGTGGCATGATGTCAACACAATGTGACATGCTTTGATATGACGGGGTCATGACATGGCGTGTCAAGATATGACGTGGCGTGGGGTGACGTGACGTGACCTGGAAGGCGGGCGTGTCGGAACATGACGTGACTTGACGTGCCATGACATCGCGTCACGTGACATGACATGGCATGACATGGCATACCACAATGAACTATGACGGGGGCATGACTTTTCATGGCGGGACATGTCGTAATACGGCGGGTCATGACGGAATATGCCGTGTCACAAGACGTGGCATGACGGGACATGCCGAGGGTGCAGGTGTGACATGGTGTGACATGGCATGACTGTAGCGCACTACGCAATGACGGGTGCAAAACATGACAGGACATGATGTGATTTGACGGGACTCGACGTGACATGACGGGATATGACGTGTCGCGACGAGCATGTCTTGTGACATGACGTTACAAGACAAGATATGACGTGACCCGACGGGTCATGATGTGACACGGCGGGTCGTGACGTGGAATGACTGGTTTGACGTACCGTAAAACACCCAAGATAACACGCCCCCTCGGGTGATTTTCCAAGCTGATTTGCTCCACATCGTGACATCAGGGAGAGTGCAAACGCCGTGCTGAACGTCTATCGTCTATGGAAGGATATCGACGAGATCTTCCCAAAGCCACCACTGTCCACTGTCCACTGCCCACTGTCGTTGCATGCGCCACAACCCTCACCCTTGGTTCGGAGAAAGTGGTAGGGGGTGTGTTGCCTTGACGGGTCATGACGTTACAAGACATGGCATGACGTAAAACACTAGACGATGGCGGGGACATGGGGGTAACCTCACGGCATAAGGCAAGGCTGAGTTATTGACTGTTCTTGTGCCCTTTGCAGAAATTTGGCGGAGTTGAGGGAAGGGTCTGAGGTGCTTTTAACGGTGAAGGAAGGGGACAGGAGAGGGGACAAAAAAAAGGCCGCAACCCGCGTAGAGGTACAGCCCAAGGTGAGCTACTAGGATTGACGGCATTGGGTAGCAGGGGTAGTGTTGTTGGTGAGTGACCCTTACAGTACTACTCCGTACACACAGTCACATGTTTTTTGGGCAAACAAACAAATGCTACCATACGTACGTAGCTGGGCCAAAACCCCAAAGCGCTACGTATCAGTCTGATGAAAAATGTGAAGAACGTTTTAGCATTTTTTACCATCTAAGTGCGCCTTATATTGGCGATCAGAGTGGTGCTGAGTATTGCCGTTGTCGTTGTTGTCGTTTACATGAAGGTGTGACATGAAAGGGTGTCGCTATCGTTACCATTGCCCTTGCCGTTGCTCTTCCTGTCCTCTCGCCTCTTGCGGAGCAGGGCACGCTGAAGGTGGAGGTGATTCTGGGTGTTGGCGTGTGCGGCGTGGTGACAAGAGATACAAAGGGGTCTGCGCAGGGCATGATCACCGTCACCGACGGCAGCAGTCTCGACATGCCCCTCCATCTTCGGTTTCCAAAGGTGAGAGTCTCTTCCCCGTTCAACGACAGGCTTCCTACAACAATACCATCCCTACCTTACAACGTTAGGCTTCCTACAGCGCCTTAGCCTACCACGAACAGGCTCCTTACAGCACCCTATCGCACCTCCGTAGGCTTCCTACGATACCCTAGGTACAGCAATAGGCCTCCCCCAACACCCTGCTCTATGACGAAGCAATAGGCTTCCTCCAATACCCTAAGCTACAACAGTAGGCTTCCTCCTACACCCCTACCCGACAACAGTAGGCATCCTACAACACGTGCTGCCTTCCAACAATAGTTTCCTACAACACACGCTGCAACAGTAAGCTTCACAGCGGCCTTCCATACAGCAATTTCCTTCCTTCAAAACCCTACTATTAATAATAGTGCGGGACAATGAGCTTCTTCCTCTCTTTGGTCTCCATGGGTGTTGTGGTTCTCTTGGTAGGGTAGCTTCTTCTGACTGAACCACTTGACCTTTATGCCAGAAATGACTCATAACTGTCAGATGGCAAACGTGGTAGTAATATATTGATTGATATGGTAGAAATTACCCTATAAATACTACGTATACTGTTAGGAACAAGAAGAACAAGAAGAAGCATACTACTCACACTAATTCATATATTAACAACGTTTGTTGGTCACCCTCCCCTTCCCCCCCGCCCCCCCCCCCCCCCCCCCCCCCCTCCGCTAATTCAGATCGTGGCACGTTTGCAGGAGTTTTTGACCCAAAACACGGAAAAAGAGCTCGTGTTCCCCAACGATCTATCTGCGGGCGAGAGAAACGCCGCTCAGACCCTCGCTGGGGTTGAAGGGTTGGGGCATCAAACCAAAGGGGGGGGATCTTGTGGGCCCATTCGGGTTTGGAAGGTATCGTGCCAGCATCGACTGCGTTGAGGGGGTGGGGGATGATTGGCCGGGTTTGGTTGTTTGTTATGCTTTCGGGCTTTCGGGGATGGGGTGTACTTTTCCTCCATTTTCTCACTGTTGTTTAGGGCCTAGTACGTAGGAACTATTAATAGGTAATTTTCGCACTTTTGCTGAGTGACGAAAGAGGCGTTACAAACAGGGGTGAGGGAAACAAGGAAAGGGTCCCGTGTTGCTTCTCCACCTTCCCACTGTTCCCAAGTTCCTATAGGAAAGGGCTATTTTTATTTTTGGCGACTGACGAGCTTGTGGTTTCAGCGGGAAGATTATGGTTGCTTGGAATACTTCGAGGAGTCCTACTACCCTATTTTGTTGCCCTGACCATAACCCTGTTGTTTTTGGTTATGATGGTGTTGTTGGTGTTGCTGGTGTTGATGCTGCGGTTGCTGTTGGTATCGCGGTGCTGTTGGTGCGAATGTCGTTGCTGTTGTTGCATGTGTTATTGATCATCGTTGTATTGGATCTGTTGTGTTCGATGTGTTGCGCTGGGTGTGTTTTGATGGCCGTGGCGCGTGGTGTTTCCGAGGACAGCCTTGAACAGAGCAGGAAGGCGTGTATTGTGCTGCTGCGTTGTACCTTGTAGTACTCAATCTACCCGCAACGGTAAGGGCTGTTTGGGCAGTAACATCAATACCTCAACGCTTTTTGTATCTTCTGACGGAGTTGAATTGTTAGTGTCGTGTATGTGTATGCGTGTTGTATTGGATGTTGCGCTAAATGTGCGTCGTATCTGCCGTGTGCTGTAATTGACGTGGCGTGCGTTGTGCTGGTGTGTTGTGTCCGACAACAGCCGGAGACTGAGGAGGAAGCCGCCGCTATCAAGGAGAAGGAGAAGAAGAGGGTAGAGGAGAAGTTACAGACTGTCAAGGACAGAAGCAAGGTATGCTACACAGTACCTGGTAGGCAGTCCCTTCTAAAAGACCCGGCGGTAAGGGAAAACGATACATGTGGGACTACCGCACTACGTGTGATCCCTTATAAGAGGCTACGGAATGTACACGAAATACACCATGGAAAAAAAAAAACGCACAGCATACAGTGCAGCGACTGATACAAGAGACACGCGTCAAATTGGTGTTCAAGTGTTTGGGGCCCGCGCATAGCGATAAACACCAGGAGTTGACATCTATCATGGCGTTTTTTTGCGATTTCAACAACCGTTTTTTGTATACAAAAGTGCATCTGATGTCAGCTGTGGGTTGGGCAGATTTATTTGGCGATCGCCAGCTCTGCAAGATCTGCGATGTGATACCGCGTATATGTAGTCCGGCCGGGCGCACGTGTTCCTGCATTCCTCGTGAAGGCTCGTACGGTGTTGTTGCTGTTTCTGTTACATTGCTAGCGTTACCGTATGAGACTATGGCACTATCAAACTATCACACTAGGGTGATAAAATAGCACACCGCCGTTTGTTGTGGTGACTTTCTCGGCAGCGGGCAAAGTGGAAACGGCGAGCGATACAGCAGTCTATGGAAAAATCCTCACTAGATCTTTCCCAAGGCACCATTCTCGCTACGGGTACCCACCCCCCTTGGCATGGGTTGGACAAATCGGCTCTGAAATTCATCCCGGTATATGGTGTGTTCGATCATAAGTCTTATCTTAGGTGTCATACATACGGTATCTCGTTGCCCTCCTATAGTACAGTACCCTTGTTCGGGGTCTCGAAAAAACCTTAAGAATCGGCATGCACAGGTAGTCAGGAAAACATACAGTACTGTACCGTACGAGTATAACACGTTAAGAGAACACACTTCCTGGGACAAATTTCGGAGCCGATTTTCTCGGAAACATGTCTTGAGGGGGGCACAGATGAACAAAAAGGCGTATCGCTTGTCATTTGCACTCTCCCTGATGCCGAGAAAACCAGCTTACTGTAGGAATTATTATACTTCTGTGCGGGCGAGGGGGGGGTGTTACCTTGCTGTTACCTTGCTGTATGTACTGATGTACGGCAAGTCGATCTGCGAGCGCACTAGCATGCCAGCCGGTTCACGGGTAGTAAATGACAGGCGACGACTACTAGTACTACAGCACAATGGTACAGCTTACAGCAGTATGTGAAGATAGGGCATGCGTTACTCTCGCTATTGCTACTAGTATTACTAGAAGCTCGCGCTGGTGTATGAGTTGCATTGAGGCATTGTCGTCAACTGTTGTGTTGGTAGAAGGCAGTAGAAAAGGGTGGTGTGTAGGGGTTTTTCGGAGACACCTTTTTTCCCGGAGATTCTTCGGCCCGACGGTGAGGGTATCCAACTTCGCACCTTCTGTAGGATGTCCGGCCTAACTCAGCTTAAAACTAATAAAGCATGCCCTATGAGGGGCATGCCCTGTAAGGCATGCCCTATTATTCCCTGTAAGGCATGCCATATCCCCTGCGTTTTAGATCAGCCGTATAATTTGGCAACTCGCTCAATGTTATCCCCTCCCTCCTCTGCGTTAAACAAACGCCTCTCACTGGAAGAACGGCGAGCGATCTCTATCCGTCCCCTGTTCCCGCGAGGACACGGCCTTCACTAAGCCCAAACATAAATCCCAAGATACTTACTAATTTTCTTGTGCCCTCCCTCCTCTGCGCGCACACGCCTCCCCCGAAATCCGGTAAATCCTTGAAAAAAACGACTTCTGTCGGAAGAACGGGGAGCGATCGCTTTCCGTCCCCTTTTCCCGCGAGGACACGGCCTCCACCAAGCCGCAACACAAACCCCAAGACACGGACGAAGCAGCTGCGGACGGTAAGGCCAAGGGTGGTCATGAAGGAGCGGCAGGAGGGGAGGGTGACAAGGCTGGACCTAAGAGGATGGGCAAGTCGAAGCTCACGCAAGATTTTCGCACGGAGCGGGGCTACGCGGCCGCGGCGGCTGCTGCGGCTGCTGCGGCCCAGAGGGGAGACCTGGTTACGTTTGATGTCATACTCAACAGGGGGTGAGTTTGGTTTTTTGGTTTCGGGGTTTGGTTTTGGATGTGGTTCGGGGTTGGTATGAGTTTTGGACTTGGAGCTGGTTTTGGTTATGGGGGTGATGCCCCGTGCTTAGACACTCATTTATGAAATAGCGCAACGTGTATTTCAAATCGAGGGATGTAGATAATTGTAGATGGTTATTTTTCCGTGGCGCTCAATGGTTGAGCAGTTGAACAGTCATTCCTGCAGTAGAGAAAGGATCAATTAAAATATCAAAGATCTAGATGATGCTACGGCAGACCGTGATACATACACTGTAAACTGTATAATGTATACTGTAGATGCTCATCCGTCCATCATGCCTTGTGCTTGTGAACCATCGGTCTGGTGTGAACAGGACCATGAAGCGGCGAGCGACGAACGTGAAGGTCACCAAGCGCGCGGCAGACCAAATCAAACCCGCCAACGGTAACGTTGGGGACGTCAACGTTATGCAAAATGTAGCCGTTGGGGGCGGCGGCGGTGGTGGCGTGGGCATGAACGCCCGCGGCGGTGTGGGTGGTGGAGGTGGAGGACAGGCAGACATCGAGTGCATGGGAGTCGTGTCCCTCGTTCAATTGGAGCGGCATTTCGGGTTTATCGACATGCTTGACGTGGACGAGAGGGTGTTCTTCCACCTTTCGGAAGTGGTGACAGAGGAGGGAGGAGGGGGGGGGGCAAGCGCAGGTGCAGATGCGAGGGGCAAAGAGGGGAGTGCTGCTCATAGCCCGCCTGGGGGTGCTGATATCAGTGGTGCTGGCGGTGGCAGCGGTGGCGGTGATGGCGTTAAGGGAGGGAGGGTTCTCATAAAGAAGGGGCAGGAGGTGGCCTTTCGCTTGGGGCAGAGGCAGGGTAGGCCTCTGGGTTTACGAGTGCGCAAGCTTAAGCCGGGGACGCTGCCGACGGAGGAGTCGCTGCCGTCCCGATTCGTGGGTGTTGTTGTCGTCGCGCCTAGGAATGTCGGCGGCGCTGACAGTGAGAAGGTGAGCTTCTTCAAACGTGATGCATACGTTCACCAAAGCGTAAGTTATACTGGTACCAGGTACTTATAGAGACGAAAATCGTCGAGAAAGCAATTTTTCGTTTTTCCTGAGGGCATCGCTAGAAAAAAAAACAGTGGGTGAATTGTTGACTTGTTTTTTTTTCAATAGAATGGGCAGGTCCTAAGCCAATATGTCTGGCATTCTCGAATGAATACCCCCGTAGTTATTGTTATTCTAGTAATAGTAAAAACTCAACTGTAAGTCAGTCGGTTGTGCGGATTGGACGGTTATTGAATACCGTACCTGGTAAGGTGAAGACATGACGCAGTGCTGTCCTATTCAACTGTTGAACTGTTGTGTTAATGTTGTACCTGTCCTGTGGTACCGCCGCTGTGTTCTGCTGTTCGTCGCCATGCCTTTTTAAATCCTGTAATGCTGTCCTATTGAGCTGTCCTATTGAGCTCTTCTCCTGCCATTCTACTACTGTCCTTGTGTCCTCGGGGATGGCGTGTTTTGCGCGTCTGTGCGTGGTACAGGACGCGATGGCGAGCGCGGCGGGAATGGAAGGGGTGCTGGTCATGCTCCACGACAAGACGGTGGAGGCAAAGGGCAAGGCCGCCACCAACGGCGAAGGAAATGACGTAAGTTTAATGGAAATGAGACACTGCTGTGAACACATTTTGATATTTTGGCAGTTCCTGAGATGAGTATTAATATAGTATGAGCCCACTCAGTGCAGTCAGTCAGAGAATTTCGAGCATAAAAGTAGAGTACTAAAGTAGTAGAGCAATAGTAGGGGGTTAGTAGAGTATAGTGTACCCCCCCCTACCAGAGCATAGCATAGCCCGTCGCATGTACTCAGCCCTCACCTTTCCCACCCACTCACCTCCCAACCCCCCAATCGCATGTACTCAGCGCTCACCCTTCTCACTCACTCCCTCCTACCCGCCGCACCTACCGCCCCCCCCGGCACCCCCCCCCTCTCTCCCATTGACCCTGGTTTTCTGCTCCAACAGCTACCCGAGACGGCAGCAGGTGAAGTAGCAGCAGCATCAGCGGCCGCGGCGGTAGAGAAGGAGGCAAGCAAGGCGCAGCGTATGCTCGCCTCCGCTGGTCTCCAAGTCGCGTCCCTTCCCAAAGACGCCTCCAACCATGCTGCGGTAAGGGTATAGGACTGCGAATTGGCTGACTGTACGCCGCCGATTAGTTGTTGCAGTCGTTGGCTAGGTTATTATGGTCGCGTCCCCCCCGAAGACGCCTCCAGCCATGCTACAGTTGAGTTTGTTTGTTGCCGTTTCCTGTTACGTGCTGGTAGTGCGGTGCTCGCGTTGTTTTGGTACCTGGTATTTGTTGATCTGTAGTCGTTGTTTAGCCTTTTTTTGTGACCACGGGTTATATCTGAGGGCAATGAGTTCATGTGGCAACATCACCATCATCACCGCCATCACCATCACCATCATCATCGCCATCATCATCATCATCATCATCAATATCACCATCATCATCGTCATCATCATCATCATCAACATCACCATCATCATCATCATCAATGCCATCATCAATCATAAGGCATCTCTCACTGACTACTACCATTTTATATAATTTGCTAATACACTCCTGAAGCAAGGAATTAGCCAATTAGGCACTAAGGATGCATGCCTTATCCTAGGCGGGTTTTCCAGTATGGTATGTGCCATTGAATCATACCAGGTATTACCTACTGCTGTAGGCCATCGAGTTGTTTATGAGGTCTAGCGTTTTTTTTTCTGGAATTCTGTTTGTGGGTGACTTTTACTAGTGACCTATTATTGACTCACTATTAGTATAGAGCGCCTCAGGTGAGCATCAGCAGCATTCGTACACTCCACCCGTAGCATGCGTCCCTCCTCGCTCTCCCCCAACTCCCCCCCCCCCCCCCCCCGCATCCGCATCCACTCTCACCCCCCCCCGCCCCCCCATCCACTCCGCCCCCCTTTCCCCTTCCATCCTTACCCCCCCCCCCCCTTTTCTCGATCCCAACTTCTTACAGCAGCAGCAGCAAGCGCCGTCTCCATCACCGTTGGACAGGTTGAACGCCAATAACGTACTCGGGGTTTCCCCCAACAAGAGACGTGTTCGCGGTGGGGGGGGCGCCGCCCTGAAAGCACCTGCTAGATTCAGCCTCCTTAGATTTCTGGCGACAGATGCGGAGCAGCACCCTTCGGCTACCCCTGGCGGTGAAACCCATGACGGTGGGACTCAGGAGTCGGTCGTCGCTTCAGGGGAAACGGCTTCTCAGGGAGCAGCGGTGGTGCCGACAGCGGCGGCGGCGGCGGGGGCGGTGGCGGCCTTGCCTTGTGCCTCGTTTGGGAGGGGGGACTTGGTTGAGTTTTCGGTCGTAGCGAGGAAGGGGCAGCGGCACCACAGCCAGCGCACGGGCAGGGTGATGCTTGTTGCTAAGGGCGGTGTGCCTTGCCGGTGAGCTTTGGTGTTGTTGTTGGGGAGGGCGGTGATTGTGATGGTGCGCTGGTGCTGGTGCTGATGTTTCTGGTGTTCCTGGTGTTTGTGGTGTTGCTGATATTGCTGTTGCTGCGATACTGTGACTCTACCCTATTGTATCCATTCCTATCCTGTAATCCCCTACCCTTCCCTGCCCTCCCCTCCCCTCCCCTACCCAGCGTTCCCCTTCCCTACCTTACCTTACCCTGCCCTCCCTACATTACCTCACCCTGCCCTCCCTACATTACATTACCTTACCCTACCCTACCCTCTACCCTAACCTATCCTACCCTATCGTACCCTACCGTACCTTACCCTGCTCTAGCCTACCACTAAAAACCCCGCCCCACCCTATCCTATGCTATCCCATGATACTGTATCCTTACCCTATCTAACCCGTATCCCATCCTTTCAAACGTGATGCTGCCTATCCTACCCTATCAACCAAAACAGGAGGGGCAAGGTGCTCGAAGTTGACACCAAGGGCGGCATAGCGCACGTAGAATTGTCCCCAGTGACTTCAGTCCAGGACGACAGGGTCGCCGCTGAAGGTGCCACTGCTACTCCCAGTGCTACCTCCACGGCTAACGCCAATGCTGTTGACAATGCTAATGTTAATGCTGAGGCTACCTCTAATGCTGGCGATACCGACAAGGACAGCGCTAATGCTACCGATGCTATCGCTACCACTAACGCCGAACCCCCGGCAGCGGCAGCGGTAGTGGCAACGGCGGCAGTAGCGGCGGCGGCAGTAACCGTAACAGTAGCTGGGGGCGGTGAGGGTGAGAAGGCAAAGGGAACCGGGGCGGACTGCGCAGCTGCAACGGCGGGGGGTGGCGAGCGCGTCTTTTTCTCACTGAAGGCAAGCACCTATTCATATTAATACCTGCTAGTCGTTTTACGAACCCATATCGGGACTTGATTCACCACTGCCAAAATGATCCTACACTAAGTGCAAGTACTTTGGCCTCTAAAAGGCGGACGCAGTTTTTGAAGTGATACTCGTACCTGTACACAGGGGGATAATGGGCCTTTCGTCGACGGTTGACGGTTATGTTACTGTTGGCCGTCTGCTGATTGTTGACCTTTCGTTGACTCTCGGTCGTTGACTGTTGACTGTTGTTGACTGCTTGCCGTTATTTGACCGTTGACCATGCGTGTGCCGTCATTTGACTTTTGAGCTTTCTGTTGCTGTTGACCCTCTGTTGGCGGTTGACCTTTTCTTTGACTCTTGGCCGTCGACTCTTGACCGTTGACTTTCGACCGTTGTTATTGCTGTTGACCGTTCATGCACCGTTCATGGACCCTGCAGGAGATGGTAGGAGCGGCCGGACCCCTCAGGACTGGCGATGAGGTCGACTTTTTGTTGCCCCCCCCGCCCCCCGGAGGAAAACCGCAAGAAACAACCGCTGGAAACCCGTCGGGTGGCGGACGTGCCGTGGGAACAGTGAGGGTGCAGGTGGGTGCGGCTGCCTGCCCGGGGAATAACTGTTTACCGCTGGGATTAATATCGTATTTCGAAGTGCGGCCACAAGTTTTGTTCACATCGTCACACAACGCCATGTGATCACACTGCTCTAGTAGCCTATACCCTCACATACTATCACACCATCACACTATTGTGTACTCTTACACTATTATATTAATATTACTCGGATACACATCATCACTATGATTTTACTGATATCATATCACTACACTGTTAATGGTATAAGGTACCTGGTATATCATAATATCGCCACATCATTGCACTATTACACTACAGTAGTATCACATCAGCACGCTGATATAATACCTGGTATTTCTTCCTACTATTAATACGACATCATCACACAGTACCAGGTATGATATGAGCGTCAGGATGTGATACTACTGTGCATACTATTAATACGAAGTATTGCATCAAAGTTGGCACTAGTGCTGTAGTGTAAGATCACATCACCGCACTGACATCATATCACACTTTATTTAAATAGTTGTATGACGTCGTTACACAAGAATATATCACAACATCTCAACACTAATATCACATCATCACAATACTATTATTAAATATCACGCATCATAACTCTATTGCCACGGCACCACACACGGTAACATCACATCATCTCAATGCTAGTATGACATCATCACACTCATATCACATCATCACATGATACGTTGACACTGCTATATGATACTATCAGGATCTGAAGACCTTGGCTGGGACTCGGCAGCGGCTGAACCTCAACCTTCGCGACTCGCAGAAGGGACCCCAGGTATTCTACTATTAATAATACTATAGAACCACTTAAGTAGATCTAAATCTCTGAGCGTGCTCGGTTGGTACATCCCTGCATCCCTGGCCTTTCAGAGCTCCCACTTCGAAACCGCCTCCTTTTATTATTTGCCGGACCTTTCCAGCGGTTCTTTGTTTTCTCCATTTCTCTTGGCACTTTCGGTCCTTTCTTCCTTTTTTCTTCTTTCGTTTTATGTGCGTGCGTGTACTCCGAGTACGGCACCGCGGGAGAGCCCGGCGCCGTCGCGGGTGTCAGCGGGTGCTGACGGGTGGAGGGGGGGGTTGCAAGGAGCGCGGTCGCCGCTTTCGTGCCTAGGCGTCGCGTGCGCCTCGAGACAGGAGGGATGCATGAACGGGGTGTGTCTTGCCTCAATTTGTGATTTTAGATAGAGTATGTACGAGATATAAGGGTCGTTCGAAATTGCAAGATACTATTCAAGCGGTGCTTATTTTAGCAACCAACCTGAAGTTGAAAGAGGAAGCTCCCAGTCTGAGTATACCAATACTGTCGAGCTGGCGAACGACGGCCACGGTGAGCACCGGGCTTCCCGTGAGGCGGGCGACGGGGCTGACTGTGGCAGAGAGTGAGGAAAGCTTTACCAGCACCGAATCAGTGGCGAGGTGGTCGCGAGAGGGCCGGGCGGTGTACGAGGCTGAGAGATGAGAGAGAATATCTGTTGTTCATTTTTATTTTTATTTTTGACCGGTGCAAGGTGTTCCAAACAGGCAGAACATATATTCAGGAGAGGGACGGGGATTTTTTTTTCTTCCCGATTTTTTCGGTTGCATTTTACAATGTTTTTGCGGTGCTGCTGTGCCGCTGTGCCGTGCAGTTTTTTCTCTTTTTTCGTACATACCTGGTACAACATACCAAAGAATAAATTAGGTACCCTACCTGGGGTATGTACGTACGTACGGCAACCGCCCGCGATGCGAAGCGTATGTGGCGTCCGAGCTGTTTTCTCCTGAAGCATGGCGGCGGGACTCTTGGCATTATCAAGTCGCCAGTTTCAACTACGACCATGATAAAAAACTAAATTCAATCATGGACCTTTGTCCGCTTCGCATAGTAATTTGATGTGCTTTTCCTTCCTGAGCGAAGCGACTTGAATAGTCCTGTTATACTAGAACTGATTGCTATCAAACGATCATCGATACAAGACGATATCGATACGATAATCGAAATCGATACGATATTGAACGATAATCGATACAAGACGATATCGATGAAGAGCTATCGTAGTCGATACGATACCGAACGGGAAGAACTATCGTACTCGATACGATATCGAACGAGAACAAAGTGCCAAACAACACCGAAAAACAAACAATTCAATTCTATGCGATTCGAATACCATGAAGGCATGAAGGCATGTTTGCTTTGCTTTGCTTTTTCATCGGCATGAAGAGTACGGGGGATGGGGAGCAGTAGGAGCACGGCATGTAATGAGAAGGGATCGAGGGCCAAACGCCTCCGATACGTTATCGAAAGTTTGATACTTGATACTTGATACTTCATAGTTCGATATGTCGAAACTTCCGATACGATATTCAACAGCAATACTTGTACTCGGTTAGGTGGTTTCGGTTGTGCGATTTCGCGGTGCTCGAGGTGGTGTGCGGTGGGGTGGGGTGGGGTGGGGTGGGGTGGGGTGGGGACGGAAAATTATAGGTGGGTCTGGGAAGCGAGGGGTGGGGTCGGGTGGGGTGAACAGGATACAAATAAGGGAAGAAGGAAACCGTCCAAGCCGTCCTACTTGTGTAAGTGCGGTATTACTGGGTCACTTGCTGATGCATCACGCGGGTGGCATGCGTCTTGTTCTGCTGTCGCAGGTGCGTATTGCCCTAGGACCGGATGGCGCAGGATTCAAGGCTGGGCATCGTGCTAGCGCGTCCTTTTATGCGCCAAGCTCCTCCTCCTCCGCTATTCTCGAGGGAAACGAAGCGACGTCCGATGATTTTGGTGTCGCGCCAAGCTCCTCCACCACTACCCTAGAGGGAAACGCGACAACTTCCGATGACATTGCCGCCGAACCGACGGTGTCACAAGGGGAGGAGGATCCAAAAGCGAGCGCGACGAAGCAGGCTGCGGAAGTAGCAGTCGATGGTGATGGACAGTAGAAGCTGGCCTAATGCCATACCCAGATATGTTTCATTCTGTCGTACCTCTTCGCGGTCGCAGCGATATAGCTGGGGGGAGGGAGGCAAGATAACAAAGCAAGCATCAGGCTGCGGAAGTAGCTATCGACGGTGGTGCACGGTAGTAGCGGCTGTCATGGCGGCATGCCTTCATAGCGCACCAGCAGCCCTTGCAGTAGTAGTACCATTCCCTTGCTTGCTGCTGTCGGTGCGCGCCTTATTTTATGCTTGTTTTTGTTTTCAATGGGACGCCTTTTTCTAGTTTCGGGTCGGTGCTTTTGCTTACTCGCCATGGGGTATACTATATAGGGGAACGAGGATATGCGAGCACATCATCACCATCGTGAACGGCATCGAGTAGTGCTAGTTCTCCCTCTATGATGTCCGTTGGATATGATGTCCATTGGATAGTGATATAGTGCCGGCTTCCCGCTATAGTGCCTGTGAAATCGCCTGGCACAGATGGGAATAGTGCCGGTTGGTTGGCGTTATATATAGTACCGGTATTGTTGGCTGAAGCATATGATACAGCCACTATGGAGGGACCGAGACTACTGCTGTACTGCTGTACCGTCGTACGTGGAGCCAGTATATATAGCGCCAACCGGCACTACTGCTGTACTGCTGTACCGTCGTACGTGGTTGCGGTGGAAGCGACGGCGGTTGCACAAGGGGGTGGGGTGGGGGGGAGCGAAAAGCAAGCACGACGAAGCCGCCCGCGGAAGTAGCAGTCGACGATGCCGGACAGTAGAGGCTGGCACAGCGTCATGCGCTCATAATTTCATCCCACCATGACCTAATAACGGTGAAGCGGCATGCCTACCAGGTACCTTCTTTTTTACGGGACAGGCTTTCCCTCTGGTGCCGTCAGGAACGTACGTACGTGGTGCAGGTTTCATGGAATATATTGGTAGAAAGGTGAAACATTCAGAACGCCGTCGTGGGAGCGTTGTGGTACGGAGTCAGCCCCCAGACAATATCCTATTTAATAGGAGACCCTGATCCCTTTTGACTGACCGTCTGCAGACTGAAACTTAGGATGCTAGATTCTAGGACACAGCGATTTGACCCCCTGAACTGGCCTCCCCTGCGCTAAAACTAGTATGTTAAGATGCTGAAGACCGCGCTTTGACCCCCCTTGACTGACCGTTGATACACTAAAACTAGTATATTTAGGCCAAATTGGACCCTGCTGACGCGCCCCGAAATGCCCGACCTCCCGTATACTATGAATAGGTACCAAGGTATCATACCAATACCTGGTAGCAGGAAGCATACGTGCCCCCCGGTGGTTTTTACGTTTTTATGCCCGGGGTTGGAACGCTACACATACATACCTGGTACCCTGGTATATTTTTTCATTGTTGGGCAATTATGAATAATTGTCCGGCGTTTTTTTGGTTCCATCTATTATAGGGTAATACAGTAGTTCCATCCACGTTACGTAGGGTAAAACATTCACCAGGTATGTCGGTAAGTTTTCCCAAGTCTTGGCAGGCGTGTCTGGAATCGCAAGAGGTTGTCCTTGCGAAGACAGGCGTTCGTCAGAATGATTGGGGAGATATATATGTGTGTGCGTGTGGGTGATAATCAATACACGGCTTACCTACGCACCTGGTACGTGTGGGAGATTCTCGAGTACC
The DNA here is from genome assembly GCA_031213475.1 of Nereocystis luetkeana. Taxonomy (NCBI): domain Eukaryota; class Phaeophyceae; order Laminariales; family Laminariaceae; genus Nereocystis; species Nereocystis luetkeana. Next base: position 322,937 of record JARUPZ010000017.1, on the reverse strand, counting down.
ACCTGTGGTCTCTAGATCGCAGATAGATGTCACTGGCAAGCAAGCTTTCGTCGGATTGAGAGAGAGGGACAGACAGACAGATCCCACGTTTTATCAGATATGTAAGAGTATACTCTGTACCTGTCTGGCTCAAGGCTGATGGCTGATACTCGAAACGCAGGAGTATCTTTAGTCCACAGATCTCTGATAGCAGATCTCCGATCGCAGATCTCTGGTCGCAGATATCTAATCGCAAAAGTCTGGCCGCAGATATCTGATAGATATCTGATTGCAGATATCTGATCGCTGATTGGTGACGGTTTTCCAGCAGTAGTTGGGTGCAGAGAACATGAACCCGTTGAGGACTATTAATACTATTAATAAGAGGCAGCGGTGAATGAAAGCAAGTAGTGACGATTACAGCTGCAGCAGCACCGGCCATCACAGCAACCAGCCCTGGCTGTTGAGCTAAGCTGTCGAGGGAGTGGATGCACGAGAGCTACTTGATTACATTACACAGCAGTGACAAGGGCCTTTACTACTACTGTATCTCCGACGCGCACGCCGCATGATAAGATGGGAATATGATGCCAGCCTAGTCCTTGTGAATCACAGGTGAAGCATGGTGATTTGGGGGGATGGGGATGCCAGGAAACCGTAAGCCTATCCGTGGGGGGCAGGGGACGGAGGAGGGAAGGATGGTCATCGTCAAGACATTTTTTTGCCCGTCAATTTTTTCTTCTTACGAAGCCCCAAAGGGGCCAGCAAGCTGAAACAAACAAACACACAGGCGCGGATGCGTCTCTGGTGACAATGTACTATGTACCGGTATGCGGCTTGTCCAACGCGGAGGGGGGGATCGACAGAAGATGACAGAACATTCGCTAAATGCCACGGGGGGGGGGGGGGGGGGGGTAGTTCCTATCGATCGCTGATCGCTATATTCATGCGATAGTGCAGTAATGTATTGATTAGTTGCTGGTCGCTGGTCGCTACCTGGTATGATTTAGAGGCGCTCCACGATATATAGAGGTTTACCCTACATTTCCTGAGGATCCTTCTTCCCTTAAGGAGCAACATACCTCACCCGATAATCACCTTCAGCAAAAACCAAATTGCATCCCGATGAATACGTTCCATGACCCAAGAAGTATGAAAAAAAGTCATTTTTCGAAATAAGATGGGCATTCCGACGATTTTGGATTAAGGGACCCCGTCATTCAGAAAACATTTTGGCGGAAATAAATGTGCTACCTCTTATGATGATCGTAGAACGCGTCTTTATCTTATCTGTCCTGCGGGTGAAAAGGGTTACAATGCACAGATAGACTCTATCTATCTATGTTGTTGGGGGTGTGCGTTTTTTTCAAATATTTCGAGAAGAACAGACAAACAAAAAGTATTTTGACAGTCGGGTATACTGCGACCACCGACAATGATGACGATGGAATGCGAATGCGAATGCGAATGAACGCGGTCTTAAGGGTCGTGATTATCGAAGATTTTTGTGTCCTATTTTACCTGAGAGTGATTTAGTGCATTGTTTTAACCCCTTTAGAACCGCAGTCCCGTTTTGGGGACAAAATACTTGAAGTTTGAGTGGTTTGTCCCCAAAACGGGACTGCGGTTCTAAAAGGAGACGGAAAACCTAAGAGTTTCGTCCAGCCCAAACGGCGATTTATATTTCGCGTTCAAGCAACGACGAATACTTAAGAGCATCCGCCACTGCTCGCCACCAAAACTAGCTGCTTGCTAATTTGTGTGTCCGAACCACACTACAGTCGTTCACCCCGTGCAAATAATGAAGGTGTTAAATATTAATATTAATACTATAAAGAAAGCGACGACTGAATACAGTATGGTACGTACCGTATCGAGCAGTCAGTCACCCTGCTTGCCAATTAATTATGAATACTGCAGTAGTAGTAACAACTGCTTCCTTTTCGTGCCCGAAGTCACTTACGAGTATAACTATAACTACACGGGTATTCCAAATACCAGGGTACGAACCATCAGGTATGTTTTTATCATCACTTTACTTTTCCAGCTCAAGTCGTGGGAGGTTTTCCACTTGGCGGCTTCCTGAACAAGCCGTGTAGTCATAGGTGTCTCCCCCCTCCCTCCCCGCCGGCATGGCATGTACATGCCTTTAATTCTAAAATATTGCACAATAAGTAGTACAGCGCATGCAAACGACGACATACTGACATACTGCTGTACTCCACTCTCGACGAAGGAATGAAGAATGAATACAGGTAGGTCAGCTCCTACAGTAGTAGCTGTTTTTTTAATATCGGCCACTGCTTTACCCACCCAGCTGCTTGCCACATTTTTACTGAAGCACGTTGTGTCGGAACTACTACTGTATCTAACTGTTTCACATTCAGCAGTATAGTATTATTAGTAGTATTAGTAGTATTAGTAGAGTCCAACGCGTCAAGGATGCAGCACCATCCTACGTTCGTACGTGTGATACCTGGAACTACATAATACGACGCCCGTATGTATGTACTGGTGCGCGCTGACACTACTCGTGCTACCAGTGCTCGGGTACTGCATGCACTCTGTAGTCGTACGTAGATGGTTCATAAGACCAACGTGTGACGAACTGTTGTGACGAACTGTTCGATCACCATCTAAGGGCTGGACTACAGCTCGCAGTCTATATTCTTGGAGCGTATACGTACTTAAGAGCAATCAGGAATATATCCCATTACTTACTCCCAATGCGTGCGGTAAATCGAATCTAAAACCCAAAGATGGGGCAGGGTAGAAAAACGGCGAGACTAATGTACTTGACGCTAGCTCCCAACTAAGAAGAGCTGCTGTACGCACAATCTGAAATAAAAATGCCTCACTACTCCCCCTGCGTAGACCAACTACTACCAGGTATACTATAATAGCACGGTAGTAAAACGAATCTTCGGTTCCCCCCCATGGACTACAACAACAACAATAACAACATCCTTACTGCACATAAAACATGCTATTAATAGCAAGCAGGTATATACCAGGTACTGATATGCACTGCAGACAGTCACGTTTCGAGGGTATGATTACTGCTACTAATGTTGATGGTAGTCGGTGAAGCACTATTCACACTGCTGTTAGGAGTGTGAACGTAATCCCCTAAGGATTCAAGAAGACTCTGACATGAACATGAAGAGAGAGCTTATACTCCCGGCCAGAGCTGTATTTACTAGTACTGAGCACAGACAGTAGTACTAATAATATCATTGCAGGGGATATACTCTCGGGTACCCGGGCACCGAACCTGGTTGTTCGGTCATACTCAGGTAGGTACCCGGGTATCATGGGGTAGGTACTCGGGTATCATTGGGTAGATACCCGGGTATGCACCCGGTTGTATCCCCTGCTATTAATGAACACCACCTTGCTTGGGTTTTTTTCCAAACCACTAACTGCACTAAAGTAATGCTGCTACCTATATTATTACTTCCCTTGCCATCCGATAATGTGCAGCATGATCTTCAACATTGATCACTCATAACTTCCTGAAAGAAGAAAACCTCGCGAACGAAAGGAAACTGAAACTGCTACCTATATCATGCTTTTATGCAATGAGGCTATGATGCTATCATACTCGTGAATGCTCTTTTTCGGAGGAAGTGTTTGGAAGTCGTTCGCGTGATATTCGCCGTAATACCCTGCAACCACTATACTACATCAGACTACACTACTACTAGACTACGCGTACAGCCGCGATTATACGGAGCACAAGACGAGATGCCCTTTTGTTTTAACTTTCAACGACAACATAGTAACAACATAGTAACAACAACAGCGACAACAACGACAACGACAACGACAATGTTCAGCAGCATGGATTACTGTAAACACCTCCCCAATTGCTACGGCAAACAAACACCGTTCCCTATTTTGGACGCGATCTCGATTATCTGTTGTTATACAATTAATCATCACGATATCGACCGACGAAGCGCGTACAGCAGTAGTTCGAACGATTGCAAGTCGAAGTGCGGGTATAGTCACGGACCCGAAGCTTCTTCGTACCGTCTACATGTTCATGGAACGATAACGCCCAATATACTACGAAAACATCCCGGTTAGCCACTACACTAGGCGCCCAGCGGCGGAAGCTTCTTCGTGCCGCCTGCATATTCATCAAACAATAAAGCCAATAAACAACAAAAAAGTCCCGGGTCGTAGTGACTGGCCGACCAGCGCCGGAAGCTTCGTACTGCCTACATGTTCATCGAACAATATCGCCCATTGTACTACCAAATGAAACCTCATCCTGTGGCCTACATATTCATCAAACAACAACGCCCATTATGCTGCAAAACCGAACACCCCTCGTGGGAACCCTAATCGACAGTCAGTATAGTAATAGTAACAGTATATAAGGGGGGACACTACAAAATTAAGCATCCCGTGTGGGAACTTCTTGCCGTATCTGGTACCAGCTTCCAGCTATCTACTAACAGGTGTTTTCGGTACTGTGCCGACAGAGGGGGGGGGTTGCTATCGAAATAGGGGGGAGAGGGGGGTCTTCTATTGAAATAAGGGGGAAGGGGGGGGGGTCTCCTATCGTAGTAGGGGGGGGGGCGTCGCCGATTGAAAAGGGGGGGGGGAGTCTCCTATGGCGTGGGTATCACCCTAGGAGGCAGCAGCAGCAGCAGCAGCAGCAACAGCCCCGGCGCGAAAAAGGGGGGGGTTCTACCATCGAAACAGGACTCCGGTAACATTCAACAACCATTCATACTGTATCGCGTCATCCTACGTCCCCCTAAGCAGCTGCTACGGCCCCAGCGTGGACCGCAACCCACCCCGCCAAAACCGCAAACACGCACCCCTCCCAAGCACCACCCACTCTCCCCACAACCCCCCGGAGCAACCAAGCCTTCGGAAACCCCCCAGAGGCGTCGTTAGACTCCCCCTGGCCATCCGCGGTAGCATCGTTCGGGGCAATGGTCGGGGCAGACGGGAAGGAGTCGGTTGCACTCGGGGATGGGGTGGGGAAAGGGGCTGACCCCGGGGGCAGGGTGTAGTTTGGGGAGTCGGCGGCGCATTCTATGGTGACACTATCCACCTGGAGGAGGCAGTCATCGAAGACGCAGTCAGGGGGTTCGTCGTCCTCCGTCTCTTCGAGGGTAATGTATTGGAACCTGTGCATGCATCGAACATACGATTGTCAAGTAAGTACAGTAGTACGCCCAGTATTTGTTAGACGCGGTATGCATCACCTGGTATCATGCACTCGTACATATATATATCGAAGTATCACTATCAATAGTATGACTATTAGTATCACTAATAACAGTATGAGACCAAGCTTGCAAATATAACTTTTGAGGAGATTTTGATATGACGATCTCACACCTGTTTTAAGACAAGAGCAAAAAAACTCCCACTTAGATATCTCTTCAGGTATCTCCTGGTAGAAGGTGATGCATAAAGTAACCTGGTATTAAATAATAGTTAATTAATACTAATAGCTACCTGGTTAGGGACTAAAACTGTCCATGATTTGACGTCGACCTTTTTTGTCGGAAGGCAAAACTACAGTAGTAGTAGAAGAAAATCGAAGCCGAGCCAAGTCAAGCCAAGCCAAGCCAAATCAAGCCAAGCCAAGCCAGGGGAAACAAAGAATAAACATTTCAATAAACAGTAAACGTGAAACAAGGAAGCTGCCTTCCAACTCAACTCAACTCATCTCAACTCAGGCCAACCATCGGTAGATAGATGTAAGGTACAGCAGTACGTTGGAGAAAAAACTAAAAACAACAAGGAAAGGTACGCAATAATACCCCCCACCCCCCCCCCGAAAACCCGAGAAGAAAACCTGATAAAAACGAAACCTTACCAACAAGAAAATGGGGGGGGGGGGGGCGACGAAGCCAACGACGCCAGTGCGTGGGGCGGACGGGTGTGTCTCTGTTGTGGTGGTTGGTAGTTAGTGGGTGTGCTGCGGAGTTTACAACCAGGAAGGTGGCTCGGTACCCCGGGTGCACACGGACCGATGTGAACAGACCTTGGGTATAACCATGAACTCGTGTATAGCTATTTTTATAAAAAACAAGAAACATACGTTTAGGCAGCGCGATCGAGGAATTCGTCGAAACTCATATTCCATGAGGCGGTACTATCTCCATGTATGTACTACCAGGCATGTACTATTAATACTACTAACCGGAGGTACGAAGGGGAAGGGGAACTGCTGTATCCAGGTAACTAAATCTGATGGAAACCTGAAACTCACGTCCACCATTGAGAGGTAACGTCCGCCGGGTGAAGGGCGCCGTCGGCCCAGGCTCGAAGGAAGCCCAGGCGGTCGACTCCCGTGGAGTCGGTGATCGAGCTGTACACCCCCCACACATTCTCCCTAGGGCAGTCGCTAGTCTCATCTTCGGTGCATCTGAAAGAGCGTGCCAAAAACATCCTTCGGCTCAGCCTGTTTTTTTTGTCAGGAGGCGTTTGGGGAGTGGGGGAAGGTGAGGGAAGAGGGGAGGGGGGAAGGGAGGCTTGGTTGGTGCAGTACGTGAATTGCTTGCCGCTACGTACGTAAAACGGTACGAGTACCACTCTGAACAAAATTATAAGGAACATTTGAACTAGCTTTTGATACATTAACTGCCGCTATCTTTCGGGTCAGACTGGCAAGGCAGCAAGTAACTACTCCCACATCCTTGCGCAGGTTTTTGTGCACTACTCGTCTACATACTGTCCATACTGCTGTACATACTGTCCATACAGTCCATAGTGCCCATAGTGTCCATACCAACACCCGATCTGTCCCGACGGATGTACTGTAGATGACATCATGCTCATGCTCATTCTCGTGCTCATGCTCATAATCTGGGGATGTATCTGATCTGTCCGGTTTGTGTAGCATACGAGTACCAAACACGCATGTGAGAGCCGCGTCACACCTACAGCACAACAGTATGCCACCCGGCAAACCTGATCTAAATCATGCAGATCATACCTACTGCAGTACCAGGTACTGTATATACAGCAGTACATATACCAGGAGTTAATACCTTGAAGCATTTGCAGCATGTATCTGCCCAGAAATATCTACAGTAGAAAATGATGATTTTATACTGTATTTTAATATGGATCTGATCTATCCGGTACAGCAGTGCACACTAAACACGAACGTTACATCTTGCAGATCGTGTACTGATGATCTAGATCTTGCATGTAATGTAAACCAGAGGAACTACAGTAAACTATTTACCCCGAAGTATCTAGATCATCAAAAAAAGAGCGAGATCTATTCTAACTATCCCATCTGTCCCACCTATCCCATTTGCTCGAAGAGTAAAACATGCATATAATAACGCATACATACCTAGCTACGCCCCCCCAATCATAGGGAGCGAAGTAAGTGTCCGCTAGAGGTACAACGGTTATCTGCCCCCAAAGTTCTAGATCCTGATCTACCTGAGGTTCTATCTATCTATCTGGTCTGTTCAGTGTGTATATAACGTCATAATATCAGAATGTCATAATATCATACTATCATACATACCCCTTGGGGTGATACTAATAAACTACGAATGTACCTCGTATGACAATAATACCACAAAAGTGCCACCACAACACCGTAACAGAGGGTCTACATGCATGTATGTGCATGGTGGCATACCAGGCAAGTGTGCTGAGTGTATCGCATCCGTTGAATACCATACCCCTTGCGTATCATATATATATATCCGTTGAGTATCAAATTCGCTGGGTATCGTATCCGTTCAGAATCACAAATCGGATGCGTATCACATCATCTGAGTACCATAGCATCTGTTGAGTATCACGTTCATGTCTGTTCGAGTAACGTACCCGGTAAGGTCTCCGCAATCATGGGGAGCGAAGCAAGTGTCCGCGAAGACAGTGGGGCCCCTGATGGTGGTCACATCGTTGTCCTCCCCGTAATACGTGCCGTCGCAGGTCGTGTCCGGAGATCCCGTCACCTAGTATATTATACGAGTAGAACAACAAAAACCACATCAACAGCAACATAAACATCAACATCAATAACATCAACAACAATCACATCAACACCAATAACAGCAGTAGTATTAATAGGAACAATGAACACAGCGGGAGAACAGTAGTAGGTGATAACACGTGCCATTGGAAACAGTTTGTAGGGTCAAGCTGAGCTTGTCGAGAGTAGTAGAGGGACTGACTATACATTGCCTCTACCTATCGTTATGAAGCGTACGACAGGTAGAGGCCTACCAATGCACGTACCATCATTGGTCTCTCGTATTTAGAAAAGTTTGGTGTAAGAGAGGGGAAACAAGCTTGGCACACCATCATAGTGACACAGCCATAGAGAACACACACACCGCTCTCTCAAAATCGTGGCCCTCACTGCATACGAACAGGAGCTGGGAAACAAAAAAATCTAAAACAAAAGAAGGACAACAATAATTTCGCACCTGCACATTGACGCAGTTAGACCCTGTGTCGTCCCGTCGCAGGAGCCCAAGGAGGAAAGAACGCAGTTTGTCAAACCGGATTGCCACCGAGTTTGCCAGCGATTGCCAGCGATTGCCACCGATTGATTGGAGGGGGGAGGGCAACCGAGCGCCAAAACGAAGGTCGGGTAGGTAGGGCATATCAATACATCAACATTGAAGGTTGTGTGTGTTATGACAGTACCGGACACCTACTGTAGTAAGACTCAGGAGAGCCCGTTCAGGTTGCTTTTTCTTATTGGATCATGGGTGGGTTCTACACCAGCGTCAGTAAAACGACTCCACGGTTTCTTGTTCCCTTGTAACATTCTGCCTGCCTGTCTTATTGCTCGTTTCGTTCTTAGGAGTGTCTATCCATATTACTTTACTACGGTATGTATACTAACTGTGCCACCCTGGCCGGGAATTCATACAAATATACCAGGTACCATGTACCACGTGCGAGTATAATGATATACCTGGTATCTGGTATACAATACCTGGTACTACTATTATTAACAATAGTTTGATATTAACACCATAGTTCAAACGGAGATTGCATTAGTGTCATATGGCCAAAGTGGTGTAGTCTCGAGTCAAGCAAGTCGTCGGTTGCGCAGACGAGCGTCATATCCCAAACAGACATCAAAGCACAGCTAGGGGTTGCCAGCCCGAGGAGGTCTCCACCAAATATGGCGGTTCACCGGTCAAGGCCCAGACGTACGGTACAACTGCTGTAGACGTCACTATTAGTAGTATGATAGTTTAGTATAGGGGGTTCCTTGATGATTGCCCATGACGGCTGTCCTTAACGGAGCAATAGTGGCGTGGACCTATTACGGGGGACCATAGTTAATAGGAAGTCCTAAATATGGTCAACTATATAGTTTTTAACGTATACCATAGGTCCTACTGGTATTAACTATGCCCCCCGTAAACGTACATCTTTGGTTGAAGGAGGATATATTTTGTCGCGACCTGTACTGTGGAAAACGCAAAACGCGTCTGTTTATAGTTTGCGTCTCGTCTTGCGAGGTTTGGTTGTTAAAACTTCGTCGAAGACTGTTGAACGGACATACCCGAAGATCCGGAGAAGATGCCCAATACTCACACGATCGATACCTGACCGAAAAGAAAGATACCCAACCCTCAACACCCGTTCTCGAACTTCCCCACTCCCGACGCTCCCCCTAATACTATGCGAAATCTGGAGATTTATTACCGTAGGACGGACCGGGGTTACTACGCTCAAAACCCAGTGTCAACATCGCTGAAGCACCCGAGTCGATGATTACCCTCGCCGACACGAATTAGAGACAGGCGTCAAACAGCTTGAAGAAAAAGTAGGGAAGCTAGAAGACCGGGCCGACTGCTGTGGGCGATGTTCCCAGAAACAAGCAGCAGCATCCGCTACACGCCAAGATCCATATCCATCTACTGGAGGGAACCCGGGGATGTCCCCCGGATATCCCCTGACAACGACGACAGGTCGCGGCGCCACCTACTTGGTTCCACAGGGTGTCGAAATCGTTCTTCTCGATCCGCGACTCTTCTCAGGGGCTACAACAATCATCGATCTCGCGTCCACCACCTTGTATGCTCTTGCGTTGTAGATGCGGTACACCTTGGTGTCCTGGCTGTGTCCCGCAGGGTCTGTCCCATCACGCCTTACCAGGCATCCGTCCTCTAACTTCTCGGTGGGATTTCATGCGCACTGTGCAACGAACCCCTGGAGCCGGGAAGCTCTAGACTCGTGCCGTTGATGTGGTCCTCGCGACTGTGACCTTGGCTCACGCTCGCCTTCCCGCTATCGATGTTGAACGCGTAGAGGTCGCGGCACCCCCCCCACTTACTTACTGTAGTAGCGGGATGGTCAAACAGTTGGTCTCAACACGCGACCTCTCCAGAGCGAACATTGTTATGGCTCCCTGGCCCGTCGTTGCGCTCGGCACCGAGAAGATGTTGCACCCAAACCCCGGTCTGGTCGATGATGCAGGTAAGTGCCTGCGGTCCCTGTAGCAACCGTATTCAGCCTGTGGGTTCCGGCCGTGGTGATCTCTCGTGGTTCTTTTAACCGTACATGGTCGGATAGCCGCTCCCGAGCGGCCATTGACTTACGGTACGTACGGTCGGAAAAATACGCGGGATCAGCACGGCCGGAAACCACAGGCTGAAAATGGTTGCTACAGGGACCGTCAGCGCCTACATCATCGACCAGACCGGGGTTAGGTAGCAAGTAAGAACGCCGGTTGTGGTGGTGCTCGGCATTGAGTGCATTGAGTGCAATCTCTTCTCCGTGCCGGGCGCAGCGGAGCAGGGAGGTACAACCATATTCGTTCTGGAGGGGTCGCGTGTCGAGACCAACGGTTTGACCATCCCGCTACAGTAAGTAAGTAGGGGGGGGGTGCCGCGACCTCTACACGTTCAACATCGAGCTAGGGAGAGCGGGACGGTGAGCGTGAACCAAGGTCACAGTCGCGAGGACCACATCGACGGCACGAGTCTGGAGCTTCTCGGCTCCAGGGGTTCGTCGTGCACAGTGCACGAAGAATCTCATCAAGAAGTAGGGGGATAGGCCTTGGGAGAACAGACTCTGCGGGTACAGCCAGAGCACACCAAGGCGTACCGCATCTACAACGCAACAGTAGAGTTCCCAATGTGGTGTCACTGCCGATCAACGGGCCGTTCGACATCTATCTGCAGCACTTCCCAATAAGTGCTGGTGAGATCGTTAGCCATGAGGGGCATTTTGGTCAATTTTTTATCGATTCCACCGAGCACTGGTTATCGCTATACAGGTATAATAATCCGTAAATTGACTTGCACTACCGTCGAGGGGGAGTGTTAAGCGCAGGCTGGACAGCCTATGCATAGTCAACGTTCAGTACGAGTAGTCACGGCTAGCAGTAGTAGCAGCAGTGAATAGCACTGCTGTGTCAAGGATATAGCTTTGTATGGATAGCCTATCGCTATACAAGTACACCTACCCAAGAAGGGTAAAACGCGTACCAGGGTAGGAAAAATAAAGGGGACCATGACGGCCTTCAGTCGAAACGGAAACTCTGAGATACTACTGTAATGCAAGTACGTGATGTATTGAGACGGCTGCGGCAGATTTAGTGGGACGGGCCGGGTGACGGCGCTCGACCCAAGGCCAGCATCGCTGAAGCACCCGAGTGAGATGACCGCCCTACGTCAACACGAGTGAAAACTAAACATCAATTAGTTACGTAGATGACACAAGTAGAGGATCGGATAGAGCTCGGACAGGGTGACTGTTGTGGGCGATGTTCTACAGCACGCAAGCATTATAGCAGCATCCGTTATACCCCAAGGTCCATCTCCACCTAAGAAAACACGAGGACAAACCCGGATATCCCCTGACGACCACAGATAATGTGCCGATCATGCATAACGGCCACCAGCACTTACTTGCTGGAGTACGTCAACGTCCTCTGGTCCGCCGTGTTCATCATGACAGCGTGAAAGGCTGTTTCCCGACGACGACACACTATGTCAGGGATTACTGGCTGTACAGATCCTGCACAGTACCGCAAACGGTAGGTTAGGATCTAAATGATCTAAACGATCTAAAGGAAATTATCTAGATCATGACCTGTCCGACGTGCGGACTATCACCTATCAGCCCTTCGGACGAAGCTGGGGCGGAAGCTCTACGAATACTGGTAAATAATACCATTAAAAAAAACTAGTGCTGCCCTCTTCCCGCAAGGTAGCAGTATAGCACGTAGCGTTCCCCGTTGATAGTCACGGATGCGGCGACATTTAGGAGCCATCCACGAGTTTCAAAAGTTGCGTTTCGGGTCGGGGTTAGTGTTGGGGTTTAGGGTCAGGGTTAGGCACCGAGTTGGATTTGAGATTTCGAAGTGGTGAGTATCCCCCCCGCTATTATAATATCAGCAGATGGACGGTGGCCACATGTATGTGGCGAAACAGGAAGGAAGAGGATAAAAATAGCAACACATTTCCATGTATTGTATGGAAAACACGTACCAGGTAATGAGCGCGCAACTGTTGGAGGTGTTTATATTAATACGGGGGACATACTAAATAGGGCCTAAGGTAAACACAAAAACCAACCAGGTATATATTTCGCTATTTTTACTAACAATATTTGGTCCTATTATGGTCCCCCGTAATAGTAGGAGTAGGCACTGTGCTCCGTCTTGAAAGGGATGCATGGTCAATGGTTGAATGGCTATAATATAAGGTGAACACCAAATGAGTACCCTACCCCCCCTACCTCCCCTCCCCTTCCGCTACGACGCTGCGCCATACTAACCTCCCCAATTTCTGTACTTTATCCTAGTAATAGACAATGATTTCATGTGTGTGTGGTGAAGGCGGCTCGCGCTGCGACCACGAACAACGGAAATCAACAGCATACGAATCACCCGTTCGTGTGCCCATGGACCATGCGGGAAAAAAACATCGCACCACCGCAGCTGTGGTCCATTTTCGAGACCTATTAATAACTCATCTTTGAATTAAAAAGTTAGTTGCGAAAATAATTACGTAAAGTAAAAGGAACTACTATTAATATTAATATTATTAATACGAACAGTAATTAGCCCGCATGACATTTCTTGGGGGAGTTGGTCACTTGTTGTTCGTAAGAGGCACGTCTCGCCTATACATAATTGATTCCCGAGTTATATGTGCGTCGCGTGTCGCGTGTCGTGAGTTGCAAAAAATGTTGCCCATAATGCCTATCTATGCAACTAACTCCCAACCAAGCTTCGATGACGAGTAGGTTTAGCAGTAGTACGAGTACGTAACAGCTGACTGGAATATACGTATGATACGTACTCGAAGCGAACATCCAAAAACGATAACGTCAAAATGCAAAACCCAAAATGCGGTATTAGATCAGCACTGCTGCTGTGCATGACATGACGGTCGCAGTACATCCAGCAGATAGATACAAACACGCGAGCGACAGCTGTATACCAGGTATACTGCAATCTGCAAGCTGAGAAACTGCTGTCACGCTACGCACGTTGTTACATCGACAATACTACTATTAATACGTACGTATCGGAAGTATAAGTATTTCCAACGCACTGCGCGCGACATGATGAGAGTCGATACCACCGGGCTCCTGTCCGTCTCAGGTGTGTTGCGCCGTTGTTGCGTCAGGGTAGCCGTAACATATATATCCTGCGAAATCACTCATATACGACAGTTATAAAACTGCGCAACACGTTTCGCCGCAGGAGAAAAACTGGTTGCGGGGTGAAAACTTTTTGGGGGTACAACGTATACGAGTACCAGGTACTATTTTTACTTACAACTGCACCTGGTCCAGCCATTTTGAGGCAAACAGCTTGGAAATAGTACGTATATACCCACACACTTACATCGTACCCGTACAGGATACCAGGTACGTTTTGGCTGTCTAAACCTTTTAGGACTCCAGTCCCGTTTTGGGGACAAACTACTCGGAATTTGACTGGCTTGTCGCCGAGAACGGGACTGCAGTTCTAAACGAGCCGGCAAAAGGAATATTTGAAGGGAATTTTCTGGCATTTCTCGACGAGTACCACCAGGAACTAGTTACTACAGGTTAGGTAGGTACTGCTGTATGTAGTAGGTATATCGCAATGTTTGACCTCTGGCGCCCTTGCACGGGGAGCGACCCCCGGCAGCCCCGGCGGCCTATAAGGAACCCTGCCCGATACCTGCTGCTGCTGCTGCTGCTGCTTCTGTGTCGCCCCTCTTGTGTAAATATTCTTAACCCTTTTAGTACTTAAGTCTCGTTTTGGGGACAATTTGGGACAAACTACTTGGAATTTGACTGGTGTGCCCCCAAAACGGGACTGGAGTTCTAATAAAAGGATTATTAATAGTCGTGTGTAGTATCACGTCGTACGAGTCTACATGCACCAATATTGAAGATAGCGGGATAGATACTCCGTGACTGCATGCGGTCAAGTGTCGTTGTGGTTAATGGAGGTGTACAAGGATACAAGGAGAACTCCTCGTCGCTCGTTGCAGAAAGATCCGCGGACGAACGCAACTAAATCCTCCACACACAGCACACCAAAGCACACCAAAGCACACAAAACATTCCTTGCCAACGACTCGTATCGAATAGCAGGAAACGCAACATAGCATAATATATATTGCATAGAACGTCTCGTGAGGTAGGTAAGGAGTAAAAAGGAGTGAAAGGAGGAGCGGTAGGTCGAGGTAGCGTATAGCCCCTCCCTGCTGCAGGTTCCGGGAATAATTTCGACGGCGCGTGCGACCAGGAGTGGTATGCGCGCGGGTGTCTCGTTTGACATTTTTTACGATGCGTACCGGGTACTGCTACGATAAATAAATGTCGCACGCCTCATGCCTTGTATTTCGATTGCGGTGTTCGTTGCTCTATCATCTATCATACATACGGACGAAAATGCGAGACATGGCGGCACATGTATAAAATGTGAGCTTTTACATACAGCAGTAGCAGCAGCAGCAGTAGTACTACGTGGTGTATACTCTCTGTTGCTCATTGATTGGTGTGACGACCAATACAACATCTATCTGATTCACTTATTTATTATGTGCTGTACTGGTATTAATATTAGTAGTAAAATGTTACACCGGTGAGTGTGTGCGGCAAGCATTGCGGCAAGCATTGCTTGCGCCTCTAAAATAAATAAGTTTTTTTTTCTTTTTTTTTTCTTGCTCATCCCATTAATTATCTTCGCACATACATCTTCTTCTCTCTCTCCTTCCACCTCGTAACTCAGATCCGGGGTCACATAGCAGGCTCTTCTCCCCCCTTCCCGCTACGGTACGTGCCTTCATTTTTATCGCGAGAATATTTCAGCCTTTTCTTCCCTCGTCGACTCGCATCGAATTGTGCCTACCCACGCTGCAAGGCGCTCTCAACAATTGAATCCTTTTTTTTCTTTGCAAATAAAGTCAAAGTCCGACCCACCTGGGGCTCGAACCCAGGACTCAAACAAGTAGAATTTGAACCACCGGGGCGACCGCTGCATGCGTCTATTAAATAGCAGAGCAACGCGCCCTTTTTTTCTGAAAATACAACAACGTACGCGTGCTTGCTCGAGCTTGTCTTCTTGCCCACTTCCCCCCGACAAGACAATACCACTGCTGTATACCAGGGTACGATACTTGCACTCACAGATAATCGCCCGTTGCACTCACTCAATGCACAGTGAGCGCACACCCACTCACGTCTGCAGATGATACTTAGTCGTACGGTACTTGATACTATTAATATTAATAGCTTGTACTTGACTTTACGCGAGGAAAACACGAAAACAACAAACAACATCAACGACAGCAGTCACACGACGAGTAGTCTTCACTGTAAAGACAACCACTGGCAGTACATACATACATAGATACTGTAGGTACTACTGTAGGTACTGGCATTCGACGCGAGTCGACGAGGGAAGAAAGGGCTGTAGTCTTCTTCTGGCGATTAAAATGCAACGCACGAATGGTACGTAGTGAGGAGGGGGGAGGAGAGCCTGCTGTGCTACTGTGTGACCCCGGATCTGTGCGTCTGTGTCGTACGAAACAGCTTGCCCCGGGGCAAGGCTAACTGACGATCACTATTAAAATATAGGTGCAAGTAGGAGGGAGAGAGAGAGGGAAGCGGAAACAAAAAAATAAGACCCCTACGAAGTACTCGTAGATGGGGTCCTGGGGTAATTTTCAACCTTCACCAGCGTTCTACACAAACAACCAAAAACACCAGACACATAGTAAAGTGGCTAGAGTAAGGACCTCGAGCGCTAAGCATATCACCATCCGCTGTCGTCATCGTCCCACACCCTCTCACCTATTATTACTTGCGTACGCCAAAACCGGCGCGAATGATACTTCTGATGCACCCAAACCTTCAATAAATACTCCATACTGGTAGTCTATTATCCATGCATCCCACACAGCGCAAGTCATGGTCCCGACACTCACCCCTCTCCTGCACAACAAACAAGACGGGTACATCGCCGAGCTTTGCAGGCATCACAAGTATGCCACACCATCAGCGCGGGTTACATACCCTTGGTCTATGGCTGCTGTGTTATTATACCTGGTACCTGGTAGCCTTGGGTATATCCGTAGTCCCACACCGCCACTCCCTCACCTTCGTATGCCAAACGACGAGCAGCGTGCACCCAATCCTGATCCTCCGAGTCCACAATCTCCATCCCCGCTCGAGCCGCCGCCTCCACCAACTCTTGCCGCGACAAGTCTCGGCGATGAACCCCGCCTCCTCTGCTGGCTCTCGCCCGATCCTCCACGTTTGCGTAATCGTTCCTGTCGGCAGCAGCAGAGGCTACTCCTACTGCTGCTGGTGCTGGCGCTGCTGCTGTTTGTCCGCTTGCTATATTGATGGTCAAAGCCACTGTTAAAGCTACGGACAACATGAGCGGAGTGATTTTGGTGTTGGAGGAACGCCAAGATGGCATGCTTCTCTTTTATGCCGGCTGCTGCTGCCGCTCGCTATTGTCAGAGAAGACACCACACTGAAAGAGCTGCGCTCGATCAGCAGAGGGGTCGACTTCTAGTGTCACGGACGGCCACTGCTGCTCCGCTGCTGCAGTCGACTGCTGTAGTCGTGGATGGACGACCATCACTAAAGAATCGTTATATCTTTGGGAGGTGGAACAAAAACAAATGTTTCCCCGCGGATCTTACGCTAAAAAGTCCCCGTTGCAATTTTTGAACAATCAGATATTTTAGGATGTGATAACAATTTTTACCACCACCGCCGCAAAAAAGGAGTGGACGGACGAGTCCAGGCATGATGAGTATATATATATGCGTGCACTCTCATCACACGACTGCTGCTTGGTGTACGAATTTTTTTTATACGGGATATCCTGGCTGCGAGTATCCTCCTTTTAGATTTTATCGCCCCCTACCACCTACCTAATAGTTATCGTCTGAATATGCCCTCCTCTCACGCATCACGGCGATTATTAGACGACGAGAAAACACATACCTGGTATACCGGTATACCTGGTACGTATAGTTCTATATAATAAACATAATATATATACATACACGTGAGATCAACAAGAAGAAGTAAACCACTGATTTTGCTGTGCGCTGCTGCTGTGCTGCTTGCTGTGCTGATGTGCACATACAATAATACGTAGTAAGCATACCGGTAGGCTATATATACTTCGTAGAAGGGGGAGAGTATACTGATTGCTGTCAATATCGGGGGGGGTGGAACTTTGACAATTTGACAAAAAAAGGAGTAGTATTAATACTATGCTGTATGACAAAAACGAGGGAGATGGTGTGTTTGGCAAAAGGACAGGAAAAGGTGTAATGAGGAGCCTGTGTGTACATTTTGGCATCTTCCGAGAGCGCCCAGAAAATGTATGGCCATCAACAACTATTAATAACAGTGCTCACCATACTTACATACATACATACATACGTAAGTGCGGCATTCCCCCCCCCCCCCCCCGGCAGTGGTCAAAATGGTCAAACGACTGAGGCAAGCAACAAATGAGTACCCCCCCCCCCCCCCCCCCCACCGCCCGGGGCTGGAGGCCAAACCAAACCAATTCAACACATATCGCTCAACATCGCGGGCACGAAATGTCTTCTTTCTTTCTCGTTCTCTACAGGCCCAAAAAATAAATAAATAAATAATGGTGTGCACTGTGACTGGCCATTCAGGCATTGCATGCATGCATGCACATACATACGGTAATATATTATACAGTCTCTCCGTGAGGTGAATGAAGTTTCACGCGCCCCTCCAACGGCAACTTGAGTATACATGCGTATAGTCGGGCTCCAGAAACCGCGAGGCGTTCGCGGGGGTGGTGGTGGATATTAAACATCCCCTGCTCAGCACATACCACTTGATATAATAAGTGTTGCTGACGCCTCCCCCTCCACGGAGGCCCGGACCCGAAAAAATGGGGTATTTTGGCCATCATCAGTGAAAAAATGGGGTATTTTGGCCATCATTTTTTTTTGTCTGGGCGCCTCTGCATCTTCCAACAGTAGGGGGGGTGTACTTATTATCATCAACAGTGAATGGCCGTAGTCGGATAAGACCATAGGGGGGGGGGATCACTTCAGTGATAATAATGTTGAAGATCATGCTGCACATTGTCAGATGGCAAGAAGAGGAATAATAATAATAATATGTATTACCAGGTACCTGGTATGTATTACGCGGCTAAGGGTCATTCTTATCGGAACGATTTTTTTTCCAAATTTTCGACATTTTTTTCGCGCAATAATTTTTCAATCTTCCATATTTTCCTGTTTTTTTCCAAATAAATATTGGAATGTTAACGAACTTGATATTTTGAGTTCTGGAGAATTTCACGAATAATAGTGGCAGAACGCCTCCGTATATTGATACATATCTCCAAGTATTTCCAAACTTTTGGAAATTATGGAAAAAACGCTCTCCGATAAGAATTAACCTAATATAACAATGAACAAATATTTTAACGACGTACGAACCTCGTGAGTATCGTACGCGAAATACCAGGTAGTAGTACCAGATATATATTTTGAATGCCACACATACATGGGGCGGTTTCGTGCCAAACGACTTGAAGCACGCCTCCCTTGTTTATTTGTCCGTTCACCGTCTGATCTGGAGTACACCGCGCACACACCGCACCCCGGTAGAGCACTGCTTGCTGCTGTCGAAGTAGTCATGACGTTTTGCCACCCTGGTTGTCGAGCAATAAAATAATATTAATAGTAACACAATGGTATAGCATACCAGGTGGTAGCGTACAATTCACGGCGGCTGTCACCTGTGTCCATTCAGTATTCAGTATTCAGTATTTTTAGGCCATATTATACTGAGAGTTTATTTGGGATCGTTTTGAACGACGTAGAAACGCAGGCAAATGCCGGAGTACAGCCAGGCTCTTATTTTCACTTACTACATGGGGCAAGCTGTGAGTGAGTGAGTGTCTCCCACTATTCGGAAAACAAATGGATGTATTGATATAAAAGAAGCACAACATCAACCGTCGACGCAAAGTCAAAATCAACTAGGGTTTCCTATGTTTCGTGCAACCTTCAGGCGAAAAATCCTTTCAACTCCCGTTTCTTGAAATATATGCATAGTGCCTGTTGACTTCTATACATATTATACGGCCACAGGCAGGCCCGACCAAGGTGGAAGAAACGAACCGGGTTCGAACCGGTACACGAAAACTTGAGAAATAAGTGTGGACAGGGGTTTCCTCTCGCTCTCCGGGGCAGAAAAAAAAACAAAAAACTTCTATACATAAATATTGTGATTTCAGCAGGTTTCGCGCCCAATGGTAGGGAACAGTGCCTTTTTTCCCTGGTCACCTTCTGGAGGAGTGTAATGCACACATACATATCGCGCACCCAGGCTTGAGGGTAAGAAAATCAGCGTTTTCCATGGTTGTGGGGGCGTTATTGGCGCCTAGACCGCTCTGGTTGCCAAGAAGTAAAGCATACCGTATCGCCCGCCTCGTAAGAGAACCTCGACCAGTAGCCTACCAGAGGCCTCAACTTAAAACAGCGAAGAAAGTATAGCGTGTGAGGCACTCGTCGTCTCTGGGAACTGTGAGAGATCTTTCTCCTCCCGCTCCGTCAGAACAAGAATACTAGCCTAACATCTGACGCCAGAACAAGGATGTGGGACTAACACCTGACGCTAGAACAATGTTAGCCTAACATCTGACGCAAGCACATGAGGATGTTAGCCCAACATCTGACGCCAGAATATCGAAGTCAGCCAAACATCTCATGCCGGAATAAGGATGTCGGCCTAACATCTCATAGCCAGGCTTCTTATGAGAGGACCGATACTACAGCGCATACGTGACATGTCAAAACATGAGGCGGATTCGCCAGATTTCGCGGGCCAAATGACAGAAAACAGCGCCCCCTTATCGCCGGCAGGAGAAACTTAATGCACGCCGCACCCAGCCTGGAGCGATGGCTTGATGGCACTTCCATATAAACTCCTTCAGGGCTGGGATTCTCGTTTTTGCGGAAAATTACTTGAAATTAGAGGAATATAGTTGTTTGTTTACAGTGCACTTGCAAAGTTAAAGGGTTAACAAGAGCTACCTTGCTCTACCCACCCAGGTGTCCTGGACCCCCCCCCCCCGTGCACAATGTGGGCGTAAAAAAACGTCGTGGAGACGTTGAACAATGTAGCAAATCCCACAAGGTGTCGGCGACTTCTAAATTCGGTACAGATAATCGTGTGCACCCCAATACTGTGAGGACAGTCTATGACCGAGCTTGTCTTACAGTAGGCGACAGCCCTTAACCAGTCTGGAGTTGAGAATCTTCGGATCAAGTTTTTGACAAATAAATATAAGAATGTGACCGTTTTTATGCTGAAGTCAAAGCAGGACACGCCGTGCGTTACACAGGAATTCGAGCCAGGCTCAAAATAAGATATTCTTGAGTGGTATCGCACTGCTGTATTCTAGTATACTCATAGCGCACACATGGCATGGCAACTAGGACACTACTATACCCTGGTGCCGCCCTCAACAAAATGCTGACGTGAATTTGCCGGGTTTAACGCGCACAAAGCCAGGAAGCAGCGCAAGGTTATCACCGACCGGCCCAACGCGCACGCAGGGTCGGCGGGCATAAAACACTTCAGCATTCCATTGCCTGCTGCTGTAGGGGTTGCCATGGCGCCTATCGCCCCAGTTGCCACTTGCAAGCAGCACAGCATCTTATAGAGCACACATGACATGGAGTAGGACACCATGAATAATCTGAAACAGTACCGATCCTACACTAAAGTACTGGCTTCCTAAAAAAACGTTAAACGAGTGTCATTAACCAAACAACAGGAACCAAGGCCCTCTCGTCGTCGGCTAGAGGAAATCAACGCACCCCGGCTCCACCGATATGACCAGTAGCGTTCCATGCCTGCTCTACGAGCTTGCTTTACTTTTTTCCTGAGGTATTCTTCCACTCCGAGCGTTTTTTTAGCCCGTCCTGGGACCACGGACTCGATTTTTGCGTGAGGTACTTCCAGAAGAACCTTACTATTACGGGGGACCATAGTCAATAGGACCAAATATTGTTGGTAAAAATGGTTAAATATATAGGTTTTTATGTATTACATAGGTCCTATTAACAATGGTCCCCCGTAATAATATAAATAGCATGTCAACTCACTACGGGATCGTCGCGGCATTCCACCGCTGCTGTGTGATCATGCCGTCTACTTTTTTGTTTTAGTTTTTAATCATCAATTTCACTCTCCAGCTTAACTCGTAGGAGATTTTACCCTCAGCGGTCTTCTTCTGGACAAGCCGTGATCGCAGGTGTCGCCCCTTCTCCCGCCCGGTGCGGACGTGCCTTCATTTTTATCGCGCATAGCGTTCAGCATTCCCACTGCTCATCGATTTTCATCAAATTTAGCTATCTCACGCTCTCGCGCTTTCCGTTTATTAATTTTATGCAAGAAAGAGTCCTTACGAGTATGAACTCCGTGAGGGCTTGAACCCACGAACATCTTGGCAGGCACGCGGACTACCTACCAAGCCACCGGGGACGCTGTCTACTACAGTACCTCGGCTGATGTCCAGATCAAAAACACATATAGCGCTCTCATGACATGGCACGTGCGACATTGTCGTCAAACAAACAAAACTTTATTTTACATTATTTACTCGTACATGAACTGTAGTAGAGCTGAAGGCCTGGTTCAAACCAGAGCTACCCACAATCGACGTAGGGGAATTGTCTTCCCCCTATGATCGCATGCCTCAAAAGCTAGAACTCACGCCATGGCACCTGGGACATTGTCGTCAACCGAACAATGACTCTATATTTCGCATTATTTACTCGTACGTATAGTACTGAAGACCCGGTTCGAAGAGAGCAGCTAGAGATGATTTCGGGGAATCGGCACGTACTGCCCCCTGCGATCACATGCCTCCGAAACTGGCAGGCCCTTCTTGGCCAAAATTGCTTTTCGTCCCTCCAACCAAGCGCTCTGCAGTGACGCGCAAGGGCTTGCACCAGGAGGCACCTGTGTCGGCGAGTGAATGCAAACAAAATTAGCTTAAGGAAGGGCGCATTCCTAACGAGCAAAGCTTAATGTCACGAAACATGTGACAAACGAAAACGAAATAATGACCGCGAATCCTGATATTTATCATGAACCGTGACAAAATCAAAACGTATTTTTTAGCTGTGACTCGGCACGAAGTATCTCACCAACTATTCGAGCCATTGGGTTTCCATACATGCATGACATACAAGGTGCCCCCCTTGGGGGCTATGGTTGACTTTAAATCCCGGGGGTGTCGCAAAGTGAA
The DNA here is from genome assembly GCA_031213475.1 of Nereocystis luetkeana. Classification (NCBI taxonomy): domain Eukaryota; class Phaeophyceae; order Laminariales; family Laminariaceae; genus Nereocystis; species Nereocystis luetkeana. Next base: position 300,193 of record JARUPZ010000017.1, on the reverse strand, counting down.
AAGGGAGAACACAGAACACAGCAGGCGTTCGTTCCTCGTACCAGCTACTGTCTCATACGTAGCCGCCGGGCAAGACCGAAGAACATAAACACCTCTTGGAAAGCTAAAAAATAGGAAGTAAGCCACCGGTCGAGTAACCAAGCAAGTAACACCGACCAGCCCAGACGACTTCAAAGTTACTGCTGTAGTTCTATCTATAGGAAGGGTTGCTGAATGCGGGGTACGTTTTTTTTTTGTAGTTCTAGGCGCCCCCCCCCTCGGCCGGGAAAAGCTGATTTGGCTCGTTTCGCTCGCTTGAGTTGAGTCGGCGAGTCGGTAAGTCGGCTGGCCATCAGCTACAAGAGTGTTATGAAAAACTTTTTTTTTGGTCAGTAATAATGTTTTATTGCAGTCGAGGGGAAGTGCCCTAAACGTTTGCTGCGTGTTATCCATATATTGTGTGCAGTCTAATTAATATGAACAAGTACGGCAACTGCAACAACAACGACAACAACACCAGAGAAACAACAAGAACGACACTACACTAATGACAGCAGCAACACAACAACACCATCGAATAACTAAAGAAGCAGTACAACTCACATCAGCGAAGCCACCAGCATCAATCCCAGCAGCAACGCCAATAACAACAGTAGATCTATGTTAGGCCGAAAGAAAGTACAGAAGGGTGTTTCAACTCTATGTGCATATATTCCCTTATTGTTTGGTTTCCCTGTTTTTTTTTTTCCTTCTTTCGGGGAATATTTCTGAGTGATCGGCGTTAAAGCTACCTTAGTCCAGAGGGCCTCCTTTCTGTTGGGTTTTCCTTGTTTTTTTTTTCTCGGGAAATACTCATGAGCGACCAATGTTGGAGCTCATGCTGCAAGTCATCGGACGGCATACGCAATACTACAGTAACAACATTACCAACACCAACAACACCAACAACACCACCACCAACGACTACGACAACACCACTCCGTGTTATACACTATACATACAGTACCCACAGAACGAACAAGCAATTTTCAGCAATTTCCGTAAGTTAGCGTGAAAAACAACTTAGTATCATTGTTCCCCACCAGTCAGCGTCCCCGGCGATCTAGCGATACACCTCGTAACGACCAAGGTCGTTTTGGCGAGTAAGAGCCCCCCAGGAACTTTTTCTTGCGAAAAACTCACGCATAGAGCACCAAAAACTAAATAATAGCTTGTGTGTGCCCGAGATTCGAAGCAGGAAGAAATTACCGAAACTTTCTCGCGATAAGAATCCTTTCCAAGGCACGCGCCGCAGTGAGGGGGGGGGGGGGTTGCTATGTGGCCCCGGATCTGAGTATAGAAAGGGAAAGAGCTCGAGAAGGCAGTGCCTAGAATATTACGAGCGAAATTAATTGGGGCTGCGAGTTGGCTGGGCTTCCCGGGTAGGTGTTCGCTGGGCGGAGGGAGTGCGCCGACTAACCGACGTCGTCTTCATCGCTAAACACTAAAAAGAGAGACGTCCAGCCATTGTTACTCCAAAACCGCCAGTCAGACACAAAGACGCAGAAGAACTCCGCAAACGGCCGCAAACAGCTACTCGTACTGAAACTGAAATGCCCGTATGTGTATATAGCCGACAAATAATTACGACCGCCTGTGAACAGCCTCGAGCTGGCAGAGGGGTGGATGCGATCGTTCGTCAGCGGTACTGTAGATCGTATCTATGAATAGGACGGGAACGTTGCCAATATCGCACAACATCCATCCTGTTTTCGGAAATAATACGGTCGAGAACCTTCCAAAAATCCCAGACATATTGTTCGACCTTTGAGCACGCTCATTGATGTTGTCGAGAAAACGTGCGTTAAGACAAACAATCACGCCCCTGTTCGAAACCCAGCGCTTTCTACGGTACTAGGTACCACTAGGTACCACTCCAACTAAAAACTCGTCAGCGACGTATAGTAAACCAACTTACAGCCCTGTGATAGCTGAGACAGCTGGGATAGAAACAAATAACTGGTATATGGCACTTACTGGTGCGCACAGCCACGGCTTCGGGCAGGCTTGCGTGAAGTGCACGCTTCTGATAGGCACGACAGCGGGGGCAGCTGAGCTCGTCTCTCTTCTTGATTCTCGCGATGTTGTCCCCAAGGGTATTGTCGCGGAGTAGCGCCCGGAGCGACAGACATCGCTGTCTGACATGTGGTTGTAAACACACCTACAGATGACGGGGAGGGGCGGGGGGGGGGGGGGCGGGGGGGGGGGGGGGCGTACTCATTTGTTGCTTGCCTTAGTCATTTGATCATTGACCACACATCTTTCGAGGGAAGGGGGGGGGGGGAGGATAGGAGATGAGGGGAGGGGAGGGGGGGTGAGCTCATATTTCGTCGGCACAAGAAAAACAAACTAAGCGTCGACTCGGGGAGGTTCGGGGGAGGGACCGGCCCTACCCTGTTGAAGTGCATCTGCCGCTACATACCGCTACATCCGCACATCCGCAGACATCTGCAGTTGATGTTGATGTCGTTCCATTATCCCATCGCGACATTCTCGTCCGTGATCACAAGACAGACAGGCACCAGTTACTACCCCCTTTACAGATGCAACTCTATTTAGGGGACGTATAGGAATTTAATAGTCATTTGCTCCACACTTTTGCACACGTCTGGCAGATCAGATAGATCACCACCTACAGGTAATCTACCGTAGATCCTAACCTGCTGTCGAGAGATGATGGGCAGGAACTGCATATTACTGGGCAAAAACCTCACCGTATAGACCCAACACAGGAAACGCGCGATACGCACATTATGCAGACTATACGGTTGCCACCCGGCACGTGATCATATCAGATCACGGCTCTATCTGCCACTGAAATATCTGGATCATCAAGTGGGAATGACCCGTAGATCATCTGTTCGAGGTGAGCAGTTCAGCAACGGTTAACCCTCTAGGGACTTCAGAGGGGAAGATTGACGGTAAAGAAGTGGCGACTATAAGCAACGACCACTCCTTGCTTGGGGGATGACACAATGATCGGTACCTGAGTTACAATGGTTGGATGCAAGGACTCGTACGGCACGGGCGCAACATCATCCTACCCCTATACGTACTGCTGGGCGCCTACTCTACTCGCTCGTACACCATGAAAACACCAAAATTACCATCGTCTTGGCTGCTATCTCGATGTCCCAAACCGATAAAGTGCTGTTGAACGCAGTACTTGAGTGCTGCTGCTCTCTGCTTACCTGTCCAGTTCGATGGCCGTTCGTTTCGCGAACACGTTGTAATAGTACGGCAAGAGCCCCTGTATCGTGGCGCCTCCGTAGAACCATCCGATCTTGCTGTCACTCCACCCGTGCCCTTTCCTCCAATCCCCCTAAGACACGACACCAGCCACAAAACACCGCGCGCGGGACACGACACGCACGATTGCCAGCCTCTCAGAAACAAAAGAGACCCGGGTGTGTGTGCTCGGTAATAATATGTTTTCGACACTCCACCCCTCGAAACCCCAAGGAGACCAATAGTACGACGCACAAATATTACCAGACACACGTACAACCCCCGCCTTCCCCGTCTACCGCGGCGGTTTGACTTACTTGGAAAACTAACTCCCGTAAATCCCCCCCCCCCGAAGAAAACGCCTTCAAAACCGTACCACCCCCCCTCTCTCCCGTTCGCATTAAAATAGACCTAGTACATATTAGGTTGGGTTGGCGACGACGGTGTAAAATACGCCTCTCACAGCGTGAGCTTGGCAACCAGCCTCGCCAAAGTTTCCACCAGGTATGTAACATGGAAAACACGCAATGTGCATCCAAATGTTGAAGGTGTCTGTCTCTATTAGGAGTAGGAACGGTGCCTCGTTTCGAAAGGGATGCTTTGTCAATGGTCGAATGAGTAACGCGAGCAAACACTGGGTACGCCCAAGCCCCGCCTCACCTTGCGCACGATCGCCTGAAGGTTCTCGTAAACCGCCAATTCAGGACGAACCAGCAAAAAGCCTCCCTGAACAGGAAACACTTTTTGACCCGGGAGCGACATTGCAGGGTCTGTCGTGTACAGCAGGCTGGCGTCGGACTCTGCAGTAGGAAGGGAGCGGAGAGGCCAGGCGTGGCGGTGTGGGGAGGGGGTGTACTCATTTGCTGCTTGCCTTAGTCATTTGACCATTGACCACGCATCCCTTTCGAGACGGAGCACCGTTCCTACTCCTGATAGAGACACCTCCAACAATTGGGCGCTCACTACGTTGTTTCCATACCGGTATATAACATGGAAACTTTTTGCTATTCTTATCCCCTTCCTGTTGGGCCGCCTGTACCCACCATCTCTCTCCTGGGATAGCTATCGTTTTCCCGCTGCTATCTAGCGTGTCAAACTCCTCCATGTCACATTCTTCCATTTCCCTCATCTCCTCTTCCAACACATCCCGTTCCTCCTTGTATATTTCACATTCTCCTACTATGTGAGTTCTACTCTATATTTCTTTGCCACACGGGCACATCTGTGCATCGACTTCCTCCTCCTCCCGGCTACCGGTATACTTCTTTCTTCTTTCTGGCAGGTCCAGGTCACCTACACGAAAGCGCAGTTTCAGCGTTTTCGCGAAGTCCATCGGGCCGTGCAGATACGTTTTCATTCCTATTCCTTCCCTCAATCCCTCGTATACCTCTAGGTGTTTTTTCCCGATTCCACCTTGTTTCGTAGCGTTAGCCTGTCCCTTCTTTCTATCCTTTTCTTCTACTTCTGCCTTGTACTTCCCAAACTTCCCGGCGGACATCACCTCTTCTTGGTTTCCCCCTATATCCTTCCTTACTTTCTCAACTACGCTATCCCACCTTATTCCAGCTCGCACTTTTGTTACTTTCCCCCATAAAGCTCTATCAACTATGGCTGGCAACCTCTTTTTGGCATGTTCCTTACGTTATATTGTCATTTCAACTTTCTTGTATCTCTGTTGGTCTTGAGTGGGTGCATTCCCAGTTCTGCTCCTCAATACCGTATTACTAGTCGTACTTGAGCATCTTAGTTTTTTTTAGCTGCTGTCATCTGTACTGTTTCCAACTGTTTTACGAGTTTCGCATTCCCTTCCCATACTTCACCTCCTGCATATTCTAGCTTTGGTAGTATCACATTCATTAGGATACATCTCTTAATCCTGGTGTCAAGGTGCGAGTCTGTTAGGATCGCATCAATCTTGCCTATACCCTTTCCTATTACTTTTGCTGTATGTGTATCCCAAGAGTAGTATTTTGAGATCTCTACGCCAAGGTACGTATACTGGTCTACGATCGGCAATTCATTTTCTCCCCACTCCCAACTGAAATTTAACGGGTTCACCCTATCTTCGATACAAACAACTACTGCGCATTTCTTGACGTTCGCCGTCACCCTCCACTTCCTAGTGTATTCTAGCGCCTTCCCTATTTGTTTCTGCAATCCTTCGGGTGTTTCTGATCTCCCCACGAAGTCATCCGCAAACATCAATCCCGACACCGTATCTTCCCCTACCGTAACTCCCTGCCTTGCTTTTTCGACTGCTACTACCAGGTCTTTAATGTACATATTGAATAGGTTGGGTGACAACGTACATCCCTGTGCAACTCTTTGTAAAATATCAACACACTTCGATATTTCCCCGTCCAGCATCACAGCACTTTTCGCACATTCCGTCATATTTTTCTTCTCCACATCTTTCCTCTAATTCCTATTTCCCATAGTTTTTCCACAATCCATTTCTCCATACTGTGTCGTAGGCCTTCTGTACATCTAGAAAGAAACAGTACGCTGTTAGTCCCGCGTCTTTCCTACATTGGATTCTCTTACCTAAGGTGTACCCATGGCCTACGCAGCTACGGTTTGGCCTAAACCCTGCTTGCCCTTCGCTTATTTTGTCTTCCTTCTCCATCACCGTTCCCATTCTATCGTTCAAAATCTTACAAAATGTTTTGCCTACTGTGCTTAGTAGCGTTATCCCTCTATAGTTCCCCGGGTCAGCCTTCTCTCCTTTCTTGAATAAGTTTACTACTACTCCTTCTCTCCACCTCCTAGGTGCGTACTCGTTTTCCCATATCCAGTTATACAACATAACCAGCATGGGAATCATTCCTTCTCCCCCGTACGTAATAAATTCATTCACTATTTGGTCTGTCTGCCCCTGCTGCCTTTTTATTCTTAGTTTAGCTACTGTACACATTTATTTACCTCTTCCCTTGTGAACTCTCTCTGTAACCCTTCCGAACCGCTGTCTTCCCTTCCTGATGCATCTACGTTGGCCTCTGCCCACGCGTTGATTTCCTTCTCGAATTCTGCGTCGGATGTTTCGTTGGCTGTGGGTGCTCCTAGCTTACGGTAATGCTCTACTAGTACTTCCCTTTTTCCCTTCGAACTACTATTAATAACCATTTTACCGTTATATGCTCTTAAGGTAGCTATTCCCGTGTCTGCCTCTCCTGCTTGTTTGCCCAATATTCCTTTTATCCCTACCCATATCTGCTTCATCCCGCCCTCAAAGTCTTCGTTCGTTTTATTTACTACGTTCATATTCCTTTCTTCTTCTCTACCACCTCTTTTACTTTCTTTCTAGCTATATCATATTCCTCCCATCCTGTCGTAGCTTTACTCGATGTATACCTTGCGTGTGCCTTCCTCCTTACTGTTATAGCCTCTTTCACTTCTTCATCCCACCATTTTACTGCGCTGTTGCGTACCATCATTTTTTCCCCTATTACTTTACTTGCTGTGGTCTTGACTAACTTCTCCCATCCTTCTACTACCCTAGCTCCTGCATCATCCCTCTCCACATCGTTCTTGCTGTATTTTTTCTTCCCAATAGCTCGGAAATTACTCTGCATTTTTGGTGCTGTGCATTTTTGGCCATCTCTTCTTGGAACTCTTCCCGTTTCTCTTTTACTTCTAGTTGATCTATTCTCCATCTGAGTAATTTCCTACCTCGTCGTTGCTTGATAACTCTTGTCTATCGACTGTCTACCCATATCAGACAGTGATCCCTAGTTCCTACGTCCGCTGCGCATACATGTAGTTCTGTTTCCTTCCCACTTCCATTTTCTACTGCTATAAAGTCAAGGACAGCGTTTTCTCCCTTTTGTATGCACTGTCTAGTCCATTCCGGTTCTGCCTTTTTTACTCTGTCGTTCAACGTCTTCATCTCGTTGTGTTTGAGGAACTTCAACATCTCCTCCCCATTCTCATTCTTTGTTACTTCCCCATATTGTCCAATGTTCTCATTCAATTTGCTTGCCTTCCCAATTCTTGAATTAAAATCTCCCACTATTAATGGTACCACTTCTCCTTGCCTCTTATACTTCTGTACATCTACTGCTACTTCTCCGAACTTCCTCTGTTTATTTTACATCGTATTCTTCGACTCTGGGGGCATATAGATGTTTCCTAAGAAGTAATATTTCCCTCCCCGCTCCCCTGGTATCTTAATCCATATGCTTTCGTCGAATTTAGTGTCTTTGATCACCTCTATTGTGCCACACAGGTATTCTTTGACTAGGAACCCCACGCCCCCCGCCCCCCTATTCTTGCTATTATGTCCCTTCCTCTTCTTCCCTATCCATGCGTACTCTCCAACTTTGCATCCTATCTCCCCCCCCCTCTTTCTCCCACGACGCTTGAATTCCCACCATGTCTAGGTCGCGCTTACTTACTTGTTCGACAATTTCGATCATTTTGCGTTTTTCCGTGGCGAACCCACATACGTTCCATGATCCTATTCTCAGCCTTTTTTTTGTTTCACTATCCGCTCTAGTCTTACCTATTCCTTCTCCGTTGTCGCTACGAGTATTTCTGTCATCTCTTGTTTGAGCTTTCTTTCCATTTCCGTTTATGTTTTTGTCTGCTTGTGCTACGCCCCTATGTTTCTCCCCCATTCCCTTTGAGCCACTTGCTCTTTCCCGCCCCCCCTTACCTTCGTTCACCTTAGGACTACGTCTTAGTTTCGCTATTCCATTAGCTATACATACTCTCCATCCCAGTCTTCTAACCCATGCTGACACCTTTTCTGTCTCTATTCTCTGCCACTCCATGCTCGCTGTCGGCTTTAGCGAGACTCTACGTTTCCTATTGCAAAGCAGTACAGTCCTACTTCTTCGCACTTCCTCATGAACTCAATCCTCGTCATGTCGCTACGAACTCCAAATATCAGCACTACTACAGTAGCACTTTACCCTGCCAGTCTTTCTTGCCCCACCCGCCCTGCCTCGCCGTCTTTCTCCTAACATCTTCCGAGAATATCTCCAGCTTGTACGTGTTCATAATGGTAGTGGGAAACGTTCAAGTTACTGGGACTTCCCAATCCTAGTACTCGTTGGGGGTTTGGTGTCTTTCAGTTATTTTGCCGGCGCACCACACTAAATAGTGTCTCCAACACGGGCTCGTAGCCTGGAGCCAACTTCAACACCCTCAACACAAGTACCCCACGTTTGTGCCAGGCGATCTGCACCATCCTCGCGTCCCACGATCGTATTTTCTATCTTCTTGCCCCGCTGCTGTACTGGTTACTTCCCTCCAGGGAGGTCGTTTTTACCATGCAAGGTTCAAGGACGGCTTGCATAACACAAAGTCGTACTTACACATCGGGATGACCCGTACGTCGCTTTCTCCGTCTTATGTACGTTTCACCATGGGTAACTACCCCACTAATGCTCCCGAGTAGACCTTCACTGCCGAAAGCTTGGCCAACAATCCTCCCACATTTTGTACCGGCTTCTATCCTTCAAGATATCAAGATATCTACGTACCGCTTGGTGCTCCTTCTCTTTGGTCATGTGGTCGGTCAAATGCAAGGTGTTTGTTTCATGAGCATATAGTAGGTCTTGACTTCATATCATGCATCATCCACCCCTCCCCTTCATTTAGCGCTTGGTATGTGCACCAAATGTCGGGGGATTTTAGGGATAGTGTCAGACCAGACTTCCACCGCCCAATGGAAATCGGTAAAGTTTTATGGGTATCTTACTACGAGACCCAACCTTCACGTGAATAGAACATGTTGGGGTGTCCATGCTGTATCTGTGTTTGTAGGGAGGGGGGGAGTGTGCTCATGCATGGCATGAATGGCCGTAGTCGTGCTGACCATAGACCCGCCCATCCACCCGCCCATCCCTACAATACCGGGACGGAGCACGTCAGGTTTTCACCGACCTGGCAGACCTTGCTTGCGCCAAGCGCCAAGCAAGCGCCGTGAGGTGTTCGGCGAGTCGCATGGAGGGTAAGCTGCATTCTACTAGGAACCACTTGTGTGGTAGGCGTTGACACCTCGTGCGTACTTTTTTGCATATGGATGACAGCGTCGAAATACTCGATGGGGGGCGAAAGGAACCCCCGGTTACGGGAGCAATGCTGGAGGGTCTTTTACCCGAGTACAATGTGCCTACAAATCTGGGCACACGCATGACCACATACATGAGCACATCCTCTATGAATACAAGTACAGTACTACGCCGGAAAAATGCGCAAATCTTTCAGATCCTGAAGGTCAGCCTCGTGGAAGTCGGCGTAGATGATGCAGATCCGTGAAAAAGATCTGCGTACTCTGCAAAGTGATCTGATGTGTCCAACGTGTGAACTATTGCTGGAAACCAAACCAAACAACTCTTGCCCACCCATGAGCTGGTCTAGCGGGTGAAGCACGAGGGTATCGACGTCCAGGTGCACGACGCGATGGAACTCCGTCAAAGTGTAGGCGTGAAGCTTTATGAACTCGTTTGCGCCGCAGCACCTAGAAAAGAGCGGTAAGCGCCGTAGCGATAGCGAAAAGGGGGTGATACCCGGCAAATGACAAGCACCAGCAGCGTTAATATCAATGTTCGGAAGGAGCGATGCAGACAGCAGCGATAAAGGAAAGGGCTACAAATGCAGCAGCGACAAGAAAATAATGATAAAGGCCGCAACTACCACAAAGAGCCTTGAGTTTGCACAAGGGTTCGATTGTTTTTCAGCGCCCGTGTTCTCGGCAACCGTAAGGTTGCTAAAGTGATACAAACCAGGTACACATTTTCGGAAGGCTCTCGATCGGATATTTCTGAACTCTTTTGGAACTACAGTCCCGTTTTGGGGCAAGCGCCTCACATTTCAAGTAGTTTGTCCCCAAAACTGATCTAAAGAGACTGCGGTTCTAAAGGGGTTAAAATACGTTATTATTGTTCGATATAGGCCGCCTTCCCGTTCCGGAAGGAACGGAGCGCTGGCCAACGATCGCACCCCTGCGGGAATTTCAACGCTCTTTACGGCATAGTGGAATGCAGCAACGATAAGCGCAGCAACGATAAAGGCGTAGAGATGAAACCCGCAGCGATAAGCGCAGCAGCGATAACGAAAAACGGGAACGCCCAGCAGTGGCAGGCAGGGCAGCGGTAAGCGCAGCAATGACAAGCACCAACAGCGATAATTCAATCGCCCGGAAGGGGCGATGCAGAGAGTAGCGATGGAGGTACTTGTAGCAGAGAATAAGCGCAGCAGCGATGAAGAAGGAGCGATAAAGGTCGCAGCGATGCCTGCAGCGGCAATAAGCGCAGCAGCGTATTGCAGCAGCGGTAGTTATTTTGTCCAGAAGGAGCGATGCAGACAGCAGCGACAAACGGTCGCAGCGATGCCTGCAGCGGCAATAAGCGCAGCAGCGTATTGCAGCAGCGGTAGTTATTTTGTCCAGAAGGAGCGATGCAGACAGCAGCGACAAACGAAGCCAGCGGAAACGAAGGAGCGATCGATGAGGGGCGCAGCGATAAGCGCAGCACCGAACACGAGGGAACGATCTAGGCATGGTAAGCAGCAGCAAGTACAACTGTACATTACTGTACATCTAGGTATCGTACAGGACAGCAAATGCCACACCTGGGCGTCTTACGTGACAGCAAGGAACACATCGAGGCACCGTACTAGCATAAAACAGTAAGCGCCACGCCTAAGCATCGGTCGTGATATCAAATATCATATCGAGGCTTTGCACACAATAGCAAAGACCACATTCGCAAATTGACATCGTACATGACCGCAGCTACCATATGTAGGTCTCGTAAATGCCAGAAAAATACCTCAGCTAGACATCGACACGTGACAGCAAGCGCCACATCAAGGCATCGTCCTGGACATCAATCAGCATCGCGCGTGGCAGCAAGTACCACATTTACGAAGGCATCGTAGTTGACAGCACGGCGTCGTACGTGACAGCAAGTACCTGGTACCACATATAGGCAATAGACATCGTATAGATGTGCCAGCAAGTTCGCGTAGGTCTTCTACACGACAGCCCACATCTACTCACTGTATCCTACGTGATTGCAAGCGCCACATTTAGGCATCGTACATACGTGACAGCAAAACGGCGACATCTAGACATCGTGACTGACAGCAACTGCCGCGTCAGCAGTCGCCGTCAGCAGCCGACCTCACCCGCTGTTAACGACGTGCTCTCGGTAGGGTTGGTTCTCGATGTCCTCCACGGCCACTGGCAGATCCTTCTCGATAATCCTTAGGGTAGAGTAGTAGAGTTATGAGCGGCACATTTCGACTTGTCAGGTTCATGGTGATACATAGACAACCACAAAAGAAAAAAAACGGGTACATATATACAAGTATCTCATTCGGAGGCGTTCGGACGTGGGGTGAGGGGTGATGCAGGTCGAACTTGATGGCGTTTTGCGCAGCTGAAAAAAGGGAAAGGACCACCAGCCGCTGAATTTTTCAAGTCTATACAACCCAAACAAAGGCATAACGACCAGGGAAACGAAATCGGCACATAAAATGTATACGTAGCTGCCAGGAAAGAGCAACAAAAAGAGAAAACAACACACACTCCTGAAAAAGTCAAAATGAAAAGCAAACCGGTGGGGAGGGATTTCTGGTAAACACAAGAAACAACGAATACGTTTGTAGGATTAAGTTTACTTCGTTTTAATATACCCCCTTTGTTTTATTCTAGTCTGGGACTCGAGAGAAAAAAAGGTGTGCCGTTTTTTTCTCTTCCGAATAAATACCCTTGGGGTGTATAGTGTTTTCTTTCCCGTGCTGCCCTGTAGCTGTCGATACGTAGCAACTCGCGCAGCAGGGGTTCGAAACTACTGTACGCCTGTCGATGGGTTGATTGTCGATGTCCTCCACAGTATATACGACCGGAACGTTACTGGTGATACGGGATGGTATACCACTGATCGTTAGTACCGTTCCCTGACGGTACTTTACATTTATTTTACTTTGTTTTATCCTGGCGCACCTATTATTTTGTGCTTGCTTTGCTTGCTTCCTTCCATCGAGCGAGGATCGAGACGATTATTTTTTTGTGTACGCTGTTTTGCGACCCCGGGTTATATTGGGAAATGAGCTATTATTAATAGTAATGTGAGAATATCATCATACCAATCACCATCCTTGTCATCATCATTAGTATCATCACCATCACAATCATCATTACCATCATCATCGCCATCGTCACTATACCATCATCATCTCACGGGACTGTCACGAGCGGCCCATCTGGCCTGCCAGGGTGTCAGATACTACGCTTTAACACGTTAATTACATTTGGTGAAGCTCGTTGGGTCACGTTGCACTATAATTATTCGTCCAACATATTTTATGAGGTATTTACGAGTAGTTTTTAATTTTAAATGGATAATGCGTCCGTCTGTTACCGAAATCAAATAGTTGCAACCCCCCTCCCCCCTCAATCAAATACCTGGTGCATGTATTGATTCTTACCAGTATAACATAGTGCGTCCTTCTTTTGACACCCCCTCCCCCTCCCTACGTTATATTCATATATCAATCCGCTGGAGGATACCATATGCATCTATATACTATACTGGTACTCCAGATATATGTCAGATAGTTTAGATCTATCATTATTGCACACCTCGGACAGCTCATGATTTATCTGATCTGATCTATCTGCAGTAGACTATCTGATTCCTCACCTGCCGTTGAGAGGTTGTGCAACATCTGCCTTATAGGGCAGATCCAACCTAGGAAACGTGTGCTACAGCATGCCGACTACACAGGTCCCACTCGGCAACATGAGTTAGATAGTACAAAATCGGAGATAGATGATCTGTCGGCCTTGAAATATCTGATCACCAAGTGGGAATGATCTGCCAGATGATCTGTTGGATTACTTGTACGAGATGTGCATTATTGCACTGAACTTTACAGCTACTCAGTTCTTCGTCTGCCTGTCCTTGTTTGCGACATTCTTAGCCCGTCTTTCAAGGTCCCCTACGGCCAGCTGCAGATTCTTGACGATAATCCTCACGGGACGGTCACGAGCGGAACTTCTTGCCTGTCAGATTAATCTCGACATCGTTCCGAATTTAGAAAAAAATAACAGCTTTCAAAAACTCAGCTTGGTGGGATCTGTACTACTGTGCAGATAGACCCCGCACAACCTCCCACAACGGCAGGTGAGGAACTACAGTAGACGATCTACTGTACATAGATAGATATATAGATAGATAGATCATGATCTGTCTTACAGTTGGTGTGGATGGTTGTGCGTATATGGCGGTTACGCGGCGGTTACATGACGGTTATGCGAGGGACACCGTCGGTCTTAATGACGATTGTGCGCTGGTTACGCTACGGCAACACGATATTGCGATGGGTACCTGGCACTTTCACGGCTACACGGCAAATACACTTGCCTACTATTTGCAGTATTGGGAACCCGTGTCGCCCGTCCACGTTGATGGAGGGGTTAAATACTCGGCGCCAGAGTTGCACGGGGCAAGGGATTGCAATAGTAGAGAGGCTTCATTTTACGCCTTTACAGTTACAACTGTACCCCCCGTTTGAGCCAAACAAAAGAGTATTATGGATATTTGTAGTATACCCTGGCACTGCGGACAGAGCCTTTACCGCAGTAGAGAAGATGACGTGAAGAGTTACACACGGCGCTTATGTGGCCAACACACACAGATATGATCCACATAGTATCCAGGAGTCCACAGAGATGACTAGGACAACTAAGATACCATGACGATCGAGAGAGATCCATACATGGAGAGTGAGATACGCGATCCCGCAAGCAGAGAATCCTACAACAGTAATTCCTCCGCATACATACGTTACATACAACCGTTACATAGCGACCTACGATCGATCTACGAAGAGCAAAGCTACTGAACATTGACTAGTACAAGGACATGTGCCAACAATTCCGTAACACTCCCCTTCAATGAAAGTTGCAGTGAATTTTGAAAACAAAACTACAAGATGATAATTAGTCAAGCGAACCAAATCATTTGGTTCTCAGCCACAGAAATACATAGCAAGTGCTATGTGATACGTTCACGCGTGTTTAAAGTGTTAGCGTACATACGTTTGTGCGCTTACGGTACTGCCATTCTCATTGCACAAACCAAATTACCATTGTTTCCAATCCCACATGACTTTTTTACACCAGCGATAATGCAAAGCCGAATGTCGACTACTGAAATAGTAAACCGATTCACACAAACAACAGATTCACAACACACACATATTACATTAATTGATGAAGTTTTTAATATTGTGCAGAAGTTGTTGAAGACGATGCTTGTTCAGATGTTTCGTCCCGATGTCTCCCAGATTGTTCTCCGGGGAGACTTAGTGGGTGGCGATCTTGTTTTCTTTGACCAGCTCGCGGATGTAAAAAAACCTCAGCGCGATGTGTTTCGTACGAGAAGTGAATGCCCGGTTCCCGAAGACATGTAAGTGTAACCGTGTAGTCCATGTTCAACGGCACTTGTTTGAACTCCTCACCCTAGCTCAGTCAGGATGTTAGAGCAGAACACCGCTTCCTTCATGGCTAGAACCGATGCAACCAGCTCAGACTCCATCGTGGGCATTGCCGTAAGGCTTTGAACTCCTGACTTGAAGCGCCCTGGACGACATCACGATGTAACACGAAGTTGACTCGCCGTCGTCGGGGTTGTTGCCCCAGTTGAAGTCCGAGAATGCTTTGAGTTTGAAGCCTCCTCTCTTGAAAACGATGAAGTCTGTGGTTCCAGTCAGATAACGCAGAAGATGCCTAGCCACCCCCTGGTGTATCTTCACAGATGTCGACATAGCACGAGCGAGTTGACCCATTGCGTACATGATGTCGTACCTCAAAATCTTAGCGAGACGACCGAGCCGGTGATGGCCTGGTACTGTTGGGTCTCCTTTTCATTGAACAGCGTGTCTTCCGGCTGTTTCGTGGAAAACTCGGAACCGTAGCCTGGACTCTAGGGTTGCAGTCTGCCATGTCAAACCGATTCAGGATCGACTTGGCGTAGTTCTCCTGGCTGATCGTCAGCGTACCGTTCTCACGGTCTCGCGTACCTTGCATCCCCAACACAAGCGATACATTGCCCATGTCTTTCCTCTTGAACTTCTCCATCAGCTTCCTCTTGATGGTCCCGATCACTTCGATGTTGGCACCGGCGATGAGAGGATCGTCCACGTAAATGGCGAGGATGATTGTAACTCCGTTGTGTTGGTACATGTACAAACATGTGTCGGAAAAAATCCGACTTCAATCAGGACGGGGTCGATTGTAAAAAAACGATCCCCGGGGCCTTGCGCCAGCCCGTAGAGGCTCTTCCCTAGTTTCATCACAAAAGGGGCCTCCATCCTTGTCTTGGGTCGCGAAATCAGGTGGCTCTTCCACGAACACCTTCTCGTCAAAATCCGCGTAAAGAAAAGCAGTTGGCATATCCATCTGCTGTACTTCCCAGTCACAATGCACGGCGATATAACACCATCCGTACACTCTGTAGTCGGCAAACTGGAGTGCTGTCAAAGTCCTTTCCTGGAATCTGATTCCAGCCTTGCGGGTCTTGTCGGGCTTTACCTTGGTGGCCCTCCTGGATTTGTAAACCCTGTGTCCTGGCGGGACTGTAGAGCGCGGAACCAAGTTGTAGGCATTGAGCTATTGAAAGCATTTGATCTCCTTCTTGAAAGCAGAACGCCACAGCTCAGCATCGGGCATCTTCATCGCATCCTGAAACGTCCTCGGAACAACCGGTTGTAAGGTTCATACGGCGTACGCATACTCCACGAATCTGTCGTGGGCGACGTCCGGAAACTCCCCCTTCGTGTTTAGTGCGTGTGCTAGGCGTCTCAGCTCGCTGAGATTCTTGGCGTTAGGCGCGCTTGTTATCAATCTGGTAGCAGGCTGCGCTGCCGTAGAACACGCTCGCGAAGCGCGTCCATCCCGCGACGTAGATCCTCCACGCGCACAGCCTCCACGCGACGCAGGGCCAGACGGCGCAGGACTAGATGGCGTAGAACCCGATGGTGCAGCCCCAGACGGTGGAGACCCAGATGGCTGAGAACCCTCACCCGTCTCTGGAGGGCTCACTCCCCTGGGCGGAGCAGGGCCTTCTCCCCCTGGTGCAGCATCCGATGGGCTGTCAACAAGTGGAGTCGTTTATTGGACTGACGGGTTTGCAACGGCTAGGTTGGGAAAAGGCGAACTGTTTTCTTGGTTGAAAGTGTAGTTTCGCACATCTCGCACCATGCGGCGTAGTCGTCATACGTGGACTCTTCTTCGACATCCGGACGAGACAACACAGAAAGCTATGCGCTTTCGCATTTTTTGGGGCGAAAAAAGTGTTTTTTCGACGTTCGTAGTATGAAAAAACCATCGTCGTTAAACCAATAAAAATATAGCGGAATGTCACACACATTACCAAAATAGGCTGAACAATCACAACTTTGTCTGCTGCAGCAGCGACTGCACACAGAATACCTAATACCAGCAGGGCACGAGGTATATTATTTGTGTGTACGTCGGGAGCACCGCAGCAGCAAGCATCGGAGCAGAAACGTGCTGCCAACCCACCACCGCTGTCTTCGTCAGCGCAAGCGCGCTGTACACGCGGCCGCAACATGTCGATCGCGGAGCCTGCGGACAAAATGCCATCAGCACCGAACCCTCAGCCACCGGCATCGGATGTTTATGCGCGGCTTTTGTCCCGCTCCTGCAATGCTCTGTCTCGGCATGTCTGGGACACCTCGAGGCCGCCGCGTCGCACCGCATCCCCGTGGGCTGCGCGCCCCGCCGTTCTTTGGATGGTGTCGCCACCGCTCCTCTCCTCGTAAGCGGTTGCATTTCGTTTCACGGCTGCCTTTCTCGCCCGTGGCCCATGCGAAGCTTTTTTCTCGCGTTTCTTGGCCCTATTACGCGATTTTGAAAGACACAGCCCTCCGCTGTAACGTAGGAAAATGAAGCGGGGTTTGTTTTACTAGATGCCACGTGACCTCAGCAGAATGGGGGTCAGCTATTTGTACCTGTATACATCTCATGACCTGGTGATTCGCCTGCATTACTTGGAAAAATCCCCCAAAAAAAACTGTTTCGGCGATTCCACCTCTGTTCTGATTTCAATATATAAAAAAAGAGCTGAGCACCGCGTGGAGAGTTGGGTCTGAAGACGTACCTGAAGTTTCAGTATAAGGTATCTCCAGTATTGTGCGCTTGCACATTGCAGAAATTTATACACCGAAATCAAGTAATTCTACGGTGGCTGGAGGCGTCGGCTTTTGACGGGGATTACTTTTTTGGTGGTCGATATCGACTTTTTTTGTGGTCCATACGCACAAAAGCGCACAGCTAACAAAAGGCGTCTCAATGAATATCACATTTTGACTCTCCCGTACACGTCTCGTCTCTGGATTGTAGACCCGAAAGGACTAAATGCCCATGCTGTACCCGACGAGGCGTCCTTCCCATGCGCGGTGTTCCAATTTCTTGGAATGGGTCTCCAAATGCACGAACGCCCTAGCCCCGATCGCCGGAAGGTTCCCGAGGTATGCATCTTTGTCGTAGAGTGCCCTGTATGGCGTCCCCTTGTTCAGTGCCGCGAGTGGAGCCCGGTTGCTCAGGTATACAGCCGTCTGCATCATCTCTCCCCAGAGGAACTTCGGTAGTCCCGAATCGACAAGCAAATCAGCGGACGATGCCGGCAAGCGTCCTGCCTGCCCGCTCGTTCGCTCCGATCTGCTGAGGAGTGATGGTAGCAGCAGACTCTTGACTTTACGCCAATGTCGAGACAGTACTTGCGAAAAGCCGTGTCCGTAAACTCCGTACCCTTGTCCGCATCGACGCGGACCAAGAGATGTCCAGTAGGAATCACAACTCGAGAGGGTCGACCGTTTGCGGCTTCTCCTTGATGAGGAAGGATCTCATTCCACTTCGTTTGCTGATCGACGAACTTAGTGGCGTATTTGAAACCGCCTAGAGCTTGAGGGGTGATGGGCGGTGACAGTAGCTGAAAAGAATGCTGTACGTCGTACGTCGCTTTCTTTGGATGAGCTTGTTACTCACTCTTGTCAACAGCACAAACACCGCATGCCCACATATCCCCATTGAAATCGACACCATTGCCCGCCACTTTCCTCAGGACATCCAAGCATTTTCGATTGATGTGTCCCATGCGCCGGTGGCACAGATCAGCAGACTCGACCTTCAAACCAAGACCGCCGGAATTGTTGCCAAGTTCCATACCGCCGCCAACACCGTCCCCAAGATTCACATCGATGGAACACAGCACTTTGCCAGTCGTTTCGTCACTTCCAGGTTGCTGCATCGGTAGAACGACGCCGCCTTCCTCCAACCGGGGGTTGGCGGGGTGAAGCAACGTAGCGACTCCTTTCAGCATTGACGTGGTGACGGAAAATAGGTTAGTGCCCAGTCCTGGTACCACAACCGCGCGAAAGGAGATGTGCCGCTTGTTCCCACTGTCATCGGCAACGGTGCCGTGAACAGTGCCCGTCGCAACGCCATTCAGAAGATTCTGGCCAGCGGCGACGATCGTGTGCGGAACCCGTAGAACTTCGAAGTCGCTCATTGAGGCGCGTAGCCCGGGAGTAAGACTCGGGTCGACATGGTGGTCGCTTGCTCCGCTATCCACCAGCATCCTGATAAACGATCCGTCTGAGCAGGGTTTTGCAGTCGATCGGTCTGCAGAAGTCGCCAAGAACGCACCAAAAAGCCCATGGGGTAAAAGATGGGCGTCTCCAAGGAGGCAGACACAGCTGCCGCCGATGTGACGGGCGACTCTGCTGTAGGCATCCCAGAAGCGGAAGACGACGCGGCCACCTCGGCCAGGGAAGCACCCATCGCGCTAAAGTAAAACCCGAACGTAGTCGGCTCGCGTTGATTGGCTTGCGCCAGATGAGCACTCCCGATGTTGGCGAGGCGTGCTGGGTCAGAAGAGGTGGTTTTGAGAAGCGCCAAGGGTGCAGTCAGGGCCTGGAGCTCTTTCTGTCTGTCCTGGAGCTCCCTCTGGAGCTCTTTCTGCCTGTGGCACTCCGCGTCGCTGCAGTTGTGGGTCTTGTGGTAGGAACACCACTTGGGCGAAGGGTCGCCGCGTCCGCCTTTCTTTCCCTTCTTCCTTACCCGTTTGGGACGACTCTTCTTCGCCAGCTCAGGGCAGACGCGCTTGAAGTGGCCGTAAGCCTTGCATTGGTGGCATTGATCCGTTGTAGACGTAGTCGCCGCCATCGCTGCTCCACGCCCCGAAACCGGCGGCGCCAACGGCTCCCGCGACTGCTGGGTGATGCAGCAATTGGTAGCAATTCGCGTGAGCTGCTCGTGGTCGAAAACGTCTCCCAGCTCACATAGCCCTTATCCTTGACGAACCGGCACTCCGGCGTGAGGGCATGGAAGGAGCAAGTCTGTGTAGGATTCGTCCGAAATCTCCTCCCTCATGTCCTTCAGACGGAGCCAAAGGTCACCCATGGTGGTGATGAAATGAAGTCAGTGGGATCTGCACCTATTTCAATCTTCTGGCTGTGGAGTTTCTCCCGCAACGCACGCCGAGCTTCCTTGGTGTTGCCGGCGAAGCGGTCGTTCAGTGCCTTCCATACCGCCGCCCCATCGCCTACGGAACCGGGAGTGTTGTCCAGGTGAGCCTTCACGGTAATATGCGCTGACCCGGTGGTCGACAAGAAGAGCACCGAGTAGAGGCGGGTGTTTGCTTTTGGCAGCGACGTCCGCAGAGTTGAGCCCGACGGCTGTGGAGCAAGGTACCCCGTCAAGCACGGCGAGGAGCTCCGGCGCGAAAAGAGCAATACCCTGACGCATCTTGTCTCTCTACTCGGGGTTGTTGGCCTGTCTATCGCATTTACAAACGGCTTCCAACGCTCGGTTGAGCCCAGAGGTATTCGATTCCGCCATCTCTACCCGAGTTTTCACGCGACCGCAGAACTCGACGGCCCGGTGCTACGCGTAGGACGCGTAGGCGTGCGTACGCTTTTAGCGGCCCGAATACCTATAGACGGCTCGGTGCGCAAGCAGTGCAGGATGATAATATTGCTACACGGATGTAGACTTGCGTATTTTAGATTGCAGCTCGGAAGCTTGCAACCCACGCCCGTCGGACACTGTCCAATGCCCGGCCAGACTCCTGTGCTCCACGAGGGCGCAGTTCCAACCTACCGCAGGTGGCGAATCTGCGGTGTTGTGGCGTCGGAGTAGCCAACTCCGGCCACGTCCTGCAGGCACACGGGTCAGATGTACTGCCCAGACTTGCTACAGGTCCTTCAATGCAGACTTGTGGCTACCGCACGGATGCTAACAGACCTTGCTACACGTCGTTCAGTGCAAACTTGTGGCTGCAGCACGGATGCTAACAGGCCTTGTTGCATGTCTTTCAGTGCGGGCTTGTGTCTGCAGCGCGGGTGCTCACAGGCCCAGTCAGACCCTCACCCTACACACGCTACTATTAATAAGACGGCACTCAGAAGGTGGAAGATATCTTGGACAGACTCCGACTCACGAAACATATGCGCAGAAGTGATTTGGAAATCAGTTGCACACACGTGGAACACCGAGGTACTCTGCACCCGGAACCAACAACGAAAGTTTGCACAACTCTATTCGCCGATCAAGATCAACGCCTAGAAGTTTTGCCCCCGAATGCTGTACACAGAGCATATCGTACCGAATGTGCAGCCGTGAACCCAGGTGATCAGTCCGGGTCCTAGAAGCAAGCGGGTTGACTCAGTGTGGACCTCCAGCAGAGAGCACACTCCAGCAGGAGCTCCCTCCGCGGAAGATATGTAGATGTGTGTGTGCGCGCACGTCAACAGCGCTCAACGACAGACAGTCGCGATCACCGAGACCATCTACTCGCCACGCTCGAGGCTCATAACTTATGATGGATATTTGTGGTATACCTTGGCACTGCGGACTAAGCCTTTTCTTCGACGTTAGTCGGGGTAGTGACATTGCGCGAGCGGGTAACCGCGGAAGAGAAGATGGCGTGAAGAATACACACGGCGCTTACGTGGCCAACACACACAGATATGTTGCACAGAGCATGCAGGAGTCCAGAGAGATGACTAGGAAAGCTAAGATGCCATGAAGATCCAGAGAGATCCACACATGGAGAGTGAGATACGCGATGCCGCAAGCAGAGAACCCTACGGCAGTAGTCCCTTCACATAAATACGTTACATACAAACCGATACATAGCGATCTACGATCGATCTACGAAGTACAATGCTACTGAACATTAACTATTAATAGTACAAGGACATGTGCCAACATTTCCATAACAAAATGCACTTATAACTGCATACCAGGTAACAATTGCGGTACGTATGGAAGTGTAAATATTGAACGCACGTCCACCTCATTCCTCCACATGTCGCATCCCGTCCTCGTTGATGCAAGGGATGACTACTTGGAGTTACAAGTGCATAGATCTTTCAATGTATAGTAAAAAAAAATACCTCACCCCTTGACAGTTTTAAGGCTTCACTCGCGTTTCGGCCTCAAACTATTTGCAATTTGAGTTGCTCCTTTTGTTGCAGTAAGGTTTATGTAAACCCTCTACATCGTTTTAGGACAAACACACTTGCAGATGGAGCTGGGAGTTGCAGCATTTTGGCATGTTGCAGAGTAGGACCCACCTCCACCCCATTCCCTCAACTTGTTGTCGTCCCTCCTCGTTGATGGAAGGAAGGACAAAGGCGACCGTTTCACATCCGTACGTCGAAAAAGCGCAGACGCTACGGATGGAACGGATCAGAACCTCCGCAGCGTCTAGCACGCTGGCTCGTTGGGAGTTGCAGCCGATTCGTCGCAAGGGGGGGGAGGAGGGGAGGGGGAGAGGGAGGGAGAGGAAGAGGAAGAGGAAGAGGAAGAGGAAGAGGAAGAGGAGAAGGGGAAGGGAAATCAGGGGGGGAAGAGGGAGGGGGGGACGTGGTGCAGGAGAAGGAGGAGGAGGACGAGAGGGAGGGAAACGATGAGGGGGGAGGAGAAGGAAAAGCAGGTGGCGGAGGAGTATAGCAGGTTTTCATTCACAAAGAAAAGGTTTGGCGCGCGCCTTCTTGAATCCAGTCAGGATATTTTCTACGTACCAGGGAATCAATTTTCTATTTCTCTTGTGCGGCGCAATCGAGACGCGAGAAATCTCTGACCAGGCATATTGATGTTCCACTCTGAACCCTGTATGTTTGGGGTAGGAGACTGACATAGGCTACTTACAGCACTGAAATAAAGTACCGGGTAAAACAACAGTATACATAGTACAAGCTGAAATTCATCAACCTCACGAGTCACGTTTTGTAATTTACAGTGAGTCTTACTTCAATATGGAGCGTGACGACAATGTTACCCGGTTATAGCTTACTTCCCTGAAATCTACGTAGCACGTGTTAACGAAAAAACAGGATGCATTCGTCTGACTCGCCTGGATGCCGTACGCGGGTCCAAACTGGTCAAGGAAATAGCGTAGGCCACCACAGGGGCATCTGGGCCCGAACCCTGGCTCTTGAAAGCCTCTTCAGCTCGAAACCCAGCTGATTCTTCCCCGCGAGTTGAGGACAACCCCGTGATAGAGCCCCACATCCTGCAAATGACAACGAGTGATGCTGATTGGTTAATAATGGTGGCACACGCGACTCGTCCTTTGATTGGCGTTTTCATTGGTCAATCGCAACTGCACTAGAGGTAGGACCCTGATTTCAATTACCCGGGTACCCGGCGGGTATACCCGTCAGGGTCCAACCCGTTTGGCGGGTAGGGTCCGAGCTCCTTACCCGCGGGTAATCGGAGCCTGAAGGATAATTGGGTCGTCGGGTACGGGGTAACCGGGTACCCGCGGGTTTTCGGTTACCCGCGGGTAATTGGTATTCCCGGTTCACTATGCCTGTACAATCTCTGTAGGAAACCCTTTCAAAACACGCACTCACACAAGCCAAACACACAAACCATCAACCAGCTACATTCAACGCTCAAGGGGACGCCCACGGCACACGGCAGTATCGTCACACGGCACCAGCTGGGCACAATGAGCCAAGAGGCGAGCGATCCTGACGCGGTCTCTCAGGAAACTGAATTGCTGGCGGGAGGCGATCTTTTCTGATTCCTTCGATTTTCGAGCGCAGGCGGTCGTTGATATGTTATCGACGGTAGTTCCGCGTTACTATGCTATGATACAACGGATTGTAAATCACAGCGTTACACGATCAATCATTATCTTGATGACATAGTGCTACTTTCCGATGTCTGCCACGTAGCAGTGGGTCGAAAAATGGTCACAGCAGTCTTCTAAGCGGGAGACCGTCAACCATCGCCTCGATCGTACAATTTTTCGCACTTTCCGCGCATTCGAACCCAAAATATCACGCCAGCGCAATGAAGTTAATACACGACACGGCAAGTGAAGGCGGCTTGTGTATCGAGTAAATCACAAGAAACTGTTCGTAATCCTCGTTTCGGCAAGGACACAGAACTGCATACTATCCTCCACTTAAATTTCACTCTTTGTGGCACTGAAATTATGAGAAAAACTTCGAAAATATGGCCGGGTACCCGGCAAAAAAACGGGTACCCGGGTACCCGGTCGTCAAAATGGCATTACCCGGCGGGTAGGGTAGGGTCCGGGCTCCAAAATTTGGCGGGTACCCGTTTTTGGCGGGTACCCGCAGGGTCCTACCTCTAAACTGCACCCTGCACTGACGCCCGGCAGAGCAGAGAGCGATGGTGATTGGTTGATGGCGGAGCATGCGACTCGCTCATTGGTCTGCGTTTTCAATTTGGTCGATCGCAACTGCACTCGGCACCGACGCCCTGTAAAGTGCATAATGACGATTTTACGCATTTTTTTTTAAGGTGATTATATGATTGTTTGCGGAGGCTTCGGGGTATCTGGTCCCACTTGATCATATTTTATCAAAATCACGTCGTTTGGGGCCTGTTTTGGGGAAACAACGTTCCTCCAAGAGTTTATCACTCATGAAATTCGACCCAATGATTCTTTTTGGCAGCCTCTTCTGATCAACCCAGCAAGTGATAAAATTTGCTTTTGCACAAGACCTCGGAGGCATTGTGCAATTTTGAATAGGTTATTGACTGGGCTCATGACGGGTCACTACGCCACATGCTTGGCTACGCTTGTACACAGCTGGGCTCCAGCACTCGTGCATCGGCCACCACGGAGAGGGAGGGCTGATATATCAGTACCTTGGCCACCATCTCGTGCCTTGGGGGCGCTCAACTGCAGTTGCTCTAGGCAAAACAACTTTGGAGGCGAATAGGATGAGACTACAGCAGTATCAAAACAATCGTTACGACTACTTGGTTCCTCCAGCTCTCGTTCTACGCCAGAAAAATAATACTTGACTACAGTACAATAAACCGAAAATTCAAGCGACTGGAACCACATTTTCAACCTTAAGCGACAAGGTCCGCCCCGAAAACGGACACGAAAAGTGCTGTCGCTTTGGCACACTCACGGGATTCATATTTGGTCCTATAGGTTTTTGTGTGTACCGTAGGTCCTATTTTCTTGGTCCCCAGTAATAGTACGTAGCTGACCTGAAAGGTTTAGTGCATCACGAAGTGGGTATCGACGATCTGCTCGACGTGTGAGCGGTCACTCAAGTTGTCCCAGAGACCTGGTATCATTTACCTGGTACGTACTGTACCTGGTATAGGTCTACAAGATACTGGTATGTTGTAATCTATATTTTACCGTACCGCTATGAGTTGTATGACAGGACCGGTACCGTACGTACTTGTGATATCGACATTGCGAAATGTTGCTGGAGAGCCTCGACTCGAAACATCACGAGACTGGTTGAGATTGTTCCGACGTTTTCTATTTGAAAACTGCAACAAAGATAATGGTACAGGGCACATCCTCTCGGCCAGCCAGACCAATCAGCTGCGTGCTCTGTGTGGCGCGCGTTAGACAGCAGTGGTCCATCGATCACGGGCTGACAGTGCTCACGAGTGTTGGGATGCCGTTGAGCACAACGACAGCAGCGCTGCGGCGGCTGGTGCTGCCATCCTGCCTGTTGTTGCTATCCGCGCAAAAAAATATTTTCCTTCATACTAACACGACTAATAACTGGTACGAAACCTATCAATACCTGGTATATCATAGCGTTGTTGCTCACCCGTAAAAGTTGCCCCTTTGCCAGAACGTGCAGCTGGCCGAGACCACAGCGAGAGACACGCACGGAAGCAACACACATCGAAATCGAGAACATCCCGTCTTCTTCTTCCCCCTCCTTGCGGATTCTCTGTAGGTTCCAGTCCTAGCCTGGCCTCTAGCATCAACCATCCCTATCTACGATGAGTGTGCGCCCAACGCTGCAACGTAGAAAACACTCAACAAGCTTTCCCGCTGTACCCAACTTGAAAACGCCTACATACCATGTTGAACTCCAACGGTGCGGCTTGCGTTTCGAAAGACGACAGACAGATAGTCAGGGGATCACAGAAACTAGAGGCCATCACCGAAAACAACATCACAGCGAAAAGTGCGGCGGATCTGGTTTATGAGGGTACTGCTGGCCCTGTGCTTTGGGGGGTAAATGGTGCGCCCGAGATGAACCCGACAGGCCATCCTGCACACAGCGAAAGCGAGTAACGATTTCCTCTACTGCAACCACACCAAACTCTCAAGAGGCAGCGCCCCGAGAGCTGAGCCCCCCCTCCTGACAGCATGCATCACCATGGAGTTGCTCGGCATGCAAGGCGGCTCAAGCCCGTTGTCCCGGCGTTAGAAGCACCTACACCGACTGGAACAGCGCTCGCAGTCGACAGAGCTCATATCAGGTCGACGAAGGCAATAGCAAGCGCCCCAAGGAAACGGCAACGAACCACGAAAGCAGCAGCTGCAGCAGCAGCAGCAGCAGCAGCAGTAGCCGCAGTCGCTGCAATCTGTTTGGGTTCCTTAGAAGTAGCAGCCGCTGCTGCCTCGTCCCCACCCCCCCCGCCCCCTCCGAGGCTCCCGCCCCGACCAATGGCGGCTCGTGATGCCCCTCGAGGAGGGGGTGCAGCGGGAGCTGCAGCAGCAGCGGCGGCAGCGGCAGCAGCAGCAGCAGCGAACAGCACTGCGACTGCTAGGGAGCATCCGGAGGGTGACGATGCGCATCAATTCCATACACAAAATGGATCGGACGATGTTACTGCTGCTGCTGATGCTGGGAGGGGGGGTGGAGAGGGGGATGGGGGAGAGTCTACGGCGGGAGAGTCTACTGGAGGTGAGTACCGATTCGATTTCTGCTGGTTTGTTATTTGTTATTTGCTCCCGGTACCTCGTACGGTAGTGGTACAAGCGAATGTGAGTTTCTATTTTTCATTGTGCCGGCAAGTAGGTGTCGCTTTCCGACTGTCTGAAGCCGGTTCTACGACCGAAGGTCTGCGACTGAGATGGTGTACGACCGAGCTTCTACGACCGCCTACAGAATCGTACGAACAGAAAGGGCGTGTCTTAACCCCTTTAGAACCGCAGTCCCCGTTATGGGGGCACACTACTTGAAATTTTTTGAGTGGTTTGTCCCCAAAACGGGACTGCGGTTCTAGAAGGAGAGCATTGGAACGAAACGAATGGAACATTGTTCGCCACAGGAATTGATGTGCTCTTTGGTTTTGGAAAACGATTAGATTCGGTGAAGCACGAGGAAAACAGTACGTATACCATCTTGGGAAGAGGAAGAACAAGTGTTTTACGATAACAGCAGTACCCCCTTTTGCTCTTTGGGATGGCCGAACGGGAACAAATAGCAACATCGTTCGATCTATATAGTAGATGGACACCACCTAAGATGGACGTGGACAGCAATTTGCGCACAGCAGCGTGTTGGTGTCGTGGCATGTGCAAGCTATGCAGATCGCTCGTCCTGATTCGGCTGGCGAGCCCCAGGATTCTGCACGGACCTAAAACGCGTTTTTGTACATGGGAGCAGAACGAATGACCACGAGCGGCCTCGTTCCGTTCCGCTCGTTCCCGTGCTCTTCGGAGGGGGTTAAAACACGCCCGGAGTGGCTTCAAATTATGCGGGTGCCGCAAGCTGAGAAGGGGAAGCCCGACGAATATATATATATATACCGCTTTACCACTGCAGCAGTACCAGGAACACACCGCATCCCTGGCACCTGGTTGATGGCATGCTCGTAGCGATAACACACCCCCTCGGACGATTTTCCGAGCTGATGTTCTGAACAACGGAGGGAGTGCAAACGCCGCATCATGCATCTCAACGCCGTATACTAGATCTCAACTACTTCCCGTGTAATACATGCCAGGTACGAGGTTTCCAAAGTCGCCGTTTTCATTGCGTGTGAGCTGTGGGTGTATCTACCCGCGTTGGCTTCGGGAGAATAACAGCTCGGAAATCCACCCCAGCGGTTGTTCCATCTTGCGTTCTACCTGGTATACGGTAAAACACATTAATATATACTTGGTACAGTAATCACCACTGCTGTGACACTACTCCTGCTGTGACTTGTCACTAAGTAAAGAGCTTGAAGCGCGGCTGCAGGAGAGCCAAGGACGCTCACTGTTTACGCCGACCACTGTAACCAGGCGAGGTGAGAGGGATGTGACGCAGCAGAGCGAAAATCAGTTCGTGATTGGGTCTCCTGCTGAGCCCTGCATGTTTCCCCTTCGACTCTACTGTCAGGGAGGTGTAGACCATTCCTGCGCACAGAGAAGTGCCTAGGCTGCCACGAAGGAAAGAGCCTGAAACGCGGGCTCTTGCTGCTTTCCGAGAAAAGGGTGTAGGGTTTCCATCGTCCTGCGCGGCTTGGCGAAGCGGAATTTCAATCGCTTAAAATAGAGCCAGCTCGCGTGACTCTAGATGCCCAGGGCACGTGCCACGTAGCGCGACCGGGGCCCCAATATGTTTGGAAGTCTAGGTTGTGTGGGTTCTCACCGTCGTGCGCGGGTCGGCGAAACGGAATTCAATCACTTGAAATGGAGCCAGCTCAAAAAGATCCTGAAAACATGCAATGCCTGATTTTGTGCGTAGATCGCATGCATACATGGTTCCTCTTCGGGACGTGCCTAGGGGAGTGGTGCTAAAGAACCAATCATGGTGTGTGCACAGAGGGGGGTGCTTGTTGTATGGACCCATCGTGGTTTATGATTACTATGTAACCAAGTATGACTATACTTGTATATTAACATGTGTTACTATAGAGGTTCACCCTAATTTTTGTGAGGCATTGTTAATGAGCATGTCTTGTTCGAAGGCATTTATACTGCGGGGTGCTACGGGGACAAACTCATGAATACGACTGACTGCTGCTTGGGATGTGTCGGGCGAGCACCTTAAATAATTACGATAGGTGGTACTGCTGTGCCTCCTTCAACTGGCCCCCGGTGAGGCCGTGGTTGGTCAGAAAGTTTTTTTTCCCCGAATGTGATATTATACCTCTATCGTGGAACACCTCTGCATCACTATCTGTTACCATACCCCCCCTGTATACGACAGCTAACCGTGAAGCCCTGGTCTCCCTCCTTCTTCTTCGACTTCCTGGGGGTTACAGTACCGGGAACCTAATAAGAAATCGGGATACGGGCCCAGGGCCCAGGGTAGATGTTTTATCTGGAGGGCTGTGGGTTGGCTGGGCTCTCGCCTAGGTGCTGGTTGGCTGGCGAAACGGCATTCGGCTCTGCCATTGGCAACGGGACTGTCGATGGCGATGGGTTTTGATGCGCCATGAGTTTGCAGCGGACCTCTCTCTTTCTCTCTCTCTCTGTCCGTTCCTCTCTGAGCGAGTGGTCTCCTCGCGGGGAGATGCGCACCCCGTAGCAAAGAAGCCTGCCGTAAACAAGAAAACTCAAACAGTCGGATAGTTGGCACGATAGTTGGCACCGCTGCAGCTAACTATAATACCTAGCCAACTAATACCTACCTTAGTACAGTAGCCGGCGACTTGTAGATATCCAACTCTCAGCCGTAGATAGTTGAGAGATAGGGTGTGTTCCATACGTCAGATAGATCAGATAGATCATCTGCAGATATATCATCTACAGATAGATCATATATATTTATTATCTAGATCATCTACGGATAGGTCAGGTATATCAGATAGATCATCTACAGATAGAGCAGATAGATCATCTCCAGATAGATCAGATATATCATTTACAGATATATCGATAAGATACGCCGTCTACAGATAAATCATCTAGAGCATCGAAGATCAGATTCGTAGGTCATCTAAACTCATCTACAGATATATCAGATAAACCATCTACAGGTAGATCAAGATATAGATCATTTACATATATATCAGGTAGATCCTAACCCACCCTTGGGTGAAGTTGTGCAGGATCTGCATAGTACAGATTCAACCCAGGAAACATTTGTTATGTGATGCAAATTGCACGGCTTCCATCCGGCAGCGTTAGTTAGATCATACAGATCATACAGATCAGGGATGAATCTGCTGTATCTGCCCTGAATTATATAGATCACGAAGAGTGGGAATCAGTTTTCTCTCCGATGTGTGGTGTGGTCCACGCTGAATTTGGTTGAACCGCTCCAATTTTCTTCACCCCCCGGAAAATGTGGGGTGAATTTGTTGATGGGCTCTTTCTTAGACCACTCTGGCCGTAAATATATGGGCCGCATGGTGTTCGTATTAATGTCAAAATGATGCCTATATTTCCGACCAGAGTAGTATGCCTTATCATCACAGGGCCGGTACACTACAGTAGAGCAGTGAAACACTCCAGATAGCAATCTCACGGTAAAACAGTTTTCCGGCCCGCTTTACCTTGTTTATGCTGAATCTGCTCTCTCGGTCAATCCTGCGGTACTTCTTTTTTAAGGCAGCAATCTTGTGGCACGTTTTTTTTCGTTTTTCCCTGCATGATGTCGAGTACCCCCCCCCCCCACCCATCCCACCTACAGCCATGCATGAGTGGCCGTACGACTACGGCCATGCATGATAATGAATACCCCCCCCCCCATCCCACCTACCCCCCCCCCTCCAGGGTTGGTGTCGATTGGCAACGATACTGTAAAACATGCCGCTCACTACGTGACCTAGACAACCAGGGTACCGTTTTTTTTTTTTTGGGGCGGTCGCCCACAGCTGGTTGTCGAGTTAGATCGTTTGTGCGAGGTAAAGAGCCTTTACTCCGCACAAGGGAACTCATCGTATCACGCAGTGTTCAAGGCACCCAAGAGGCAGTTACATAGTACTCCCATTGCTGTCTCTGGAAGTGCCTACACCGGAAATTAAATTAACTCATTGAAGCTGTCATCCATATGCAATAAAATCCGCCTCTAAAGCGGTTCTTAGTAGGATGCAGCTCACCCTTCATGCGACTCGCCAGACACCTCACGACGCTTCGCGCTTGGTGCAAGCAATGTCTGCCTGGTCGGTGAAAACCCGACATGCTCTGTCCTGGCATTGTAGGGATGCGAGGGTCTATGGTCATACGACTACGGCCATGCATGAGATCGAGTACATCTCTCCTATCGAGTACACCCCATCCCACCTACCGGTATTATCTCCGCCATACCTCTCCGGCCCCCTCCCTCCCTTTCGTACCCGTAGCTGGGGTGTCTTTAATATTAATAGCATGGTCACTTGGCAGGCGCTCCTCTCCCCCCGCCCCCACTACGGTGCACGCTTTCATTCGTATCTCATCATCGTATCGCCAGGAGAGCTCAATTTTTTTCTTCCCTCGTCAACTCGCGTGGAATCATCGTGCGTTGACACGCTACTATGCGTTCGCTATCTGCTGTTGATAGACGATTTTAGGGGCCGAGGTACAGCGACCTAAAAACGAGAGCGTGGTCGTCTACTGCAGTGCGGTGTTTGAAGGGTTTATGAAGAACGTGCGTCTATCTTGCAGCTCTGTAAATCCTTGAATTGTATATAGGGCTGTGTTCACCGATATGTTTTAAAACATCGGTTTTCAGCGCTGAAGATATCCGATATATCGGCGAATCCGGCGTGTAGGTGGATGCTTGTTTTGAAGCCTTGTTTTACGTAAATGTGAGTGAATCCTGACTTCAGTAATGCAAATCGGGATGATTTTTCTTGCGGATGTCTCGCCGGTAAAAAAAATCATCCCGATTTACCGATTCCGATTCCGATTTAAATCGCTCGATTAAAAGGGTGAAATCGGTGTCACACCCCTATTG
Source organism: Nereocystis luetkeana (assembly GCA_031213475.1). Lineage (NCBI taxonomy): Eukaryota > Phaeophyceae > Laminariales > Laminariaceae > Nereocystis > Nereocystis luetkeana. The sequence goes on along the minus strand of JARUPZ010000017.1, from coordinate 268,831 downwards.
TCTTGCAGTTCGGACGCACACCCTACCCCGGGCAGCATGCCTCCTTATGTTGCTCCGCTTGGTGTGGCTGATGCTGTACTACAATCAAGTAATGTGTCATGGGGACTTTTTTCCGGGGCTGTACACGGGTCATGACCCGCGACCCGTCGGTCGAGACCATCTCGTGGGCCGGGTCGGGTCGGTACCCTTAAATTGTGATCCGACGCGTGAACAGCGCTGATTTTTTCGCTCTGTGAAGGCTGATATATACCTGGTATAGATACATGGTCATTTTTATTTTATTTGAAAAGTCCCTTGTGCGGGATTTGATCTCACGCAACCGACCTCAGCAGTCGCGAGGTTAAGCCACTATTACAGTAATAGCAATAGTTGGCCCACCGGGGGGAGTGACCGCGGCATGAAAAAAAACAACTATTTTGGTACAGTAATACCAGGTAGTAATAGTTGGCCCACCGGGGTGAGTGACCGCGGCATGAAAAAAAAAAACTATTTTGGTATACTCGTATATATTATACTTCGTCACCCTTCACATCCAGTATCCTCGTGTTACGGCGTATTATATGTACCCGTGCCTGGGAGTTGTCTCGCGTCGGTTCATTGCAGCACTTGCCAATTTTCAAAGTACCGAGTATTACATCCACCACACCCGCGCAAAAGAACAATATGAACGCAGGCAGCTACAGAAGTACCAACCGAGCCCGCTCAGGAAAAAGTCCAAGGGACAAATACGTCTATAGGTGTCGCTATTAATAATAGGAGCTCGCTACGGCAGGATTTTTTCGTAACTGCTGTCATCAACTTGTGTTCGTTGGTGAGAGGTACCAGGTGTCAACCATTATCCAACCCTTGTTATTCAGGGCTTCTTGTTTTCTTCATTTTTTTCTGCTTGGTTCCAAGTACCGTAAGAGCGTCGGTGGGAATTGCCGTAAGAGCTTCCGTAGGAGATTGTGGTATTAACAAGAAGTTCCGTGTAAAACTACACTAAAGAAGCACTGCGGGGGTGCACTACTCGTACTGCTGCTGAAGAGAATCCGGGAGACTCCGTAAGAATGACGTCGGAAGTACCGTGTCCTGCGAATTTGTAATTCTGACGGGGCCTTAAAAAATAAGACCCTTCGTGCGTTGCCTGAGGAATCCGCCGAACGCCGTTATTGCGTTGGGCGTTCGGCGGATGCTACAGGCAACTCGAATGGGGTCCTTAGTTGGTTCGGTTATAAGCTCGCACATTACGGTACTTCCGACGTAATTATCACGGGGTCTCTCGGATTCTCTTTTACGATGTACTCCCTGTACAGTACTTCTTACTACTACTGCTGTAGTTTTCACGGAAGCCCTAACAGGCGATTGATTCCCACGGAAGTTATTCCACGGTAGTTTTTTTTTTTCAACGGTATCTATTTGTGGAAGTATCACGGAAGTTCCTTCGGTGACTCGTACGGGGTTTCTCACTTTAATAGTATCCAGGCAATTGTTAGATCTATGCCAATGGAAACGCAAAGTTCCCATAAAAAGGTTGGATTCGAAGGATACCCGTCAGAATTTTCAGGTACAGCTTCCTATGGGCGCGTTTCTTAAAATGGAAAGTTCCGAACCTTTGGAAAAGCCCGAAAAAGCCAATTCTGGGGCCGATGTTGGGCCAAGATCGGCTTCAGAAAAACTCGGGCGGATTTTTGGTTGGAAGCGGCGAGATTCCGAGTCCTCGACAGGACTGCGTCATGAATCTTGAACGGAGTGCGCTCGTCAGGGGCTCCGGCCCACCCTAGGGTCACCGTCTTCACACAATGGCCGGTGACATCTGTCGGGCGCTGGCCAGGCGTATGATAATAAAACAATTGGCCGCTGGTGTGCACCGAACAGATGAAAAAAAATCTCGATCCGTCTCGACTGGCAAAAAACAGTTTTTTTTTCAGGTTTGGGAGGATACAGCGGGGCGCCGCCGGCAACCTCTCGCGCCCTAGACCATGGATCGACCTGATATCTTCAAGGCCGTCATCTGTACTCTTTGGTCTTGCCCGTCACCAAGCGGGTTGTGCCGTGGGCTGAGTCTCTGTCGAGATCGAGCTTCTATCGTCGCACGAGCTGATTGTATCAATCAGCGTGTTGACAATTTGCGACGAGAATAAAACAAATTGCGCCGCCTGTAACCGTTAGAAAAAAAGTGGAAAAAAACAAACATTTTCCCCTTTTTCTTTTTTTCCCACAGCGGCGGTACGAGGAGGATTTTTTCGGCTGTTCTTTGAAAGCAATCTTTTTGAAAGAAAACTTATTGACTTCGCGTTTCCTTTGGTATAAGTATTGCAGGAATTTATTTCACAGAAGTTCATGTACCATTCGTGTTTGAGGTATCTCTCACGGACGTTCTGAGGGTAACCTGTTCCGGTAATCCTTACAGCACTTCATGTGGTTGGTCAACTTGGTGATGAGTATCTATCTCCCTACCCCCCGCCCCCCCCCCCTCCCTCCCTCCCTCCCTCCCTCTCGGATATCGACGGGTTTCATCAACGCAATGCAGAAGACCTGCAGCCCCAGTCCGAACAGACAGAGGATGGAGGAGGCCAGTATGGTTGGGATGAGGGGGGGTCGGGGCAGACAGGCGGGCTGGGAGCGGGGTGGGGGAGGGGTTCGCAAGCGGGAGGGGGGGATACCGAAGAGGGGGGAGGGGAAGGGGAAGGACGGGGGACCAGGCATGAGGATTTGAAGCAGCTCCTCCAGGTATATCTTCTCTCCCTTCACTGGTTTTGATGTTTACGTGGGGCTGTGTTGGTGATGGCGGGGATGAGGGTAGGGAGTGGGCGCGATTAATCACGTACAACCCATGGACTGCAGCAGTTATGTGAATGCAGTCCACACGCTAATTGTGCACTAACTGCAGTCCATTGACTGTGAATAAGGCCACACCTACGGTAGGACAGATCATGATATATCTATCTATCTATATATCTACAGGTCATCTAGTTCTTTATCGTCCTTGTGGGAGGTTCTGCAGGATCTGTACATATTTGTAGCACAGATTCAACCAAGGAAACATGTGTTATTACTGGGAACCATAGTAAATAGGACCAAATATTGTTAGTAAAAATGGTTAAATATATAGGTTTTTATGTATACCATATGTCCTATGAACTATGGGTCCCACCCGGCAACATGAGCCCGATCATAGAAGATCATCAGTATATCTATATATCCATCTGCCATGAATGGCTAGATCATGAACTGTGGGAACTGATGATCTGTTAACGATCTGTCAGATGATCTGTAGATGATCTGTCCGTGCTACTTCACCACTACTATACTTGCGATACACATGCTATTACGGTTCGCGCTAAGCGCTCACGGCCTCCGGTGGCTCCTGCAGAGGGCTGCCTACACTGCCTATACTGCTTATACAAGTATTGTATTTCTGCACCATTATCCTATTAATAGCTGGGGGCAGGGGTGCCAAATGGGATATAGATATATATTGTAAGGTCCGGGTGGGACGAGGGTGAAGGTGTTGACCAATTAAAATGGAGCTGTGGTCCATTGGGTGGTCTATTGGGCGTCCCGTTCCTCGCTTCGAGACTAGAAAACTCAGAATGGCGTGTGGGCTGCACTTGACTATGCTGTCCATGGGTTGTAAATAGACACCGTCGTGGGGGTTGGGGCGCGGGGGGGGGGGGCTGTGGTGGGTGATGATATGGGGTAGAGTTGGTGGGGGGGTAGTGGTGGTGGTAATAGGAGTGGGGATGCTGGTGATGGTGGGTGGTGGTGGTGGTGATGAGGTTGGTGTTGGTGGTGTTGGTGTTATTGTTGGTGGCGAGGGCGTTGGTGATGATGATGTTGTTATTGTTCGTGTTGGTGTTGCTGCTGGGTTGTTTGTGTCGCTGTTGGTATTGATGAATAGTGTTGGTATTGATGATGGTGTTGGTACTGTCGATGGTGTTGGTTGTTGTTCTTGCTGTTCTTGCCGCTGTTGCAGTCCTCGTGTCTGTTTTCTCTTGCTTTTGGCGTTTCTTTCTCAAAACAAGGGAACCACAACTCCCCACCTCATTTTCTTTGTCCTGGGGTAGCTACGTTATCACGCTATCACCCGGGTGGTAGGATAACACCCTCCCCCCCCCCCTAGACAACTTTGCAAGCTGTTGTTATCGACGACGGGGAGAGAGTGCAAACCCCCAGCAAGGCATTCTTGGGAATATCTTGACAACTTCCTTCCTAAGCCATCCTTTCCGTCGAGTGTACCGCTAGCTTGTGGTTGGAGATACTCGGCTCGGTCGTTAATCCATCCCGGCATCCCAGGGGAGGGAGGGGGGTGTACTCGATAGGAGAGATGCACTCGATCTCATGCATGGCCGTGGTCGTATGACCATAGACCCTCGCATCCCTACAATGCCGGGACGGCGCATGTCGGGTTTTCACGGACCAGGCAGACATTGCTTGCACCAAGCGCGAAGCGCCGTGGGGTGTCAGGCGAGTCGCATGAAGGGTGAGCTGCATCCTACTAAAAACCGCTTTAGAGGCGGATTTGATTGCACACCTGGTATGGATGACAGCTTCAATGAGTGAATTTAGTTTCCGGTGTAGGCACTTCCAGAGACAGCAATGGGAGTACTATGCAACTGCCTCTTCGGTGCCTTGAACACCGCGTGATACGATGAGTTCCCTTGTGCGGAGTAAAGGTTCTTTACCTCGCACAAACGACAACCAGTTTACCTCCGTGGGCAACCGCCAGGAAAAACAAAACAAAAAAAACGGCACCCTGGTTGTCTAGGTCACGTAGTGAGCGGCATGTTTTACAGTGTCGTTGCCAGCCGACGCCACCCCAACCTATATAAAATAGGGTGTAGGGGGGTCTCACTCATTTGTTGCTTGCGTTCGCCATTTGACCATTGACCGCGCATCCCTTTCGAGACGGACCACCGTTCCTAGCCTTGCATCCCAGGGGGGGGGGTGTTATCCTGCGTGTAAGTCCGACGGCAAATGTTTGAAACCTCGTTCGAGTAGCTGAAGCGACCCATCGTCTGGCATCGCCCAACGCACATCGGTTACTCCTAGATTGTTTGGGAAGAATTTTGGTTGGAACCGATTTCGTTGTGTTTGTTGTGGTCTGTTTTCCCTGCGTAAAAATGACTCCAACCGATGGATCCGTCTTAGTCCTTCAATTTTCAAGCAATTTGTACCCCCAAGCGGGAGTGCTAAAAGGGTTCATTATTATCCCAACCCCCAAGAATATTCAGCATATCGTGGCCAAAGTGCCCATTCTAACCTGCAGTAGTTGCTCTTGGGTTGGTTTCGCTGTTTGGAAGTTCCATGGATTGTGGTGATCTCATTTTAATATAAAAAAGCAGACCGCAAGAAACCCAACCTAATCGGTTGTACTCAAATTAGTCACAAACGCTAGTATTGTTTGGGTTGTGTTCCTTCTTCGTGCGTAGTATAAATATTTGTATGCACGCAGCAGTGCTAAACCGACTATTAATAGAAAGCGCACACATACATGCCTACCTTGTTGCACACACGAAAACATACGCCTGCTTTCCTTTTTGTGTGTAGTTGATAAAGTTCATTCTGGAACCCAGCATACTCAATACGGCTAAAATAATCAAATAACCATGGCGTCAATAATCAGAGTCATGATGAGGAGTTCGCGGTCAAACAATAAACATTACATCGACCAACTTGAAATGGTGATTGTTTTTCGTCGATTTTTGCACCACTGTATGCACAGGAGCTCGAAGACACGGAGTATGGAGACTATGATTCCACTAGGGGAAGGGGACGGGGGAGGGGACGTCAACGCTCGCGTCCCCCCCCCGGGCGCGGGGACGAAAGAGGCGTTTTTCCAGATGTAACCGACGCCGACGACGATGCCGGCGTGGGGGGGTCAAGACGCAATGGCGGCTGGTGGGGAACCCTCGATGAAGGTGGGGAGGGCGGTTGGGGTGGGGGTAGGGATGGGATGGCATTGGGGGCGACACTGGTGGGGATAGGGGGTTGGAGGTGACATAAAACGGGCAATGGAGGCGGGAAGGGGGTTGGGGGGGTGGGGTGGGGAAGGGTGGAGGAGACGACTGCGTAAACCGTGGCCCAGTATCGGCATCACGGTGTCAATGTTTTTGGTTCATGCAAATTTATGGGACGGGAGTCCCGCAGAAGGGTTTTCTCTTGTGCGGCGTTGCTACATTCCCACAGGCCAGCAACTATTGACAGATATACTCTCAGAGTGCTCCCGAGGAGCCAGGATGGTGATAGTTTTATTTTTTATTTTTTTTATCGTTACTTCCGCTTTCCAGCCTAACTCGTAGGAGGTTTTACCCTCGACGACCTTCTGGACAAGCCGTGGTCACGGGTGTTTACCCTTCTCCCCCCCGGTACGTGCCTTTTATTTTTTGTCGCGCAGAGGGTTCAGCATTCCCACTGCTCGTCGATTTTCATCGAATGTAGCTAACTCACGTTCTCGCGCTTTCCGCTAATCAATTTCTTTTTTGTATGCAAGAAAAAGCCCTTACGAGCATGCGCACTCGGTGGGACTCGAACCCACGAAGTTGATCTTGATAGGCACGCGGACCACCTACCAAGCCACCGGGAATAGTGAAGGATTATCGTGATGATGAAGGATTCTAGTATTAACGCGAAGGCACCATGTAGGGGATAGGACCTGGTGTCCACAAATTCAATACCTGGTATATTATTTAGTTCAACACCTCCGAAGCACACGACAACAATTTTTTCCACACGTTGGACAGATCAGATAGATCATCTACAGCCCATCCACAAATCATTCCCACTTCACGACCTAGTTTTTTCAGGGCAGATATATTCTTGATCTGTATGATGTGTATGATCTGTGTGATCTACCTCATGCTGTCGGATGGGACCCGTAGAATCTGATCTAGGACATGGTTTTCCTGCTCTGGTCTGTACTACGTGTACAGATTTTGCACAATATCTTCTAACGACAGGTTAGGATCTATCTGATTTATCTGTAGATAATTTACTGTAGATGAAGCAGATGATGCAGATAAATTATTGTATGTCCGAAATTTCAACACTAATTCCCAATCCCGACCGTTATCGTTCCCGCTATCCCGCCGCCTCTTCTGCAAGGGGGCTCTTACGAGGATCACGGAGAGCCCGACGGAGATCATGTCGGAGATGATGACGTCACTTCTACCGAAGCGTGGCGAAGTCAGAGTTACCGACGGCCGGCGGAAAACCGACCGACGACCGAAGAAGGGACGGGGAAGAGGCACAGCAGCAGACGGGATAGGGGAGGAGAGGCAGAAAAAAGGTACCGTAACAGCTGGGATAAGTCAGGGAACCCTGCACTAAGTCACGGCATGGGGAGGGGGGGAGGGGGGGGCGGGGGCGGGGGAGGAGTGCCAGAGAGAAGGGACAGCAGAGAGAGGGGGGGAGGAGGCGGGGGAGGGGGTACAGAAGCGAGGGGTAGCAGTGGGTGGGACAGGGAACGGGAAGCGGAGAGGAGGGAGCATCGGGCAGGCGCGGCGGGGGAGGGGTTGACGCTGGGTCCTCCCCCCCCTTTCCCGGGCGCGGCGGGTCTCCAGTCTTCGGAGTCGACGGGGCCAGCGACGGTTTCGGGTTCGTCTTCGAGCGATCGTGAGTGAAGGAATGTGATTGTTTATTTTCACCCTTGCTTTCACTTTTAGTTTCACGCTCACTATCACGGGGGCCCATAATTAATAGGACCAAATATTGTTGGTGAAAATGGTTAAATATATAGGTTTTTATGTATACCATAGGTCCTATTAACTATGGTCCCCCGTAATATCAACTTCACTTGTAATGGTATTTTCGCTTTCATTGACTTTCGCTCTCGCTTTCATCCTACTCTTGCTTTCAAATTGAGTTTCGCTTTCATCCTACTCTCGCTTTCATCCTACTCTCGCTTTCATCCTACTCTCGCTTTCATCCTACTCTCGCTTTCATCCTACTCTTGCTTTCAAATTGAGTTTCGTGCTACGAGTACGACGTCCCGCGTCTGTTTTCATCCTACTCTTGCTTTCATCCTACTCTTGCTTTCATCCTACTCTCGCTTTCATCCTACTCTCGCTTTCATCCTACTCTCGCTTTCATCCTACTCTTGCTTTCATCCTACTCTCGCTTTCATCCTACTCTCGCTTTCATCCTACTCTCGCTTTCATCCTACTCTCGCTTTCATCCTACTCTTGCTTTCAAATTGAGTTTCGTGCTACGAGTACGACGTCCCGCGTCTGTTTTCATCCTACTCTTGCTTTCATCCTACTCTTGCTTTCATCCTACTCTCGCTTTCATCCTACTCTCGCTTTCATCCTACTCTCGCTTTCATCCTACTCTTGCTTTCATCCTACTCTCGCTTTCATCCTGCTCTCGCTTTCATCCTACTCTCGCTTTCATCCTACTCTTGCTTTCAAATTGAGTTTCGTGCTACGAGTACGACGTCCCGCGTCTGTTTTCATCCTACTCTTGCTTTCATCCTACTCTTGCTTTCATCCTACTCTCGCTTTCATCCTACTCTCGCTTTCATCCTACTCTCGCTTTCATCCTACTCTTGCTTTCATCCTACTCTCGCTTTCATCCTACTCTCGCTTTCATCCTACTCTCGCTTTCATCCTACTCTCGCTTTCAAATTGAGTTTCGTGCTACGAGTACGACGTCCCGCGTCTGTTTTCACTTGTGGCTTCAGAAGCCACGCTCATTTTCAATTTTCAAGTGCATTTTCAATTTGGCTCTCGCTTCCGCTTCCGCTTCCGTTGTTCGCTTTCGCTTCCTGCTGCGCTTTCGCTATCACCTTCACAACGCATATGTCGCTTGCATGCGCTTTCGTTGTTGTTTCATTTTCACACGTTCAGTTTCACGTTGACTTTGACTGTGGCTTGCAGTTTCCCTTTCAATTTCACCTACACACCTGCACTGTTGATAATGTACTGGTATATATTTAAAAAAAAAAACAGAATTTTCGATCTCACAGCTGAGGGTTCTTCTTAGCTTTTGCCGGGTGTATGTTGTTTTTGATAATGTGAGCTGCCGATTTCACTGTCAACTTTCCCGTTTCTGTTTGTCGTCATATCCGACCAGGTGAAGCGAAAGAAAATCCGCCGCCTCGATACTCTAAGAGGCGTGTTCATGTCACTTGGGAAACGGGGTGGGGGGATGGGCAGGAAGACGAGGTCGAATCGTCGGTTACAGGTGCGGCGGAATCACCGCCGCTTGGGAACAACCATTACGACGAGACGTTTTACAGCGCCGTTCCGGAGACCGGTTCTGCTGAGTCGCAGCAGGTGGGTGGATCCGATCTGACTTTGATCTGATTTGATTCGGTCTGTGCGGATCGTATCTGATCTGATCTGATTTGATATGAGTTGATATTGTTTGATGCCTGGTATGCTTTAGTCTGATTTGGTGTTACTGTTTTGATTTGATTCGATCCGATTCGTTTCGATCTGCTCGGATCGGATCGGTTCTGATCTGATCTGAGCTGATCTGATTTGCTTTTCAAGCATAATCTACGTACACATGTTATCATACGTTGGTCGTTTCCTCTGACAGACAGGAGTACGAATGAATATTCGGCGGATACTGGCTTGAAGTAGGCACTACTGATACGTACGACCCTGTACGATGTCGGCTGGAAAACGCAATAGTGTATGCGTCGGTTTGATCGCTTTTGTTGACCCCCCATGTACTAGTGGCGTCGTCGGCCGTGCTGCCGTGCTGGCCTCGTGGGAACACCAGCACTGCTTCAAAAGCGGGATTCTACTCTAGCAGTTTTAGCTGATACAGGTCCTATTTACTACCTGGTATTTACTATGGTCCCCCGTAATATCACAGGAAGATTACACTATTAATAGTATTGATACCAAATTGTATGGTATTAATACTATTAATAGTGTAATCTTCCTGTGATATGGTATCAATACTATTAATAGTGTGATATTCCTGTGGTATTACGGGGGACCATACAGTATGGTATTCATACTATTAATAGTGTAATCTTCCTGTGATATTACGGGGGGCCGTAGTAAATAGGACCAAATATTGTTATTAATATTACGGGGGGCCATAGTTAACAGGACCCATGGTACACATAAAAACCTATATGTTTAACCATTTTTACTAACAATATATGGTCCTGTTAACTATGGCCCCCCGTGATAGTAAAAATAGCTAAATATATACCCTGGTAGTTTTATTGTGTGTACCGTAGGGTCCTATTTATATGATCCCCCGTAACAGCAGTGAATTATGTGCATCGTAGCCTACTGTGTGTACCAGGTGGTATTAAATAACGTTCTTATGTACCAGGTATTTATTCAGTTTACTGTACTCGTGTTAATTTACCGGTTTCGTTTGCTGGTTTCGTTAGGACTTGATTTCTATCCGATCTGATCTGATCTGTAACCTATGACTTGATTTTTTATAGTGTAGTCAACTGCTGTATTGTGATTCAACTTATGTATTTTATGTTGTAAAATTTGAACCGATCGAACACAGCTATTAATAACGAATTGTAATACTTTTACACACAATTGGTAAATTTGCCCTTCTGCGTCGTCGCCGCCGGCAGGACTACCACGCTAACCTCGTGGGGACGCTCCTACAAAGCGGGGAGTTCAGCGATGCCGGTTCGGCGGGAGGTTGGACCGACGGAGAAACGGAAGAGTTTGTCGTCGGTCATAACCATGGCCACTTGGACCACCTCACCGCATACGGGTGAGTTCGAGTGCGAAATTGAAGTTTGATTTCGACTTTGACTGTGGATTTGGTTTGGATTCATTTTTTGTTTCGACTTTTTTTCTTTGTGAATTTGACTTTTTAGTATGATTTCGGATTTTTGTGTGTGAATTTGACTTTTTCGTTTGCCGTTGGCCTTGATTTTGACTCTGACTTTTGATTTTGGATTTTAAATGTGAGTTTAAGTTTTGGGTTTTATGATGTGAGTTTTGATTTTTGATTTCAATTTTGGAGGTTGATTTCAGCTTTGATTTGAATTAAATCAGACTTTTTTACTCGAGTGAAGCTGGCTCGGCGGGAGGTTGGACCGAGGGAGATACTGAAGGCTTTGTCATCGGTTATAACCATGGTCACTTGGATCACTTCACTGCATACGGGTGACGCGGAGTGCGAATTTGGCTTTTTTTATTTTGACTTTTTGACTTTGGTTTTGGTTTTATCTCTGGATTTGAGCTTATGTTTGACTTCGGACTTTTGTGTGTGAATTTGTCTTTTTAGTTTGACTCTGACCCTTATTTTGGCTTCGACTTTTGGGTTAGGATTTTACCTGTGAGTTTAAGTTTTTGGATTTACGCGTCGGGGTGTGATTTTTTTTTTTTTTTGGTTGATGTTGGCTTTGATTTTGAATTGTGCTCAGTATTGTTTTTACTTTTCGTGAATCTCGGTCGGCGGGACGCAGGGTCCACGGAGATCGAGTGGTCAGTTCTAACCAAGGCCGCTTGGACCATCTCACTGCATGCGGGTGATAATAAGTTCGATTTTGACTTGTGATATTGGGTTTGACTCTTGAGTGTGCTTGATGCTTTCTATGCATAGCTTGTATTCCCCACCCTCAGCATATGATGAATACGTTCACCGCCTCCGTCCTGTAGGTACTCCCAGCGTTATTCGCAGCATGTGGGGACGAGGGTGCGCGGGACGGGGTCTGTTCGGCGATTGGCCCGGCCTGGTCCCTCGGCCGCCGCTGCGCAGCAGGCCAGGACGTCTCTCCTCGATCTAGACTACAGCGCCAAGGTATTTTTTACTCAGTATGATATTGCTCCTCAGACTAATGCTTCTATGCAGTCGGGTACATGGATCGGAAAAGGCGGTTTCCGATCGGAAGCATAATCGGGCTCCCTCTTGGTGTTGAAAAGAAGCTCTTTCGATCGAACAACCCGAATCACGCATCCCGCCGAAAAAGTCGAGTTTTTCGGATTACTCGATCGGATTTTTTTTTGAAGCCCACCGCATCTCTCACCCCCCCCACTAAAACACACGGTCACACCACACCACACAGCAGCAGCAGCAGCAGCAGCCTAAAACAGCTCCGATGCTGACTTGACTGCTTTACCGCTGCTGCTGCTGCTCGCAGCGAGTCAGCGTGGCACACCCTTTCTCCGCCCGCAGTTTTCAACTTTGTTTCACCTGCCGCACTCCCACGTATTAAACACCCCAGAAAGAGCACCGAAGCCTAGAAACTCGATCCGACTGACGACTGACGATCAGGAAGGTGTCCGGGCACTTCCCGTCGAGTAAAAACTGGATCGGAAATCGACGTTTTCGATTCTTCCAGTCCGACTGCATAAGAATTGGCCTCAGCAGCATTGTTGTAAGACAATAGGACAGTCGGACAAGCAATAGGACTACCGCTGTACGTATGTAAGTACAGTCGAGTATTGCAGAGTACACGTGCTGCGCAGCAGGCCATGATGTCTTTCCTCGATCTGGACTACATACAGCATTAAGGTATATAATGTATATATTGGACTCACTGCAGTACCGGTACGATATTCCTACTCGGTAGTGTTTTTGTCTTTTTTTTTTTTTAATCACCAGTTTTATTTTCCAGCTTAACTCGTAGGAGGTTTTACCCTCAGCAGTCTTCTGGATAAGCCGTGGTCACAGGGGCCGTCCCTTCTCCGCCCCCCTACTCGTATGCATGCCTTCATTTTTATCTCGCATAGGGTTCAGCATTCTCACTGTTCGTCGATAATCATCGAATGTCGCTGACTCGCGCTTTCGCGCTTTCCGCTATTAATAGTCAATTTTTGTGCAAGAAAAAAAAACTTGGAGTATGCACTCGTTAAGATTCGAACCCACGAAATTGATATTGGTAGGCACGCGGACCACCCACCAAGCCACCGGGGATGGTATGTTACGGCAGGAAGTATGAGAGCGGGCGTAAGGAGTAGTACAGTAGAGTATTGCAGAGTATCATAGACGTGCTGCGCAGCAGGCCAGGGCGTCTCTCCTCCACCTGGTCTACTCGCACAGCACCACAGCGCTAAGGAACATTGTACGTACTGCTTGTAGTACCGGCATGATATTGATAGTATTGCGGCAGTACATACAGTCGGGCAAGAAGTAAGACAGTAGGACAACCCATTGGACTTGCATGCTCTAATAATACTACAGAATATAATGACATGTTTCCTGGTTTATATCTGTACGATACAGATCCTACACAGTACCTCAGAACAGCAGGCTAGGATCCAGATGATCTATCAGTATATGATCTATCTGTAGATGGATCTATCTGTGGATGATCCATCTGTAGATGATATGTCTGTAGATGATCTGTTTGTTGATGATCTGTTGATTTATCTGTAGATGATATATCTGTGGATGATCCATCTGTGGATGATCCATCTGTAGATGATCTATCTGTAGATGATCTATCTGTAGATGATCTATCTGTTGATGATCTATCTGACCTGTCTGATGTGTGCAACTATTTTTGAGCGACGGCGAGTTTCTAGTTTACACGGCGCCGGAAAATCAGGACCCCTTTTGAGCCTACTGAAAGCAGATTTTTCGTTTTTTTCGAGCTGTCTGAAGGCAAGTTTTTTTCTCGATTTTTTTAGCTGCCTGGAGACAGATTTTTTGCTTGCTTCAATGGAATACTACGACCTCCACCTCGTCGATCAAATTCTGCTAACTTTCTTGGAACCTTCCCACCAACGCACGGGAGTTATGAAGATCCTGCTGAGCGAGTTCCCATGTAGCGAGAGCTGTTCTATCTTGTGGTGGTAAAAAAAGTAAAAGTGTAAACGGGCTAACTTTTACATTCGCCGGGGGTGGCCCTTTTGATTTTTTAATACCCAGGTTTTGGACTACGGGCGCAAGACTGACGGAGGCCCTCCGAAGACGCTGACCCTAAGGTTTGCACAGAGCTTCGGTGGCGTTTCAACCGTTTTTCGTTATATGTCGTTTTGCGTACGAGGAAGCATGTCGTCTACAGTCCCGGGCACTTGGTGTTGTTCTGTCTGTCCTCCCCAAACACACCCGTTAGTCTAACTCTGATATTTACTGTACCATAAAAAATGAACTCTCCAACTACTTCGCGAAGGGTGTTTATGGTTGCGTGTTTCTTTCGCGAAATTAATTAAAATCAGTTTTCCGTCTCCCCGAAATCGGCAAATAAATAACTGAACAACAACGATCCCATCTTTGTATTGATTGAGTTGCTTCCGTACGAGTGTCCGCACTACTGTCGTGTGCAATTTTGAAGATAAAAAATAATACCTCAGCTGGTGCAGTCACTGTCGTAGATAATTACTTAATTTCACCAGCCCATACCCTACATTGCGTCTATGTTCTTCGGCGAAATCAAGTAATTACACCCCTCCCTCCCTCTCCTAATTACTATGTATGGGTTGGGTTGGCGTCGGTTGGCAACGCCACTGTAAACCGTGCCGCTCACTACGTGAGCTATTACGGGGGACCATAGTTAATAGGGCCAACTATTGTTAGTAAAATGTTCAAATATATAGGTTTTCATGTATACCATAGGTCCTATTAACTATGGTCCTCCGTAATAGACAACCACGGCAAAGTTTTTTTTTTTCTTGGCGGTCGGTCACAGCCGGCAAGCGAGCTATATAAACCATTTGTACGGGGTGGAGAACCTTTACTCAGCACAGGGGGGATTCTCATATCACGTACCTATCTGATACCTGGTAGTGTGTTTGGTATGGCACCCACCAGGCAGTTACATAGTACCCCCATTGCTGTCTCTGGAAATGGCCACACCGGAAATTCAATCATCTCATTGGAGCTGTCATCCATGTGGAAGTCCGCCTCACAAGCGGTTATTAGTAGGATGCAGGTCACCCTTCATGAGAATCGCTGAACACCTCACGGCGCTTCGCGCTTGGTGAAAGCAATGTCTGCTTGGTCGGTGAAAACCCGACGTGATCCGTCCCGGCATTGTTGGGATGCGAGGGTCTATGGTCATACGACTACGACCATGCATGATAATGACTACCCCCCCCCCCGTCAAGCTATGTTTCACGGATGGAAAAGGGAAAAAGATAAAGCTTCCGACATAGACTCTTCCTACTACTGTAGGTTATCAACACAAACACTTACCACGTACATGGTACGAGGTATATATATACCCCACCAAAAACAGCAGGGGTGACCGTACGAGGAGACCTTTCCAGAGATGATTCGAATGCCCGGAATTGAAGTGACGTTCGTACCTTCACGTATTTCGAGAGAAAAAAGTCCAGGTACTTCGTTTACTCGCAGTATATGTTCGGGCTTTTTTATGCGCGAGAAGAACCCTTTCAAGACGAAGAAAGACGAGGCAAAAAAAAGAAGCCGTTTGGCATTTGGATGAGTGCAAAGTCTAAAAACCGAAGCTGCCGGGAATTGAACCCGGATCTGATCCGTGACAGGGATCAATTCTAACCATTATACCACAGCTCCAACTCATATATACCGGTGCAGTTTTTGAGGCTACTCTCATGTTCGTATGTAGTGGAGTCTAAGTGTACCCTTTACTCAGTTCGTACCTGTCCTTGATAGTAGGACCATTTTGATTGAATATTAGTGTACAAACGGTACCTCTATCTCAGGGCAAGAGTAATACTCCATACTCCACACCATATGTATACCCGTATACGCATCATGTGGGGCAATAGCCAAAAACGGGTACACCCAGTCCGATTCGTCTCAAAAACGGGTACACTCTAAAATCGATCAAACGATTGGACGAAAACCAACCGCAACAATTTCTGAGGGATGATAAGCCACACACAAGCACACTTGCCCTAGGCTGTTAGTAGGTGAAAAGTTCGACTTGTCGAGGGTCGGACCGCGCGAGGGCTGAGATCCAGGTGGGGTCAGGTTTGGGTGGGATGGGGGTGGCATGCGGGTCCAAGGGTTTGAGAAGCAGAGTCCTGGTGGCAAGCGCGTCTGTTTTTTTTCTTGGTTTAATTGAACACACTATCATACGAGGCAAAAATGTCAGGAGACACGTCAAGCAAGGCAAAATGTGCGCTGTCAAGGGTGTGAGGCCGAGTGTTCCACACTAAAGCCTAGTAGTTTGGTGTCTGTCGAGGCATGTCAAGGCAAAATTGCTGCCTGTGAACAGGGCTGAAAGTGCTGTCTCCTGACTTCTTTGCCACCAGATATACTATTAATGGTGCTCTGTTGTAGTACCTGGTATAATATTCAATACTATTAAATAGTGTTTTTAATAGTAGTACAGGACAGCAGCAGTCGTACGTGGTACCCGCCATTGAAGATGCATGGTTTGTACGCACGAAGGTGTAGACGTATGCTTCGAAGTACGTGTAGTCTGTGATGTGACACCCACCCACAGGTGCGCTCAATGGTTGAATGGAGTGAAATGTCAGTGAACAGTAGTAGTATAATATTGATAGTGAACGAGCTTAGAAGAAGACGAAAGTGCAAAAGGGCAGCAGCCGTGAGACACACTATACACGATACACTATACCCGTAGGCAAGTGGTTCAGAAAAAAATGTCAAAACCAAAAACGGTTGAAAGTCGAGCGTATTACGCATTTATGGGTATACCCGGGGGAATTCCCCTTAACAGTCGGTACGCTTTCTTCGTGACCAATGGCGTGGCCCGTGGGGTGCGTTTTCGACTTGATTTTAGACTGTACCCGTCTTTGCGAGAAAACGGACCAGATGTACCGGGTTTTGGTTGTCGACCACCTACGTATGACCTATTACTCGTGTGTACATATGGTGTGTGGTGCGTGGTGTAAATTGGTTTGCTTAACCCTTTTAGGACCGCAGTCCCGTTTTGGGGACAAACTACTTGGAATTTGACTGGTTTGTCCCCACAGATGGGAGTGCGGTGCTGAGAGGGTCAAGAGTTAGACTACAATCTCTCCGCCGTGACTTTGGTATCAGGTTGTTCAATATCGTTACTCGTCTTTGCAAGCTGCTTGTGTGCGTGTGATACTTTGACCGCGTTACCTGTGCTTTATACTATTTCTTACTATGCTACCTTGGTATATCGGAACACCGTGGGCCATTGACAATGGGCCTGTTGTCCGCCCTTTAGTCGGCTGCCCTACTGCAACTACTGCAACTACTGCTACTACTACTACTACTACTACTACTACTACTACTACTACTACTACTACTACTACTACTACTACTACTACTACTACTACTACTACTACTACTACTACTACTACTACTACTACTACTACTACTACTACTACTACTACTACTACTACTACTACTACTACTACTACTACTACTACTACTACTACTACTACTACTACTACTACTACTACTACTACTACTACTACTACTACTACTACTACTACTACTACTACTACTACTACTACTACTACTACTACTACTACTACTACTACTACTACTACTACTACTACTACTACTACTACTACTACTACTACTACTACTACTACTACTACTACTACTACTACTACTACTACTACTACTACTACTACTACTACTACTACTACTACTACTACTACTACTACTACTACTACTACTACTACTACTACTACTACTACTACTACTACTACTACTACTACTACTACTACTACTACTACTACTACTACTACTACTACTACTACTACTACTACTACTACTACTACTACTACTACTACTACTACTACTACTACTACTACTACTACTACTACTACTACTACTACTACTACTACTACTACTACTACTACTACTACTACTACTACTACTACTACTACTACTACTACTACTACTACTACTACTACTACTACTACTACTACTACTACTACTACTACTACTACTACTACTACTACTACTACTACTACTACTACTACTACTACTACTACTACTACTACTACTACTACTACTACTACTACTACTACTACTACTACTACTACTACTACTACTACTACTACTACTACTACTACTACTACTACTACTACTACTACTACTACTACTACTACTACTACTACTACTACTACTACTACTACTACTACTACTACTACTACTACTACTACTACTACTACTACTACTACTACTACTACTACTACTACTACTACTACTACTACTACTACTACTACTACTACTACTACTACTACTACTACTACTACTACTACTACTACTACTACTACTACTACTACTACTACTACTACTACTACTACTACTACTACTACTACTACTACTACTACTACTACTACTACTACTACTACTACTACTACTACTACTACTACTACTACTACTACTACTGCTGCTGCTACTACTACTACTACTACTACTAGACACGCCCCATCACGCTACGAATCGCGCTGTGTTTTTCCGTTCCTTACTCTCCCACCTCACACTTTTGCCAGGGGCTATTTCTTTTTGTAGACAACATCCAGAATATTCAGGAAAACTACCGAATACCCTGGTACTACGTACAGTAGTTTCTATTTCTTCCGTAGACAACCCTCTCAGTTGTATAAGCCCCTTAGGGCCGGTCTTATCGAGGGCAAAAAAACGAAAAAAAAAAACGAAATGATAAAACGAAAAACAGAACTAAAGAGTACTTGAGTTTTATTGGTCAAATTGTAAAAATTAGAAGTAGAGATCCCGATACCTCCGTTTTCACATTTCGTTTTTTTCAAGTCCCAGAGGACTTGAAAAAAGCGAAATGGGTGCCAAATACACGAAATATGGGATACCCAGGGTCGAAGAGGAACATAGGAGGAGCTCGACGCGTTTGGAAGAAGTTCCGATAAAGTTTCTACGACCGGTTGGCAAGCGCACGATGGCCGAGGTAGTGCATGTGGCTGCCACGCGGCTTGTCTGCTGACGGCGCGAGCACATATGGGTAGGGAATCACCATGGGGTGCCCTCGCAAGAAGCCGGGGGATCAGGAAGTGGCTGTGGCGGTAAGTTTTTCGACATGAGTCCCACTCAACATTCAAACGTCTGCCATCGAACAGCGATGACCGATACACAAGTTCTAGAGCACTCCGTAGGGAGCGGGTTGAACCACGAGAACCGCCTGCTGTGGAGGATGCCTTACGAGTGCGAGTTGTGTCTATCCACCGTCGCTGTCGAGCGCTATCGCCGGGAACCACGTGCTGTGGCGGTTGAGTCATTCCGAAAAATTGCACCGCGTAAAAATTCGACTGACTCGGCTTCTTATTTTTGTTTCGTTTTTTTTTTCGTTTTTTTTGCCCTCGTTAGGACTCAACCTGCTGTTTTTGCGAAAAACGAAAGTCTGTTCGTTCTATCTCGTTTTTTTTTCGTTTATTTTGCCCTCGATAAGACCGGCCCTTGAGCCCTTTTGTACTGCAGTCCCGATTTGGGAACAAAGCACTCTAATTTCAAGTGTTTTTTTCCCCAAACGGGACAGCAGTACTAAATGGGTTATAACTTATAACCCTCTAGGGGCTTGAGAGGGAACAAGTTACGGTACAAATTGATCATTACAGAAACGGTCACTGGGGAGTGATAATAAATTATTGTCTGAGTTACAATGCAAGTAGTCTTACGGCACGGCCCCAAGATAATCTACAGTACCTGTACCGCTGGCCGCTGGGCGCATGCTGCTCCTTCTCCATTGGTAGACAAGATGCCAGGAGACATGCCAAGCAAGGTAACGCGTGCGCTGTCTAAGGTTTGGAGCCGGTTAATCCACACTATAACCTAGTAATTTGGTGTCGGGTCATGGCCTGTCAAGACAAGGTTGCTGTCCGTCAAGGATTTGAAAGTGCTGTCTCCTGACATCTTTGATTGGTATCAATAGCATCGAACGCTATCAACCATTGCTTATCGCGGGGGTCCAAAGGGGGTATATAGTCCGTGTACCGATAACACTTATCATACGTTGTGAAATAACAGCACACCCCCTCGGACGAATGTAATTGAGACTGCTGTAGCCGATGTAACCCTTTCAGTATGGCAGTCCCGTTCGGGGGACAAACCACTCAAGTTTCAAGTAGTTTGTCCCCAATTGTCCCCAAGACGGGACTGCAGTCCTAAAAGGGGTTAACCGACAACGGGAAGGGTGTCAACCCGGAGTGACGCGTCTTTTTACGGAAATAAGACCCTTTCTAATGCCACCATTTCCGTGGTGTGTGCCCCCCCCCCCTATTATATGTTGGAGAAAAAATCTTCTCGGAATTTTTCCCCAGGGGGTGTGTAGTCGTATCACCCGTGTGTTATCTTGCGTGTTGCACGGTATGGAACCGATATTCAGTCAACCCTTTTAGAACCGCAGTCCCGTTTTGGGGACAAACTACTTGAAATTTCAAGTGGTTTGTTGCCACCAACGGGGCTGTAGTACTAACGGGGTAAAACTACAGACGTACAGACATACGCCCCAGACAAAAAGAAACAACGTACCAGGTACTGCTGTAGTAGTACAGTAGCTGTACGTGGAGCCGTGAGTGGTACTTTTCTTTGTTCGTGGGGCAGGGGGGCCTCTCGCCCGGGGAAGGTTGAAGGCTGATTTGGCTCGCTTCGCTCGCCTTGCTCTCAAGTCGGAAAAAAAGTAGGCTCGTCATCAGTTGGCTTCGCCAGCCGAATTGCCGACTAAATAAAGTCAGGTAGTTAGTTGGTTGAATGGCACCTATATACCGGTTAGTTGTTAGTCGTTAACTCCTGCCGACTTGCAGCTCTAGAAATGCCTAATCTGGGCAAGGCTTGAACCTCTTTGATGTGACTCCATCCTCAACAACCTCGAGCATAGCCTATGACATACTGGTTGGACCAGTGTAGCACTCACCGAAACGCTGATCACGATTTCTTGATCTAGATTTTCAGAAGAGTTCCCCCAAAAAGTTATGCTTGTGCTCTCACTAACTCGACACTCCGGGTGGCTATACTAGGACATAAGGGTCGATCTTAACGAGGAGTGTTTTTCAGTTTTTTTCAGTATTTTCCTATAGGAAAAAACCAAGAAATACCGAAATTTCGGGAAAATATCGCAAAACAACTAAAAACAGCCCCTCGTTAAGATCGGACCCCCAGGACATGAGGTTCGTCTTCAGACTAAAGTCTAAACACTCCTGATGTTTACGCCCAGCATCGTAGTGGTATACCCTTACCTTGCCTTTCGCCCTCGAGCGCATGTGTGTTTAGTGTCATTTTTTTTTTTCTCGTGTTTCTTCCCTTTCTTTTTCTTTCGTTTTTTTTCTTTGTTTTTGTCCGTCTTTGTTTATTTTATTCCCTTTCATTTCAAGTGATTTTATTCAAGTTAGTTTATTTGTATACTGTCTTTTATTGTTATTTTTACTCTTGTTTTGTTTCTGGGGTGTACATACCATGGACATGTATGTACCTGGTATTTTTTTGGTTGCAAATTATTCGGGATGGTATGGTATACTTCCTACCACAGCTCGTTAGTACCGTCCCCTTACGTACTGTCACTACTGCCACTGCGGTGCACACCCTATTACGGTATTCTGTGCTCGATCGTTTTCTTCCATCCAACTTAGCACTGCGACGATTCGTTTTTGTTCAGCCTGTTTTGCGACCACGAGGGCTACATATATATTTCAGGGGAATGAGCTAGAATGTAAGACGATCGACCTCCTCATCACCATCATCCTCATCATCCTCAATCCTCATCATCATCATCCTCATCATTATCATCATCATCAGTATCATCATCCCACACGAACCTCGTTTTTCCGCGCATCCAGGTCCTGGTCCCGTGTTGCCTGCTCGGCGGCAATCGCGACGGCAGGAGCCTTTCTCGCCGTGTCGCCCAACAACGCGCCTCGGGACGAGTACCTCGCGCTCTTCAGACGAAACCTGGGACTGCTGGTGAGCTTTTTGTCACACGGCACCTACCGCGTGGCGCTTGAGACAGCACCACCCCCCTGGGACGTATTTCACAGCCGACAACACTCCAACACAAGGGAGGGTACACACACGCAACGAAAGTGCTGATTGTCGGAGAGACCTCGTCGAGGTCCTTGCACAAGAGTGTTGTGACGCTCGGCGTTTGCACTGCTTGTTAATAGATCTGTTCCCATAGTCGAGACACGCCAGCTTGGAAAATCGCCCGAGGGGACGCGGCGTGGTGTCTTGCGTGTCACGCGGTGCCCGTTGTAGTCTTTACGGCTTGGCGAAGCTCGGTAGTCCTGGTAGTCTTGACGGTTTGGCCGCGCTCCGACGAAGTTAGTGGTTCATACCTCGGAGACAGATGGTGGACTCGACTTGCACTTCACGATTCAGATATTTCTAGATATTTCTGGACATTTTCATGCGTGTGTATTCCTGATCGGTACTACTCTGTTCTAAATGTAAGGCACCTTTGAATGGAATGGTAACCTTCAAATGGCCCTTGCGTTTAGGGAGAGAGCGATCTGCTGTACAGCAGTAGCTCAATTGCCGCGTAGGGGCCGTATAACCTGTACCTGGTATGATCTACTTGGGGCCCGTTTCCTTGGTTGGAGCTGTACTTTTCAGATCCTGCTCAGCAAATTATGGCGACAGGTTAGGAGGTAGATGGTCTAGATCTATATCTGTAGATGAGCCAGCTGTAGATGATCTATCTGATATGGGCGACGTGTGAAATGGTTGGCACAGTAGTCCACATCAACTTCTCAGCGCATCATTATCCCGAGAAATTTCCCTGACGGTCGGGGTTAGGGTTGACTTTACAGCCTAGTGAATTCAGACCTACTGCACCTACTGTAAACGTATTGTAAAATCTACTGTAAACGTACTGCTGTACACCTGCTTATAGAAATCTACCTTAAAACTACTGTAAATACACTGTACACGTACTGCAAACAAACCTATTGTGTATACTTTAAACCTACTGCAAGCCTACCGTACAGCCGCTACTGCTACTGCTGCGAAACTGTTGTAAACCTACTATTAATACTGCTGTACATATCGTGGGCCTACTGTTCGACTGCAGGGGGCGTCTCTGGTTGGGCCCGCCGTGTACTCGCTCCTACTGTACGATGGCAGCAAGGCCAACATCAACACCTACGTGAGGGTGATCACGTTTGGCTTCACCTGGGGCTACCTCATTACCTTCGCCCTAGAGCTAATCGTGGTGAGGGAAAAGGGTTAATAACTAGGATTAAGAACCAGGAGGGCAGCGCTGATGGCAGTTTTAGCACTGCAGCAGTACAGCAGTACAGCAGTACAGCAGTACAGTAGTACAGCAGTACAGTAGTACAGCAGTACAGTAGTACAGTAGTACAGCAGTACAGTATTAATAGTACAATAGTACAGTAGTACAGTAGTACGGTAGTACAGCAGTACAGCAGTACAGTAGTACAGCAGTACATCAGTATAGTAGTACAGCAGTACTACAGTACAATAGTACAGTAGTACAGTAGTACAGTAGTACAGTAGTACAGTAGTACAGTAGTACAGTAGTACAGTAGTAGATGCAACACACACCAATACGGGTTAGGGTCAGGGGCTTGCTTGATTGGTTGATTGGTTGATGGATTGGGTTGGCTGCTTGCTTGATTGATTGATTGATTGATTGATCGATTGATTGATTGGTTGATTGATTGATTGGTTGATTGGTTGATTGGTTGATGGATTGGTTTGGCTGATTTGATTGATTGATTGATTGATGGGTTTGGCTCTTTTGATTGATTGATTGATTGATTGATTGATTGGTTGATGGACTGATTGATTGATTGATCGATTTGTTTCGTAGGATTCGTTCGATCAGTTGCTTGGTTGTTCTCGTGGTTGTTTTGCTTTACCCCGTTTGTTTGCTTGCATATGTGTTCGCTCGTCCTTCGCTTGTTTTTGTTGCTCGTTTGTTTATTTGATGCATACCGGTATCGATTTTCTCGTTCACTCCTTCGCTTGCTTGTTTATTTGGTTTTCAATGACCCCCCCCTCCCCC
Organism: Nereocystis luetkeana; assembly: GCA_031213475.1. Classification (NCBI taxonomy): domain Eukaryota; class Phaeophyceae; order Laminariales; family Laminariaceae; genus Nereocystis; species Nereocystis luetkeana. Next base: position 245,037 of record JARUPZ010000017.1, on the reverse strand, counting down.
CTGCAGGCAACGGGTTTCCAGCTGCTGGTGTTGGCGGCAATGGAGCCCGCGGCCTTCAAGCTCACACCACGCATACCAGCTATTTTCCTCCCGTGGGTTTTGAGGCAAGCCTTTCACATCATCGGGCATATGACGATCTGACGATCTACAGATCGTACATCATCTAGATCCTGCTTTTGCCGTTGTGATGTGTTACGCAGGAACTTTTTGTCATTCAGATCCCACTCGGCACCCAATACGATATGTGCGAGAGCCATCCACGTTAAACTTATATCCCATCCGGGTAACTAAATCAGGGATTTATCTACCCGGACATGTTTTTTTTATGTAATTGTCACAAGTACGTTAGCCGTGAGGACGGCCGGTTGAGTGGTTGAAACCCAAGTTCGTCAGCTCTGTGATGCGTCAGACACGCTCGTCGGGTGCGCTTGTTTCGAAACAATGCGACTCGTGAATTCGCAACCTCGTTTCCGCAAACGTTTCCAACGCGCGGGTCAAGAAACAAAACGATGAACGCAGAGTAAGCCACAGAACCCGACCCCCACCACGCCACGAAGGAATCAGAGCCTCGCCAGCGAGCGACATTCCCCCATGAAATGGGCCGACGCACGGTTGCTTGGTTTCCCACGTCGGCGTGCGAACGAGCAGCGCCTGAGAGGGCGCTAGCGGCAACGGGGAGGGTAGTGTCGAGCTTGACACCACGCGAAATACGGTGAAAGTATTTGATCGCCGACAAACGACTTGCGATGGTCGCCGACCGCATTTTTTTTTTGTGGCAAACGCGTACGCTACGTACTCAAACAAGCACAACACGTTGGCCATGTCATCACGACTGAGCCGGAGAAACACCGGCACTCCGCAACGTCTATCGGTTCGTGTTCGTGAATACACGCACAGTACGACTTACCTGGTATTACGGAGGACCATAGTTAATAGGACCTATGGTATACATATAAACCTATATATTTAACCATTTTTACTATCAATATTTGGTCCTACTAACTATGGTCCCCCGTAATCGTAGTTTGATACTACGTTCCGTAAGCGTAATGGTCGTGTAGGTCGTTCGCGCGTGTTTTATATCCATCTGTACCGGTGACAGCACGGGCTCGTTTCTTGTCTTGTGTTGCCTAGGTGTTGCATCTGTAGGGTTGCGTTCGGTGGTTCGCCGAGTTCTGCGTCCGCACACGCCACGATATAGGTGCGCCACCCACTCTTCACTTTATCTACAGGAGCTCCGTATCTCTCTCGAAAACTGATCACCACGGTATTGTGAAGAAGAAAAAAAGTGTGACCAACAGTAAGGCACAAGTGATGTTGCAGCGAAGGTGGGTTTTCCTGAAGTAAGGCGTGCATCGGTAGGTGTATGTAGCACCCAAATTTTGTGAGGGTCCTGATGTGAGGGGGCTCTGAACTGTTGCAGATAGTGCCGCCATGGGTAAGCCACCCGAAAGCTGATTTTCGAGAAAAGCTGAAAGTGCTAAACCCGATGGAATCGAAAAATATAGTGCAAACACGAAGCAAGTGGTGTTCCGACGATACAGGGCTATAACCCCTACATGTGGGATCCCTAGAAAATTACCACAAAACAACAAGAACAACAGCAATTTTGGTGCTACCAGCCGTGTGCGAGCTAAAGAGCAGCGGGGGAGCCCAGCGGTACGGGCAAGATGGTGTTGCTTGCGCCCTTGCCGTGCGTGCGACTCCTTGCATTCAACCATTGTAACACGGACGCCAACCTTCGTATCATCCCCCAACCATTGTGACACAGACGCCAACCATTGTATCATCCCCCAACCATTGTGACACGGGCGCCAACCATTGTATCATCCCCCAACCATTGTAACACGGACGCCAACCATTGTATCATCCCCCAAGGACGCCGTGATCGTTGCAGTAATCGTGTTTCACTTTTTATCGTCAGGTTGTCTGATAGCCCGGTCATTCCCAGTGACGTATTATGACCAAAACGTGCCACCGTCCTTATCGCCGCACGCCTCAAGTAGCAAGGAATCTAAGAAGCTTAAGGACCCCCGTCAGCCACAAATTGTGTTGGGCCAAAAATTGCTACCGCTGGTGCAGCACTCCGACTGGCGCCTTTGTTTGTGTCTGGCTGACTGGCGCCTTTGGTTGTGACTCAACGTGTGTTCGAGTTACTGAGAATGGCCAAGTCAGCGAGGCGGCTTACTCCGCCAACCAACTGAAGCCCGTCGAAAGTAGCTGTCAAGTCCAGCTGACTCGTACCCTTGGGTTGCGGAGGCTGTTTCGCTGTTACTGCTGCTGGTGGTGGTGTTGTTTGGATATATGTGGATACGAAGTCCCCTTCCCCTAGATCGTGCCGCCTCATTATACACAAGTTCAAGGTCGCACCCAAGGTCTTGTCACTCCGTTCCGCGTAGACCCGGGGTGCCGACCCGCCTTCCTCGGTGTGAACTCCACACTTCACACCACTACCACGCAAGAAATATACCTGCCAGGGGCGTCCGCACCACCTTGACGTCATTTCGCTTCTGATACTGCTTGATTAACACCTTGTCGCTGTTCGATTTTCTGTTTTTGTTGTTTCTGTTTTTGGTGATGGGGTTTGAAGTTTATCGCTTTTGTAAATCGTACGCCATCGATCGCGCTTTTGTTTCCATTGTGTTATTTGTCTTTTGCCCTGCAGGGAGAACGGATACTCACCGTCTTACCTCTTCTCGTGCGTCGCTGACCTCCTGTCTTTCTGCGTCGGGGCTCCGATTGTGGAGTGCGCCATGATGGTAAGATGGTTGTCGTTCTGACATTAACTCATCACCGAACAATAACACTGTGAAGCGGAAGAGTATGATGGTAAACTGATGTTGTCCTTGGCGCCTAACTCCTCGCTTTTGTTTTCGATTTCTCTTTTGAAAAAAATATATTTGTAGCAATTTGTAGACTACGCAAAAACGCACAGACCTCGTAGCATGCGTTGATCGAGATATCACTTCTTTTTTTATCATCACTTTCACTTTCCAGCTTAACTCGTACTAATAGGAGGTTTTACCCTCAACGATCTTCGTCTGGACAAGCCGTGGTCCCAGGTGTCGTCCCTTCTCCCCCCCGGTACGTGCATTCATTTTTCTTTCGCGCATAGGGTTCAGCATTCCCACTGCTCGTCGATTTTCATCGAATGTACACAGCTAACTCACGCTTTCGCGCTTTCATCAATTTTTAGGCAAGAAAAAGTCCTTACGAGAATGCACTCGGTGAGACTTGAGAACCCACAAAATTGATCTTATTAATAGTAGGCACGCGGACCACCTAATTAGCCACCGGGGACGCCGGCTACTATGACTCAAACCTTGTAAAAATGGGATTTGGTGTTTTTTTCATCTGATCACAGCTCCCGTTTTTTTTGTTTTTCATTTTTCAAATATATATTTGTATGTCGGACTCAATGCCGAGCAGGTGTGGATCGTGCGACGACTTGGGGCGCTGCCGAAGCGCACGGTTGCCTCCTCCCCTCCCCTCACCGCAGCCGCCACCGCCGCCACCACCACCACCTCCGGTTATATCCACGACGAAGGATTAAACGCGGCGAGGTTCGGCGGTACCGATGACGCTCCGGCATCACCAGCGACAGCGACCGCAACATCACCGGCGGCGGGGGTAAACGGGGTGGCGCGGGTGGAGGCTACTGTTGGAAAGCGGAGAAGGTCAGTCACCTCCGACTGCATCGCTGTTGGGGTGGGGGAAGGGAGGGAGGGAGGGAGGCAGCCCCCCCCCTGCTCCCCCACAATATCCTCAACGCTCAGAAAATAAGTGCTTTCCAGATTTATTGCTAGCGAAGATGACGCTGCTCTGAGGTTTCCTTGTCTGTCTGTCCTTTCCAACCACCGCCTCTTCCACACACCCCACCTGCCCCCCCCCCCCCCCCCGCCCGACTATGGTCATACGACTACGGCCATGCATGAGATCGAGCACATCTCTCCTATCGAGTACCCCCCACCCCCACCCCCCCCCCACCCGACCTCCCCCAAACGCGAAATTGTTTTTTAATTCTTCGTTTTGCGGATAGGCTTACGCCCACACCTACCCCCCTTCCCCCTCATACGACTACGGCCATGAGTGATATCGAGTAACCCCCCCCCCCCCCCTGGTCGGTGAAAACCCGACATCCTCCGTCCCGACATTGTAGGGATGCGAGGGTATATGATACGACTACGGACATGTATGATAATGAGTACACATCCCTCCTCCTGCCCGCTCCCAATTTTTTTGTACTGAATATATGGGAAAAAAACGTGATGAGCCCCATATGTTGGAGTTGTATGGTATAGGAGTAGAAACGGCGCTCCGTCTCGAAAGGGATGCGTGGTCAATGGTCGCTGGTTAAGGCAATAACAAATGATTACACGCCCCCGCCCCCCCTCCAACCCCCCCTCCAAACCCATTGCTCTCTATGGGAGTGGTCACACCGGAAAATAAATCAGTTCATTGGACGCTGTCCTCCATATGCAAGTCCGCCTTACAAGCGGTTCTTGGTAGGATACCGCTCACCTTTCATGCGACTCGCCGAATACCTCACGGCGCTTCGCGGTTGGTGCAAGCAATGTCTGCCTGGTCGGTGGAACCCCGACGTGCTCCGTCCCGGTATTGTAGGGATGCGAGGGTCTATGGTCATACGACTACGGCCATGCATGATATTGAGTACGCCCCCCCCCCCCCCCCCCCAGTTTCTATGTAATATTTTGAAACAACGTACCGAGTGCTCAAATGTTGGAGGTGTTTCTATCAGGAATAGGAACGGTGCTCCGTCTCGAAAGGGATGCGCGGTCAATGGCCAAATGACTAAGGCAAACGACAAATGAGTTCCCCCCCCCCCAGTAAATGCACAGCTGTGCGCGTGTGGCATAGCAATAGAGAGTAGAACTCACATAGTAGGAGAATGTGAAATGTACAAGGAGCAACGGGATGTGTTGGAAGAGGAGGCGAGAGGAGTGTTAGAAGAGGAGATGAGGGAAATAGACGAATGTGACGTGGGGGAGTTTGACACACTATTAATAGATAGCACCGAGGAAACGATAGCTATCCTAGCAGATAGATGGTGGCCACAGGCGGTCAAGCCGGGAAGGAATGAGAATAGCAGAAATTGTCCATGTAATATATGGGAACAACGTGATGAGCGCCCAAATTTGGAGGTGTCTCTATTAGGAGCAGGAACGGTGCTCCGTCTCGAAAGGGATGCGTGGTCAATGGACAAAGGAATAAGGCAGGCAACAAGTGAGTACCCCCCCCCCCCCCCCCTCCCCAACGTTTATTAAAAATACCAAACAAAGTTTTTTTTCCAAAGGTTCTTCAGCGGTCGCGGCTAACAGCAACACCGAGGACGCGGCCAAGGCTGCCTTCGCTGCTACAGCGCTAGAAGCGGCGCAGGAGCCTACGCACGTCCATACGTATCTCCTTTACGTAATGGGGTCAGCGATGGGCCTCAAGGCCGCGTGCACAATGCAGCGCGTACTGGTCTACACGAAGGACTTCCAAGAACATAAGGCGTTTTTTGCGCTCGCAAGGTGAGGAGGAGGGGAAGGAGAGGGGAAGGAGAGGGGGAGGACGGGGGGGGAAATTAATTTACGGTAAATAAAGCATGCACGTGGGTGTGCGTGTAGAGCGACAATGTAGCGCGTGCTGGTCTACACGAGGGAGGGTCCAAGAATGTACTGGCACAGCGTCTATGTAGTTCTCGAAATTAGGGTTTCGAGGAGGTGGGTCGGGGGAGGGGAGAAAGGGGGGGTGGGGGGGGGGGGGGGGGAGCAGAGGGGAAGATAGCTTGTAAGGGATGGGTATATTAGAGGGGGGCATGTGAGGAAGGTCTGGGGGGGGGTGAGGGGTAGAGAGGAGAAGTTATGTTATCGCGTTTATCATGTAGCAGGTACGAATTGTCCAGGCCCATTTTCTGCGCTTAATAATGATGGCTTCACGTATAAGCCAGTAAGACGGTACGATCATACAGCGCATACGCTTCATACATGCCGTATGCAGGGGGCCATTTCCGCTGTTCGAGCTGTGCACACATTGCTATAACATCCAGCATCACATTATTATACGAATACACATTGTTATGCGCTTATACTTCATACATGCCGTAACCAAGGGGCTATTTGCGCTGTTTTGAGCTTCGCGGGTCGATCGTCGCCAGGCACCTAGCAAGGGAAGATATCTTGCGAGACCCTATTGAGTAACACACATCGAGCGACCATACTCTACGCGCATGCGTACCAGTGACACAAATACGCTCATACAATTCCTACACCGCATATATGCATCGTGCCCTCAACAGGGGTTTCTTTCCGCTGTTCGAGCTGTGCGGGTCGATCATCGCCATGAATCTGGCGAGGCAAGACATCTTGGGGGATAAGATGAACAGCCTGCAGCTTCTCTTCCTGGCGGCCTGCCTTAACGCCTACTCCGTCTTTAGGGCGAGTCTTTTTTGTTGTATTGTTTTTTGTTACCACCAGTTTTACTTTCCAGCGCTCTGGACAAGCGTTGGCGCCATGGCGACAACAACCATGGTCACAGGTGTCTCCCCTTCTTCCCCCTGATACTCGCCTCCGTTTCTCTCGCGCAGAAGGTTTCAGCATTGCCACCGGTCGTCGATTCTCATCCAGTTTTGCTATTACGGGGGACCATAGTAAATAGGACCAAATATTGTTCGTAAAAATCGATAAATATATACCAGGTATGTGTTTGTGTGTATCGTAGATCCCATTTAATATGCCCCCCCGTAATAGCTCGCGCTTTTGGCGCTTTCCGCGTTGAGAAAAAAGGTACTAGTAATACTGTGGAAAAAGGTACTATTAATACTGTGGATCACTTTTCTTGTTTTGACACGCGCGCATGCATGTCGACATGTAGTCACGTACTCTTAAGCACTCCCACCGATGTGTTTTCTTACGCTTTTCTTCACGTAGATTACCACCTTGCCCGGAAGTGACTCTTTTTTTTTTTATGGGAATATTAATGCCCAAAAAGTGCTTATATTTATCGACAGTTGTTAGCTACGAATAACCAGGCTGTTCACAGGTAACGACCCGACCCGACCCGACCCGACCCGACCCGCCCCGCCGGTCGGGTCACGAGGTCTCGAAAATCTCACGGGTCGGGTCGGGTCGGGTCGGCCCAGGATGTCTTGAAATTATCATTGGTCGGTTCCGGCCGTGTCGGGTGGAGTCAGGAGGTCTTCAAAATCTAGCTCTTCCGGTCGGGTCGGGTCACGTGACCCGACCCGACCCGACCCGACCCGACCCCACCCGCGAGTTTTAACCCGACCCTTGAGCAGCCGTGGTTGTAGATACTGTATCTAGCTAACACATACCACACCACATAATACTAGCCTGTCGCTACCACATTGTCCGGAAACATAGAGTGAGTCTGGACAGTCGCTTCAAATCCGAAACACTAGGGCTTTGAGTCGGCACGACTCTGCTGTATGTCACCAGCTATTGTTAATAATAGTCCTTCGTCGGAATAATAGTTTTTAGTCGTTTCTCGGAGGTGCCGACTGTCCGATTTGCTGGGTTTCCGTACTTGCAGGAAGGATTGATGAATGCGATTGACACAGTTTTTTTTTAGAGGAAGTCGGCTAGTCGGCTGGGCATCAGCTGGAGTAGCCAGCCGACTTGCCGACTAAAGTGGTTTATTAAGTAGTTGGCTAACGGCACCTATACGGTGAAGCAGTTGCGAACCGACTTCCGCCTGCCCTACCCTTTTTTCTTTTGGCGCTCATCAATATATTGGAAGTCACTCCCTTACATCAAAAGTCTCCAGAAAAAACACAAAAACTGTATATTTGATCCGACAGACGATACGTAGGGTAGCTATTCACAATCCGGTCGGAAAAATAACCTATCGGAAACAGGCTTTTTCAATCCTAGTTTCCGACTGCATAATAATTGGCCTAAACGCGTGCGATGCGATGCACTATGGATATCGCAACTTGGACATATCGATTCATCATATAGTGCATACCAGGTATTCATACATAGAACTACATACTTAGATCACAACCCCTGAGCGTGCTCGGTTGGTGCATCCCTGGCCTCTCAGAGCTCCCACTTTCAAACCGCCTCCTTTCATTACTTGCCGGACCTTTCCAGCAGTTCTTTGTTTTCTCGGTCATTTCTTCCTTTTTTCTTCTTTCGTTTCGTGTGCGTGCGTGTTCTCCGAGCACGGCATCGCGGGAGGACCCGGCACCGTCGCGGGTGCCAGCGGGTGCTGGCGGGTAGAGGGGGGGTTGCAAGGAGCGCGGTCGCCGCTTTCGTGCCTAGGCGTCGCGTGTGCCTCGAGACACGAGGGATGCATGAACGGGCTTTGTCTGGCTTCGATTTATGATTGTTGATAGAGTATGTACGAGTTTATAAAGGTCGTTCGGGAGGGAAAGATAATATTCAAGCGGTGCTTATTTTTGCGACCACGCTAAAGTTGAAAGAGGGAGGTGTGCAGTTTGAACACCGACGTTATCGAGCTGGCGAACGACGGCCACGGTGAGCACCGGGCTTCACGCGGGGCGGGCGACGGGGCTGATTGTGGCAGAGAGTGATAAAAGCTTTACCCGGACCGAATCGGTAGCGAGGTGGTCGCGAGAGGGGCGGGCGGCGTACGAGGCTGAGAGAGAAGCTCTTCTGTGCGATTTGTTTATTTTCTTCTTTTCGACCGGGTGTAAGGTGTTCCAATCAGGTAGAAAAATATTACACGAGAGGGAACGGGGTTTTTTTGTCCTTTCCGAGTTTTCGGTTTCATTTACATTGTTTTTGCTGCTGTGCCGTGCTGTCATGGCTGTGCTTTCGCTTTCTTCGTACATACAGTACAGACATAAAGCATATCGAAATAAGAAAATAAGTACAGATAGTAGTACCCTACCTGGGGTGTATGTACGTACGTACGACATCCGCGACGCGAAGCGTATATATGGCATCCAAGCTGACGTCGGAGCTGTTTTTTCCTGAAGCATGGCGGTGGGACTCTTGGCATTATCAAGTCGCCGGTTTGCAATTACGATCCTTGAAAACATTAAACTCAATCGTGGACCTCTGTTCGCTTCGCATAATTTGATATACTTTTTTTCCTTCCTGGGCGAGCGTAGCGGGCGGCGTAGGCCGCCCGCGGAGCGAAGCGCTTTGTACATACATACCAGGTACCCATTTTTTTTTTCGATATTTCGTCTGTTGCTCTTTTATTTTTACCCAACACTACCCAACCTGTAGCCCACCCACACCCCATCCCTGCCCCCAACCCCCACTCCCATTCCCCCACTCCACCACCCCCCACCCCCGTTCCCACTCCTCTCACCCCCACCCCTCCATAATCGCCCCCGCAAAGGGTACAAAACCGGTGTTTAAGTGGGCGTCGTCGAAGCCATGGGACGAGTTGCAGGTGAGTCCTACCGGGAGTATTAAGAGCAGCAGTAGTAGTGATTCACTCAAGTAGAATACTATTGATAGTATTAATACTATTAATACTACTAATGCTATTATTACTATTAATAGTGCGGTACGAGTGGAGTAGTAGGCTTATAGGTACAATAATAGTAGTATTAATAGTAGTATGAATAGCAGTATCAGCGGCAGTAGAGTTGATGGTCAGTATGTAGCAGTATAGTAGCAATACACCTGGTAGTAGTATTACAGTACCAGATACTACCACGGCTGTAGTATTAATAGTATTAATCCCAGCAGTAGAGTTGATGCGTCAGTAATGATCTTGATGGTATTATTATATTTTTATTATCAATAGTAGTAGTAGTAGACCATACCTGGTACCTGGCATATCGTGTTGTGGTTGAAGTCCATGTCGTACGGATATTATAGTATTATTATACCAGGTATATATAACTATTAATAATGTTATTAGTAGTTTGCCTCCCGGGAAATAATGGTGGTCAGAATGTCATCCTTTGTAATACTCGTACTGTTTTATACTGCAGTAGACCGCCGTGTACTATATATAATCAAGAGGATAACAACAGACACCAAGGGGAGAATTCCTGAGTCGATTTCCTCCTGAAGAAGGGCGGCGAACGCAACAACAAAACAAACAGCAGTGCTTCTCGAAAGATGCCGTCAAGATGTTTCCACAGACAGACGCATCGCCCGTTGTTCGCACCGCTGTCCCCGTTCTCGATGTAGCCATTAAATCAGCTTGGAAATTCGTGGGAGGGAGGGGGGGGGGGTCTGTTATCTTAAGCCATTTTTTAGTACTGATTGTTAGGACTGTAGTCCCGTTTTGGGGATAAACCACTCCAATTCTAAGTGATTTGTTCCCAGATCGGGACTGCCGCCTTGGAAAGAAGGGTCAGGTCTCATCCGCTATATATACTGCTGCTGTATGTACCTGGCACCGCAGCATCATCATATTTTACGTACTTTGACATACATAGATTTTACCTATGGTAGGGCATTGTATCACGACTCGGGCGGAAACACAAGGAGCGTTTACGTATTTAATAGTAATACCGTACCAGTATTATATAATAAATAGTAGCAATTCATATGATACGAATAACAAGCGGTCCTTCTGCTTACCCATAGTATACCTGTGTTAATAGTGGTATTACTTTCACATCTCGGACAGAACATCGATCCCCACTATTCATATTATTAACAATGTACCTGGTATGATCTACGGTAGATCTTTCAGGGCAGCCAGATCAGATAGATCATCTAGATCATCTACCCTTGATATGAAGGATCTAGCTCACCGTTACCGGGTGGGACCCGTAGAGTCTGCATGATCTAGCAGCGTGCTTCCTTGATTCTGGATCTATCTGTAGTTTGCAGATACTGCAGATACTAGTTGTGACCGGTAGCACTGCCTACTCTCTGCGGCAGCTGATGTAGACGGTCGCCCCGGTGGTTCAAGTGGTTAACCTCGAATTCTACTTGTGTTTGAGTGCTGGGTTCGAGCCCCAGGTGGGTCGGACTTTTGACTTTATTTGCAAAAATAAAAATGAAAAAGGATTCAATTGTTGAGAGCGCCTTGCAGCGTGGGTAGGCACAATTCGATGCGAGTCGACGAGGGAAGAAAAGGCTGAAATCTTCTCGCGATAAAAATGAAGGCACGTACCGTAGCGGGAAGGGGGTAGGAGAGCCTGCTATGTGACCCCGGATCTGAGTTACGAGTGGGAAGGAGAGAGAAGAAGATGTGCGAAGATAATGAATGGGATGAGCGAAAAAATAAAATAAAATAAAATATACATACAAACTGTATTAATAGTAGATAGATGGATATGTCATGATCTGCCTCATGTCTTCGAGGTGCGAAAGGTTTATGTGCTGCTGTATCGCTGTATCGTTGCTCGTGCGCGTGCATTTTGTTCGAATCTTGACCACACCATAGGCTACTCTCCATCCCAAGTGCGCGTGCATTTTGTTCGAATCTTGACGATACCATAGGCTACTCTCCATCCCAAGTGTGGGATGTGGTACCACCACTTCCTGCTGTATCATACGAGTATAATACCCGTAGATACTGCTCTTTGTATGGTATAATATGACACCAGGTATTTTTTACCCTTGCCATTTGCCATGTCGCTGATTCGGCAACTAAAAAAAATGCCGTATCCATTGAAACCCTTCATTTTTCATCTATATGTTTTGATATTTTAGGTTGCGCCATTTTTTAGTAGTTTTGCAGTGATGACCACGCAACGTTTTGATATTCCACGCATTTAGTGCAGCTGCGGCTGCACATCATGTTAACTTATGAATGTACAATTGAGTACTCGTACGTATGCATATTGTACAATAGAATGGGCGAGTTCGAACAGTCCAAGTCCGAATTTTCAATTTTCGAATTTCAAATTCGAATTTTGGAAGTTCTACTCCGAGAATGTAGCAATGTACGAGTACGTACCAGCACCAGGTGCCTGGGGTATTCTGTGCGCTCTTGAGTTTTTTTGGGGCCTGTACTACTGCTGTGACGACGGAGTAGATTTTTGGCGATGAGTTAATGTGAGAACAACAACCAGGTGTGAGGGTGTCTGTGGTCCTGTGTTCGCAGGTTAGTTTTCGCCAGGTATCTTGACAAAAAATACAAAAACACACGTCAGCCGTGAGATCGAGAATTGCGTCGAAACTCGTGTTGACAAGCTGCGGTGTAGTACCAGGTACTTCGATCGCGTGTGTATGCCACGGGTTTCATATGACCTCACGAAGGGTGCGCTCATAGTTTTCTATGTGAGACGTGATGACATTCTGCGACTACTGGATTTTTCCGGCCCCTCCTCCCGTCTCCTTTTGTAATAGTTTTCTCGGACGAAGTCGTCGGGTGTGCTGACGTGCTGACTGCTGTTTCGAACATCATTTAACAACCCCTCTAGGACCGCAGCAGTCCCGTTTTGGGGACGAACTACTTGGAATATGACTGGTTTGTCCCCAAGACGGGACTGCAGTTCTAAAAGGGTTTAACATGAAAACAAAAAACGACGTTTTCGCGATTGTTTGTTCGTTTCATGTTTTATTTTCAAACGACCCTTTCATGGTTCGGTGATCTTGTGACGTTGTACCATATATATCTACACCCTGGACAACTGCTGCTGCAATAGGCTACGGCTTCTACAACTGCTCCCGGAACTTCTCTATCAGTAAGGAATTTGTCCGTACAATAGGTTTTGGAGGCTGTCTGCTAAAATTATATTGAAATCGATGATAGCCTTCAACTCCAATAAATAAGTTATTGACAATAAAATAGGCCTATTGTCGATTGTCCAGGGTGTGATTATGTGATTCAAGTAGCCTTTCGTCTCGACATGAATATTTGCGACAACCTACCCGGGTATACCTTAACTGTATATACCAGATACATATAATATATACATATACTCAGTATATATCTTGCGGTATACCAGGTATATATATGTGTACGAGTCTCTCCTTTCCCTCCGAAGTCGTGATCTTCGAAGAAAATAATCTCGAATTTTCAAGGTGATTTAAAAAAAACAATTAAAGGGCTCCTCCGCTATGAGATCGATAGTTCCGTCGGAAGTCGTTATTTGCAAGCTGCGTGCGCGTATGATGTCTCGATCGCACGTACTACGGGGTGCATATGACCTCATTTCAGTTCTGTTTTTTATTTCGAATGTGTTCTCGTGGCGCACCTCCCCGCTGTCCCCATATCGGATGGTAACATTTCCTCTGCGTTGGGGTGTGCTGCCACTGCTATTTCTCACTGTTCACATGTCGGGCAGATCATCTACAGATAGATCATCGACTGTGTAGGTCATCGAGATCCTTCTCTGCTGTTAGAATACCGTGTGCAGGGTCTGTATCGTACACATCTAACCCAGGAAACATGTCCTACAAAAGTAGATCGTTGGAGGCTCTGCAGGTCCCACGAGGCAGCATGATCTATCTAGGTAATACGAATCAGGACTTCATTTGCCCTGACATATCTAATGCGGGAATGATCTATCTGATCTATCGGAGGTGTAGACTGTTCGAGGCTCGCTCGTTGGGAACTATCACTTCACGTGTACACTCACAATCCCGCAACCGTTACAAAGTCCCCGGTCGTACTTCCAAGTGCATCCAATACGTACTCCGTTTGGAAACACTCGTTTCCTCGATGCACTACTGTTTCAGCGTTGTTTTCAACGGCTCTTTTTGGTGTTGTTGATCGGATGATACCCGGTGCATGTCGTGGACTCTTACGTATTATTTGTACCGATGTATCAAGCGCGGTATTTGTGCCTACGCAGGCACAATTGTTCTCTGTGCGCGCACAAATGTATGCTGTTTCAGCTAGATCCGATGGTGTAACCGTGACGACACGTTTCCACACGTCGCATAGATCATGATCTAGATCCTCTCATCTGGATCCTCTAGATCGTAACCTGCCATTGTGAGATAGATGCTGTGCAGGATATGTATATGTACAGCAGTACAGATCCTATGAAGGAAGCACGTGATATTAATAGATGATGCAGATTATTTGACTCCCACTCGGCAACGTGAGCTATTGTATCGATCCTACAGATCATGGATACATCTATCTATCTGCCCTGAAACATCTATACCAGCAAATGATCTGTAGATGATCTATAGATGATCTGTAGATGTTATGTAGTTGATTTGTCCGAGGTGTGCACTAGTGTGCACGTTTCCCTCTGATGTGCCAAAAGGGGTTGGTGCTGTGATACCGTTGAAGCTACAGTATATGATACCGTTGAATGATTTAGTTCCGTTGCATGCTGACGTGGTGCGGGTGGATGATATGGAGAGTACTACCGTTAACTGTGACAGCGTTGAATGGCATGATACCGTTGCACGCTGACGTGGTGCGGGTTGAGGATAGGGAGAGTGCTACCGTTTACTGTGATACCGTTCAATAGTGTGAAACCGTTGCATGGTGACGTGGTGCGGGTGGATGATATGGAGAGTACTACCGTTAGTGGTGATCATTGGATGATGTCGTGGCGTTGCATGGTGACGTGGTGCGGGTGGATGATATGGAGAGTACTACCGTTGACTGCTTCCAGCGCTATGGCATGATACAGTTGGATGCTAATAATGCGATGTGTGATACCGTTGAACGGTATGATGTATAGTACCGTTGAAGGTGCTAATATTATGTTTAATCTTATTTTACCCATCGCTCTGACGTGGCGTGGGTGTTCCAGGTGAAGGCGTGGGTGTTTCCGAGGGGGATGACCCCGTTTCAGCGCGTACGGAAGGGCTTCGCCAGCGTCGCCTGGTCGCTCATCGTATTGAAGGTGCGGGGGGACCTCTGCCGGCACTATTTAACGCTACCGATGCTAACGGTATCGCTACTAATTACGATGCTACCCATGCAACCGCTATCGACGCTAAACGCTACCGCTGCTGAACGATACAAATGCTAGCGCTACCCATGCTCAAGTTCGATGTCTACGCTACGTACGCTAACGCTACCGATGCCTACGCTTCCAAATTTATATCACTAACGCTACCGATGCTAAATGCTATCGCCTCTACACAATACAGATGCTAACACTATAGATGCTATCGCTACCGATGTCTACGTTTCCTACGTTACCACTGATGCTAACGCTGCTAATTCTCACGCTTCCCGCGTTAACGCTGCCGACGCTTGCACTATCGATGCTAGCGCTACATAGTGAGTACAGTATGGGGCCGCCAACAAGAATCAGCTAATCCGAGCAAGCCTTATAACCTTATTGTGGCACCATCCTTGAACTACTGTACTGAACATTAGTGTAGTGCTCGCCTCTTAGCACGGTTTCTTATCCAATTGTCTTAGCGTCCGCCAAAATGTGAGCCTTGTGTTCGCAGTAGTTTTTTTCTTATTCTTGGGCCTATACTGTACCGATGGTAGCGCTACCGATGCTACTGCTACCGACGCTAACGCTATCGATGCTAGCGCTCCCGATGCTATCGCTACCGATGTCAACGCTACAGATGCTGAAGTTCTGATTCTTAATGTACTGCCGCTACCGCGTACCTATGCTAACGCTCTCAACGCGAACGCTACCGACATATTCTAACTCTTCCGATGCTGCCTCTAGCTAAGCTATCGCGAACGCTGCCGACGCTCAAGCGATGTCTAAAGCTAATACTAACTCTGTCGATGCTATTGCTACCGACCCTAACCCTACCGATGTCAACACCGCAAATGATTATGCTATCGATTCTGTCGCCATGATTGCAATCCCTAAACCGGTGCTATAGCTGCCGATGGTAACGCTATCGGTACTGCCGCTGTCGCCCATGCTGGCGATGCCGCCTAGCCTAGGCCGACTCATCTCACGGTAGGCGCTACGAACTGTAAAGCTGCCGATGCTGACACTACCGATTGTATCGCTCCCGATGCTACTGCTGCCGCTATCGCTACCGACGCTAATGCTACCGGTACCTATGCTACCGTCGTCTGTGCTACGTCTACCGGTGCTAACGCTACCGACGCCAACGCCAACGCTACTCACGCTAGCGCTACGGATGCAACGCTGGCAATGCCGATGCTACCCCTACCGGCGCTAACGCTAGTGCTAGCGCTATTCTAACGCTATCTATGCTACTGCGATGCTACTGCGATGCTACCGTGATGCTACCACCACCGTTGCTACGTCTACTGGTGCTAGCGCTACCAACGCCAACGCTATCGCTACTAACGCTACTAACGCTGAGGCTACCGGCCTTAAAAACGCTGACAATACCGATGCTACGCTAATAATGCCGATGCTAACGCTACCGGTTGTAATGCTATTACTAAAGCTATGCAATCGCTACATAGCCAACGCTAAAGTTAGCGCTACGATAAGACGACCGATGCTAACGCTACCAATGCCACCTATGCTAGTGCGATGCTATCACTACCGATGTTAACACTACCGACGGTAACGCAAATGCTAGCGCTATGCTAATGCTACGGGAGCGCAAATTCTAGCGCTATGCTAATGCTACCTATGCTACTGAGATGCTACCGCTGCCGATGCTACGTCGACCGGTTCTAGCGAGGCCATCTATGCTACTGCGATGCTATCGCTGTCGATGCAAACGCTACCGGTGCCAATGTCGTCGATGCTAACGCTACTGATGTCAACGCTACCGATGCTACCGCCACCGCTACGGACGTTAAACCACAAAGGTAACGGCGCATGTCATCAAGACGTACTGGAGGCTCAACCGCCTGCACAGTTCGAGGCTGCGACAGCAGCACGAGAGGACCGCGGCCGCCGCGGCTGCTGCCGAGCAGAGGGCGG
This sequence comes from Nereocystis luetkeana, assembly GCA_031213475.1. Taxonomy (NCBI): domain Eukaryota; class Phaeophyceae; order Laminariales; family Laminariaceae; genus Nereocystis; species Nereocystis luetkeana. Next base: position 228,323 of record JARUPZ010000017.1, on the reverse strand, counting down.
CCTTCGCTCTCAGAGAGGCGACGGCCATGGTAGGCTTACCCTGACTCTAGCGCGGCTTTGGCATGGCTTTGGCCGGAGGAGGGGTGACGCGGCGTTTTCATGTGACTACAGTAGCGTATCTGAAGTGTTGCTGCGGAGTCGGCCGATGGGTTGTATTCGATTGGGTGGGTTGGTTGATTGCTCTGGTGGCTGTCGGTCGGTCGGTATATGGTGGATGGTTTCGATTGGTCGCGTGACTGGTGGGTGTTCATCGTACTGAAGGGTGTCCCAGAAAGTTGGGACTGGTTCATCCTCATCATTTAAATCTTGCGAGCTTGTATAATAATTGGGGGTTAGGTTGGCTGGGTGCCCTCGAATTATTGTCCTACCTCCACCCCACCCCATTCTGCCTGCTCACTCGTGGTGGCTTGTACAAAATCAAGAGTGGGGTTTGTAAGGATGGAGGCGGGTTTCTCGTCTGACTAGTGGAACCAAACCTGCAGCAGTAGTTAACGTTGTGATCCTTAAGAGAGAACCATTCGCTGTTACCGGTGGCAGGGGTGGTTGTTAGGAGAGGCTTGTTGGCAAGGAGGAAACGGGCTTATCGTCTAACTTATGGACTCGCCATAAATACCGCTACCCGTTCAGTAGTAGGTGACGTCGTCGGTGTTAGCCCATTCGAGGGTGTTAGCCCATTCGAGACCCATGTACAGCGATTAAAAAATGAAAAGTGCGGTCCTATCATTGTGTGAGCGGGCAGCATTATATTTGTACCGTGCATGCCGCGTGCGTCTCGCACAACTCCTTGCTTTTGGAGTCCGACACTGGAAGCGTCATCCCCTCCCATGACAGCCCGCGTTGCTTCGTGTGGCTGATACCTTCATCGTCTTTTTTCTTTTTCTCCTTTTGAAACCCAAGCTCCAGCCCCTGCCAGGGTTGCTGTTGGAAGAGGCGTATGGAGAAGGGAGAGAAAGCTTGTCGTGTAAATTAGGGAATGACTATTTATAGTGGAACAAGATCAGGAGTAGTAGGTAACGGCGTGGTCTTTATTAATAGTAGAGAGACGCGGCCGTTACAAGCTTACCAGTGACAGAGATGGCTGCTGGGAAAGGGTTTCTCATCGAAATGATAGAATCGATCTAAATCACGAGTGTGGAACCAATCTTAATGATGGAACGCATCTACTATTTAATAGTAATGATGGATACAGCAATAGGTTTTCATTATTGTTTTCCCTGGGTTTTCTTCTATTTTCTAATGGTCTTTGGTTGACGGTTATTCAAGTTTCGACTATGCTGGGCATTGCCGGATGCCAAACATCATACATGATAATAATAGTGCCCAGTAGTTTTCAAACAGAGTCAGCGTCTGCTGTACCCTGGTATGTCCTAACAGCAGCCTCTTTGACTTTTTCCTCAACGCGAATAATGCCGACAAAGAAAACGGCGAGTGAAATTTGTTAGTATTAATAGTGATTATTTCAATCGTTATGGAAGAGCGTGTAGCGGTACGAGCATCCCCATGATCCGCGCATGTCGCACAGCCCTTTTTGTTGTCGTTCTGACACATCGCCCACCCCTGGAGCCCGGGCTTCTCCGTGTGGCCAACGCTGTAATCGTCATTTGTTTCGGAGATGTAATCTAGTCGTAGTGAAGTTAGTGAAGTTAGTGAAGTTAGTGAAGTTAGTGAATTCAAGTCCTAATGATTACGGTACAAGAGGCAAGACGACACATCCCCTCGGGGCATTTTTCTCGGCTGGATTTCTCGACAATAGTGAGAGTTAACACAGAGCGACGCGTTTGTGGAAGAACCTAGACAGACGAAATGCTTGCAAAAAACACCATTTTCGATGTGCGTGCCCCCCTTTTGGCACGGCTTGGAGAACACTGGCCCTGAAATTCAGCCTAGGGGATGATGTCTTATCTTAAGTGTTATAGGGTGGCCCCTTTGAGACTCTGGGTTGGCGACTAAAGCTATGTCGGGTGCGATATTAATCGTCTATTGGGAACGCGCAGCAGTACCGTGCTACGTGCGTTGCAGACGACGTCCTTGCATTCTAGTTCGGCAATCCCTACCTCTACCCCCACAGCCAGGGCTGCTTTTCGTGTGATTAATGCTGTAGCGGTCATTTTTTGCCAACTTTTTTCTCATCCGAAGGTTTCCACATCGGGACAGACAGATCATGATCTATCTGATCTATCTACAACAGAAGATCTCTTCCAGTTCCCCATCTGCCGTTGTGAGGGATTGTGCAAGATCTGCATAGTACAGATCCAACCAAGGAAACACGTGTGAGATCATCATGCAGATTCTACGGCTCCCGCCGGTAACAATAACTACTACAGTAGATCTTATAGATCAGGTTCAGGAATAGATTCGATAGATCAGGAGTATATCTGAATTGATAGATTTAGTAGAAGAGTGTGACACTACTAGTATTAGTAGTAATCGATGATCTGTCCGAGGTGTGAAAATCTTTTGGGTTAGGGTTAGGGCAACGTTTCCTCGAGATCATGCCCGATCACAGCAGTGGGAGGTCCTCTACACTCGACCTTTAGACTTCGCTGGTACGTTAACTGGCGTTGCTGTGGCGATTGCACGCATCAGGTAAACCACGATTAATCTGTCTACTCGTATAGTAGATAATCTAAACCCTATCCTTGCCGTCATGATATGTTGTGGAAGATACATATAGTAATGACCCCACCAGGCAAACACGTGTGCAGGAGCAGTGTCGTAATTATGCCACTCGGCAAGCAGAGGGTCCATCCAGGTCGTGTGCATCTATGATGAGGCATCATATGATGAGGCATCTCTAAGTCTTGATCACGATATAGAGATCTGATCTGAGGACGATTTTCAGCTTGAGAACATGCGGTAAGATTTTGCTTGGGAGACACACGTCCCTCCCTTCCAGGCTAGCGTTTGCCTATGGAGCAGACCCGCATTCACCACTCACGCGTGTTGCTGCTAGCTGATTTTGTTACACAAGTACAGTTGTGTTGTCGTGTTGTCCCTTAGACTACAAATATCTAACAGGGTTGCGATGAAATTGTCCTAATTATTCTTGTGAGAAAAAACTATTCTGGAAAAACATGGTTTTAGTATTCTGTATTCCGAAAAATCCATGCCTCCATCGAGGCTGAAAGTATTAGCCTCCAGGTCAAAGTAGGCCAATACCATCTATTGGCGCTGCACTATCACATTATTAACCTCATGATCAAATTGGGCTCCTTTAAAAAACCTGAGAAATGAGCTACAACAGCCTAATATGCCTAGCGCAGCAAACCTGTTCCCTACACGAGCAGACCTGCCAGGTAGTACGCCGTACTTTTTTCTACCCTTGACCGTTGACCTTTATACGCCTTCCAGGGAAATACCATAACAATAGCCCACCCTGATGAATCGTGCATTTTGACACAGAAGTATCGCAGATTTGAGGAAATGCCGGTGCGACGAACTATAGGACACGAGTCGAAGATACAGTAGTTGCGGCTCCTCAAACCCATTCACGCACGTCTAACTGCGAGGCCACGAAACCTTTTGTAGCGGGACGCCAAAGGGGAAGTGATGGTGGTGTTCGGTGTGTTGTTTTGAGAGCTTTGTTTCGTGTAACCTACCTCCGAAAGGGGCCACGAGTATTCGTTCGATATTGGTATTGTCCCCCTTGGGGACTTGAGATGTGAAACTTGACGACCAAAATAGACGATGACAGCATGAGAGGGGTAGGGTTACAAGTTGATGTCCGAGTTACAATGGTTGAATGCAAGGAGACGTACGGCACGGGCGCAACATGATCTTAATATGTACCCGAACTGCTAGCCCCTCACGCGGCTCGTATAGGCGATTGATAACACCCAACGTTACCAACCATTGAATTGGTCGCTATCATCAACAACCAAAGGGGCTACTTGTGCCCTGATGCACTTTGCCAGAAGGTGAATACGATACTCAATAATTATATTTGATAATCGTACGGGGGGAAAACCCTTTGTGCCCTCAGGGGACTCGGAAGAAACCTATCATCCAAGCTAAGGCCACGTTTCTGCTTGTTGTGCTTTTGTTGACTCCTCGCCAAAATTGAGTCCGTGGACACAGGACATGCTCCAATAACTCTGGAGAGGGAAAACACCTGAGGAAACACATGTAAAACTCTCCCGTGTAAGTAAATAGGTGGGGGGTGGCAGAAATACATCGCCCAAAAAGTGTAACACGAAGACCCATACCGGTAGTTTTGTGCCTACAACAATAGGTATGAGCGGCCGGATTAGCCTGAAGTCTGCTGCTACTACCGCTGCTGCTACAACAACAACAACAACAACAACTACTACTATCTACACTGTATTACGGGGGACCATAGTAATTAGGATCAAATCTTGTTGGGTAATACGGAGGACCATAGTTTGAATAGGACCAAATAAATATTGTTCGTAAAAATAGTAGGGAAATATGTAGGTTTTTTGTGTACCGTAGGTCCTACCAGATATGTGATATGCCCCCCCGAAAAATACTACTTACTATTAACACGTGTATGATCGTAGCAGCAGTAACGTACTACAAACACAGAGTACTGCTACCAATAATCACGCCACCCCATGCAACGGAAAAGCTAAACCTGACGAATGAGGTGAAAACTTAAATTACGTCTATACCTCGCATACTACTATTATTATTAATACTTTGTAATGTCACGGACAGGTTTAAAGACGTCTCGGTCGTAGTCCTCGGAACACGGATGCAAGGAAGGATGTCATACCTCTCAAACTCAACTCATGCATGCAATATCCCACCGGACTAGATATCGGGTTGTAAAAGGTCCGCAGCATGGATAGACCGCGTTGACCTCTCCCCTCAAGCTGACTACGGGTATAATACCTCCAGAACCGACCCGATCAGGTAAGAGGTCCTTGTGACCCCCTGCGGTGTTACTCTAATAACCTTGACCCTCTTGAGTCTGGCAATTCCTTGCTAAATACGAGAAATAACTCTGCTCGGCTTACGTCGGCCGTAAGGACGGCTACAAGGGACCCTCGCTTCGCGACCTCTCCACGGCGGCTTTTCCGCGACATCCTCGGCTCTCACTGCGAGCATCGGCTTTACAGTAAAGTGTAAAGAAACAATTGGCAGGGGAAAACGAAATTTTAAAGCGGGTTGTGATCGGAAAGTTACAGCAGTTCAAAACAGATTGTGATAGGAAAACGACATTCTAGACGGATTGTGATGGGAAAATGACATTCCAGTCCGCCTCTCTCTGGCGACCCCCTGCCCCCCCCCATATTATACTATAATATATTATAGACACTGATGCTTCTTCTTCTCAACCCATCCATGCTACCACATACCTGGTACAATACAATACAATACAATACAATACAACACAATAGTACAATAAATAGTCATGAATAAAAATAGATAAATGAATGTCGTGCCTGTTGTATCCAATGGCGATTACATTGTCTACTCTTCTTACTGCTTAACAATGTATTAACCCTTTGAGAACCGCAGTCCCGTTTTGGGGGCAATCCACTCAAATTTCAAGTAGTTTGTCCCCAAACCAGAACTACTGCGGTTCTCCAGTACTGTATCTCTAACCGCACCTGTGCCGTTTTTATATCACAGATCTTGTGTCTTTCTACAACACCAGTGATTTTAATATTCATATTAATACGAGTAGGATTGCGCAATCCGCACGGGCACTGGTTGTGCTGGATGTCGACGGGTAGATAGAACGGTTTAGTGTGAATAACTCACATACACACACCAGGCCGGGGGAGGGGGAGAGCAGCGGCGGCTTCGCCGCCAGTATAGCTTGCGGCTTCGCCACAACAGCAGAGGGAACCTACAGTAGTATACTGCTTGCGCCGCAACAACTGCTAGCTGCAGTATATATGCCGAAGAGATCTGTAGCGTATCTGATACTACAGACTAATAATACTGGCTGCTTACGCAACTAACTGCTGTTACAGCCTGCAGTAGATATTGCGGACTGGCTGTGTCGCAGCCAGTATAGCCAGCCAAGCCACACCCACCCGTAGGATACCGTACTATTTGTTATAGTACTCTAGCTGTAACAGCAAGGTTTTTAGTTAATGTGTTGTGAGGTTCCTGTAGTTATAATATCATACCGGTATCGTACGCGACCTGTCTGCCTTTCGGCCTATCCGTCTGTCAGTCTGTCCGTTAATCAGTCTGTCCGATGGTCTGACTGATGTTCTAAAAGTGATCTCGATTGTGATGGGAAATTGGAGCGGGGAAATGGAATTATGAAGCGGCTTGAGATCGGAAAACGTAATTTTTAAAACGGACCGAACGAACTACTCCTGTGATGGGAAAATTGCATTCTACACTTTGCCTCTCTTGGCGACCTCCTCCCAAACAACGGTCGGGAGGGGTGTGTGTGCACTCGATATAATAATGCATGGCCGCAGTCATGACCATAGATCCTCGCATCCCTACAATGCCGGGACGGAGCAAGTCGGGTTTTCACCGACCATACAGACATTACTCGCACCAAGTGAAATAAAGGCAGGTGCCGTGAGGTGTTGGGCAGGTTGTATGAAGGGTGAGCCGCATCCTGCGAAGAACCGCTTGTAAGGCGGACTTGCATATGGATAACAGCTTCTTGAATTAACAGGCGGGGGGGGGGGGGGGGGGGGGGGTGAGCAGCGGCTTTGCATCCAGTAGGTCGCGGCTTCGCTTCAACAGTATGCTGAGCAGTATATAAAAGGGGCTGCACCGGCGGCCTGGACGGCCACCGGTTACCCGCTAGTATGGTGCCCAAACTGTCCCCCCCTTCCCCCCCCCTTGCCCCCCCCCGCCCCCGCCCCCTTCCCTTACCGCCTCCCCCTCCACCTCCCGCCCCCACCGCCCCTCCCCCCCCAAAAATTGTATCGTACTTCATCGCAACGCGATCTGGATGAAATGTTCTACCGGGGGTGTCACTCCTGTCCTATAGACGGACGCCCTCACGGGCCCTCGCGACGTCCGTATCGGCAGCGCAGCCGACGCTCCGGGTGGGTTGGAGGCCGGAGAGCACGTACCCGAAGAAATCACATGAAAATGCACCGTCTGTGGCTTGCGCGAAGCGAAAAACGCTCGAGGTTACTGAGAGAGCAGCATTTCAACGAGATTGCCGACGCCGAGGCCGCGCGCGGGACGCGTTCGGGCGGAGCGGGAAAAATCTGCGGCGCCGGCGGATGAGCACGAGGCGGGGGCGCACCGCGGCGAAGAAACAGCGGGAAAAGGCCGTCGGCGGCGGGAGAGATCACCAAGCCAGCTGCGCCTGAGAACTATCGTAGGTATATTTATACTGGTTGGTATACTTGGTTGCTGACGCAACCGCCTTGCACGATATGGGCGTGACCTCACCTTGGCAAGAAGTTGAACAATGCAGCAAACCCCACAACAAGGTGTCGACAACCTCTCAATTCCGCACGCTTAATATTGGTGTGCTACGGTTTAACGCCCCACACAGATGTCTTTACGCCCAGAATGTGCAAGTGAGGGATCCCGGCCGCCTGTATTACTGCTGTACTGTACTGCAAGCAGCATACATGGTACCGGCAGATATTATTGCGTATTGGCTGCCCCAGCCAGCATACCCAGCCCAGCCTAAGAAGACCGTACTGTAAGGTTATACTACTACTGTATGGTATCTATCAAGATTCTCACGGTTTGTGGGTGGGATGTCTGCACGTGTAACATCACATACCAACGGGTGTGTGGTCTGTCTGTCGGCCTGCCCGCGTGCCTGTCCGTCTGTCCGTTGATCAGTCTGTCCGTCCGCCAACAATTTGCCTTAATTCCGTCGGTCGGCTCTGTCTGTCTTCACGTCTTCACAGCAGCAGCAACTTTTTGTATCGGTATTATCAATACTATGTTCTACGGTAGATACTACGTACTTTTTTTTTTTTTTTCTGCCCCGGAGAGCGAGAGGAAACCCTGTCCACACTTATTTCTCAAGTTTTCGTGTACCGGTTCGAACCCGATTCGTTTCTTCCACCTTGGCCGGGCCTGTCTGTGACCGTCATTATTAGATACTACGTACTGTCGCTGCAGCCAAAACAACAAAACGTAGAGTGTGCGTGCTATAAACACGTTGTTCTACAGACGAGTTCGTATATACGTACGAGTATCCACCGAGATAATCTATCCTCGTACTCACAACACTGGCTGCAGGCGTGAGTAGAGAACGCACTGGCCGTGTCAGCGACTTTCCAGCCCTAGCTAGATCAAGTTACACGACCGTATCTCTTTCATCAGCAGTCTGCCTGCCGGTGCTTGCTTGTTGTCTACCTGGTATTAATAACATGCCTGCAAGTATGTGTGTATGTGCCTTGGGCAGACGGACGGTTACTATGTATGTGGTGTATGAACAAACATGATATGAAATGCTGTGTTGTTCGTCTGTTGTTGTAGTTACAGCAGTGGCTGTCATCATCACAGTCAGAGTGCCTGTCTGTCTACAGCAGCAGCAAGACCGGCCATGCATCGTATCAATTTGCTGCTGTCTTGTCTGTGTCTGGCTGTCTGCCTCTTCGTGTTTGGCTGTTGCCTACCTGCCTGTCGTCTGAGCTCTGTCTGCCTGTCTGTGCGAACTGCCCGTCTGGCTCCCAAAATATATGACCAGTCAGTGTTGTCGGCTTACGCATCTACACAGACAGCAGCATGTACCAGATGATATGACTATTTTTTACTGTACCTAAAATAGGGGACTGCTCGTATACTGGTATAGTAGGGGCATGTACCAGGAGTCTTCTCCAACAACAGCAACATCAGCAGCGTTGAGCAACAACATCAGCAATAGTTGTGGTCAGCAGCAGCACTAGCAGTTGTGCTGTCTTTGTAGTACTGCTGTACGCTGTAGTGTGTGGTACATGCCGGCACTATCTTAGTATGCCGTGCGTCCGTGTGAACGCGCGTGTGTGTCCATCTCATCAGCAAAGCATTCGTCTAAAACGCACGCATCCAACGACTCTCAACTTTTTTCTCAAAACAACCGCACATCACCATCATCAACAATCCTCTCATCAAAGCAGACGCGACAGGAATGGTTGTGCCACAATCAACCCTAGCATTGCGATCACACCCATCGTGCCATCATCTGTCAGACCGTCCAACACCATCGCCACATCGCCACACCCTTATGGCACATACAAATGCCCGTCTTTGCTACGCTCTGTCTTCGAATCCGTCGAACAGGGACGAAAAAAACCGCCGCTCGCATGCATGGATCTACCTACATGGATCTCGTACGTAGATCGTTCGTATCATCATAGATGAGATCGTCGAGGAGCTTTTTTTTTATTACTCGTACTCGTATGCGAACAGGGGAACAAAAAAATCAGAACTCGAATCTGTTGACGGTTGGTGCGTTGGTGCTGTCGATATGGACGGAAATATAAGAAACGTATTAATATTGATACGAAAACCAAACGTTTATTAAAATTCCGTTCTAAACGGTACTTGTGTACATACCAAAGTAAACAGCAACAACACCACCAGCAGTTGCTCAAACCTATTGACAGTTGACAAACACGCACGCAGGAGACGGGTGGCCGAGGTCCGGGGTGTCTCAATAATGTAGGCAGAAACTCAGCAGCAAGGCATGCACAAACAGTGAATATTATTAGGCTCCTGAGTGTCTTGGGGTCGCAGCATGCAAGCAATCCACAGCAAAGCTTTTTTATTTTTTTATTTTTTTATCCTCCGAAGCAGATCCTCCGCATCGGCGTAGAGCAGCAGTACGTACGCAAAAGCCATGTCTCCGACCTCCGACCCCAAACCCCAAAAGTTTCCGGCGTAATAAAATTCCGTGCAATTTCCGAGTCAATCTGAGTTCCGTAGATTCGTAGAATTTAACCGAAGTATTCATTTTGCACCAAAATCGTGAAACCTTTTCATTTTTTCGTGTCAATTTATTTCATCGAATTTGTTTGTTCGCCCGTTCGCTTTTTGCACGACTCGCTCGAGCTCGCTCGTTTGCCCCCCCTTGCTTGACTTCCGACGGCAACCCCTTGTCTCTGCGCCTCTCGAGCCTTTTATCTCGCCTTCGAGTCCTTCGTCCTCGACCGCGACGTCTGCCTTGGCCAGCGAGAGGAATACCAGTCTCAAACTATTACGTGGTCGGCGGTTCTGCATCAGCGCAGCGGATCTACTACTACTGTGTTTGCGAGATTCGGCCCCCTGCGAGTTTGTGCGAAACAAGGGAGTGTGCTGCATCTACTAGAGACTAGGACGCAGCATCTCTCAACACCATGGAGCTTTTGCAGAGCACCGTCCAGGTGAGCATGGGAGGTGATAGGCCGCGGTGTTGACACAGGAGTTTCTTTCGTTTCTGTACGCGCTGGATCAAGGCTCGGCGAGCGCAGTGGTGGCTCGCTTTGGGGAAGGAACAAGCAAGCAAGGCTGGCCTCGGTTTTTCCCCTTGTTGCTGTCTTGCTGTCAAAAGTAAGTGTGTTTTATTTGGTAGGGCTCCCACTAAAATCAAGATAAGACCAATAAACTTGATAAAGCCAGACCCCCCAAGTAAAATTAAACACAGAACGCGCGCTAGAACCAACTCTCATTTCGCTTTCGGTTTGGTTTGATATGCTACGCGTAACGCTCTTGCCCATCTCTGCCCCTTGCCCAGGCAAACTCTCAGTCGCCTCGAGCCAAACTGACTGCGCTTTCTAGCTGAGATATGTCAGCGTTCTAAGTTGACTCTTGGTGACACCTGCACAGAATAGGCCCACGCCTCCGTCAGTAGAGAGATCGTCGATTGTCGTCAATTTTGGGGTGGAGCGATACTTATCTTACGTTATTTTTTGTTGATATAGAGTACCTGGTACATACGTACGAATCGTACGCACCTCGGTACATTGATCAGACCAGAAAAATATTTTTTGAACAGTTTTTTATTTACTGCGAATTAGTATGGCATTTTGTGCGGATCGTTGAAACCCTCTCTACATACCAGGGTACGTACGAACACATCTTCTTTGCTTTGCTCTTTCTGTTCATCGAATTGTCAGCATCGATCGACTTCTCCAAAGGAAAGCAATCGATTGATCGATCAAGCTTGGAGCTGGGTAATACGCTGTGACCTCCCAGCTTGTGGGTCCGTGGTTGGAGCAGCTGTATTTTTGTATTCCAGTATATTCGATGCTCTATAGGTTGCTGCCACGCTGCTTTGTGGTATCGGGGGATGTCACCAGCTGGCAGAGTCACCAGAAGGCACACGCCCCCCTGCTTTTGTTATGTTTTTGTTCCGTGTATTTTGCCGTACTGTACTCGATTTTAGAGTACCGTGCATGCCGACTTCTTTGGGGTTTTCGTTGCTTCCTTGTAAAACGTCATTTGCTTCACCTATACATATGGTACTGTACCTGGTATACGAGAGCACCAGCAGCAGCAAGTGTACGTGTACAGCAGTGGATGTTGCTCAATAGTTCCTGCATCTCCTCCGTCCTCGACTCCACCTCTCTTCTCTTTGTGCCATCCTTACTGCGTACGACGTATTCTGGACGGCCTGCTTGTTGCCCATGCCAGCTGCCGGAGCAAATTATGGGCTACCAGTATGATATATCAAGTTCTATTCGTGTCGTTTTTTTTATTGGGAGGGTCATACGCAGCAATCGCAATATACCGAGTACACATTAATAATATTTAATATTAATAGTACACTTGCCACCCGCAAACTATTGGAGCTGAGCTGTTGCGGCGGGATGGGTGTTGGTGATACATTTTTGTCTGTATTTGTGTATACATGATACCAGGTACCTAGTACCTTGTACTTGATACCAGGTATACGAGTACTACAGTTTAGCAGTAGTATTAATAGTACGAAATATCGGCTGTACAGGATTCGACCGCCATCAAGAAACACCCTCGTACAGCGGTAGTACCAGGTACATACATATTAATAGATTAATAGCAGTGTACTGGTATGATAACAGCAGCAGCAGCAGCAGTATACAACTGTACCTGGTATAAAGTTTCGAGGGCTGAGAAGAGAAGACAGAGACAGCGGTAAAAAACTGCTGCAATCCAGTAATAAGCTGATTGATTTTAACGACCGTTTAATCTCTACTAACCGAGTCTATTGCCCAGCTGAGTGCTCGTGCTGCTGCTGCTGTATAAATAAGTACATAATACCAGCTACGTACGGAATCTGAGCGAGCCTATTGCGACACCATCCTTTCTGCTCTATTGTATACCAGGTACCAGTAGGGCTTAGTGTAGCACTCGGCGCTGAACACGATTTATTTCGTAATCCACATTCTTGGAGGTCCCCATAAACAAAAAGTGAGCCGCAGGTTAATATGCTAATGTCCCAGCACCTCTGTGTGACCTTTTTTTATTTTATTGTTTTGCTCATCCCATTCATTATCTTCGCACATCTTCTTCTCTCTCTCCTTCCACCTCGTAACTCAGATCCGGGGTCACATAGCAGGCTCTTCTACCCCCTTCCCGCTACGGTACGTGCCTTCATTTTTATCGCGAGAAGATTTCAGCCTTTTCTTCCCTCGTCGACTCGCATCGAATTGTGCCTACCCACGCTGCAAGGCGCTCTCAACAATTGAATCCTTTTTTAATTTTTATTTTTGCAAATAAAGTCAAAGTCCGACCTCGGACTCATTGATTGATTCGAGTGTTAATGCGACTAAATAAAACAAGTTCGCATTAATACAATAACACAACCCTTGAATACCTCACCTTGATTACAGCAACACCAGGTATTACTTCCTGGTACTGCTCTACCTGGTACTTGTTTTTCGTGCACTCGCTCGTTGGACGAGTACATCCAACTTGTACTCGTATTATTAATATCAATAGTATGAATCTCGTATTAATGGCATGAATATGATCCATATGATACATAGGTGGGTACCACACTTGATACTTCTCGTACCTCGTATACATCCGAGTACATATGTACAGCAGTAGGTGGTAGCACCGGACCCCACCCTGCGTTTTATTTGTTTTGCGTACGTAGTTTTTTGTTTTGCGTATGCGTACCGTATTGATGGCATAAAAGTAGCATCAAAGGGTTAGTGTTGATGCTTGGAGCAGCAGGATGGGATGCACGTACGGTATTTCATACACGTATTTCATACGGACATTAGCACAGGTTCGTAGTAATTATAATAACCCTAACCCTACTGCAGGTATCGGATTGGCCCCATTTCATTGAGCTGTGACTCAGCTGTGAGTCGGGACGAACTTCGTTCAGAGTACGTATTAATAGTTACCAGGTATATCATCATATAGGACTATGATTAGAATAGGCATTGGGTGTCCATGTCCATACATGCATAGATGTATGCATGTCCATATAATATGTACTTGATGATAGTAAGGTGTTACGGTTCGGCTTTATAACAAAGGAGGATCGAATGCGGGATACATTTTTCTTCTTCCGGGCAGGGGCCCTTTTAGCCTTCTAGCCGGGGAGAGCTGATTTGGCTCGCCTCGCTCGCCTGACGCAAGTCGGCTGGGCATCAGCTAGAGTAGCCAGCCGACTTGCACACTTACACCAGTTAGTTGGCCAACCGCACGTATACACCGATTATTAATATTAATAGTTACGTGGTATCTTATTAATGTAATATAATAGTCGTGGAATCATGCTGACTCCCAGAAGTACTATTTTATTGTATGATGGATGAATGGAATTGGAATGGAATGTTCTTGTTAATTGTGGATATCTGTATAAACTTATGGTTGTGGCTGAGTCGTATGTGCTTCAAGTGTGAGTATTCCTTCCCGTGTTCCTTGTCCCTGTCCCCTTTCCATTCCACCATTCATACACATAAACCTTCCTTTCCATTTCTTTTATCGACATTCAGCAAGCACACCCAGTGTCTTTACTGATTCTTCATGTAATAAATACCTGGTATGCCCAGAGCGATAGTCTGTCGTTTCTGAACAAAATGCGAGCTATATCAAAATGCATGACATGCTCAACGTACTATTACTATTAATATTGATAGGTATGAAACCCAGGACGTCTCATTGCACAGCACAGAGGAAATCTACTCTATTTACTCCATACTTCGTACATGGCACATGGCAATGTATTCATGTTGATAATATTAATAGTTCTGTGTCGTAGTTTTGTGACCACAGACCACAGAGCTTACATCTCTGGGATTGGATAATCGGCACGGACACTGGTTGTGCTGGATGTCGACGGGCAAAAATAACGGTTTAATGTGAAGAACACGAGGACAGAGGAGTTATATCCCCGAGGTACGAGAGGATTTTTAAAAAAAGGAGCTAAAGGCAACAATGCAATATAGAAGCAGAACTTTCTTCTGTTGAACACCACTGCTACTGCTGTAAGTCAGAAATAAATGGAAATGTGGAAAATCAAGGACAATAATGCTGACGCAGCCATAAAACGATATACCGTCGAAATTTCACGCCAGTTTACGGTGTTGAGGCCGTTTCCTATGCGGTTTGATTTTTGAGCTTCAGATTTTGACCCGATCGCATTTTCAGGTGTGAACTCGGCAAATCGAAACAGCCTTCCTATGCGGAAAAATCAGATTTATTGTGTGTGTAGAGATTTGAGCAAACGCCGAGACCAACTGCTGTTTTTGTGATTTGGCGCCGCGAAGGGGAGCGCTGGGTGCGCTGCCCTGCGCGTAGGACCCAAGCGTGCGAGCCAAGGCTGACTGCCTCTGATCTGGTGGCAAAGAGACGTGGCGAGTGCGCTAGAGCCAACCTGTCTTGGTATTTTGTGTTCCATTTTGTGACTGACTGCTGCTGCTGTACAGCAGTGTAAGTCTACGAGTACTCGTACGTATCCACGGAGAGGTGCGTGCCGAGTGCGCTTCTCTTGGTCTCTAGGCCCGCGCCCGCGCCAGGCGACTGTAATCTGGCCACGGAGGGACGAGCCGCCCGCCGCCCGAGCGTCGCGGGGCGCAAAGCAACGTCGCTATACAGCTGTGTCACCATCCAACTCATCGATCGCTCTGCTGCTGTTTGCTGTCGTGGATAACATCTTGAATTTAGAGAGCATGCCATTTTTCGATTTCAAAATCTGATGATCCAGGTCGTCATATTTTGGCCCAAAATCCGACTACTTGGGCCATCGGATTCTCGAAAAAATTCCGGTCGTATTTTGCATATTTGGACTGCATAAGCAGGGTCTTTCGTTTTTGAGATCGAAAAAGACAAATATGAAGCTCGAAATCGAGAACCGCATAGGAAACAGCCTGAGGGATCTGCTTGCAGCAAGCCTTTTTTTTGACACCGCCAGAGCTCATTGTTCGCCAGTGGGCGGCTGGTGTATTACAGAAGCAAAACATACAACGATACGGTACACTTTAACTGACTCGAATACAAGTTGTTTCGTAGTTTTTCTTTTACTGACCCGAGGGTTCTCCGTGTACTGTCGTTTAGGACACCAGTCCACTAACGCCTTGCACAGCCCACCATCGCGCATGGGTCTCGTCAGCAGGTCAACCCCGGCAACATTAGAAACAAATACATTAAGACATTTAGCGCATTGCTCCACAGTACATCTGTTGAGTGCGAGTATAGCCAACGCATACATGTAAGCTTTCGGAATCTGGGGTCAACGATAAAATATGTGGTTCGGCCATCTGCAGCATGTCGACGCCAAATGTAACGCTGCAGCTGAGGATTTTTCGCGTGGTAGCCACTGGCGAGCAACACTGTACTCGATATATCGATAAACCGAGATACCTGGTGTCGAACTTGGATACCTAGTATATATACCAGTATGTAATATCGTATCGAAGGCGTTTTGCCCTCGATCCCTTGGCATCCTGGCATCCCCGTTTGTTTTTCGTGCTCATCAGATATCGACAAACGACCGGCTTGATTTTTGTTTTCTGGATATCATGAAACCAGTTATATCAAACTCGATTCTTGTTCGGTGCCCATCGCTACCTCGTAATGCGCCGCGCCCGCTACCCTGTGTACTACTGTAGAACACTGTCACACTGGGGTGGTAGGATAACACACCCCCTGGGACGATTTTCTGTAGTGATTTTTTCGACAACGCGGAGAGCGTACTGAAGATGCCAAGCCATGCGTCTACGGAAGTATCTCATCGAGAACTTTGGTTAGCCACCATTTTCCTCGGGTTCACCTGCCTGAGTTTGGAAAACTCGGATCCGAATTTCGTCCTAGGGAGTGTGTTGTGTTGGGTGTTAAATTTCACGTACTTGACCATGTTAATTGAATGCCGCCAATAGTAATGACGTACGCTCATCAAGTATGTACCGTATATATCACACTAGGGGTATATACCGTATATATCACACTAGGGTGGTAAGATAAGGCAACACACACACCCTGGGGCGAATGCCCGGAACGGTTTTCTCCTTAACCCCTTTAGAACCGCAGTTCCGTTTTTGGGGACAAAACAGTCAAATTTCAAGTAGTTTGTCCCCAAAACGGGACTGCGGTTCTAAAGGGGTTAAGGAAGGCAGCACACCCAACCAGAGTGGTGGGTTTTGGCTATATTTCGTCGATAAAGTTCGTCGGAGGGAGCGTGGGGGTCTGTTTCTTGCGGGTTGCGTGTTGTAGGGAATTCTATGGCTGTCGGGGAAACTCTCATCTCACGGTCAAATCAAAATTCCCCGCGCACATGTACCGTTTACCAGGTGCCTGATATGAGACTTGTATACCAGGTACCAGGTACATGTCTACGAGCTCGCATACATCTGCTCTCCGAGGCACATGTTTCTTGCTTTGCTTTGCTTAATTTGTGCCCGCAGAACGACCTACGTGCTAGAGTGTTTCCAGGCACTGCGACCTCGCAGGACATGGAACTGCGACTCGGCAGGATTCCGTAACTAATTGGTAGGTCCTGTTGGCCACCTGACTGACATAAATGGGCAAGTCGAGCGAGCATGCATCTGTCCTCCTAGGCACAGGGTTCTTACTTTTCTTACTGTGCCTATGCATGGACGTACCGCCTAGAGTTGTTCAAGGCACAGCGACCCAACAGCACACCAATCGATGGAACATGCAACTGCGACTCGATTCCACAGCTAATCGGTAGGTCCCATTGCCGCCAACTGACTGACTTGAATCGATAAGTCGGATAGTCGGCCCCTCCAGGAAACGACTAAAACTACTGCAGCAGTCCGACTACTAACTACAGTGATTGGTGGCTTGAGTCGTGCCGACTCACAGCTCACAGCTCACAGCTCAACCAATGGAGCGGGCCTGTGGTTAGGGTTAAGGTTGGGGCTAGGGTTTGGGTTTGAGTTCCGGGTCGGGGTGGTGGCCACCGTTCGTCGAATCCGAAGTCTATCTTAGCGGTACCGTCAAGGAACAACGTCCTACATAGCGGTCTCGTGGCAAAACCCCAAGACAGACACAGCGTATTCAATCAGCCTCGATTTATGCGTGCGCAAGACGAGGCTCGCTCCTGCGCGGGCAGGTTGACCGCGGCTGCTCCGAACTGCGTACTGCGATGTACGCCGGAGTGTTTTTTGTGTCTTATGCTTCTCGCGCAGCAGTGTATCACTCTTGTTCTTGTTGAAAGTACTTTTTCTCTATAATACTAATGATATTCATATTCATAATGCAAATATAGCCAAAGCACGCGATCGAACTCTAATATATACCTGGTGCCAGGTCTTATACAGTACCGGCATGACACACCGCTTGCGAACATGGAAGGCGAGTTTCGACTCGATCGCCCAGCTGAGGCGTCTTTCTGTTTTGTCCATACGAGGTACCAGGTCTATACTATACCTGGTACCTACTATACCTACTATACCTGGTAGTAGGCACAACCAGTGTTCCGACCTCCATTGTTCCGTGACTAGAAAATAGCTCTGGGGGGAGCCGAGTTAGCTATGCGGGGAGCCGAGTTAGCTGTGCGGGGAGCCGAAAGGGGAACCAAAGGGCCCGACATTTCGCAGATGTCTGCTGTTGGCCCATCCACAATGTTGTCTGATTGGACACCGGGAAATTGCTTGTTGTTCATGTGATGTTGCTCCGACGTGCAGTGTTGGATGTCGTGTCGAAACTTCCCGATATATCGCAATATCACACTGCTGTGGATGAATCCTATCGAACCTGTTTTTCCCTGTCCCTCCATCCCGTGCCCCCCCCCCACCCGTATTTTTCCTGCTGACACTGAAGGAAACCGTCCATTTGTCAAATATCGAAATCGTATCGAGTACGTCCGGTTTTTTTGTTTTTTGTCGTTATCGTATTGGTATCCAAGTCGATTATCATACATACCTCGTACGGTAGACGATATCTTACAAGTTGGAGTATCGACCGATGGTGTATATGAATGTGGAATGTTTACGGTAACGGGTAGACACGGTCACAACCCACGCAAGGAACGGAACGGCGAAAACAAAACCGGAGTAGATTGACAGCGGTATGGTGTAAGATATGTGGCCAAAGGACGGTGCACCGTGACTGATTTGTAGCTGATGGCGGTGTACCGTTGGGGTGAAATTGATCCAAGGTGTGCCGTTACACATGGAAACATCACGGTACAGCAGCGCCTGCCAATCAGCGCTGCCGATATGAGGTGCTTCCTGTGACGTCTTTTCCCTATACTGCTGTACCGTCAACTGGTTGATGAAACCACCGGTATACCTTTTTGTGGCTGAAAACCTTATTCGTTCGTGAACTGTGGATTTTGCAGATGATTTTGCATGATTTCACGGGTTCAAACCTGGAAACTGAACAAAAACGGATTTTCTAATGTCCATGACCGATTTGAATGTACCAGGTACGGAGTATGGTACTACAGCGTAATAACTTCATGCTGTACCAACAACCAACAAGCATTACGCACAGCATCTTGCGAGTGCTCGTGCAGAGTACGTTTATTATTTGGTTTCATTCTTCTGAAAATAGCATAAAAGCAGCAACATTCAGTCAACTAACCGAGGGTTTATTGTTATATTTGCTCGTACCAGGATTGGTGTTGTCCTTGTTTTAGATTTGGGGTCATCAGCCATCATGCGGGCCATCCGGAAGACAAAGACAACGGCAATCCTGGTATACCAGCAACTTCCCGGGATACGATCTTTTCAGTTGGATGAAAAATCTGAAAATTGTAGGTTTTGACGATGGTTTCCCATGGTCGATCCCATTAAACATTACCTGGTATAAATTTTGCAAATAGCACACACCTTCTACGATCGGTTTCGGATGATTGTCATGATCCCATTGGTACAACCAGCTGTAGTTTGAGGGAAAATTGTCATTTTTGTAAGGTTTGCAAAAATCTGGGTTGGTTTGCGGATGGCGCTTTTATGGACGCTCGTGACTCGTCGCGCATGGCAGGGTTCGAATGTTCGTGTGTTGCTCACGTCAGACCGTTCAATCCCCCCGTGGACACCCAGCATCCAGCATATATGTGCAACCAGTGTCCGTGCCACTCGTTCAATCCTACAGCAGTAGATGTACAAACTCTGTGGTCACAGAACTACGCCACAGATACTATATTACTACTGCTGTACATTGTTGTTCTGTAAGCAGAGTATATGCCATGTCATGCCATCGTACTGGATACGACAAACACGCCATACGCATTCTGCAAAAGACAGAAAACGAATAAAACAAAGGAAAACAATATCGAGAGAAAATATAAAGCAAAAAAGAAAGTGTCGTGCTCTCCGTATAGGGGGATGTGGCAATACACAATACACAATGAAAAACAATGCAGAATGAGCTGAGGGTCGTTTCCAACGATATATAGTGTGAAAACTTGCCAAAATAGCAAGTTTCTGGAAATTTGGGTTGTCAAGTCTTGCTAAAAAATTGCCAAATTCAAAAGAAAGTCCAAGTTTCCAAAACCTTGCCAACGAAGGGCTTGGAGAATTTCCATAAAAAAGCTTGGTAAAAAACTTGCTCAATTGGCAAATCCAAATTTGCAAAAACTTGCTATTTTGGCAAGTTTTTTGCCAAATACGCGTCGGTCAACACGACCCTAAAGAAACAATACCACAACATGCTAAACGGAGTAAGCCTAAAAACCAAGGGAAACTACAGGCAAACCGAAGCACAGCAAGAGCAAAGCACCTTCCGGGAAGCCGGAGCGGTTTGTGGTACGAGTGGCAAAGACAGGTTCTCCCTACTATCAACAGTCGGTCTGGTGCCTTGCTACCCTGTCTGCCCTGTCTGTCCTGTCTGTCCTGTCTGTTCTGTCTGTCTTCTTTCTCTACCGGCAGAAATGTAGCGCCTTGTGCCCCTACCCCCGCCCCCCCCGCTGTCAGGTCGGTACCTGGTGGCCGGTGCCCTGTGCCCTGTGCCTTCACCCTGTACTCTTTTCCGTCGGTACACTATCGGCTTCACTACTCGTACACCTGTTTCCGTCGGTACCACTACCTCTGTCGGTACTAACACGCCTGTGGGGAAACATTGTATTGATGGCATATCTACAAAGGTCTGTACACTCCAGTGTACAGAAACGGCATTGCCATGATTATCTCTGCTCGGGTGAAACTCCTGTCATGTACCAGTACTGAGCAACATAATCAGCAGAAGCATTTCCCCCCCGACGCTGTTCCGTCGGTAGCCTATTCCCTCCGTAGATTTATACCCTACCCCGTCGGTCATCCCAATATACCTGGGGCAATGAGAGATCAGCGTATATAGTTGCCAAGATTGATAGCGTCCGGGACTCTCTCCGAGAACGCCGTCATGCGCGAGGAGCAGGAACTACTGATGGACGCGGAGAAACGAGCATGTATCATATGCGCAGCAGAAGCATTCACATATTTCACATATGAACTCCTTTTGCCCCCCCCCTCCCCTCCCCTCCGGTTTTCCTTCGGTGGCACCCTACCGTATGATACAATGTCTGTCGGTATCAGCAATACGCCTGGGGCAAGAAGGGTCGCGACAGCGTAGTGGCCAAGCTAAAGGGTCTCGGGGACTCTGAGTACACCGTCATGCCCGAGGAGAACTACGCCGAGATGTGGATTGGAACGCACCCCAGCGGGCCTAGCAGGGTCATGCGGGATGGTTGCCCCGGACCCCTGCTCAAGGTGAGGCGTGCGTAAGGTGTAACACGGAAGGAACATAACAAACCCATGGGGCCAACTTCTGTGCCGAGGGGCACGCAATGAATGAAGAGGGCCTAGACGCGTCCACGGTAAGGTTTGTGTGTTATCCTTTTTTTTTGTTTACAGGCGTGCCGATAAAAGTGTAGGCAGACATCAGTCGGTGTACATGCTGGGGAAGAAGGTGTTCCAGCGAGCGAAGATAAACGATCGCGCCCCTCTTTGAAGTCAACGCTCTTTGCTTTCGGAAAATACCATGTTGGAAGTTTATTTAGCACCGTTTGTACCGTTTTCGAGGAGAAGGAGCTCTTTCTTAACCCTTCTAGAACCGCAGTCCCGTTTTGGGGACAAACCACTCAAATTCTAAGTAATTTGTCCCCAAAACGGGACTGCGGTTCTAGAAGGCTTAGTTGCGTGCGGCAATTTGCGGAGTTCTTCGTCTTTGTATCTGTGACTGCCGTGCGCGGTTGTTAGCTCGATTTATGCGTGTGTTTTACCAGGTATTGATGAAGACTGATGAATACTAGTAGCTGTGAATACTCCCCGGTGCTTTTGAGTCGGCCGGCTTACTTCATCACTCAAGTACTACTGTAGTAACGAGTGTAGCAACTGACAATAGCCCGTGACGTCGTTATTTACGGTTGAGCCCACCGGTAGGTTGTGTTGCAGCTTGTCTGGCTTGTCTAGTTTTTATTGACGAATACTTCAGACTGTTTGAGTCGGCTGGTTTCCTTCATCACCCAACTAGTCCTGTAGTAACTATTAATAGCCGTGAAGTCAAAAGCCAACCAGTAGCCCTTGTTGCAGCTATATTATGCTGTTGCTGTTGTGTACGTGCGTGTTCTTCGTACTGCATTTTTTTTTTTTTTCATTTACTCGTAGTATCTTACCTATCCACCGGCGAATTGGTGAAAATAAACCACATTTCTACGTTCATAGTTTGTGTCGTGTGTCAACTGCTGCTGTAGAATACATTCGCAGATAATTCCAGGGGTCAAAATGAAAGCACCGTAATCTATAAACGCCACGCCACGCTACGCACTGATCTTGCTCAATCATTTCAAAGATGTTCTTATTCACTCACGATAATCTTCAAATCCTACGAGCTGCTTATCTTGCTCTTTCATCTCGAAGATATTCTCATTCTACTTTCTTTTCCCGCCGTTTTATTTTGTCGCAAAACGGTCGAATTCAGGGCTCTCGACTTCGATTGTACCATCGTACCAGGTACATAGAGACAGATATACCTCGTACGTATTAGTATTGTCAGGTCCGTTTACCAACTTTCTGGATATTCCTGGCCTTGTTCTTTTTTCTTTTATTCCTGTACGTAGGAAGTGCTGGACGACAACCCTCACGTTCTCGGCGCTATCCGGTGGAAGGGAGACCTGCCTTTCCTCTTCAAAGTCATCTCCATCAGCAAGGCGCTCAGCATACAGGCGCACCCTGACAAGGTACTTGCTGGACGTATTCAGGCATTATTCGAGGTATCTGTTGTATGGAGGGGCGCTATTCCTTTTTTTGGTTGCATTTTGTGTGTTGTTTTATTTTCCATGATTTTGTGTTGTTTCGTTTCTCAGTCATCTTCTGTCACCACTCCCCCCTCCCCCCCATTCCTCTTGTTTTTATCCTTGCTGTATACGAGTGCTCGTGCCGTTTTTAGTTTTTGGCCTGCACGCCGAGCATCCCAAGGTTTTCTCGTATGCAAGAACGACCTTGCGTAGTTGTATTATTGCGTTGTTTTGTTGCTGTTTTGTTTGATTGATTCAGTTATTGTACCATCGTGTTACTTCGTTTCTGCTGTTTTGTTTGCTCGATTTAGTTTCTTTTTTCTTGTTCTCTTTATCTCGTCCCCCCTCTTATATATATGTACATTTTGGCGCACGTACCCATTGTCGTTGTTTTGCCGTTTCAGCGCCTGGCGGAGAGGCTTCACGCCGAGCGTCCGGACGTCTACAAGGACGACAACCACAAGCCGGAGATGGCGGTCACCCTGTCAGACTTCGAGGGCCTCTGCGGCTTCCGACCCTTTTACGAGATCGTGTGGAACCTACATGCCTACCCTGGTGAGTGCAACACCTTCCGCCTTGTTTTCGTCTGCCTTGTCTTGTTTGTCTCTCGTTTTTTTTTTTTTTCGGCCGTTTTGTTTTTCGCCTTTCCCTTCCTTACATGTCTTTTGCCTTTCGACCGGTCGCCTTTTGCCCCCTTGCCTTCGTTCGAATCCCCTCCCGCGTTTTTGCCTCATTAGGTCATTAGGTGCCTTTGGTCTCTCGGTTTTTGGCGTCTTTTGCTTTTGCGTTTTCCCTTTTGCCTTTTGTCTTCAGCCTTTTGTCTTCAGCCTTTGCCCTCTACCTTTGACCTCCGTCACATTCTCCCTTGTTTTCCGTTCACGTTCCGCCATTCGCTTTTTGAGAATCGCTTTCCGCCTCTCGCCTTTCGCTTTTAATCTTTCGTTTCGTTTCGTTTCGTTTCGTTTCGTTTTTTTTTTCTTGTTCGATCCTGATTGCATTTTCCCTTGTTGTCTCGTCGCCGGCCCAGAGCTCCGCGGAATGGTTTCCTACTCGGCCCTTAAGGCCGTGTGCTCGGCGGGCGATGACGTGGCCCGGCAGAGAATGGCCCTCAAGAAGCTCTTTGGTTCTTTCGTCAAGTGCGACAAAAACGTCGTCCGGACACAGGTGGCCGCCCTCGTTAGCAGGCTCGAGAAAAACGCCCCCGTCGTGAACCCCGGCCGCCCCGTCTCGCCACCGCCTTCCAAGAACCCCGAGCGCGCTCCGGAGCCCATCCGAGAGGCTCTCATTGCCCACAAGGCTGCTGTGGAGTCTAGGGCAGCTGATGACGCGTCGCAGGCCTCGACTCCCATGCTAACCCCGTCGACTTCGCTGTCAGCTTCGATTTCTTCGTCTTCTAGCGCGGACGGCTGTGCCATCCCGGCAGTACCTGAGGGGCATGTTGTCGGAGGGGGTAAGCTTACCCGGAATGCTTCTATGCATTTGGGAGGTAGCATGCGGGGGGGGCCTGGGGGAAGGCACGCTATGGTAGGGACCTTGCCCTCGGCAAAACTAAGCCACGACAGCCTGGATAGAATGCTGGATGTGGATGTGGGGATGGGAGTGGACGTAGAGGCGGTGAGCGTTAGCGGGGATGGGAGTGAATCGTCCCCGGTCAGGGCGGAGCCGGGAGGTCAGTGCGCGAGGGACACTCTGGCGGACGAGACCGCTTCTGAAGAGATCTTCGGGAAGGCCTTCCGAGGCGGGCCGGAGGCGGCAACGAGATTGGCCGCCAGGCTTCAGCGTGAGGTGGGCTCTTTTTTTTTTCTTTCTTTTGGTGGTTGTTTTGACAGGCTTTGTTTTGAGGCTGCTCACGGATCGATGAGTCAAACCTTGCGGGTCTGATCGGGTTGGCTCGGGTCAGGGTGACCCGACCCGACCCGACCCGTGAGATTTCGAAAACCTTCTGACCCGACCCGACCGGACTCGACCCGACCCGTGACATTCCCGGGATTTCGTGACGCGACCCTCGAGTCAGGTCATATATGGCCCTTGAAGAGCCCTTGTTTTGTGACGGGACGTGGCGTTAATGTTGCATTTTCTGTCGGTGGGCCATGATGCGTTTGGCGTGGGGGGGGAGGGGGGACGTTTGTTGTGGGTCGTTCGTTGTTGCGGCGGGATTTTATAGCGCAAGATGATGCGTTTTTTGTTTGTTTGTCTGGGTACGGGTGTTGACGGCGCGGGGGCGCAGGGGAGGGTGTTGATTGTGCGCGCGTTTGTTTTCTCTTTTTTTTTTTTCGATTCTGAAGATTTATGTCTTTTGAGGGGAGTTGGAGGCAGTAGCAAGACTGGCCGCCAGCCAGGCGTCGGCGGGCGATGGTTTATAGCGTTAAAACACAGCCCTTGTATCACTGCAAGAATGTACGGACTCTGTTTTAGAAGCAGATTGTCCTCAAAACGTGGATTCGGCTCGGAAAGGTTTGTTGTTGGTTGCGGCGGATTTTCATAGTGCCAGGTGTGTGTATGTGTGTTTTTTGTTGTCGGTATAAGGGTGTTTTTTTCCTTTTTTTTGTGGAGGCGGGCGGGGGGAGGGGGGGGGGTTATTGTGGCATCGAAATCAGATGGCCCCCAAAACGTTGATTCAGCTCTGTATAGGTTTTTGTTGACTGCTGTAGGTGCTTCGGCGGGTTTTCATGGTGCGAGGTATTTGTGTTTTTTGTTGTTTGTGTACGGGTGCTTTTTCCTCTTTTGGGGGGGGGCGGGGGGTGGGGTGGTTGTCGTCGCGACGAGATCGAGCCTGGCCGACAGGCGTCAGTCAGCGTGAGATGAGTCGTTCGTTGTTTGTGGGTTGCTAAATTGAGGTTGTTTTTTCTGTTCTTTTCTTGTTCTTATGTGGCTTGCAGGATGCCGACTCCCAGCGCGTGATGCTCCGGCTGTCGAAGGAGTATCCCGGTGACCTAGGTATCTTGATGCCTCTCATGCTCAACCTGCTCCAGCTCAAGCCCGGCCTGGCCTTTTTTATGACCGTTGACGAACCCCACGCCTACCTTCGCGGTGACATCCTTGAGGTGAGAAGACTGATCAACAGATGGTTGACTTATCGTTGATACTTACGCCTAAATGGTAAATATATTACGTTGTAGATTTTGGATTTTGTAAAGGTTGTAGACGGCAGATGCCTGATGAGGTACCTGCTGTCTGATACGGAGGTGACAAACTGACCGTCTTGTCATCAGTCTTGGGTTGACGTTGGCGGTGACACCGATTGAGGTGAGATTTCACGGCAGATCATCGACATTCATTGACGGGTCATCGACATGTTTATGAAAACGTGGTAAATAGAACAAAAATGTGAGTTGAGGTGAAATCACGAAATAACCTTGACAGATCATGGACAGTTCATTGACAGGTCATCGACATGCATGTGTAGGAAACATACAGTAGTGAAGACAACAAATATGAGTTGAAGTGAAACACGAAAGATCCTCGACAGATCATCGGCAACGACAATATATCGACGTATCACTCTGTTATTTCTCTGCCATCAGTAGCATTTTCCGTGCTAACAGTTCTCTTCGGACAGTTGTCCGCCAAAACGTTTCGTCTATGGTTTATCCACGTACTGTATCTCAGTTTATCTGCTGTTGATAACATTTATTCTCTGCCCATCTTTCTCGGCTATTCTGTACCTGGTATCTGGCATCGTTTCTCTACCAACCTCTCTCTGTCAATATTTCGCTTGCCAACGTTTATTCTGCCATCTTTTCTCTACCACTAGGTCATGGCGTGCTCCAACAATGTAGTCCGAGCGGCTCTGACCCCCAAGTTCCGCGATGTGAACCTCCTGGTGGAGATGCTCACGTACAATATGGGTGCACCGGCGGTACTGCCTGCTGAAACGGTCGACGCCTGCCGCAAACGTTACACGCCTCCGATCAACGACTTCGAGATTCAGATCTTGCAGGTGGGACGCCGTGAAATGTGTCGAGCAGGGTGTAAGGCACCCGGGTATCGAGGACCTGGTTGTTTTGCCCATACTCCGGTAGGTACCCGGGTACCAAACCTCGTTGGTTTGATCGTACCCGGGTAGGTACCCGGGTATCTTCCAGATGAATGATACCCACGGTGTTGCCGGCTGATGGTGAGAAGACAGGCGATGCTTGCCGCACGGCTCCGATCACCGACTTGGAGATACCAATGCTATTTGCTTGACTCCCAATTTCGTAACCCTTTCATATGGCACTGCAATGCACTGCACTGCACTGCACTGCTGTACATGCACCTACCGTAAATTCAAGTGTGATTTTGTCCGCTCAACGGGAGTGCTGTTCTTGAGGCGTTTTACGTAAAGTCCTGTCTCGTACTTGATTTTGTTGTCGTCGACCAGATTTATCGACCCCCCCCGTCCCCCGTCCCCCCGCGCGCGCTTTTACCCCCTATCGGTTCGTTCCCAACCCCTCGCAAAACATCACTCCAGGTTCCCGCAAACGAACGGTATGAACTCGAAGCGATGGAGGTACCGGTGGTGATGGTTGCGCTAGCCGGCGGCGCTGACGGCCGCGTGATCGAGAGCGAAAGTGGCCGGGAAATTAAGGCGTGTGAAGGTGGCGTGTTTTTCCTCCCAGCTTACACCCCTGTATTGGTGTGCTCTGGTTCGAAGGGCGACGGTATTAAGATGGCCCTGGCGCACACAAACCTCCACTGGGGAACGCTGGCGGCCCCTACTCCCAATTCTCCCAGGAGGCGCGGCTCTGCCCGCGCCCCCGCGTTCGCGTAGTACTTGGTTGCTTGGCGGACGCTGCTCATTGGTTGATCGATTGGTTGGCGGACGCTGGTATTGGCTTTTGAGTCGCCCGGCAAACGCTGACTGGTTGAGAAATTGGCGAACGCCGATTGGTTGATTAGGCGGGTGGATGTCACTTGGTTGATGAATTAGCAGAGGGGGCTGATTGGTTGATTAGTTGCCAAACGTTGATTGGTTGATGAATTGGCGGACGGTGACTGGTTGCTTTCTTGTGGAACGCTGATTGGTCGACTATTTGGCAAACGCCGATTGGTTAATTTGTCGGCAGACGGTGATTGTCTGATTAGTGATTTGGCACACGCTGACTGGTTGATTGTCAGACGCTTAGTAGTTAGCAGACGCTGGTTGGCGGGCGCTGTTTTGTTTTCCTGATGGCGCAAGCGTTCATAGAGTGGAGGGAGGAGAGAGAGAGAAAAAGGGGTTTACACCCCTAGCTCGTTTTTTGGCGAGGAGGGGGCGGGGGGCTCCTGCGTTTTTTTGTCGTTCACTGCAATGGGGAGAGTGTGTCAGGTACGGGAGGGGTACCATTTGTCGTGCCCCGTCACTCCGTCTGCTAGGCGCTGCTCGCAGGTGTTTTCCATTGTGGGAGAGGAGGGGGGGGTGATGGTGGGGTACTGACTGGGGGATGGAGAAGGAATGGAGTGATTGATGGATGGATGACGTGATGGATGGATGCCGTGATTGATGGATGGATGGATGGATGGATGGATGGATGGACTGTTGTGCTGGTGAAATGGTGTCTTTTGTCGAGAACCTTATTGACGAGTCTTGCCATCGTCGGGTGCCGCAATGGTGTACGAGGGTACTTTTTGTCGAAACTTTTATTTATCAGCTCGGCGTTGCCATCTTCGAACTCTATTGGCAATGATGCAGCTATTTATTACGTAGGGACTGGGAGAGGGAGGGGGGGGGGGGTACTCATGCATACCAGGTAGTATGCATGGCCATAGTCGTACTGGCTAAAGACCCTCCCATCCCCCTACATTGCCGGGACGGAGCACGTCAGGTTTTCACCGACCAGGCAGACATTGCTTGCATCAAGCGCGAAGCGCCGTGAGCGGTTTGATGAGACGCATGAAGGGTGAGCTGCATCCTACTACGAACCGCTTGTGAGGGAGGGGGGGAGGGGGGGGCGTGTGGAGGATGGTGTTATGTTTGAGATGATTTATTTGTCGCCGACTATGTTATTGCTGTGGGGTTGTCATGTCATAATGAGGCGGCGGGACGAGCTCGACGGATCGACGGTTCTCACAGTGTCCTACTTCCCCCCCCCCCCTTTACGTTCGGTTTTTATGATCTTTAGCGTGGCGAGGGTGTTGGGAGTGTTTCCGAGAGAAGTGCATGTGGAAACGAGGGGTCGTGTTGGTTTGTACTTTGGGAAAATGTGTTTTTTTTTTGTCCTTGGACGACAGCGAGCGGGTGATGAGCCGACAGAGGGCAGAGGGCAGCATGGCGCGGTTTTGACGCGATCTGAAGGCGTTTTCGTTCGTGTGTGCAGTGCCCACCTACTCGAGGATTTTGGCCCTGCTTCGTTGGGTGTTGTTTCTTTTTATGAAGTCTGAAGTCTGGGTTGTGTTAGCAGTGGACTTGGTCGTCACTCGACTTCGTCGTCGCTTCCGTGACCGCTTTTTTTTCGTCAGGGTTTCGTTAGCACTCGACTTTGTCGTGGGTTGCGTGGCCGCTTCAAGTAGCTTTTTTTTTTTAGATGTGTCCTTCTTTCTGTCTCCCTACCGAGCTGCTGCGATCTAATAGTGTCGGCGTGCTACTAGTAGTCCTGCTGAAAACACTCTGAGCACTCTGACTGATTGATTCTTGAATTCCGTGTCGAGGGAGATCTCTACAAGACTTGCAGGTGAACCCGGATAGACGCTCCGACTGATTCGCAAGAAGACTCTTGAGAGAGTCACGAAATATTGAGGAAGCGCTTTTGGATCGTTGGCGGGATCTCTAGAGGGGACTCTAGAGGAGTCGCGGATTGTTGAGGGAGTACTTCAAGACTGTTGGCGGACTCTCGGGGAGAGGATTAGTTATTGATGTTGTGCCGTCTACCTGCACATGTGACGTGCGAGGAAACTGCCCACAAGAAACGGCCTTCCCCTACAGCACGTGCGTACGTACGCGTAGGGTAGCCCGCCCGAGAGCCATCGAATTGTTCGTCGTCAGTCCTCGAGTTGTTTGCTCTGTCGAGCATCGAGTTGCTCGCCGCTGATTATTCATTTTTTCCCCCTTCCCCTGCTTTTCTTGGATGATGGTGTACTGAGTTTGGTGTTGGTGCTGACTTGGCTCATGGTGCTCTCTCTGACTTTCGTTGGTCGTACTGACGACTTGAGTGCTGGTACTGACATGGGTGTGGTCCTGATTTGAGTGTCGGTACTGATTTGGGTGTTGGTATTTATTTGATTGTTGGTAGTTTGGCGTTGGTACTGGCTGCTGCATGCTTTCGGAGCTTCATACATATTTTTTTAAAACCTGTCTTTTTTGCCTAGATTGCCTTTTTATCTTTTGTTCGTTTCTCCCCGTCGCATGGGGGTGTGCGTGCTGGCTCCTGGCAAGTCGATCTATCGACTGGGCTCTCGGTTGGTTGGCTGACTGGTTTGTTCAAATTATTTCGATTGGTCGGAACATTTTTGACGGGTTGAAGTCATTGACGGATTAAAGTCGTTTTGATTCGGTTGAAGTCGGTTTGGTTGGTCGAAATCTTTCTGACGGGTGACGTCATTTGACGGACTCAAGTCGTCTTGATTTGTCAGGCTCGTTTTTTTATTGCTCGAAAGCTTTTTTAGTTTTCGAAACAGAATGACCTCCGTACCGTCGGGGATTTGTGGTGGTGATGCGGGTCGGGACAGCACTTGATAGGGCTGGACTGGACAGGCCAAAGACAGGAGGCTTAATGTTTTCATAGTTTTGTTTTTTTCGAATTATACACAATAGAGTGCTGAGATTTAATCCCCCCTTGGCATCCTTTTTTCCCTCTTCTGGCTTACCTCGTATATAAGACCCCCTTCCTATAGGTGTCGTGGGCTACTTCTACTTCTACTTCTACTACTATTGCTACTAACTTCTTTTTTATACTACTATTTCTACGGGTGCGTTCGAGCGATGGCCGGACAGACGGGCGTCATCGCGGCAGTTAGTTGGACGCTGTTTGTATCTCAAGCGTACTTGCTTGCCTGTGTAGGATCCATGTACGAAGAAGGTGGCCAAGTGCTGCCTTGTCACCTGCGTGCTTGCTTTTGCCTAGGAAGGGTCGAGGTGTGATGTGATGATCGAAAGCGTCGTTTGCCGGGTTACACGCGTGTTTCTCTAAGGCAAGATTGGGCAATGAAGATAGCCGGGTGTTGCTGTGTCGCGCCCTGACTTGCCTAGGGCAAGCTCGGGGTGAGCAGGTAGTCGAGTCCTGTGTCAATCACGCACGCGTG
This sequence comes from Nereocystis luetkeana, assembly GCA_031213475.1. Lineage (NCBI taxonomy): Eukaryota > Phaeophyceae > Laminariales > Laminariaceae > Nereocystis > Nereocystis luetkeana. The sequence continues at coordinate 197,626 of JARUPZ010000017.1, read as the reverse complement.
CTTGCCTAGCTAATGTCCGATCAGGGTATGATAGTAGTAGTGGTCGGGTGCTGGTGATGCTGTCTAGTTCACCTTTAAGGCCGACCCTTGCTCGGCGCCACCATGAAGTAGTATCATAGTGGCAAGTATTTCTAGTCGCCATGGTTTTGTTTTTTGTGTTTGGTTGGACGAATACAATGACACCGGAATGGTTGGCGTTTCTCCCCTCTCTTGATTTTTAGGGTGTATTTGGTCTCTTGCTTTTTTCTTGGGTGTCGGGAGGGAAAGGGTTGCCTTGTGCGCCGCCTCCGCCTGATTATTATTCTATTATACTAGTACGTCGTCAAATCATTGTCTTTCGCTTCACCTTTTTTCTTCTTTGCATATATATGAAGCGTGTTCCTGCTGACATGCCTGGCATACGTCAACTTGCCTGACATACCTCAAGGGTGTGTTTGTAGGGTATGTACCCTGGGGTACAGGGTACCGAACCTGGTTGTGTGGGTCATAGTCGGGTAGGTACCCGGGTACCAAACCTGGTTGTGTGGGGCATACTATTAATAGGGTACGTACCCGGGTATCCCCCGAGTATTTGCTGCGAAGCACCCTACGAAATACACGCGTGGTATTTTTTGTACGTAATAATATACGTTATTGTTTTTTCCCGTGTATTATTTTTCTTGCGCCCGGGGGGAGGCCGGCGTGTACAGTAGTAGCAGTAGTAGTCTAGACAGCAGCAGCAGAAGCAGCAGCAAATGACACCTGTTTGACTGACCGGATTTGCGACAGATTGAGGTCTCGGACGGATGGTTATTTGTAATACTACTCAACAACACAACATCGACTTCAAGCAGGCATGCGGGAATTTTCGGTTACCATGACCAAGACCCATGGCTGGCCAAGACCCATGGCTGGCCAAGACCCATGGCTTTCATTGTTTGAATTTAGTTCACAAGGGTTTTAGGCATTCCCTATTAAATACCAGGTAGGAATCAAGGACCTCTTTAACCCCTTTAGAACCGCAGTCCCGATTTGGGGACAAAGTGCTTGAAATTAGAGTGGATTGCCCCCAAAACGGGACTGCGGTTCTGAAAGGGTTAACGGAAACTCCGAATGTGACGGGTCAACAATCAATACTTTACGCAAGTGGTGTTGGCAGTCGACAGACCAATACCACGTACGAGTAATAGTTTTATACTACTGCTGTGCGCAAGCGAGTGGTTTTGGTGCTCTTCAAAGCAATACTGCTACGTATATGCAAGCGCTTTTTTTGGTGAACGAGATCTTATTTAATTTACCGTTAAATCAATTGATACGGTTTCAGGATCTTCAGTTTTAGCTATATGAAATATACCGACGTCAACTCGAGTCAAATGCCGAAAGGCCAAACAAAATGCAAGCACAAATCGCAGTGAGTGGTCGAACTGACAACGGTATAAATACACGTATTAGCTTATTCAACTGTTTTTTTTAACCCACTACTATTTACGGGGGACCATAGTTAATAGGACCTATGGTATACATAAAAACCTATATATTTAAATATTTTTACCAACAATATTTGGTCCTATTAACTATGGTCCCCCGTAATACTGCTGTTGTTTAATACCTGGAACCAGGTAACATCTATCCCGGATTCAATTCCGCAGACAGGTCGTAATAATCCGAAAACTGAGAAATCCATGCCTCAACCTTCATTCACTGGTGGTGCTGCCGGTACGGGTACCGGCAGTCTCTCCTCTAGCTATAGAGCTTGGATTGCTTCAAGAAGAAAAAAAGTACATCAAATTATGCGAAGCGAACAGAGGTCCACGATTGAGTTTAGTTTTTTCAAGGATCGTAATTGCAAACCGGCGACTTGATAATGCCAAGAGTCCCGCCGCCATGCTTCAGGAAAAAACAGCTCCGACGTCAGCTTGGATGCCACATACGTATACGCTTCGCGTCGCGGATGTCGTACGTACGTACACCCCAGGTAGGGTACTACTGTCTGTACTTATTTTCTCTTTCGATAAGCTCTAGGTCTGTACTACTGTATGCACGAAGAAAGCGCAAAGCACAGCACGGCACAGCAGCAAAAACGATGAAAATGAAACCGAGAACTCGGAAAGGAAAAAAAATCCCCGCCCCCTCTCGTGTAATATTTTTCTTCCTGATTGGAACACCTTATACCCGGTCGAAAAGAAGAAAAGAAAAAATCGCACAGAAGAGCTTCTCTCTCAGCCTCGTACGCCACCCGCCCCTCTCGCGACCACCTCGCTACCGATTCGGTCCGGGTAAAGCTTTTATCACTCTCTGCCACAATCAGCCCCGTCGCCCGCTCCGCGTGAAGCCCGGTGCTCACCGTGGCCGTCGTTCGCCAGCTCGATAACGTTGGTGTTCAAACTGCACACCTCCCTCTTTTGACTTCAGCGTGGTCGCAAAAATAAGCACCGCTTGAATATTATCTTTCCCTCCCGAACGACCTTTATAAACTCGTACATACTCTATCAAAAATAAAAAATTGAAGCCAGACAAAGCCAATAATTCATGCATCCCTCGTGTCTCGAGGCACACGTGACGTCTAGGTACGAAAGCGGCGACCGCGCTCCTTGCAACCCCCCCTCTACCCGCCAGCACCCGCTGGCACCCGCGACGGTGCCGGGTCCTCCCGCGATGCCGTGCTCGGAGAACACGCACGCACACGAAACGAAAGAAGAAAAAAGGAAGAAATGACCGAGAAAACAAGAACTGCTGGAAAGGTCCGGCAAGTAATGAAAGGAGGCGGTTTGGAAGTGGGAGCTCTGAGAGGCCAGGGATGCACCAACCGAGCACGCTCAGGGGTTGTGATCTAAGTATGTAGTTCTATAGTTCTATTCTATGGTGAAGGATGCACCGTATTACACTTTACTTGTGGTCTCTAGAATAGAACGGATTGAGAAAAAAATATCTGTCCGACCGGGGTCACTCAATGGCCACCTACGGACAATTTTCTTTCGAAACGGCTACGCCCATGCCGCACGCATCAGGTAGAAGCCCTCACGGAGGCGATCGTCATGGTCCGAAGCACATGCCATCGGGATCCCTGTGTTTGGGGTCATCAGAGTTGACTTCCAGCATCCCGAACGGAGCGACGGGACGTGAGCTCGCCCGAGCTAGACGACAAAAAAACTCGACATCGAAAAATCGGACGCAACCTACACGTACGTACGTGCGTGATAGCACAGTGAAGCAGGGGCAGAGCTACACGCCCAAGGCGTGAAATATACTATTAATAGTAGTTTTGAGTTTAGGACGCCGATGAGAGCAAGTCGCTGGAGGCCGAGGCTAACGCGGCTACTGCTGCGCGAGAGGCTCATGCTGCTTTGATTGCTGTGCAAGCACAAGCGGAAGTAAACGTTCATACTCTGCTGTAGCTGCTGTGCAAGCGGAGGTCGACGCACGCCGTGCAAATAGATGATACTCAACTTGGAAGCTGCGTAACACGACTCGTCTACAATAAATACCCGATTTTTTACTGAATTTTACCAGTTGTATGATAAGCCGTTCGCGCGTATCATATTCGTATGTAAGTCTTTGTTAACCCTTTCGGTATCACAGTCCCGTTTTGAGGACAAATTACTTAGAAATCGACTGGTTTCAGGCTCCAATAACTCTGGAGTGGAAGAATACCTCGGGGAAAACAAAATACAAGCAAATAATACTACACATACATGATAACTGAGCAGATTTGTCTGTCCAAGTAAGTACACACACTCGTGGACTAAACAAGCCAAACCGTTCTTCGGCCATGCAATAACAACACTCTCCCTCGGACGATTATCAAAACCGGGTTTGTCGACAACGAACGGCAGAAATCGGGGAGAGAGCTACATAGCGACGCCTCTATTGCAAGCTCCTCTCTTTGCAGAAATTTCCCCCGGCACCATTCTCGTTATTTATTGCGCGTGCCCTTACTTTGAAGAGGATCCGCTCTGAAAATCATCGCCGGTGTGTGTATGTTGCGTGCTGTACGGTTTTGGCACATGGTGGAAGGCCGGCGGGGTCGGGGGCAGGTTTCCACACATCGCACAGATCAGATCAGATAGATCACGATTGACAGAAGTAGTAGTAGTATAGTATATCCTCTACGCCAACGGAAAAGAGCGCTGAGTTCGCACAGGGGTGGGTGTGATCGTTTTTCAACTCTCGGTATTTCCAGAACGAACGGGGATATTCGCCAATGTACATTATTTGGCTTCTTTGCGACATGTCGCGACATGTGTCGCGACATGTGCCGCGGCACGTCGCAACACATCGCGATGCATGCCGCGATATGTCACGCCATGTCGCGGCACGACTGCCGCGGCGAGGCCAACGGCAAGCGCCACGGCAACCCTCGCGGAACGTCGCGGCAAGGCTCGCCGCAAGTCGTGGCAAGGCCCACGGCACCCCACGGCACGCCACGATAATAGCCACGGCAAGCTCCGCGGCAAGCCCCGCGGCAAGATCCGCGGGAAAGGCCGCGGCCAGTTCCGGGGCGAGAACCGCGGCCAGTGTTGCGACAAAAGCGCGTCAAGTGCAGCGGTTTAGATCGCGGTATGCACTGCGCAGCCATGAGGCCCCCGCCGCGGCACTTGCCGCGGGTGTAGCCGCGGGGTGTGTCACGACACCTGCCGCGGGCAGTCGCGACACCTGTCGCGGAGCCTTCCACGGTACATATCGCGGCACCCGCCGCGGCACTTGCCGCCGGTACAGCCGCGGTGTGTGTCGCCACAACTGCCGCGCGCAGTGCCGGCGTATGCCCCTCAGGCTGAGACGGCGCGCGGACTGTACTATTCTGGCATGAATACGCGTGGAGTGCCTGCAAGCGAGCGCCTTTCACTCCGCCGCGCTTTTCGCCTGTGGTGATATTTGTTTGGGAAGCACGCCCGCTATGCCCAACCCGTGCGCTTATTATTGAGTATTTCTACGACCAATAAAAACACACACACCCCAGCCCTATACAGCGGTAACGCACATACATATAGTATCCTTTTGTCCTCGATCGGTGAGAGAACGCTACTCGGAAGATTTGCTCGCTCTAAAGCAACACTTCTCGGAAGCATTGATTGTTTGGTGAATGAATATCGATCGATTGATTGTATTCACGACGGTCGATGTACTGCTGTATGCAGTAGGTTTGCTTTCGATCTCGAGACAAAGACAACCGAACACCAGCCTGCTTCGCACCTGACAAGGCCTGGAAATATAGAAGGTGGGCTCGAGGACTTCAAATTGACCCATGACATTTGTCACGGCACTCAACGCGGCATATACGCTGCTCTTGCCGCTTGCCGCGGCCCGGGCCGCAGGTCAAGTCACGGCACGGGCCGCGACACTTATCACGGCACGGGCCGCGGCACATATCACGGCCCTTACTGCGGCACCTAGGCGACAACTGCGTCGACATTTGCCAGGACACTTGCCCCGGCAGTTTCCGGTGAGAACTACCCCACGGTAGGGGTTGCACGTTTTGGGCCTAAGGTTCCTGACCAATTTAGTTCCTTAAGTGAGGAACTACCAGTTAGGATGAAAATTTTAGGCGTAAATTCCTTTCAGGACTAGCGCATACACGTGCCGGTCAGGTGGCACGAACGAATTTCTTCCAAGTTTCGTATCGGGTGAGATATTGAGCTCCTAATGTGAGGGGCTCAGGAACTTATGGTGCACCCCTTCTGTGGGATGGTACGGGACACTTTGTCGCCACGGTGAGTCACGGATGTTGCCGCGGCAGAAACCCCGGGTCCTGTCGTCAGTATCGCGCGACTTCCCGCGGGTATTGCCGCGGATGTTGTCGCGTGTGAGAATTGCCGCGGCAAGTCTGATGGTAATATCCGCGGGCACAACCGTGGCACAGCCTGTGGTAGCTTGTCAGTGGTACCCCTTGCCGCGACTTGTCGCGGAATTTCGCGGGATGTCGCGACATATCGCGGCAATTGCCGCGACACTTGTCTCGGGCACAGCCACGAATATGTCAAATAATGTGCATCCCTGGAGCGAGGATTTTAGCCCCCCTTTGCCGTTGTATATAAAACCGGCGCTGAAAAACGATCACACCCCTGTGCGCGAACTTCAATCTCTTTACGGTAGATCCAGTAGTTATTTGTCGTTACGATCTAATTGTGCGATAAAAGAGCTGCATCATACACATCCTACCCCTGCCTACCCCGGCAGTCACGCCCGTCCGCAAGAAGAACTGGCTCCTGCAGTCCCCACCCGGAAAACATGATGTACAGTATTAGAGATGATACTTACTTGTCAGTAACCATCATATTCGTTACTCGATTACACTTACATCATCTGGTATACATTTACGCATTATATGTACAACAGACAGTTTTCCAGTCTGAGTTATACTGTATAGTAGGATAGCAGCAGCTGTCTTTTTACGCATATACTGCTGTGCACCCGTACGCATAAAATAAAGTCCCAATGACGAGTAGTGCCATGGACCTACTGTTGTTGTGGTACGTACGTACATGATCTACGGTAGACAGCACATTTAGTACGTGCTATCATTGGTGCATAATGGGAAAGGATATCTTCAGTATCCCTCCGAGACCGGTCGCATAGTTTTACTGTTACAATGTAGTTCTGGTTGGAGGAACAACATAGGCTACACTGGGGTCATGGATATGTACCCCAAGATATATGGTTCTTTACAGTAAATCTGGGGGTTCTCTTCGTTGTTTTTATTTTGAACGGAATACGAGGGTATTCCCTCATTTTGTTTTTGTTTGACCGAAGTGCAAGGGTCGTCCTTTATTGCGAGCTGCGAGCGCACACGCGCACCGCCCTCCCCTTTGAGCTCACTCTACTTTTGCTCACCATCATCAGCTTCCAGCTGAGCAATCAATCAACAATGTGGCTTGGGGTCACCACACCATCTTCTTCTCTTCTATGTTGAAGCTTCACGTACTAGTCACCTGACAGTGACTACGTGTTTGCCTCGAACATTTTGACTGTGTATTGCCGGCCATCGGCAATCGAGTCTAGGCGTACACACCAGCTTCGAGCTGGTACACACGCCAATCGCCATACCTAGTAGGTTCTGCGCCATAAACTTTAATAGGTTATGAGCCTCGAAACGCGTAAACGCGGCAAGCTACTAGCAGCGGTGGCCCAAGACTGCCACCCTGGACTGCTACTGGCTCGCTATACATACAGCAGGAGGAGGACTGGACTTTTTCAAGATCAAGAAACCTGCTGCTACGTACGACGAAAAGGAAGCTTCTTCTGCGACGAGAGGAACGAAACATCGAAGGCCCACGTACTTCGTTGAAACGTGAGTGTCACGTGGTACATATACCGCGTGCTTGTACGAGGGTCCTGCGTAGGGCATTATATTACTGCTGTAGTTCACTACTGCTGTACTGCTGTAGTTCACTGCTGCTGTAGTCTAGTTGCTGTAACTACGATAGAGACACCTACAGAGTACCACCGCGTAGGAGTTGTGACAATCTCACCTTCTCCGCTTTGTCTTTCCATAGACGAGGACCAATAATCTCGAGAAAACCTTGAGTGTACCTGCTGCTGTACGCTGAACAACAGCAACTCCACTTTACAACCCAGCAAACCTGAGGTTAGGAGCTCTGCTGAGCGTAGTCCATCTCGTGGATCGTAAGCCTCGGTTACTCTGAGCAACAGCGACATTTAAGTCAACTGCCGACAAGCATTTCTGCTGTCTGTTAAAGGAGCGCTGAACTTCGATAAATAAATTAACCCGCTGTACGCTGCCCAACAGCAACTCCAAATTACAACCCAGTAAATCTGAAGGTTAGGAGCTCTGCTGAGCGTAGTCCATCTCGTGGATCGTAAGCCTCAGTTACTCTGAGCAACAGCGACATTGAAGTTATCTCCCGACAAGCGTTCTGCTGTCTCTGAACTTATTTCGATACATTTCCAAGAGGGCCTTCGGCCCCAGAGAGATTTTCTTTCTCCAAGAGGGCCATCGGCCCCAGAGAGATTTTGTTTCGACAGTCGTCATTGGACTCCACGTGGATCCGTGACCCCACACGACCGTTGAAACAAGAACTATAATAATAGCAAATAGTTTCTCCGAGGAGGATACGTACGACAACAGTTTAGTTTCGTGTCTTGATCACACAGCACAGAGCAGTACTGCTACCTACTGTGTGCATCTCACCTCCGGCCATATTTCTCATACGAAGTGTGGACTCGAAAAATCTTGACTCAACGTCGAGTATTATTATACTGCTGTACGCTGTCAAGGACAACTTCGCCACAACTCACAGCACCGCTGGGGTTAAGGAGCTCTGCCTAGTGTAGTCCACATCGTGGATCGTCAGCCTCGGGCAATCCGAGCTGCAGTTGTATAGAAGTAACTCCCGGCGGTACCACCGTCTGTAAAAAGGGACCCTGACTTCACAAATTTCCAACAGGGACCTCCCCGCGGGATCATCAAGGAGAAGCCCCTGAAAATAACTCAAATCTCGATAGTGCATCGCGTCGAGTACTTACGTAGCTTGGTGCTGTTTTAATAGCTACTCCAAAGACAATCACAGTCCTCCTGTAGATTAGAGGCATTGCTAGGCGCCATCCACTACTGTAGATTTGTCAGCCTCGTGAATCACGAGCAAAATCTATTATAGGGAGCTGGAGTATCCTCGCCAGAGGCCGGGAAACACCACATCACCAAGAACTACAATATTTAACAAAAGATTCCTCATCAGGGACCGGAACGTCATCATCAGAGAATGGAACACTACCACCGCCACAAGCTGGAGTGTCATCATCATCAGGATGTATCATCGTGTGCATCTTCTTTTTTACCCGGGGACGCACCTGGGGGATACAGCAGGGAACTCTGGTAATGTACTACTTACTGTATCATCTGGTAGTCTTTTGAGCAAGCAGTAAACCACTTGCAGTGATCGTCCACATTGTTCCTTTGTTTATTTTTGGGGCGGCAGGAACTTTCGACCAGGTTTATTCTTTCCTGTGATTGTAGCGGATCGACAAACCATTTTCACTTTATAAAGACTACCAGGTACTCCTGTAGCAACCCTCGTATGTAGTTTAGGTATACACACCCACCTCATACAAGCAGGTGTTGCAGTAGTATTATATAGAACAGAACGATTCTATGTTCGGTTATTTTATTGCCCTTTTATGTGTTGAATTCACTCCTTGGATCTCATCCGGTAGGTACATCATGTACAACTGAATATCCTTGGAACCATCATACAGGTACATTATGTACAAGTAAGTGTTCCCAAAACAATATCACTCCTTGATGTTGCATGTGTGTTTCTTTTTAAGAAGTTTTAGCATGTAACGCAGAGTAAGAAAGTGTACGCTTAACGGGAGGAGGTATTAGAGATGATACTTGTCAGTAACCATCATATTCGTTACTCGATTACACTTACGTCATCTGGTATACATTTACGCATTATATGTACAACAGACAGTTTTCCAGTCTGAGTTATACTGTATAGTAGGATAGCAGCAGCTGTCTTTTTACGCATATACTGCTGTGCACCCGTACGCACAAAATAAAGTTCCAATGACGAGTAGTGCCATGGATCTACTGTTGTTGTGGTACGTACGTACATGATCTACGGTAGACAGCCCATTTAGTACGTGTTATCATTGGTGCATAATGGAAAGGATATCTTCAGTATCCCTCCGAGACCGGTAGCATAGTTTTACTGTTACAATGTAGTTCTGGTTGGAGGAACAACATAGGCTACACTGGGGTCATGGATATGTACCCCAAGATATATTGTTCTTTACAGTAAATCTGGGGGTTCTCTTCGTTGTTTTTATTTTGAACGGAATACGAGGGTATTCCCTCATTTTGTTTTTGTTTGACCGAAGTGCAAGGGTCGTCCTTTGTTGCGAGCTGCGAGCGCACACGCGCACCGCCCTCCCCTTTGAGCTCACTCTACTTTTGCTCTACATCTGCTCATCATCATCAGCTTCCAGCTGAGCAATCAATCAACAATGTGGCTTGGGGTCACCACACCATCTTCTTCTCTTCTATGTTGAAGCTTCACGTACTAGTCACCTGACAGTGACTACGTGTTTGCCTCGAACATTTTGACTGTGTATTGCCGGCCATCGGCAATCGAGTCTAGGCGTACACACCAGCTACGAGCTGGTACACACGCCAATCGCCATACCTAGTAGGTTCTGCGCCATAAACCTTTAATATACAGTAGATCGTGGAGATCATTTACTTCCTGGTAGGTATCTCAGGGATCAATCTGCCCCGAAAGGTCCTGGTAAATCCTGAAAAAAGGGGGATCTGATCTGTCTGGCGCGTGCAGGGTTTGGCCTCCGAAGCGCCATAGTCACCGTCACGGCCACACATCACCAACGTCTGTCGCGGCCGCGAAGCAAAGTGGAACGGATAGACGAACCAAGCAGCAAAATAGAACGGGCATGAACCTACGGCTTCTATATTGATTGGCACCTTGACCCTTAACCGACGGGCGGACACCTTTGGCGGGCCGGCAGGTTGTCGCGTGTGCATCCGCTACAGAGTCTCCACCTGTCTGTATACGAGTAGCGTACAATGTACTATGTTATTATTACATACCAGGTACCTGGTAATAGTTTCCGTGCTAGCCACACATCGGACCTTCCAGGTCTCATTTTCATGGTCTACAGCAATAGATCAGGCATATATATACGTACATCCCTGAACTTTACGCTCTGCAAGATGAACAGATGCACGGTAGACCTTGTTAGACGCGTGGCATCTGTATGCCACAGCTCTTATCTTGTGCTCATACTGACGGGATGGGATCTGTATCTATAGGATAGGATTGTGCTGTAGTACGGTTCTTCTTCTTGCTCAACAATAATATTAGCGCTCGGCCAATTAGGTACAGCACGCAGTGCTTACTGCTGTGGTATGTACGATTTCCATAGTGGTATATACAGTAGCAGTAACAGCAGATAGACCGTGAGCTGTCCGATGCGTGGGGTCAGCGAGGCAGGTAAGCTCCACAGCTGATCTTCGCTGTGCGGAGCGCCACTCAAACTCACTCGCCCAAAACGAACGCCATGACGGGTAGCCTATGTACATAGGGTGGACCGGGCGGTCTGCTCTCGCCAAGGAGCGCCCAATACGCGCACCCGCAGTTAGGTGGTAGCCTAAGGGTGGCCCACTTTCGGCAGGGAGAGCAACATCTATCTACAGGAGGAGGGGGACTTAATGATCAGCAGAGGAGCATCTACGCCGACAGAGGGATTCATCTGACGGATCGCTACCAGGCATGGCGAGTGTATGTGGAATGAGTGGTGGCTCGGGATCACTTCTGGCTCCAAGTTCACAGCAGCAGCAGCAGCAGCAGCAGCAGCAGCAGCAGCAACAGTAGGAGACGTTTGTGCCCTTGCAGCTTCTGATATCAAGTGACTACTTACTGCTGCTGTACGAGGTTGCTTCTGCTGTAACATGTTGTTGTTACGTTTTTTTCCGCACCTCAAGTTTTGTCGATGTGAATAGATCTCGAGCACAGCCACCAACGCATCCCTCACAAGACCTTGCCACACACAGCGGATCATCAGGTCCCAAACTCTTTCTTCGAAGTCTAGAAATGTACCTCGATCCCGGCGGGGAGCTGCGTGGGTGCCCGGTGGGTTGGTGCAAGCGCAACGCTTGCTACTATAATAATAGCGTGTACCTGGTATGGTTCTATTAATAATAATATCAATATTAATATCGATAGTATTTTGCTGTAGTTCCAGGTCTTCGCAGAGTGTCCAGAATACAAGATGCGCTTTTTCAATCCGGAGCGAGCGTGAAGGGTACGAGTACGTAAAACACTAAAATACTGCGTACAAGTACTTTTAATACTTCTGCTATTTAAATAAGTCGAATGTTGAAATACGGTACTGGCAGTAGTTTCAATGATAATTTTTCCCTCCGCAGATAGCACGGTGTCGGGGTGTGGAAAGTGGAAACATCCCCTCACAGCTCCATTGGGCCAAGAACCAACCCCACGCGGGATTGAAGTGGCCCCATAACACCACACACTACACACCACACACTACACACTACACACTACACACTACACACCACACACTACACACCACACACTACACTACACACTACACACTACACACTACACACTACACTCCACACACTACACACCATACACTACACACCACACACTACACACCACACACTACACACTACACTACACACCAATAATATCATGCTCGGCGAGGGCGAGGGGAGCAAGGGTTACAGCTCCGGGGGACAGGATAAAGTGTGAATGGGATGTCTAAAATAAACTGCAGCAGCAGCAGCAGAAGCAGCACGACAATGCCCAACGACACAATTTCCGTCACATCGTACCACCACACCGCATAATAAGAATGGTACTCTGAGAGCGCGAGGGGGGCAAGGGCTGTTCCCCCGCCGGGGGACACGGCACATACACTACTTAATGTATGGGCTATCTTGAAAATGACTGGCATCGGCGCAGCATCAACAACAGCGCCCAGCAGTGCTGTGCGCCGTGTGTTCGTTAGAAGCTGCAAATAAATAATATTCTATGCCAATTTCAGCTTGTTTGCCCCTAGGATACACGTGAGGGACGTTTTCAAATGAGATCGTAAGAGGGAGTTGTTGCGAGTTAGGGGCCCCCCCTAGTTAGGGGATCCCTTCTGCCTTAGGGGATCCCCTCATATCTTAGGGGATCCCCTCTCCCTTTAGGGGATCCCCTCTCCACTTAAGGGATCCCTTTTCCACTTGGGGGATCCCTACCAACCTTAGGGGATCCCATCTCGCCTTAGGGGATCCCATCTAATCTGGCCTTGGGGGATCCCTACTCACCTTGTTAGGGGGCCCCCTCTGGCCTTAGGGGATCCCCAACAGCCTTAGGGGACTGCCATCAGGTGTGTATTGTATGTGCACCCAACAAACAGGTGATTCGTATGTGATGTAAAACCTATCAGGTATTCAGTTTCTTCTTTCGAAATTATCGTCATCAATGAATGGGGGATCCCCTACCACTATTTCGGTGATATTCCAATAATATCACATGATGATATTGGAAATTATCTTGGAATAATATCAACCAAACTATGTTAAGTTAGGGGATCCTGTTTTAAACGATGTTGTTGAAGGGTTATAAACTCAAGGCGAGAGGGGATATCCCCTAAGTTTTAAGCCTGTTGGGGGTCGGTCAAGCCAACAGGACCCCCTCACTACATTAAGGGCTAGGACCCAATTTCACGCTGAATACCATGTGCCATACCAGGTAGGTATTATCCCAGAACCTCTAAGTAAGGCAAATAAATGGGGATCCCTTAAGACAAAAGAGATAGCCAGCCTAACTGAGGGGATCCCCTAACTCGCAACAGGGGATCCCCTAAGCCTGTTGGGGGTACCACAAGGAAAACAGGATGATCCCCTTACTATATATCAAGGGCTGCAACCCTAATTTCATGCTGAATACCATGCACATATATATTACGTAATGCACCTATTACGGGGGACCATAGTAAATAGGACCGCCGATAGACACAAAAACCTACCTGGTATATATTTACCTAATTTTACCAACAATATTTGGTCCTATTTACTATGCCCCCCCGTAATAGTCAAGGCGGGAGGAGGTCCCCCAACGAGCCGCCTGTGTACAGTGCCTCTGCCACTAGAGGGGGTCCCCTAAGGTGAGTAGGGATCCCCTAAGGCGAGATGGGATCCCCCAAGGTTAGTAGGCACCCCCTGAGTAAGTGGAGAGGGGATCCCCTAAGATATGAGTGGATCCCCTAAGGCAGAAGGGATCCCCTAAATAGGGGGATCCCCTAACTCGCAACAGGGAGTCCGCACGTAGCGACAAAAACGAAGCCGCACCAAACAGGGACGCCAAAAAATCTTAAAATAAATGCCAAATACATACAACATGTATGTATGGACCCTACGCACAAGAAGTCGTCGAAGCCATCGAAAACAGCGGTTACAGTGCCCAGCGAGCTACGTAAAATAGCTGCAGATAGGGCCCGGTTTCTATAAGGAGGACGAAATGCATTGGTACACACTGGTAAGCTATAATATGAATAGTGTGTTGTCTTGTGGCGGTCGAATCCGGTCACTTAGTGTCGTATTGTGCCAGGTAGTATTTATGGTGCTATAGACTCTCTACGAAACATCACGATTTATGTGTGCAGGGATCTTCAGCTCTCATTTTCCACGATAGTCAGGCTCAAAGTCAGCGCACACAGGATCTTCACCACCAAAGCACGGCGGGAGATGATGTGTCCGACGGGAACGCTGAGTTCGCGTCGGTGGCTTCTTCGACCTCGCTGTGGTCAGGTACTTGGGTGCCCTATACACTGCAAGCTCAACACGCCCGACACACCCCATATCGTCAGGCTTGCTCGTTTTTTCCAGTAAACGCAGCAGGCTAGCTTCAGAAGTGAAGGGCCAACGATATAGAGAGGGGATCGTTTGCTGAACACCCCCGTAAAGCTAGCATCTCACCGAATACTCATTGATCTACTCTTCTTGGCGACTCAACGACTACAGAGTGCTTTGCGAGCTTCCGCAACTAGTAGCAGACAGGGTCAGGTGCGCCTACCTTCGTCCTCGGTGGCTGTATGTCGTGAGGCGGCTGTTTGTTGTGATATCCCAGTAGTTGTGGCGAAAGTGATGAATGTTCAGGGCCGAGCAGCTGCGTAACTGCAACAGGATTTGTTTTTGGACACGAGTACGTTCACCACCAGGCCCGAGGCTGGTCCACATCGATCACTCTAGCCGATCTCCCTGGTCGGATGCTCGGCCGCTTGCCACTAAACCGGTGACAGACTGTTCTCCCTATATAGCTCGTTTTTCCGACCCCGGGTTCATCGCAATCGACGGAGTATGCATCGTGAAACATATATTTCATCCTTTCATTGAAGGCGCATGCACAACTGAGCGCAATGGCCGGTACAGGCAGAAAGGCACCCCCAAAAACGACCAGCACGGCAGAGACAGCAGCAGAAGAAGCCTAGGCACAGCGCAATCGTGAACAAGACCGAGGCCCGCCGAGACATTACTAACCTTCGTCGGCCCGAAAGCGGCGCCTTAGTGCAGGTCACGATCGGGCGGCCGCCAGGCGCTAGTCGGAGTCTCCGTCGACTCGAGAACGGCGCTTGCTGCCGGTCGTGGTCAAACGCCTCCCAGGCGCCAGGCACGGCCTTATTTTACCTGAAAGCGGCGTCTTGATGCGGACCGGCATCGAACGGCCGTGCAACCTCAGAGATACGAGACGCTGTTTCTCTGACCCCCTTTCTCGACAACCTGGAGATAAGTTCGATACTGCTCGCCCCGAGGCGAGACTATGTAGGAGGCGTCAGGGAAGCAACGCCTCCTTTATTAGAACCTGATCCTTCATTAAGTTCGGCCTGCTGCTGTTAGTTCTGCTGATGCGTCTATTTTTTCGTACTTCCCAACAACGCGGTCTCCTCCTATGACACACCACCGCCAGGTCGGAGGCGCTTATGATATCTGAACGAACATCTCCATCGGTACCGGAAAAAAAAATCTGCATTGAATTTGGGTGCTACGAGACTTCCCGATAGACCGATCGTCATCGCACTCATCTGCAAAAGGTAAGGGACGCGCCTAAGTTTCACTTTTATTCCAATATCCTCCAACCCCAACCCCCCTCGTCCACAAAGGTGGCGATCGTCGTCATTTCTTGCCCCATGGCGCCCTTCGCCTCCGTGGTGTCCCCATCATCTCGCACAAACACGAACACGGTCCACGCCCTACGTGGCCGAATGCGGTATAACGAATAGGATTGTGCCAGACGAGGTACCCAAGGAGTTACCGGACCTTACAGTGCTGGAGCAGCAACCCATCGCCAGAGCTCACCCGATGGCGAAGGCGCACCGCAAGAACGGCGGGCAGTACGGATACTCCGGGCACGTGATAAATTTTGCCCAGGGCATTGCTAGCTTTGTCCCTTCTCTTCACTGGAGTATGAACTCCGAAGGTATCCCCATCACTGTCGTCCAGCCACCTGACGAGTATGATGGTGAGGGTAGAGGCCGCGACTCCACCGCGTGTACCCCACGGGTGCAGCGCGCGCTGGTCTACCTGATCGCTCATCACCCCGGCTGCGCTTGAGTTCGCATAGATCTTGACCGTTTGCAGGCCTTCAGCTTGACGGTTCTCTCGGGGTCGATTTGATGAGCAATTTCCTTACCATCGAACATCCAGACGCCGGCAACCACGACGGTGACATCGTAGGCGATGTTGACACGGGAGACCGGAGAACCCATCAATCAAGGGGCAATTTCGGGATAGGTGGTGCGCCCAATTCTGAAGATAACGACGACGACGACGATATCCAAGGTCCCGTTGACATTGCTGGCAGAGGAATCTGTCCATCGCGGCCGTCTAGGTGGTCGTTCATCGCCTCAGGTGGTCAGGGCGGGTGGTCTGAGGTGGCGTTGGTGAGGGAGGCGCTGGGACGCAACAAGAGGTTCAGAAACAAACGAGACGATATGCCAGGGGTTAACCACCCGCAGCCACATGAACCCTTGCGCGAGGACATTACGCCGTATTTGGCTCTTTTGCGCGAGGACATTACTGCTTTGCCATTGATCTCCTTGGGTACGATCTGCACCGGTTCGTGACCTCCACCAGCGACGCGCCTCAGCCCAGAAAATAATCACCGCGCTTCTTCCGGGAGCGGAACCACGGTATTCTCAACAGTCGCCACATAGCAAATCATAGCAGATCATAGCAGAAGTTAGCAGAAGTTATCAGCCCACAGCAGGCTGCTGGATGTTAGAGCGGATGGGCACCTGGAAGGGATCGTTCCCCGGGAAAAAACAAGGCTGACTCTCTGAGGCACCGGGATTGAGCCGAGTCATAGGCTCGTGATATTATAGCCTGCATGCCCATGGGTTAAGCGTATGTGATTGCGAGGGGGGCGAACGCCATACAGTTCTCTCCCGCTCGTATACAAAAATGTTCCTCGGACGACGTTTGAAGTTGACTGGGAGGCTAGCCGATGCCGACGGCGGTGTACCAGACGCGAAATACGTGGGGTTTTAACAACGGATTGTTCGTTCTTGGAAGGCGTCGGATCCACGGCCAGGTAACCAACTCCGCCCCAGATCGTCCGTATCAGTGCCGAAACCCGTGGAGAGGATGCGAAGGGACTCGCCAGGGACATGCGCACTTTTGACTGGGACGATGGAATCGCGTGTCGAAGACGGTACGCCCTCCTATCCATATTTTCCCGACGGTACACGCGATGCGGTACTCACTCCCTGCGCGATGGGCGCTGCCGCTTTGGCTCCTCCCGCGAGGGTAATGACAGGGGGGCCATGTCACCCCCGAGGAGGGGGAGGGATATGGGCGGGGGGAGGATAGAAACATCGCGGGATGCACGATCTATACTGCAACAGACACACTGTCCCTCAGGTTCTAGGTCCTGGGTTGGGGAGAAAACACGAACTGCACCCCTATCGAGAACCGCAGGCAGGGCTTACAGGTAGTGTGTAAAGGATTCAAGCCTGAGAGAGTCGCACAGGAAAGAGATGCAGAAGCTGTTGACCCGGCTTGTTGCCGCTACCGCCGATGGCCAGTCGGATACGCGATCGACTTTGCGCGAGATGATTCGCCAAAGACGCGTTCTACGATAGAGGTAGCACATTTCCGCTAAACTGTTTTCTGAATGACGGGGTTCCTTGTTCCAAAGTCGTTGGAACGCCAATCTTGTTTCGAAAAATAATG
The DNA here is from genome assembly GCA_031213475.1 of Nereocystis luetkeana. Classification (NCBI taxonomy): domain Eukaryota; class Phaeophyceae; order Laminariales; family Laminariaceae; genus Nereocystis; species Nereocystis luetkeana. Next base: position 179,931 of record JARUPZ010000017.1, on the reverse strand, counting down.
GGTTTTGTATACTTCGGCCATGGGGTTCTTCGTCGGGATGCAAGTTGATTTTTGCTAAATTTAAAGTCAGGTTTCGGGTGAGGTATGTATGGTGCTCCTTAAGTGAGGAGCCTAAGAACAATCAGCTTGAACCTCTATCGTAGAACGCCTCAAAAGTCATGAAGTGCACGACGCGCAGGGGTATGGGCGTAGAAGAGATGATGACCCTGCCTGTCCAGGTGACAAGGGTACCCTGACCACGACCTAGAGGTTGTGCACGCGAGCTCTGAGACTACCTCGACAGAGCTGGCTAGAGGCCGGGACCAACGGCGGCCTGTCGGCAGACAACTTTTTTCAGGCGAACGGTACTACAGTAGGATGGGAAACGATGCTCGGGCGTCTACGGATATTGGGAGCCCCCCCGCCGAGGAGTGCAGGAACACGCGGATTCCTCAGCTGACCACAGACTTCCGTCTAGGCAAGGCTGGTTGTCCTTCTCGCAGAAAATTGCGTCATTCTGTTTAGTCCCTTTTTCTTCACCAATCCCAGGGGCTTGATGACCTATCCGGACTACTGCCGAAGCAGCCTCGTCAGGTTTCGAACATGAGCGGGCGTCGCGCACGATGGGTGGGGCGGGAACGTGGACCGAGGGCCTCGGATGGGAAACAAGAGCGCACGGCAGAAAAAGGTTTGTACGTGGGTCTCTTTCATCTGGGCGATGGTTGGAAGGTCTACGTTTGCCAAGCGGTCATGTTTCACATCTAACGAAACCCTAACATGGGGTCCGTCCTGGTGGTGAGCGAGCGTCGATCTCAGATTTTTCCGAGGACCGCAATCCCTTCCGTCAGGACCGACCGCTAGCTGAGCGGTTATGGGCTGTATCTAATAGTGGCTGCCTCATCGGCATTTCGGTGGTTGACCTGACCAATCACCAATCACCTTTCTCGCGGTCGGAGTTACTCCTCGCGGAAAGGATAAGACAGCAGCAGCGACAGAGGAAAAATCACAACAACGAAGGAGGCGACGGCAGCAACGACAGCGACGGCGAATAATATTTTGGCGGCGTGCACGGCAGAGGACGGTCGATATTCGACGAACCTGGCATCAGCAGGCGCTGGGGCGACGGAAGAGGCGGTTGCGGTGGAAGTTGACTGAGGAATGGGCAACTGGTCTGGGCAGCTTGGCGTCCGAGATGTGAGCGCTTGGCTCCAGGAACCCCAGGTTGAGCTTAAGGTGGGTGTAGGAGGCTCGTTCCGCGCGTTCTCCTCCGCTGTGGCTTTTATGGGTAGTGTTGCCCAGCAGGTGGGCATCGTTGTTCAGTAGACTTGAGAGCTCGACGCTTACAGAGCAGCACCTAACTTGCAACGTCAGAGGCGAGGCTACAGCGTGGTAGGAAAGGTTGCTATCCCGGCTGCGTCTGGCCCTCTCCGCATCACCCTAACGGTAATAGCCGGTACCGACAATATTCGTTTCTATCCGATAATATGGTGTGTAGGGTCGGCCTGATGAGATTTATGCTGCGGGCGCCTACCAGGGACACTGCGTGCGGGATTGGCAGACAGGTACGATGTATGGGATTGTCTCAACACGTTGTTGCTGTTTATTTCGCGCTTAGAACACCGTAGTCACGATCGATAGTTAACAGTATGTACAACACTTGCAGCAGAACAACACCAACGTGCTTTTTTAAATACACGTACGGCAGTCCGTTTACCCATTTCACCAACTACAGCCGGCCCACAGCGGCCTCAAGATCTCGGTCAGAAACAGAGCACGTCGAGTTGCCGACGCAAGCACGCTTGGGGGTTCAGCTTTGAAGGACCTTCAGCGGTGAAAGATATGTGAACTCCGTGTTCGTCAACGAGATAGCTGCCTATGATAGACCTGGACCTTGTCGATATTCATGAGCATTCGGGCGCGGCATGCTGTACAGGGACAAACACCAGGCGAGAGCGACCGGCGAGAGTCGCAGCAGTTCGGTGAGTTCAGCCTCGGTCTCGTGAGAGAACCCACAAAACTACCACCGATGGGCGCTGCATCTATGTGGGTCCACAATCCTGGCACTGCAGAACACACACGAGAATGCCTGCGGACGTGTCCTGGTCTGAGCAACTGCATTGAACCCACGGACGTCATGCGCTAGATGGAACCATTGCAGGTCGACTTCCGACGAGCGCTGTTGAGCGCTACAAAAAACCGTCTAACTCCTGATGATTACAAGGTCTTCGCCACTAGGATACCAAGTGCATTCACGCCCGAGGAGACGCGGGGTTTTAACGATGTATTTCACCTCTTTCCCGCCTACGCTGCAGCTGACGCCAGAAACTGGGAGATACTGAAATCCTGGCGGCGTCCATCGCGCGAATCAACGCCATCTACAAACAAACTGAAAAGCCACAGTTAGTTGCGGGCGCCGATCGATTAGTCAATTTAGGGGTTATAAACCAAGCTCTTTCTAGCGATCGGCGCGCGGGTGTTCATAAAACAACACTGTTGGGATGGCGTTCGGTTTGGTAATTGGAGCTAAGAGGGGGTAGTGGTTCACATGCAAAGGGTCCCGGGCACAGCACCGCCTTCACTTCCGGAAGTTGTTTCCGTGCGGGTCTCCCGCTACAAAGACTCACCGCACTTCAACGAGACGAGCGTGACACGTGGGGGCGAGTATATAGTTATCAGCGACATCGTGCTCGTTGGATTCATGGAGGCCTTGGATTACCACCCGCCTGTAGTCAAACGCAGCCAAGGAGGGACCCAGGGGACGGGCCACACTTGTTGCATCATACTACAGGTGTCGTTCATGCTCTCATTGAGCATCCCGCACCGCAAAAGTCAGGGCTTCATCTTGAATCACGTTCAGAGGGACATCGATCGGCAGAAGGGAGCTCAACGACGCCCAGATCTTCACGGCCTTGAGCCGGTGCCGAGAACTTGGCGGCCTTTCCTCGACCATCTCGCTGCATGTAGAGAGAGCCCTCTCACCATGGAACCACCTTCTTGTTGGCGTAGCGATTTGCTCTTCTTGTCGATCGGATGCGAGTGCATGAGGATCGGACAACAATAATTCACTGTAACCTGACCGTATTGATTCCATTTTATCGACCGGTAAAGCCAGCCAACTTCTCCGGCCGGAGGGGGCGTCCACCAGCTCGTGCTGCGTGGCGTCAGCAGGGACAAAGACACGGACGAGCGAGGGGGGGGGCTGAGCATGGCGGGCCCAAAGTGACCGCCGCTTTCACTCAGGATGAGTGGGCGGGGCAGGGTGAGCGGCGAAGGGCGACCGTGATTTCCACCCAGGGTGGGTAGGTGGGCGGGGCAGGGTGGGCGGCGTAGTGTGACCCCTGCTTTTACCCAAACAGGGTGATCGGGCCAGGGTTGGGCAGCCACCGCCGCCGCCGCCGCCGCCACCCGCGAGGGTTACATGGGATGAGTTCGTGACCCGACAAGTCAGCACCGTCGACACTGGTTCGTGCTTTTAGATACCACTTCTAATGACGCCCTCGGGGCGCCACGCCAACGTTTCACTAGCCAGGACGGTGGGGTCAGTGGATCGGCCACTAAAGAACGCTCCTCCAAGTTGACAATATCACCGCCGAAGGCAACCTCATCCAATAGAATATCGGGGCACAGCTTCAGGAGGGGACCATAGCGGTAGATCGACAGACAAAGCAGGCAATCGGTATGTGGATTCTCGGACTCCGCATCAATCATAGAGGAGGCGTCTCCATGTTCCGGATATTGACGACCTTCCGGTGGTGTAACCCAATCCGGGCGCGAGTGGGCGGTAGGTGAGCGGGGAGGGGGTGGCTCCTACACGTAGCACGCACTGCAGTAGAGTACGGGTTATAGGGTTGACTGCATTGCAAGCCACTACTGCTGCAGCAGTGTCGGTGGCGTGCCACGGGGTTGGTGGAATACAGCGTTCGTGGTCAGGGGTACCCCACAGGCAACACCACGGAACGACAGCAGTACAAAACATGATTCGATTCCCTTCTCCTCTTGAGTTGTGGTATATACCAAGTGGCTTCACCTCCCGCAGGGCTGGTGGGGCCACCCGTCACGAGTATAAGAGCGAGGAAATTATACTTTATTCAGCCTTGATGGATACTATCACATCCCTTCCCTCTATTCTGCGACGTGACTTCGTGATAAGAACTTGCCCGTCTTGCTGGTCACGGCCAGAACCGCCGTTGTTGGGGTTGGTGGGTGGGTGGGTGGGTGGGTGGTGTCTCCCCAGCTTATCCCCCCTTCTCATTGTTTTTGTCGGTGAGGCTTGCAATACGTATTGCATCAGAGCAATGCTCTGTTTTATTGGCCTTCACCATCGACTCTCCCGGTAGGGCGCGGGACACTGCTCCCCCCGGCCTGAATGAATGTATTGAGACACCGGTGATGTTTGTACCTCGCCCATCTATTCAGCGTACTTCTTCAGAATGGTTGTCGTCTGCTTTGCTGAATTAGGTCCCGAGCCGCTGACCACAGGTTCTCACAGTTGTCCGATAACAGGAAACAAACGAGATAGAATTTCGGCACGTCCCAACCGGCGTGGCGTCCTACTGCCATAAACTGCCCTACCGCTCAAATGGGGCAAGTTTGCCACACTTTCTCATAGATAGCTGTGATGATATGGTCTGCACCGCCATTCAAATGTTTACTCCGCTGGAAGTTAAACTGAAGGTCACTGCGTTTGGTAGTGGTGGAGTGGGTTGTATGGCCGTCCTGGTGAATTCGTGTCGTAGCGCTAAACGCGACGGAAAAAGAGGGCGGCGTCGCGTCGTAGCGACAACTTGAAGAATATAGGGCGATGTCGCGCGCTGTAGGCACGTCTGGAGTGGGTATCTAAGTGCGTGGAAAAAGTGTCCGAATGATGCTATTTCACGGATGCACACTATGTGTTTTTTTGTGCTATACCGTGACGGTAACCGTAGCAACCCGCGGGAAACTACGGTACTGCCGTGGGGCTTGCTATGGCTTGCCGCGGCTTGCCACCGCATGGCCCACGGGAATCCCATCGGCCACGGTGCTGCCAAGGCACGTGCTATGGTTGTGCCCACGTCATGTGCCGTGGGGCTTGCCATGGCTGCGCACGACAGTACTATGACACGTGCCATGGCCATGCCCCCCCCCCCAACTCAAGCCCCATGGCTTGTCCTGGTAAGCCCTATGACAGAATACACGGCAAGCCCCACCAAAATGTTCACCTCAAGCCCCACGTCAATATTCACGGCAAGCCCAACGGCATATCCATGGCAGGCCCCACGGCGATATTCTAAGACAAAATCACCGGCAAAATCCACGGCAAGCCCCACGGCAACCCCACGGTGATACCCACCGCACGCCCCACGGCAGTATCCATGACAGACCCCACGGGATGTTTACGACAAACGCCACGGCACCGAGATCCACGTTAAACGAGCGCATGGCGGGTCCGGCGCCCTAGGGGACGCCGACAACGGTGGCGAGGAGTTGACCAGCAAACGCCCGTGAACCAGGGCTGCGATCGACCGTACGCAACGCCGACGGTAGCCGTGACACGACAGAAGACGAGAGCGAAGCGATGGGCGAGTCCCAGTCGACCAGCCTCGGCAGTCAATCTACCTGCAACAACTAGCACGCCCAGCCTGCCTCGGTCACCTGCACCAGCGGGAGCACTAGCCAAACGAGCACGGCGACGTCGCCGATATCCCTGAGCACAACGCCTATGGTAACGGGGAAGAGCAGGGCAAAACCTCTCCGGCACCTACCTGGCAACCCCTCGCCTGCGTCCGTGGACGTGTGTGATGTTCCCGATCCTGTCACGTCTATGAATGGTTCTACGGCCGCTGGAGGGGCGGGCTCGGGGGGGTCGAGTCGTCGTAGACCAGGCCACCCTCCTATCAAGCTGGCCCCGGAGACCGATAGATCGGCCAACAGAAATGCGAAGGATGGCCTCATAGACGATGGCCGCGGCAATCCCATTGATGATTCCATGACGATCTTGAGCATGAACTGCTCGAACGTTACGCTTAGCGTATTTGCCAAGACGGGTGGCTACATGCAAGATTGGACTGAGAGGGAGGAACTTGATTTAGGAGACCGCCTATTCGAATTGTCGGGACAACCGAGTCAGGAGACGGTCTTTTAATTGGCATTGGCCGGACAATACATTCAGTGAGAAGGTCCAGTAGTTGGAATTGGCCGAACCATTGACAACGAGGGGGCTGCCTATAAAACGGAACTATTTTCTGGACTAGGAACAGGTGGTGGTGGTGGTGGGGGGGGGGTACTCATTTGTTGCCTGCCTTAGTCACTTGACCATTAACCCTTCTCACCATACATTTCGAGACTGAGCACCTTCTCTACTCTTATTAGAGACACTCACAACATTTCGGCGCCCAAAACCGCACGTTGTTTCCATATATTAGACGGAAACGTTTTCCTAGTCTAATCCCCTGCCGGGGGCAGGCATCATGTGCATAAGTGTCAGTAGCATCATGTCACGCATTCCCTCTGTGTTCGACTGCGGGAACACAGCAAGAATGGCCTGTGTGTACTTCATGTGTTGAGATATGGCGTAGCACGCTGTAGTTTATGTCCAGTAGACACACATCATGTATGTGGATACTGCCTTCTGGTAGTCCATGTGAGTAGGAAGATTTCTAGGACAGTGTCTAGAACAGTTTCTTGAGCAGTTTCTGGAACAAATCCTAGAAAACCCTTCTATTAATAAAACAGTTGCAGACTTTGTGGAATAGTTCCAGAAGATCTAGAATTTGTGGTGTGAATCGTTCCAGAACCGGCAGTTGGTTCCAGAGGACAGTGTCTTGGATCCTGGAACAATTTTAGATCAGTCTTCAGTGTTCTAGGTGCCTTCGTTGGAAAGGTGGGCAGAGGGCGCCCTCGCCCCCTTCGTCTTCACTCAACTTCTACACCAGCAAAACCTGACCCGGGAGTCAGTCAGGAATCATGTACCTTTCTTTGTTTCTTCGTTCGGAGGCACACACCAAGTTGTGACCACACTCGTAGTGTGACCTCTGTGTGTAGGCTGCCGTACCGAGCACAGTCTACGAAGCAACCGCAGCACGCAGCACACACTCGCTGCTGCTGAGACGCTTCTCTTCGAGATCCCCTTCCTGTTTCGCCGCCTGTGGCCACCATCTATCTCCTAGGATAGTGATTGTTTTCTCGCGGTTATCTAGAGTATACCAAACTCCTCCATGTCACCTTCGTCCATTATTTCCCTCACCTACTCTTCGAACAACATATTGTTGCTTCTTGTACATGTCGCATTCTCCTATTATTATGTGAGTCCTACTCTCCATTTCTTTGCCACACGGGCACATCTGTGTAGTATCTATCTACTCCTTCTCCCGGCTACTGGTGTACCTCGTTTCCTTTCTGGCAAGTCCAGGTCCCCTAGACGAAATCGAATTTTCACGGTTTTTGCGAAGTCCATTGGGCCGTGCAAATACGTTTCCCTTCCTGCCCCCCTTTTAGGACCGCAGTCCCGTTTTGGGGGCAAACTACTTAAAAATTTGAGTGGTTTGCCCCCTGAACGGGACTGCAGTTCTAAAAGGGTTAACCCCCCGTATATCTCTTCAGTGTCTCCGATTTCGGCTTGCTTTTTCGCGCTAGCCTTCCCCTTCTTTTTACCCTTTCATATATTTCTGTCTTGTACCTCCCAAACTTCTCTGCGGACATCATCTCCTCTTGGTTTCCTCCTATCTATATATAGTAGTTGTCCATATTTTCTCAACAACTACGACATCCCGCCTTATTCCAGCTCGCCCTTTTGTTGCTTTCTCTCATTCAATTCTATGAACCATGCATGGCTGGCGACTTCTTTTTTGGTATGCTCCTTACTTTATGTTGGCATTCCAACTTTATCATGTGTCTATTTGCCATAGATAGGTGGGTACGTTTCCGGTTCTGCTCCTCGATACCTCAATAATACTGTATTGCTCGTCGTACTCGAGCATTTTTTTTTTTTTGAGCTAGCTGCTGCTGTCATCTGGACTCTTTTTAACTGGTTTACGAACGTTGTGTTCCCTTCCCATACTTCTCCTGCATATTCAAGCCTTGGCACTACCGCATTCATCGGGATACATCTCTTAATCTAGGTGTCAAGGTCTACATTCATCGGGATACGTACATCTCTTGATCTAAGTAAGTGTCAAGGTATACATTCATGAGGATGCATATATCTTTTAATTTCAGTGTCAAAGTGTGAAGGTGCGAGTCTGTTGGGATGAAGGGGGGGTTATTTTATAGAATTTGCCTCGACACGAGAGCTCGATGCGTTGCAATTACTTGCAATAATAAGGGACCGCAATAGACAGTCATTTGCAATATTTCTTTTTTTAAAGGCAATTAGACTACCAGGTATTGTCTATTGTCTAGACAGTTAATTGCACTAGGAGACTATTAATAGGCATTTGGGCTATTATTGTCTATGGTCTATTAATAGTCTCCTACTATTGCGATGGAATATCTATTGTGGCCCCTAATTCCAACTACGATATTACAATTGGAACGCATCGAGCTCTATTGTCCAGACAAATTCTACTAAATGACCCCCACCAGGTCCTATTGTCCAGACAATCCCATTTTATAGGCGGTCTCCGTAATCAATGGCCCGGATAATTCCAACTAATCGACCTTCTCCCACAAACTATTTTTCCGGGCAATCATACTTCGTAGACTGTCTCTTAAATCTCGAATGCCCCGACAATTCCACTCGAAAGGCTGTCTCTAAATCAATCGTCCCGACAACTCCAATTAATTCATACCTACATCCTCGGAGTAAACCACACCTTAATGACGGTCACAGACAGGCCCGACCAAGGTGGAAGAAACGAACCGGGTTCGAACCGGTACACGAAAACTTGAGAAATAAGTGTGGGCAGGGGTTTCCTCTCGCCCTCAGGGGCAGAAAAAAAAAACTCCAATTCATAGACAGTGTCCTGAGTCATTTATTCCGACAATTAATTCCAAGGAATAGACAGCCCCCTAAATCAGTTGTCCGGACAATTCCAATTCATAGATTGTCTCCTAAGTTGATTGTCCCGGCATTTCCTACTAATAGACAGTCTCCTAAACCAATTGGTCGACAGTTCCATTTGATAGAGAGTCTCTGAGATTGATTGCCCGGGCAATTTAAACTATTGATAGTAGACGGCCTTCTAGATCAATTGTCCGGGCAATCCCAACCAATAGGCAGTATACAAAATCCATTGTCCGGGAAATTTCAACTACTGTATGTAATAGAAAATTTCCAAAACCATTTTTCCAGAGAAGCCACTTGATAGACAGTCTCCCAAATAAATTGCCCGCACACTTCAAATTATCGGTGCATACGGGTTATTTTGATGTGATTTGTTTTTCATGATTCACATCTGAACTCATGGGCCCGGCGGTATCAGAACGTCCTGCGTGCGAACATGTAATAATACCTGAATAAAGTTGATGTGTTCCGCCCTGTTCTGCTTATTATGCGCCCATCATTTTTTCTCAATTGACCTGTTCATAGACTATAGCGCCTAGAGCAGAGTCACGAAGTTGTCTATTATTACGGGGGACCATAGTTAATAGGACCTGTGATATAGATAAAAACCTATATATATTTAACCATTTCTAGTAACAATATTTGGTCCTGTTATCTATGGTCCCCTGTATTTAGTTGGAACTGTCAGAGCAAGTGATGTCAGAGATTGTCTGGCAATTGAAATTGTTTAGACACTTGATCTTGGAGACTGCCTACCAATTGGATGTGTTCGGACAATTGACTTGGGAGACTTAATTAGAATAGTTTGAACAACTTCTTCTGTCTGGTGCTTTCTAAGAGTTGGAATTGTCCAGACGAATGATGTTGGAGACTGTCCAATTCTCGGAATTGTCTGAACAGTTGATGCCTCGTGCTTTCTATAACTTGGAACTGTCCAGACAAATGAGCTCGGAGACTGCCTATCCATTGGCGTTGTCCTGACAAACGATTTCACAGGCTGTCTGTTGACTAAAAATTGCCTGAACAAGTGATTTCGGGTGATGATGAACATGAATTGGAATTGTCGAGGCAACTGCTTTGATGGGAGACCATCCCCTTATTAGAATTGTCCGGACAATTGGTTTCGGAAGTGACCTACGAATTGGAGTGTCCGGATAATCGGCGAGTTTAAGAGGGCCCTCTTATTTGAAAGCTGGCAGCTATTTATAGGGCTACAATTGATTTGGCCAGTACACTACGATACCACGCTAGCAAGTATTGACTCTACAACGGGGCCGGTACGTTACCTAACCTGTATACCTAATAATTTGAAAGATACTTTTTTGTGGCTCATATGACATGACGAGTAGTAGTATCAGTTCATTGGGGGGTGTCTTCAACTAGAATACAGTAAAAATAGGTGAAAGACCATGACATTTCTCGAGCAATTTATTTTTTGGGGCGGCGTCTGAAATGATTCGTGCGGACAATTCCAAGTAGCTTCCAATCGTCGAATTCCGTTTGGACACTCCATTGTAAATGACAGCGCCCGAAACCAGTTGTTTGGGCAATTCCATTGAATAGGCAGCAGCACTCGAAATCGACTACACTGTTCAGACAATTCCAATTATTAGACAACACCCAAAATCAACTATCCGGACAATTTCAACTACATACATACATACATGCAGTCGTAGTGGACAGCACCCGAAATCAATAATTGCCTAGGCATTTCCAGTTAATAGGCCACCGCCCGAAATCAGTTGACTGAGTAACTCCGATTGATTAGCAGTGTCCGAAATCAATTGGTCAGACTATTATATTTCATGGACAACACTCGAAATATATTTCTCACTCAATAATTCCAATTAATTAGTAGATGGTCTTCGAAATCAGCTGTCTGGACAATTCCACTTCATAGACGATCGCCGAAAATCAATTGTCCGGACGATTCCAATTCTCAGTGGGCAATCGCCGATACCAATTGTCTGGAGAATTTTCAATGATTGAAAATCGCCGAAAATCGATTTGGTTGGACAATTTCAAAATTATTAATAGGCAGACGCCCAAACCAGACGTCAAGACAATCCCACTAACGCACGGCCTCCAACATCGATCGATTGTGGAGTCCATAGACTACTATGATGATGGATGATGTATGATGTATGATGTATGATGTATTGAAATCGGAGTTGTCCACGATATAAAAAAAAAAATTGTATTAATAGTCAACATTAGTTTCCCCTGCTTACGAGTAGTCTGAGGCAGTGAACAATATAATTCCTTTCCACCTAGCCCCCTTTTTGCGCGTTCTCTAAAAAAGCCTACGATGCAACGCTATTTTTATAGTTTAATCATACATAGTACTATTTCAAGGCATTGAGTAGTTTTCACCTACGAGGCACGCGGTATATCCACGGCAATCAACATTCAGGCAATCTCTACAGTAAGCCCCACGGCGAACCGTGGCGAGCCATGGGGATGCCGTCTGCAGGAGCCGCCAGAGGCCCACCCGAGCCCCTGATCTCACCTGACCCTGAGTACACTCGGGCCTGACCCCGCCCACAAAGTGCAGAAATATTTATTCAATATGAGTATGGAGTCCTCCGCAGGAACCGCTGGAGGCTAACGCGCGAACTGGGGAGAGGATATAAGGGTGCGGTGATGATGGAAGTAGAGTGTTTGGAGCATACGGGCGTGACGTCCGTGACGAAAATGGCAAACAACATCATGTCGTTGGCCACCAATAGTTTGCAAGTTTGCTCTTACAACACGTTTTCCAGCACACGCGAGGAGGGTGGGATATCGCACATATTATCGCATACACACTACGGCACCAGCCCAAATGACCGTAAGCGATGGACTATATCCTCACCTACCTGTCAAAACCATCGACCTACCAGGTAGAGTATATGATGTTACTAAGTCGTCCCAGAGTCTCCGCCTCCAGCAAAGGCCGACTCGGACCACCACATTGTTAAGTATATTTAAGTCCGACCTGAGTGGTCACTTTGTGCACCCAATAATAGCCAAATAAATACGAACCCCCCGGAAACGCCGAGAGTTCGACAGGAAGCTTTTTATATCCGATGGAAATCGTCGTCACCGGGTAGTCGCGAAGGTCGTTTCCACCCTCAACCAACTTGTCCAGCCCCGGAATACATCTATCTGGTATGGTCGAGTGTCTTACCACGGCTATTATTGACGCGGTTGAAAAAGAGGGACCACCCCCGCCACGTCGCCACCGCAGGCATAGATGGTGTACATCTGCCGAATCCTTGGCCGCATTCAAAATGGCGTGGACATCGAGGGAGGATGCGGGATAATTATTGCGTGCCCACCCCCGGGACAGAACCGCGTGGAAGACACTGGTATCTGTTTGCGAACCTGCAGGAGGTGATTGACGCAGGAGTGCATGCGTACTTTGAGGAGTACCTCGCCGAAGCCAAACGACACCTACCTAGCGAATAACGACCAAAGATGATTTTACAAGCACCTGAAAGTGCGGTAGGATTGGAAGGGACAAAAGGAGATTAGTGATGAGGATGGCATGCTGTTGCGGGATAAGGTGCGGATTCGTGAACGATGGTCAGCCGTTTACAACAAACTCTTGAACACGACATCGCAGAAACTCGATCCCACGATTATCGACCTCTTGCCACCGCGACCGCTTAAACTGTCGCTCGGAGATGAACCATCTACTATGGACGAAACGACCGAAGCACTCAAGAGCATATCTAATTGGAAAGCAGCTATTATTATTAATAGCTGTTCTGTTGGGCCAGATGGCCTCCCGGCCGAAGTGTTCTAAACATCAACCACCCTTCATTCGCCCAGTGCTTTCACGACATCCTTGTCAACGTTTGGGTATGAAGAAAATCCCCCCAGCAATGGAAAAATGCGATGATCAAGGCCCTACACAAAACGAAGGGCCCAAATGACTGCTACAACTACAGAGGGATATCGCTTGTTGCCCACAAAGGCAAATTGTAGTTGAAAACCGTCGCGTCCCTCCTTAGCAACTACTGCGAGTGTCTAAGCCTCATAACACGATACCGAGGGAATACTCCCGGAAGAACAGTGCGGCTTTCGCCCCCCCCGACCAACGGTGGGCATGCTGTTCGTCGTGCGCCGGCTGCAAGAGTTTGGACGACAGAGGGAGTCCCCCCTGTACATGTGCTTCATCGATCTGTGGAAAGCGTACGACTCTGTCGACCGAGAGCTGCTGTGGGAGGTACTCACACGCTTTGGCGTACCAACCAAAGTGCTTACAATACTCCGCAATTCCCATGAAGGCATGCGGGCTCGCGTTCGTACGGATGACGGTGAACACTCGGAATGGTTTGCTTTGTTGTTACGCAGGGGCTGCGGTAAGGCTGCGTGCTATCACCGTTCCTGTATAACGTGTTATTCGCTGCTGCTGCGTCACACGTCGTACTGGTAGTACGCTTCAGCAAAGATGAAGCTATCGTTAGATGGCTGCGATAGTATTGACTGTGCTCAATAGACACGACGTAGATGTTTCATTTAGTATCAGGGAGTTCCATATATTGATGTGGGATTATAAGAGCGGGAGATTAATTGTGCCTGCAATGTGACGGATAATCGTGTGGATGCGCCGCCACCTGAGTCACTCGACAACACTGATACGTAATAATATATATAAGAGAAGTTCCGTGTTATTGTCTGGAGTCAACCACGCGTTCCCGTGCCAGCTGCGTCTATACCTTTAGAGATCAATCAACACACTAGTGAACCGGTGATCTTCTATTGGCAAGCGTAGCCGAGGCCAACCTAGAGAGGTGGGAACCTTCCGACATGTCTGGTTCAGATGGCATGTCTAGTCAGGAAACAAGCGTGGCCATGGAAGAGATGCTGAGGATGAAAGAGAAAATCGAGATCCTGGAGAAGATGATAGAAGAGCAGAAGCTGGGCGCCGAGAGGAACGCGCCGCAAGAAGGAATGGAAGGGGGGGCCGGTGGGGGGGCGAGAGGAGAAGCAGCTGCGAGGGAACCAGCAGCATCGACGGTGACGACACCTGGGCTGGGAGCCCGTCCAGGCATGTCACCAAACACTTCTTTATACCGCCCTAGTTTGTCCCAGTCGAGACCCCCCAAATTCGATAACATAGAAGCCCACTTTAGTATGTGGCGTAGCAAGTTCGAAGCGTACCTGTCATCGCTAGGGTGCCTTCATGTGTTAAGCACGTCAACCCCTGTTATGGTTGGTGACGTGAGGGTGTCGGAAGAGGAGCTAGCATCGAGGCATTCTCCTCAGGAGATTAGGGATGCCCGATTAGTTTATGGACTGATGATGGAAGCAATGACTGGATACGCAATGGCTGAGTTCAGAATGCAGAAGGCAATGTCGCCAAGTGGTGCATGGAAGGAATTAGAAGATTACTACATGCCAAGGACAATAGCGGCCACCCATAGACTGAAGAGAGAGTTTACAACCATCAGAATGATCGAGGACGAAAACCCCGTGCTGTTCCTAGGGAGGGTGGATAAGGCAGCAGATGAGCTGGCCATGCTTGGCTGTGGGATGAGTGTGGAAGAGGTTAACCGACATATCGTGACGAACCTCTCGCCTCTATATATGATACAAAGCAAGTCCGTTCTTTCCCGCCCGTCCATCCCCCGTTCCGAGATCGATGAGATCATCCGCGATGCGTACGCAAACGATAAGGCAGATAAAGAAATGGTTTCCAAGGCGTTGGGTGTGCAGGGAGTGGGAAACCAGCATGCTTTGTACGCCGGAGGTGCGCAGCCTACCAGTGGTGGAGGTGCGGGTCCAGGAAGGGAAAGGAGGGACAGGAGAGGCGGGAGGTACAAGGGTGGGCAGCAGCCGCAGCAGCAGCAGCAGTATCAGCAGCAGCAGCAGCAGTATCAACAGCAGCAGCAGTATCAGCAGCAACCGCAGCAGCAGCGGCAGCAGCAGCAGCGACCCCAGCAGCAGCAGCAGTACCATCAACAGCAGCAGCAGCAGCAACAACCCCAGCAACAGCAGTACCAGCAGCAGCAGCATCGTCCCCGTCGGCATGATGGCAACCGGGGAGGAGCTTCGCCGGGGGGAATTACCGGCCCCAAATGGCGTTGGGATGCCGTGGCCTGCAGGTACCGTTGGGATAACTCCGGTCCCGACCCCTTCGGTGCGGGTGGGGCGGTCCCGCCCATGGGTTGGGTACCTACCGAGCCACCACCAGGGGCAATGCCCCCTATGCCCCCGCCGCCCGTAATGACTCCGGCGGGCTGGGGTTTCCCGCCGAACAACACGCAACCGAGGAGCAAGGGGGTCTGTTTTCGGTGTGGCAAACACGGCCACTACGCCGCAGCTTGCCCGGCAGCCGCCCCGCAGATGAACGTCGCAGTCCCGAGTACTGCTGCCCCTCCCCCTCAACAGATATACTACGGAGGTGGCTGGCAGCAGGAGTCGCCCTACGGCAGTGGTGGGTATACCTCAGCCGGAGCTTTCCCGTCACAACAACCCTCCTCGAGCACTTTCCCTTCCCCTGGCCCAGCGAACAACGGCAACCCTACGCCTACGTTCGACCCGCACCTCCTCACCGCGCAGTTTGCGCACCAAGGCAAGAGTATTTTTAGCGACGATTTGTTTTGGGCTAGTGGGAGGGAAGATTGGGTGGCGGATTCGGGAGCAACCTTTCACGTAACTGGAAACCCCTTTGGTATGGTAGGCTGTTACCCCCCTCCCCCCGGTAAGAGTAGTTTGGTCGTCGGTGACATGAGGTCACTGAAGGTCGAGTACTTTGGACAGATTCCGATGGTAATGCACAGCCCGCAGTGTGATGTCCAGGTTAGGCTTTTGGACGTAGCCTACGTGCCCGGTGTTCGGTTCAACCTGTTTTCACTTCACGCAGTAATGCTGAAATGCCCGGTGACTTTAGATTCCCAGGGAGCTCACTTGTTGGATGGGCAATTGTCCTTTATGCGTAAGGACGCAGGTTCGTACGTAGACGCCACGCGGACTGTAGAGACCCCGATTGCTGCCGCTGTTTTGGCTCCCGGAAAAATGCGGAGGATTGATATTAACGACCTTCACGTTTCCCTTGCCCACTCCCATGCTGACACTCTCCGTGAGACGGCACGCCAGATGGGCATTAAGGTTTTTGGGGAGTTGGTTTCGTGTGCTGGATGTTCTGAGGCGAAGGGGAGGAGGATGGCGGTGCCATGGACGACCGAGTGCCGCTCCACCAGGCCTCTGGAACGTCTGTTCGTGGATCTGTCGGGACAGCAGTCGACGTCTGCTGGCGGTGCGCAGTACATGATGATGATCGTCGACGACTACTCGCGACTGGGATGGCCGTATTTCTTGAAGCGGAAGTCCGACGTCCCGAAGGTCTTCGCTGGTTTTCTGGCCGACATCAACGCCAAGGGTGTTCCGTCCATCGTGGAGTGCCTTCGCTCGGACAACGGCACCGAGTTCACCAAGGCGGAGTTCGTGGAGCTGCTCAACCACCACGGTATCCGCCGCGAGCACACGCCCGTCGATTCTCCGAAGCATGACGGCGTGGTCGAGCGGCGAATTGATATGACGCTGGAGCTTGCAATGGCGTCCCGCCTGGAGGCCCCCCGCCTGTTCGGCGATGCAAGGATGCCGGCGACGCAGCCCCTTTGGGCTGAGTCCTGCGTGTACGCGAGCGACGTCATCAACATGACGGCAAGGGTGAGGGACAAGCCGGAAATGCACTCGCCGTACCGCAAATTTTACGGGAGAGCACCGTTTGCGCGGCTGCTCCCATTTTTGAAGCCAGGTTTCCACCACGTCAGGAGGAGCTTGAAGACCGAGCCGAAGGCGGAGGCTTGTTTCTACCTCAACGGCGGCAACCACCACGCAGCTGACTGCAGCAAGATTCTGCTGGCATCTGGCCGGAGGTCGTTCTCCCGCGACGTCACTTGGGAGCACCCGAGGAAGCCGTTCGTGGGGTTACTGCCTTCGGAGGAGGAGAGCTCCCCGCCGCCGCCGTTGCCGTCACCACCGCCCCCGGGTACGCCGGAGCCTCTGAGAGGCCCTGACGTATGGCCCGAATTACCGTCCCCATCCCCACTGCTGCCGCCGCTACCGCCGTCATCACCGCCGCTACCGCCGCCGCCGCCGCCGTCGCCGTCGCCACCGCCCCCGCCGTCACCGTCGCCGTCGCTGCCGCCGTCATCGTCACCGCCGCCGCCACTGCCACCGTCACCGCCACCGCCGTCGCCACCGCCGCCGCCGCCGCCGTCGCCGTCGCCGCCGAGATCATCGCCGTCGCCGCCGCAGCAGTCATCGCAGCCACAGCTTTCGCAGCGTGCTGCTCGGGAACTGGGTTCTTATATCCCGGACCCGGAGGATGGCGACGTACTGAGGGGGCGGACCAGGGGGGAGACTGCACGACACCAGGAAGGTGGCGGCGGTGTGCAGGGTGGTCGGACAGTGGGGGAAGCTGGACGACACCCGGAGGAAGGGGACGTACTGAGGGGGCGGACAAGGGGGGAGACTGCACGGCACCAGGAGGGTGGCGGCGGTGTACAGGGTGGTCGGACAGTGGGGGAAGCTGGACGACACCCGGAGGAAGGGGACGTTCTGAGGGGGTGGACAAGAGGGGAGACCGCGCGGAACCGCGAGGCTATGGGGCATGGGCTGCTATCGCTGATGGCAGCACGGGAAGGTATAGGCCATGTACTTTTCCACCAAGCCCCACCGCGCGAGAATCCTCCCCTTCCCACGCGCCCGGCAAGCGAGCTTTCGACGCCGAACTCGTATGCTGAAGCGTGTGTGGACGAGTATTCGACGATCTGGAGGCAGGCGATGGACAAGGAATATCATGGACTGGCGGACGCGGGGACGTTTGGAGCGACGTAGCAACCAGAGGGGCTCAACGTCATCTCGGCGAAGTGGGTGTTCGCCTGGAAGTCCAACGAGCATGGTGATGTGGTGCGGGCGAAAGCAAGGCTGGTGGCACGAGGTTTCAAGCAGCGTGAGGGTATTGATTTCTTTGAGACTTTTGCTCCGACCCCTGCAGCGTCTTGTTTCCGTTTGCTGGGTGCCGTTGCGTGCGAGTTGGGTCTGGATTTGTGTCATTTTGATGCTGAGCAAGCGTTCGTGCAGTCGAGTTTGGATGAGGATGTTTTCATGCGACTGCCCCCTGGCTGCGGCGAAATGTCCGGTAAGGTAGTCAGGTTGAACCGCAGTCTCTATGGCTTGAAGCAAGCGTCGAGGTCGTGGCACAACCACCTTCTCACTCACATGAAGAGTCTAGGCTTTGAGCAGAGCCCCGCTGACGCGTGTGTCATGAGGTTGGTCGAGTCGGGCTCTGTCTCCATAGTAACAGTGGTTCATGTGGATGATATTTTTGCTGTAGGGCGCAAGGCTAGGTGCGATCAGTTCTGTGAAGACCTGAACAGCCTTGTTCCGATCAACAATCTGGGCGAGTTGCGGTGGTATGCTGGTTGTTGTTTTTCGAGGGATTGGGATGCTGGTACTTTGACGATTTCGCAGCAGGCGTTCGCTGAAAGGACCGCGACGAGGTTTGGTGTTAGTTCCGGGAGGAATAATCCGCTTTCGACTGGTGTGAAGCTCGAAGAGTTCGACGAGAATGAACCCGTGGGTGATTGGCCTTTCCGCGAGTTGGTGGGGTGCTTGATGTGGCTTGCGAACCAAACACGACCGGATATTGCGAACGCGGTGAGGGCGGTAGCGAGGTACACGAATAGGCCGAGGGAAGTACACTGGGAGACAGCGGTCGGTATTTTAGAGTATGTTTTTTCTACGAGTGATTTCGGCATTACGTTTCAGAAGGGTAGCGGGCTTGAACTGGTAGCGTTTGCGGATGCGGACTACGCCAACAAAGCCACTGACAGGAGGTCAGTTTAAGGTGGGGCTATCATGTGTGCTGGGGCGTGTGTGTGCTGGTTTTCTAGGACGCAGAAATGCGTTACGCTCTCGACCACTGAGGCCGAATATGTAGCACTAGCAGACACTATCAAGGAGGCGATGTTCTTGCGCTGCGTTTGGAGTTTCATTTTTCCGGGGTTCGGGGAGCGATGCATTACGGTTTTCGAGGATAACGAGGGGGCAAGGCACCTGGCACAAAACCCAGTGTGCACGTCGAATTCTAAGCACATCGATGTTCGACACCACTTTTTGCGAGAGCTTATTTCCAAGGGGGAGTTTGTTATTACCCATGTAGAGTCGGAGGAGCAGCGCGCAGACTTCTTAACAAAGCCGCTCAACAACATGTTTTTTCGTTACCACCGGGATTTTCTGATGAACCTTTGACGCCTTGTTTCCGAGATGTTTTATTTTACTTATTTTGGGTGAAGAATGTGTTTGAACTATAAAATCGTTTTGTTTCTGGTAACGGATTTTAAAAGTTTTTTTGGTGTTTTCCGAGTGGTCACAACGTCAAATAAATTTCTAGTGGGGAAACCTATGTGCTATCTCGCATTACCGTCGCGATCTGTGTATCTATGGCGGGAGTAGGGGATAAGGGGAGACTCTTGTCCGGAGGAACGGGGTTCCTCGCGATCTCTGGCATTAAGTTTCTTGACTTGATTTTATTTCGATTGGCATGATGACCACTCCTGTGGTATTTTTCTGATGATACTTGTGATTTAGGTTTTTGACAAGGCTGAAGTGAGACTAGGAAGCGCCTGGGGGCGTGTGCGGTCCACATGAAAATGTTTTCCGACGAGGGAAGGTCTGGATAGTATTCGGAAATTGAGAGAGGTCGGTAGAACTGAAGAGACACTGTGATATATTTGAATCAATTCCGCGGAAAATAAATGCCGTTTTACCTGGCTGAATCCGAGAAGAATGCCGTTTTACCTGGCATTGGATTTCGGTATTTTTATATGTTTGCAACGGAGAGAGGCTATGGATTTGAGCATTTGAATACTGGTTTGAGGATTTGAGTGTTGATTCGAGAATTTTATTTTTGAGTCACATGTTGGGTATTTGAGTTTCTGAAGTTCATATGAGTTGGTCATAAAGAAGAGATATATCGACCCAGCGAAGTCGTACATTGTCATGTTGCCGACCTGGGGGGATATTGAAGTATGGTCCGTGTATAGTGAGCAGGGGGGATATTGACTGTGCTCAATAGACACGACGTAGATGTTTCATTTAGTATCAGGGAGTTCCATATATTGATGTGGGATTATAAGAGCGGGAGATTAATTGTGCCTGCAATGTGACGGATAATCGTGTGGATGCGCCGCCACCTGAGTCACTCGACAGCACTGATACGTAATAATATATATAAGAGAAGTTCCGTGTTATTGTCTGGAGTCAACCACGCGTTCCCGTGCCAGCTGCGTCTATACCTTTAGAGATCAATCAACAGATAGCCCGCGAGTTTCAGTTGGATTTATGCCATTCCGATGTAGAACAAGCGTTTGTCCAGGCCGAACTCCAGGTTCTGTTTTGATGCTGATGCCACAGGGCTGTGGAGATCTGAGCGGCAAAGAAACGCGCTTGAATCGCAGCTACGACTTGAAACCGGCGTCGAGATCCTGGCATAGACACCTGGTCACCCGCCTGAAGAGTATTAATAATTGTTGACAGTTTTGAACAGAGCCGTGCAGATCCGTGTTTTTTTCGATTAATCAAGGTGGGGTCTGTTTCCATCACTGCTGCTGTGATCCACGTTGACGGCATTTTTGCGCTAGGCCGGAAGGAGAGGTGTGACCGGTTTTGCGGGGGGATGTACATTTTTGTCCTTTTCCAAGATATCCCGTGGCATGCCATGGCACTACCTGCGGCAAACCCTTCCGCTGAATCTTCCACGGTATACCACCGAACCCTCCACGGACCTCCACGGCATACCATGGAACCCTAACCCTAACCCCGGCCCTAACCCTAATCCTGACCCTAGCCCTATCCCTAACCTAGGTGCCGTGAACATAGGGGTGCCGTGGGGGCTGCCATCACATTCCGTGGGGTTACCATGGAGTGCCGTGGCGGTTACCGCAGGGGTTGCCATTGTATCGCACGTGGCATGTTACGGCACCCACCACGGCGTGCCATGAAATCCTATGCCACACCATGGGATGCCGTGCGGACGCCATCCTATGCCATGAGTGTTACCATGCTCATGCCACGCAAAACTCAAATAGTGTAGAACCCTGGTTTTTCAAGGACCTGAACCGCCTAGTCCGTATCAATGATTTTGGCGAGCGGCGATGGTATACCCGTTGCCAGTATTCCCGAGACAAAGGTCGCGGGTTTATTGACAACCTCACGGACGCCTTTCGCTCAGAGACGGAGATGAGATTTGGCGTGACTGCTGGTAGGAACACCCCACTTTCGCCAGAGGTTTTTCTTGAGGTGTTTGACGAGAAGGAGCCCACTGGTGACTGGCCGTATCGTGAACTGGTAGGCAGTTTGCTGTGGCTTTCGAACCAGGCGAGACCTGACATCTCGAATGCAGTGGAGGCGGTCGCGAGGTATTTGCATGCCCCCCAAACTCAAGCGCTGGCTGGCTGCGGGAGAGATTTTGGAGTATCTGGAGGTGATGAGTAGCTACGGTATTACTTTTGGGAGGGGTAGCGGTTTAGACTTGGTGGTTTATACAGATGCGGCTTATGCCCCCCGAGGCACTAGGAGAAATGATGTCTGGAGTGGAGCCGTGGTGTGTGGGAGTGTGGCCATTCAACGGATTTTTAGGACGCCGAAACTGCCACACTCTCCACGAGTGAGGCAGAGTACGTTGCTATGGCAGAGGGTTTCAAGGAGGCCCTTTTTCTACGGTCGGTGTGGCGTTTTCTGTTGCCTGATTTGGGGGATTCGTGCATTGATCCAGGTTTTTGAGGACAACAAGGGTGCGATCCAGATAGCAGTCAACCCCGCGACGGCCTCTAAATTGAAGCACATAGACGTCCGTCACCACTAAGTGACAAATCGGAAAAATGGGAACGAAGCCTAAAATGAGAACCAAGCCGTATCACCAGAACCATGTGGTGTATCAGATAACCAAAATGATCCTGCGAAACCCCTTGGCGAGCCCTGTGAGAGGAGCTCGTCAGAACGGTCATGCTCCATCTCGTGCCTTCGGGTGGGCGCAAAAAGCGATATACGCTGGCTCTATTGTGATTTCTCTAGATGCTGGCTACCGCGGCGATGCCGAGGACTTCCAGCCTGAGCGACAGCTCATTCGAAGGCTGCTGTACAGCCCCACAGGACTGTCAACTTTTTTCTTGGAGTTGTACACAATTGGTTTGCTTTCTAAAAAAAAACGTCCGTTCTCATTTTTTGTTTCGTTCCCATTTTTCCGATTTTTGTCTGTTAAACTTCCTGCGAGAACGTGTCGAGCATGGAGAGTTTGAAATCACGCATGTGAAGTCGGAATACGAACATGCCGACTTCTTGACGAAATCCCTCCCGGAAGACGCTTTCTGCTTCCACAGCAGGAAGTTCACCATGAATATATATGATGAGTTGATTCATTATTTTTGGATGAGGTTTGACGAGTTTTATACTTTTTGTGAAGTTTGATGAGTCGATTCTGTTTTTGTTTTTTCGAGGTTTGATGAGTTGTTTTCTTGAGGTCTGATGAGTGTTTTTTTTTAATGTTTTTGAGATTTGAGGAACTAACTGATGGTTGATTTCCTGAGTCGAGGAATTGATAACTGATTTCATGAGATTAGTGCAGTTAGGTGGACTTTACTTGGCTTGGAGGTCTTGATATCTTTTTTGCTGAGGTTTGAGGAGTTGTTTTTTTGTTCCATATTTTTGAGATTTAACACGCTGATTATTTTTTCGGGGTTTTCGAGCTGCTGTTTTTATTTTTTTGGGGGGGGGGTTGAAGCTCTGACTTCATGCGGTCCTATGAGATCTGTGTGATCCATAGTTTTTTCGGTGTGAACCCGACATGTCACCATGTACCACCACAGTATAGTTCGGGGAGGTATGCACCGAGATTGAGCTTGATACATACATGTGTTTGTTGGGATCGCTGTTTTCCGTGGCATTTGTTTATGTTTGAATGTATGAAGCTGAGCTTTGAAATACTCTGATTCTTTTTTAAAGAAGTTTGAGACTTTTCTTGTGGATTCTGCGTGGACAATATATATAAAAATCTATACCCTGAGGGGTTTTTATGAACCCACTCAGAGGCTCGACCCATCACACCAGTAAGTGCATCGCACACACAACACACAGTTGCCCCAAGGTGCACACAGACTTGCTGGTTTTGTTTGATCACCTCACTGGCCGACTGCCTCGGTAACTAGAGTGACCTTGTACATACGTTTCGTCTTCGGGCACATGATCTTCGTCTTGGCTTCCCCAGCTGCCACGAATAAAACAAACACTGCAACGATATCTGTCATCATCTTCGCAAGGCTATTCCTCGATCTGGAAACGATGCCCGCGTCGTCTGCATACAGCATTTCCCAGACCGGTTGCGCCCCCGCCACAGTCTCCTGGGGGTGTATCGCCCTTTCTCCGGCCCCCCTCGCCCCCCCCCCCCCCCACTCTCATTCTTCACCTTGTTGGTGCACCCCATATCCTTCACCACGTCTGCATTGATTGGTGCTAAACCGCTCCACCGCCACACGCAGTACGGCTGTAAACGACATGTTGGGCAACAATGGTGCGAGCACGCATCCTTGCCGTAGGCCCTGCCCCACACCGAACCAGCTTGAACATTCACCATCGTCCGTCCGGATGCGCGCACGCGTTCCTTCTGTGGAAGTAGCAAGAGTATCCGCGAGAATCTTTGGTGGTACGTCGAACCGAGCGAGCACGGCCCACAAGAAGAGAGCCCGATCGACTGAATCGAATGCCTTGGCGAGGTTGACGGAACACATGTAAAGAGGGGTGCTCTTCTTAGGTGAAGTCGTCGAACCACGATAATCATATCAATCGTCGACCGTTCGTTGCGGTCGGAAGCTGCACTGTTCCTCTGGTAAGATAAATACACCCTCCCGTTCGCAGTAATGGCTGAGGCGGTTGACATTGCATCGTCTCCTTGGCTTACCTAGAATGCTTGCCGTTCAGCGCCAATTCCACGACGGCATGCGAGCATGCATGCGGCCGTATGATGGCGAGTGCTCAGAAATTTTCGACGTAAGGCAGGGTCTTCGGCAAGGGTGTGTGCTCGCGCCATTCCTGTTCAACACGTTTTTCACAGCGGTGCTTGCTGCGTGTGGCGGAGAAACACTTCGCCGCTCACAAAGCCATCACGAACAGCATGACGCAGCCCCAACGAAAGAAAGACAAGGGGGCAAATGAGAGGGGAAATGCACGGACGGGACAAGTCGACCGACAGGGGGAAGGATAAGGAGGTCTAGGCATTGTGGCCAATGCTGTATGCTGACGATGCGGGCATTGTATCGCGATCACCTAACGGCCTAGAGAGGATAATAATGACGGTGATCGTGACTGCATGTATGTATGTGCCGCTCTGAGCATGACGGTTTCTGACGCCAAGACGGAGATAATGTGTCTGAAAACGAAGATGGGGGGAACGTGGCGTTCACCGTCACCGCAGCCGACCGAGTGTACAAAGAAACATTCGAGTTTGTGTGTTTGGGCGGGGCTAATAGCACAGATTGGGCGAGAAAAAGTGTCGAGGTAACTCGTCGACTCCACAGGGCATGGGCGTGCTTCGGGCAGTATGAGATGAAAATCTATGACTGCCCGGGTGTGCGCCTATCTATGCCTGAAGGTGCGGATGCTGAGAGCCGAGGTGATCGAAACGTTGCTCTACGGTTGCGTTACTTGGAGCCCGAGCAAGACTGATTACGGCAGTCTACGGGAGGACCCCCACAAGATGCTCCTCCGATGCCTCGGCTGGCGAAAACGAAAGCGCGAAGACCACGTTATATCCTATGCTAGCGCACTTCTCAGGGCATACTCTAAGAGCGTTGAGACAACGGTACGCAGGCGTAGGCTATTGTTTGCGGGTTTTGTGACACGCATGGGAGAGAAGCGTCTGCCGAAGAGGGTGATGTCTGGGGAGATGGTCGGGGGTAAGGGCTACTCCGGGGGACAGGAGCGGGACTGGATGAGGTACCTTGATGAGGATCTCAAGGAGTTTGGCATCAAGCTCGACGGGTGGCGCGAGGCAGCAAAGAAAACCGGCAGATAGTTCCGACGGGTCGAGGAAGGGGCGGAGGTCTTCATGCGGAAATGACATGATAAGGATGAGAGGGAGGCATCGGCGGACGGCACAGGATGGCTACAACCGCGACTACTACAACCGTTGACGCCAATGCACGTTCGCAAAATGGCAAGGAAGAGGGGGGGACGAGGGGGGAGGGGGGGAATGGGGCGGGGGGAGAAGGGGGTGGTCTACTCAACAGACTGACGCCTGGGTATGGTCATCATCGTCATGTCATTATGATGCGATCCCTTCTTTGGGCCCCAAGCAACTATTAATAGCATGGTGCCACCCGGGCAACGTTGTTTGTCTGCATGCACCAATGCCTACCTTTCGTGTTATCTTCCCCCCCGCCCCCGTGTGCCCTTTCTATGTCCCTTTTTATTTTATTTTATTTTCCTTTTATTTTGTTTGTTTTCATTTTTTTCCTCTTCTTCCCTTTTTCCCGTCTGCCCCTCTTTGTGTCTCTGTATGAATATTCGGTTATGCTTTTGATACTGACTATATCTCCATCTGCTTTTTGTTTCTGCTTTGCTTCGTCTTCCGTTTCTTTTATTTTGCCTTTTAATAATATCAATAATCATTTTTGCTTCCCCAGTGTTTTTAGGGTCATTCTTATCGGAGATGTTTCCCCCCATATTTTCCATAATTTTGTCGTGCTTTTATTTTCCTGTTTTTTCCCCCAAATATGGTAAATCTAGCTCCCCTGATGTTCTACAGCAGCAGTAGTAGCTTCTGTTCTGAGGAATTTCACAAATTGTGGCAGAGAACAACTCCGAATCTTGACATATATATATATCTCCAAAGATTTCTAAAGTTGGAAACTTCGTGAAAAATGCCCTCCGACAAGAATGGACCTGAGCAGCGGAGAGCGGAGTAAGTATGTTTCTTATCTCTGTTCTACACCCCTCGCGTAGTGTGCGCGCCTGCATTTTTTTTCGTCTTTCTATCCTCTTGATTTTTGCTTTTTTTCGACTTCGATTTCGTCTTTTTGACGTCGACTTGTTTTTTAATCCTGTCTACGACGTATGTATCCCTTCTGGGTAGTATACGCGGTCTGCTCGGTTTGTGTGGCGATTTGCACAGCGTACATACGTACGTGCGCGGACCTCACTTTTTATTTATTTCTGAGGTGTACAGCAAGCAGTTGTTATCGTGTGTGTTCTTATTTGCTTGTTTGATTTTCCACTCCAGAGTTACTCACAGGAGCCTGTCCTGCGACCACGGACTGCATGCAGTGTACGACCTCTTCCCCTGCGCGAGAATTTTTATTTCCCAGATCAGAACCGCAAGTGCGAGGAGCATTTTGTTTTTCAGGATGACGGAGAAAGGGAAACGACTGGAAGGGAATGGCAACGAGTGCACGCGCAAAGGAGCGGGTGGATTGGGCCAAGGCGATGATGCGGCCATGAAGAGCGGCAGGAAGACGGTGCATGGAGACCCATGATTTGCGCGCACACTATCATCACGAGAGAAGCAGTCATAGTTTGTTTTTTCCTGGTTTTGTTTTTCACGAGGCAGAATAGTATCTACCGGTACTCGTCACTGGTGTTTGTAGTTTAACGAGTTGTATACCCTTCATGGGGAATAACCTACGCAATTATCAGGGACGTGGTATCATAACTGTGCTGCACCTTTTTGTGTCAGACAGTCCAGGAAGAGATGGCGATCGTTGATATTCGTGTGGCAGTAAGGTTCGATTGCTCCTTTTTTCACTGCATATCCGCGAGTCTTCACTCTGACAGCACTCACTCCAGATAGCAGGCAGGTGTGTTCCTCTTTCGTTTTCACGACTACCGTGCGTTTCGTACGGTGCAGGCAGCACTTCAGACAGCATCCGCTGTAGTCAGCAGCCACGAGTTGGTTAGTGGTGGGAACGGGGGTACTCTTCTACCAGGTATATTATAGTTGAGAGGATATACCCGCGGCCATGTTATTACGGGGGACCATAGTTAACAAGACCTATTGTATACATAAAAACCTATATGTTTAACCATTTTTACTAACAATATTTGGTCCTGTTAACTATGGCCCCCCGTAATAGTTCAGTTTTGCACAACATTGGTTTTATCTTGTGTTCGCTTTTTCCGTCTCGTGTATTTTGAGGCAGCCGAATTTTCGATTTTTTTTGTTTTTCGGATCTTCCTAGGGCTCCAGCACCTTTGTGTGACCACGGACTCCTTCGTCAGAGAGTTAATGGGAGAACAACAACAACAACAACAACGAGTACTCGTATTATTGTTTTTTTTTTTTTTTTTTTTTGCTCATCCCATTTATTATCTTCGCACATCTTCTTCTCTCTCTCCTTCCAACTTGTAACTCAGATCCGGGGTCACATAGCAGGCTCTTCTCCCCCCTTCCCGCTACGGTACGTGCCTTCATTTTTATCGCCAGAAGATTTCAGCCTTTTCTTCCCTCGTCGACTCGCGTCGAATTGTGCCTACCCACGCTGCAAGGCGCTCTCAACAATTGAATCCTTTTTTATTTTTATTTTTGCAAATAAAGTCAAATGTCCGACCCACCTTGGACTCGAACCCAGCACTCAACGAATTGTGCCTACGACCAGGCGGACAGTGTAAGACTTGGCATAGATGCATAGTCGAAGACCTTAGGGAGTTCCGAGCCACCGAAGGGTCAACGGAAGTTGCCCCCTTGGTGTTTGGAGTTGAGACCGCGTTGTGGTCCACTGCAGCCAAAAAGGTGGGGAAGTGGTACCGGGGGATTTCTTGAAGCAGCCGAACGGTCCATGGTGAGGTGGCACGAGGCTGAGGCTGAGATGAGTAGACAGCGCCGCGCATCCGCCGTGGATGGTGCCCAAAGGAACGGGGGGGGAGGGGGCAACAGGAGAAGTGGCATAAAGCCCGACCGAGGGAATGCGGAGAGGGGGGGGAACAGGAGGGGTAGAAGGGAAACGGCGGTAGACGAAAGTAGGAAGGAGATGGCAGACAGGGTAGCAAGGCACCAAGTCGACTAGGAAGTAGAATATGACCATACTACTAGTGCTACCAACTGGTGCAGCTGGCTCGAACGTGGTCTTCCCTTGTCTTCTCTTTTAGTGTTTTTTTTTTTTTTTTTTTTTTTTCTTTCTTGCGCTGACTCTCCGTGATTTTCATTTCATTTTTTCTCTTCCTCTTCCTTTTCTGATTGATAAGCCGTACTCAAGGAGCCGTGTGGCGTGGTTGGAAGACGAACCCGCTCTTCTCGGCTGGTATTGTCTGACGCCAAGGGGCTGGACATAGTTGACGAACGCAGGGCGGAGACGGCAGTCTGGGTAGCAAGGTACCAGGCGGATTAGCAGGGAGAACCTGGCTATACTACTCGTACCACAAGCTGCTGCCGCCACCTGGAAGGTGCTTTGGGCTTTGGTCTGCCTGTTATTTCCCCTTTGTTATATTTCCTTGTTACTTTCTCCTTGGTTCTTTGTCTTACTCTGTTCACAAGCAGTGGTGTTTTTTGTTATTTCTTCTTTTTTCCAGGTGGTTCTTTTTCAAGTGTTGGCCACCTCGCCTCCGGGGGGGGGGGCACGCCAGATTGTTTCTCTTAGATTTTGGTTTCATTTTTCTTCTTTTTCTTTTTCGATTTGTCTACGACCCTTGTTTTTGTTTTCTCTTTGATTGTTTCTTTTCGTTTCACTATTTCATAGATTGCGTATGTCGTGCCTGTCGTATCTAGTATGATGACATGGCTTTGCATTGCCCACTGCAGTTCACACTGCACACGTGGCAACGTAGTATCTCTGTGGCGTAGCTTTGTGACCACAGAACTTGTATCTCTTCTAGGATTGAAGAATCGGCACGGACACTGGTTGTGCTGGATGTCGACGGGTAGAAAGAACGGTTTAATGTGAAGAACACACACACACACCCACGCTGCAAGGCGCTCTCAACAATTGAATCTTTTTTTATTTTTGCAAATAAAGTCAAAGCCCGACCCACCTGGGGCTCGAACCCAGGACTCAAACAAGTAGAATTCGAGGATAACCCCTTTAGAACCGCAGTCCCGTTTTGGGGACAAACTACTTGAAATTTGACTAGTTTGTCCCGACATATGGGACTGCGGTTTTAAAAGGGTTGACCACTTGAACCACCGGGGCGACCGGTATCTGTGGCGTGATGGTTCACGATCACGGAACTTGCACCTGGAATCTGTCTTTCTACACTATGACTGAAGAATCGGCATAGACAGGTGGATGTCGACCGGTAGAAAGAACGACTCTTTGGTTGAGCGGGGCCGTTCATCATCATGTCACCCATCTTGTCAATACGGGTACCATAATAATTAAGACCATATTATGTTTGTAAAAAGACGGAAATATATAAGTTTTTGTGAGTGCGATGGGTCCTATTAATCCACCAACCATTTATGAAACAATGAAACCACGGACAGAGTATTGACAGCCCATCGATACCTGGACACCACTTTTTGGGACATATCTACTTGAAGTTATACTTGTACCATAATAGAAATAGTGCAACAGGTATCATAT
The DNA here is from genome assembly GCA_031213475.1 of Nereocystis luetkeana. Classification (NCBI taxonomy): domain Eukaryota; class Phaeophyceae; order Laminariales; family Laminariaceae; genus Nereocystis; species Nereocystis luetkeana. The sequence goes on along the minus strand of JARUPZ010000017.1, from coordinate 150,408 downwards.
TTATTTCGTCCTGCCGGACCCGAACCCAGCTCGGTTAGATTGATGAGATGGTGAGCTGGTGAGATGGATGGTCAGAGGGTAGCAGGTATTGATAGAAGAGGAGGTTCCTTGGTTCCTTGGTTTATTACGAGCACGAACTCGTTATCGCCCTTCCAGGTCTCTTTGTTGTGCACGGCGGCAGGGCCTTCGAAGTGGTGTCCGACAACAACAGTTCCCCGAAGCCACTAGTATAGGAGTGGCCCGGAGCTACCCAGCTCTCCGGGAAGGGCGCGGCTTAGAGCAACGAACTGCCAACTTCACTTCTGTTCTTCTTGCTCCTTCTGAAGGTATTTCGCCAAAGCTACAGGTATTTGTGTACCTGGTACACGCAATCAGAGTCTTGAAATATTGATTGCAGTTTTCTCTGCTGTGGTACGGCTCATTGGGGGTGTTCATCACTCACTCACCCACTCACTCGTACTGCCGTTACTCTCTCGCAGTCGGCGTGTATACTATGAGTAGCAGGGCTGTGTGGTCCAGGTGGCATCTATGCTCGCGGATAATTAGTTGTTGGGTGGCACGGCAATCCAATTATTACCTCGTAGTCTGCTTTCAGCATCAAAAACACACACGTCGAGCCACAGCTGCTGCCCCAGTCAGGTGTTGTTGTAGTAACCCAAACAAGCACACGACCCCGCAAATATTATCGCTCTACGTGTACTTCATTCAGTGCTATGCCTGACCCATCAGAAAACGAGTAAAATAATAAGAAAGGCAGGCCGAGATATACAGAAAAACAAGAAAATTGGGGAGGTGTTACAACCGCTGTAGTATTAATAGTATACCTGGCATAGTACACAATTGTCAAGCAGTACTCGACAGCACCTGATCATTTGGTACGGAAACTACCTGTAGTCTAGGAAAATGTCAATACTGCTGTAGTTGGTCTCACGTACGTAAAAATTCGAGCCTGTCAAAATAAGAGAATACTGCATGCAGAAGTAACGTTGGTGTACAACGTACACATTCTTGAATAAGAAGTTCAGCGTGAACTAGCCTTTTACTGTTTTCCTATTAGGAGTTGTTTTCTCGTTGGTGTTGTCACACTCACTCGTCGCCGCCGCAATACAACGCACACTGCAGTCCGTGGTCGCAGGATAGGCTCCAATAACTGTGCAGTGTAAGAGTACCATTCTTACTCTCCAGAGTGTGTTATTGGAGCCTGTCCTGCGACCACGGACGGCATTGCATCGTGGCGATGATCAATGGCAACAACACAGAAACAACAACAACAACAACAACAACAACAACAACAACAACAACAACAACAACAACAACAACAACAATAAACAACAACAAACGGGGGACGGGGAACCGGTGTGTTATGTCTCGGTTCATTGCTTTCCTTTTATTAATATGTACCAGTGTAGCTATTATTATACCAGGTATTTCCTTTGTTTTCATCGCGGGGGAACGGGGGTTCGGTGTTTTTTGTCTCGGTTCATTGTTTTCCTTTTATTAATATGTACCTGGTAGCTATTATCATACCAGGTATTTCCTTTGTTTTCATCTTCCTGAGAATGTGCATTGCTTACGAGTTACAAAGTATGAGTTATGAGTAATCGATGTAGAAGCTCGTGAGCTATCGGACGCCAAAACATAAAACACGATCCGTAATATTATTATATACCGAATTAATTACCCGGAAATAAAAAACGAAATGGAATACGAGACAAGGACGAACGCGAATACAACGCTGGCAAACAGAAATGACAAATGACAGCGGTTGGCACTTGTTGGACGGACCACGAACTGAGACGGGAGACGGGATAGAAGGACGCACGCGTTGTTTGTTGTTGTTGTTCTCTCTGATAAAGGAGTCCGTGGTGACACAAAGGTGCTGGAGCCCTTGGAAGAGTGCAAGACGCAAGACTGGGAACTACACAGGGAAAACAGAGTGAATCCGGCACATTGTCATGTTGAACGGATCACGATCTACTTTTGTTTTATTTTTTTTGCTCATCCCATTTATTATCTTCGCACATCTTCTTCTCTCTCTCCTTCCAACTCGTAACTCAGATCCGGGGTCACATAGCAGGCTCTTCTCCCCCCTTCCGGCTACGGTACGTGCTTTCATTTTTATCGCGAAAATATTTCAGCCTTTTCCCCCCTCGTCGACTCGCATCGAATTGTGCCTACCCACGCTGCAAGGCGCTCTCAACGATTGAATCTTTTTTTCTTTCTTTTTTTGCAAATAAAGTCAAAGTCCGACCCACCTGGGGCTCGAACCCAGGACTCAAACAAGTAGAATTCGATTAACTACTTGAACCACCGGGGCGACACAGCAGCAACAGCAGTATATTAGAACTTACCTTGATACGTATGTTGTCAAAGTACGGTACCAACCTTGACCCCATCCACGAAATATGTCTTAGGTCGGGTCAGCGTGCCCAAGCGCCAGTTAGCCGGTCGCCTCGGTGGTTCAAGTGGTTAACCGCGAATTCTACTTGTTTGAGTCCTGGGTTCGAGCCCCAGGTGGGTCGGACTTTGACTTTATTTGCAAAGAAAAAAAGGATTCAATTGTTGAGAGCGCCTTGCAGCGTGGGTAGGCACAATTCGATGCGAGTCGACGAGGGAAGAAAAGGCTGAAATCTTCTCGCGATAAAAATGAAGGCACGTACCGTAGCGGGAAGGGGGGAGAAGGGCCTGCTGCTATGTGACCCCGGATCTGAGTTACGAGTTGGAAGGAGAGAGAGGAGAAGATGTGCGAAGATAATGAATGGGATGAGAAAAAAAAAAGAAAAAGAAGTTGGTGTCAACCGCCTACTCTGATGTTGAAACCGGGCCTATCTATGGCTTAAATTGATACCAGGCACCACCAGGTACACGACACAAAATTGGAACTTGGAAGTGTGGTGAGCTTAATAAGCTTAAGACCCTTTTTCCCAAAAAAAAGAAGTAAAAAACATCTCTCCGAGAAGGTTTAGCAATCTGGGAGAAGGGATCTTCAGGGATGTTTTTGACTTGAAAAATGCGTAGCGTGGTCTGCACGTCGGAATCGTCGTCCGCAACGGAGAATTTTCCTGGTTCGATGCAAACGCGGCGCAGCCGCGTTTATGGCGAGTTTTGGCCCGTTTTGGCTGCGGTTTGGGGTCGGGGTTAGGGTTAGGGTTAGAGTCAGGGGTTTGGTTGGGTCTTCGCCCGTACCTTGATCTCAAGAGGAACCAAAACACCTGAACAGCCTACCAACCTAAAGATCCCTTCACCCAGATTGTTGAAGGACCTACAAAAACACCAACCTCGGCCAGTATTGGTGCTATTATATCATTGCCGGAAGTAACAGAGAAGTGGTGTTATCAATTTTTTCTACAGGTATCGCCTTTGTTTTTGGTCCGCCAGATTTTTTGGGGTCTGTCTCTTAACCACCGAGTAAACTAGATATTACGACGATGAGTCGTTGTGAGAGTAACGACTGCTTGTGCTGTATTTGCGGTTGCTTAGATTCGCGTATTTGCTGACGGACGTTTCCCGCCGGCCGATTCGTATCGTAGAGCAGTCGATCCGGACGAAGGTGTACCCCACACAAGATGATGGCGGCCAGCATCCTGCTGCTATCAAGAGTGACCGGTGCCGCAGTCGACAATTTGTGCTGCGTACCTCTGTATTGTGTTGCCGCTTAAACATAAACCCTTTTTGCTCGTCGCGGATGTTTACGTACCATCGGCCGGTTTTTGTCACAGAGTTTACTTTATTCAGTCAGCCCAAACCAAGGTCTACATCATACATACACCATGATGACAACCAGGATCTTGCCAACATCCCGTCAGTGGTCCATGCTGCAATCGTCATTTTTTTGTTCGGTACTTAGTTAAGTTTGTTGTCGCCTAAAACTTAGAACCCCCTTGGCCCTCGGCCGCTTCAAGTCGGCAGGTTCTTTTGTTGCGGAGCAGTAAAAGCAGGTCTCGCGGCGGCACCATGGCTGCAGCCAGGATCCTGGGGAGCGTCCTGGCGGCCTCCCTTTTGGTAGCTGCCAACAGCGTCGGTGAGTTATCACCCTCAGGGTCACTTTTCTAACTATTAATACCTGGTACCAGTATTTAATAGCGAAATATGTCGTCATTCGTGTCCGTGTGAATCAGTTTTATTGTGCACGGAATGATTTCAGGCCGATTGTCTTTGCATGCCCGTCTCATTGACGCTGGGTGCATTCACACAGGAGAGCCACCGACCTTCTGTGTATCGTTTCCTTCTTCTAGCAAAACGATTTACTACTGCCGAGCTTTCACATCACCATACATGCCGTGTGCTATAGATGCTGGTAGCGAGAGGGCACACCCCGTACTATTAATAGGACGATTTTTCGTGGCGAGTCTCCCCATAGAAACGAGGGGGGGACACGCCATAAAAAGGCAGCGATGGGAAACCCCCGTCGTGATCGACATACCCACACGTCGAATAGATCAACTCTGGGTACCTCTGATTTTCCTTGTCCGGGTTAGACCAATCCGCATCTATACAAGCCACATGAGCTATCACAGGTTTGCCTGGTGTGGGCTATGTAGAAGATAGCTCATCTACACATGTTCTGGTGTTGAGCTATGGGGGAGCAAACGAGTGGACTACTGTTATTATCAGCTCGACATGTGGACACATCGCTCAGCCTTTGCACCCTCCCAGATATCGAGCAAATCAGCGTGAGAATTCGTCCGAGGGTGTGTATCCCCCTTCGTGTTCTAGACTGAGTATGATGCGGCAAATGCTTGCTGTTCGTATTATCAATACGAGGTACTATTAATATCACATACGCAATCCATTTTTATTTCGGCCGCTGACATTGAGTCCCAAACGTGTCATATGTTCCGTTGCCCCCGTCACGTGCTCAATCTATGATCCAGAACCCAATGCGTGCCTCACGGAAGCTACGTGCGTCCAAGGTTCAGCCACCTTGTGAGTCAAATGGGACTGCTGCTTCCCGAGGAGGAACTGTGCTGCGAAAGGGTGCTAAAGGACGGTATTAATAGTAGGCGACACAAGAACGGATGCAGTTAGACTCGTGCTTACAATACAGCAGTAGCTTTCCTTTCTTGTTGTTTTTGTCTCTCTGGGAATGTTTACTCCTGCGCTGTAGTATTGCGGGGGATCATTTTAAATAGGACCTACGGTACGCACAAAAACCTACGGTATGTATTTACCTAAATCCAGTAACAACATTTGGTCCTATTTACTATGATCCCCGGTGAAAAATTTTTGGTAGACCTTGAAGCTCATGCTGCACACTGTCGGATGCCACACGTAACAATCACGGATCGGGTCAAACTCGCGGGTCGGGTCGGGTCGGGTAAGAGTGACCCGACCGGAAACGCGAGAGTTCGAAGACCTCCTGGTCCGACCCGACTCGACACGAGATATTTCTGAAACTTCCTGTCCCGACCCGCGGGTCGGGTCATGAGCTGTGAAGAGCCCTGATAGTAGTAGTGGGGGTGGCAGTTTTTGGCCAAAACGTTTCTGGCTGTCGAGGCTCTCCAATTGAGGAACTACTACGCGTACTTGTTACCGTTGGAATTACATTTGTGTTGAACTATAGAAACCACCCAATACCGTTGAAGGTTATTTCTGGTAGTCAATAGAAACTACTTCTTCTTAACCCCTTTAGAACCGCGGTCCCGTTTGGGGACAAAACTACTTGAAATTTGACTGGTTTGCCCCCAGAACGGGACTGCGGTTCTAAAAGGGTTAAGTACCGTTGTAATTCCATGTAGGTTACACAGTGGAAACCACCCAACGCCGTTGAAATTCTGTTTTGGATTCCACAAGAGAAACACGCAATACCGTTGAAACTATGATTGTGTTGCACAATCTAAACTAGCCACTACTAGCCACTACCGTTGAGATTTCATGTGTGTTACACGATAGAAACTACCCAATACCGTTGAAATGCCATTTTTGTTACACACTAGAAAGCACCCAACACAGTCGATATTGCATTTGTGCCCCACAATAGAAACTACCCAGTACAGTTGAAATTATACTTGTGAACATTAGAAACTACTCGTTACCGTAGAAATAATTTCGTGCAAAACTGCTTGTTAGGGTTGAAATCCGTGTGTGCGCAAGGCCACGGTATGGGGGTGCCTCTAGATCCTCTGTGTTTTAGCCGCCCAGGTCCTTTCGAGCGAGTGACTACCCACTTCCTTTGCAGCCTCGAGCTTACCTCAAGCTTTTTCGTTTCGCGCTGCGCACCGCAACGTGATTGTATGTTACACTACGCCCAATAATGGGAAGGTTATATCCATTTTTATGTGGGGTATATGCAAAGTCATTCGCGCGAGTAGCCAAAAACGGGGGGGTGAAGTACTTTTAGCCCCCCTACCGCCCCCTACAGCAGCAGCAGTCTAACTCATGCGTGGGGTATAGGATGTAAGCCTCGGCAAACATGATTCAGTCAGACCTGACGGAACCCAGTTAGTTGCCATCGGAGCCAGGTATCAACTCGACAGTCACAACAAGACCCAGTCGATGACACAACTTCGATCGTCCAACGTATCCCCGTTCGTTCGCAGGAACCTCTCCATCGGCTGTGGAATTACAAACGTCAACAATCTAAACACTACGGCATGCATGTACTAATGATTATGAGCCTCGGCACGCATATTTCAGCCATATCTGATTGGAAACAGTCCGTAGCCATCGAACTCAGATACCGGTAGTAACCAGCTCGACCACCACAATGGGGGCCCGATCGTTGACACATCTTTGACTGTCAAATTAATCCCCATCTGTTCGCAGGGGCATCCCTATCGACTGTGGAATTACAGGCGCCGATGTTCCAAACACTGACGCATGCCTTTTCACTACAGGTTTTGAGCCTCGGCACACATATTTCAATCAGGCCCGGCGGGACGCAGTTAGTTGCCATCGAATTCAAATCCGGGAACTCGACCCGACACCCACATAAGGCCCTTTTGATGAAATATTTTCAATCGTGCATTGTATATATCCCCGTTCGTTCACAGGGACCTCTCCAGTAGCTGTGGAACTGCAGATGCCGATGTTCCAAACACGACGGCATGCATGGGCTAAATATTGTTAGCCTCGGCACACGTAATGCAATCATACCTGATTGGGAACAGTTCCTTGCCAACGGACCCAGATACCGGTAGTACCAGGCTCGACAACCACAATGGGCGCCTGATCGACGACACATGTTCAATCGTCAAACGAATCCACGTTTGTTGGCAAGGATACCTCCATCGGCTGTTGAATTACTGTCGCCGATGTGCCAAGCACTAAGGTTTCCAATGACTAAATGTTAGGAGCTTCGGCACACAAAATTCAATCAGGCCTGGTGGAAGACAGTTGCCATCGAAGCCAAATCCCGGCAATCGACTCGACACCCACAATAAGGCCCGATCGATGAAATATTTTCAATCGCCCAATACATACACCCCCGCTCGTTCGCAGGGGTCTCTTCATTGACTGTGGGATTACAGACGCCGATGTTTTAAACACTGATGCATGCATGGACTAGTAGTTATGAGCCTCGGCACACATGCTTCGTACCGCGTATCACCGCTCGTTCGCAGGGACCTCTCCATGAGGTGTGGGCTCACGGACGACCATATTCCCGCAATCAAGGAATGCATGAACCGAATGGGCCGTGAAGGAATCTCCTCTGTGTGAGTTCCGTGTTCTGAATTCAGTTGTCGGCTCCCTCAGATGGGACAAAGATGTGTGCTACGATAGGAGTGGCGTTATTTTGCTCAATTCGTTTCCGACTGTCGGGGGGGGGGGAGGGGTGTACTCGATATCATTCATGGGCGTAGTCGTATGACCATGGACCCTCGCATCCCTACAATACGGGGACGGGGCATGTCGGGTTTTCACCGACCAGGCTAGACATGTGCATGCACCAAAGCCTGAAGCGCCATGATGTGTTCGGTTGGTCGCATGAAAGCGTGAGTTGCATCCTACTACGAACCGCTTCTGAGGCGGACATGCATAGTAGGGATTGCGGCGTCAATGAGTTGATTTTTTTTTCCGGTGTTGCCACGTCCAGAGTCAGGAGTGGGGTAGTTTGTATATGCCTCGTGGGTGGGTGGGTGCCTTACCACAAGGGGGTGGGTCAGCTGAAGAACTACCCAATATCGTTGGAAACCCATCCGTACCAGGTATTTTACAAGACTATTAATAGTCGTGGACTATCTAGGCTGCGCCATGAGATTAATCGTCGGGTTAAGCAAACGAAAGTTGTCAAAAAACAGTTTATTGAGCTCCTCGAGCGGCGAGCCTTTTAACCGCCGTAGAATGAATGGTACACACATACACCTGGAAATCAATAAACCCCATCAGGTTTGTGTCGAATTTGGTGTTGAACACTCCCTTTCCCAGGTGATTATCCAGACCGGGTCGGTATCTCTGTTTGCCACCTAGTAGTGTTGAATTTCGGTGCCGAATACTCCCTTTCCCGCGTGAGAATCCAGCCTGGTTCGGCATCCCGGTTTCCCACCCCCAGTAGCCGTACTGCTGTACGTTATGTGAAGGCGTTACTAAACCCGGTATCCGTTTCCCCTTGACCGCATGAGGGCATTTGCGCGCATGTGACCCCTACAGTAGGCAGTCCCAAGTTCGGCTACATGTTATGTAAAGGTATACCTGAAAACGGCATCCCTAGTCCTTCGACACGCACCGACTGCTGCGGTACTCCCGGCCGATCAGGCGTCCGATCCACACTTCGTCCATGACCCTTACTTGCGACACGTCCCAGGGCATTAACTTTGTTCGAAGTCACTGAAAACTGCCTGCGTTTCTCCCACACCGCTGACTACTGCTGGTGCTGCCCGCCCTCCGGGCCGACCAGGAACCTGAGCCACGATTCGCTGACGACCTTGCCTGTGCCGACATGCTCCAGCGATTAATGTTATGTGTTGACCCTACTTTCCGTTCCCTGTTGACCAACAACTGCTACCGTTGCGGCCAATCAGGAATCCGAGCCACCAGACGCCCATGACCCCGCCCGGCGACATGTGTGTCCCAGGGTTTCAATATTTCTGTGACGGCGTTTCTAAAATGTATCCGTTTTGACTACCGACTGCTTCTGCTCTCCGGGCCGACCAGGAACCTGAGCCACAATTTGCTGACGACACTGCCCGGCGACATGTTTCAGGGTTTGCCGCTGCTGACATACTTGTGAGCGGTGGTAAATCGTGGTTTGACGCCATCGATGCTACTGTAGGGTAAAGTGTACTCTGGTAATTTGAGCCTCGACATTTTTTTACTGCCAGGTTAATATTTAACTGAGCAGCTGCTCACCAGAATCTTGCAATTCTGGTGTACACATACATGTTATAACTTTGTTTGACACACTGATGTATAGCCGTTGGGATACTTGATATTAAAATGTTGTTGATTTTGTCGTCTATGTTAAAATGTTGTTGCATTTGTCGTCTGCCGATTTTAGCGCTTGTTCCAAGCATACCATTCACATTTACGAGTATAAGGGGACCTCTAGAATCCAACGACTTCAGACATGACATATGTTTCCAATCAGGCCTGAATGCTGTCGTTGCGTTTGCCACCCAAAATGTGTGACATAAATATCAACGCGGATTGCTCTTAAGAAATGATATTGAATAGTCATAGGCGACCCATCACTACCCCTTCGCTCGTGTCGCTAGGTATATTTCGAACAACAAGCTGGTATCGCTACACACGGACGTGTTCAAGTACTTGGGAGGCGTGTACCTGATGTGAGTATAATGTTGACTCAGAATTCAACGTGTGCAAGAGTGTCATGGAAGGAAATATGTTTCAATGAACCCTAACGCCAACCCCAACCCAATGGACTAAAATTGGGAATATTCCTCTTTACCAACCCCTACGTTAGCCCCAACACATTCAACATGTATTGCAGTAGGATATACCTCTTCGCCAACTAACCCTAAGCCCAACCCCGACCCAATAGAAAAACATGACGGGTTTACCTTTCTTGTCAACTATTAATAATATTAACCTTTACTCCACCCCAATCAACAAACAATAGTGACACGTCTCTTCGCCAACTAACTCCAACCCCAATCCTACAGTAGCCCAACCAAATCAGCAAATACTACGGGTATAGCTAATCGTCGAGTAACCGGAACGCCACCCTAGCCCCGATGAATACCGAACTGACCGTAACTCTGACCCCAACCCAATTCAACAACTTACTGCTGTGAATATGATATTTTCAACTACCGCAGACTCGATCCCAACCCAATCAATAAATATTAGAGATGTATCAGAATCGTTTGCGAAATAGCTGCGAAGGTTTTCAGATACAGGTCAAAACGCCTGTCACCGCCACGGCAGGGGTGCAGGTATGCTTTTCGGAAGCTCCGCATTTAAGGAGCTCGGTATACCCCACCCAAAAACTAGTTTGACCAAAGCTGAAAACGCAATCCGATGGGCAAAGTCCCAAAGGCTATATTATATTAATAGGTACCGGTATAGCACGAAGAATATATTAATAGGAAGCACAAGTGGTATTCCAACGATTTTGGGCGAAGGATCTCCGGCAGTAAGAATATTCCTGACCAAGAAAGTGTTATCCCTATCGTAGAACGCGAGGCAGTAGGGAATGCATCTGTCTTTTTCGGCACCTCCTCCCTTAAGGAGCTCGATATACCTCACCCGAAACCCGACCCTCAGAAAAATAGCACCCTCAACCTGATGAACACTCCCACGGACCTTCAACAATCCTCATGTGCTGACACATGCTGCGGTAGGGTACACCTACGGTTTTCTGGAGCTCACGACTCGAGGAGCTTCTATACTGCTGTTATTAATATTACGGGGGGCCATAGTTAACAGGACGTATGGTGTACATAAAAACCTATATGTTTAACAATTTTTACCAACAATATTTGGTCCTGTTAACTATGCCCCCCCGTAATAGTAGGTCAACCAAACACTGACGTTATATAGGAAACTAAAATACAACCCGACGAAGGGGCCTAGGTATATATACAAAAAAGTACCATGTAAACACACGTGAAACGCAATAACTCATAGTGGTGTCACCGACGATGTTGGGTGGAGTTCCTCAGATGAGGAGGCCCCGGTCAGTCGGAAATATCTTGACCGAAGATGCTACCCCTATCGTAGCACGCGTCTGGTCCCAAGGATGCTGGGTAGTTCCTCAGCTGAGGGCCCCGCCCCCAATCAGCTAGAAACGCCATCTTGCCTCATCGTTGGAAACCACGTGATACCTGGTGCCTCTGTATGGACTCATCCCACGATAGGTAAGGGGCTGCAGTTCGTTTGCTCAATATCCCACTTTTGATCGCTTGAGCTCCTCGAGTGTGCAACTATTAGTATGCCGGTCAGCATGGTACTATTAGTACTACTTTCCTACATATATTACCTGGTATATACCAGTATTCGATTTTTAGGGCTAGCGCTTAGAAATGCTTGGTCGGTGGCGCGAACTAACGTCTTCCAAGTCATGTTTCGAGTGAGACATTGAGCTCCTTGTGTGGTAGAAAGAGCTCAGAACATAAGGCACCACCGCTATCATGGACTCATCCCATCACACTGGGTAGGGGGTGCACGTTTTGACTCGAACACTTCTGACCGGCTTTGGGCTCATGTGAGCATCTAGTATTATACCAGTTGTGATGTGATGGTTTTACTACCGTAGCTTTATGTCTGTTAGGACTCGTAACGCATACGTAGAAATGGTCGGGATGCGCCAAACAACCTATTCGAAGTCGTGCTTCAGGTGAGATGATGAGCTCCTCATGTGAGCTTGTGATGACCTCAGAAGATAAGCCACCACCCCTATGGTGTGGCATTGCTCCGGGGCACTGTTCTATTGCAACACGCCGCGGCCACATTGACCCCTCGCCAGCCGGGGAGGGGGGGGGGGGGGGTATTAGGAGCTCGCTTTGCTCGTTCTAGCCCACCAGGTATCAAACGAGCCGATCCATTTAGCAACAAACGGGTGTGTATTTACCGGGTTCGTCGAAATCGATTCAACAACAATCGGAACTTCCGCCTCGAAGACTTACATTACAGCCAGGCCTACGCACAAGTAGAAGTGGTGATCGAACGTGAAGAACGCTTAAACACAAGCCGGCTTGCCTCCCTGCTTGCCTGCCTGCCTGCCTGCCTGCCTGCCTGCCTACCTGCTCGACGCAATTATTGCACGAAATTCGGGACCACGGCGAGCCAGGGAGCTGCAGTACAACAAGCTCGACTCCCTGCCACCCCACATATTCAACGGGATGACGGCACTCGTGAGATTGTAAGTCATAGTTGCGGTTGCGGCTAATAATGACGCAGCTGACGTTGAAGCACAGTCTGGAGACGCAAGCTGACTCCTAGTACAGAGGTAGCACTTCTTGACCCAAACCGCTTCTGACTGACGGTCTCCTCGCCTAAGGACTTTTCCAATATTGTTGGAACTCTATTTGTGTGTGTTTTTTTCAACAGCATTCAGTATCCGTTTTATTATATTTTATTCAGTTTCTTACCATTCATTGTGTTTACTTTCCAGCCCTCTCTGGCCAAGCCGTGGTCACAGGTGTCTTCCCCCCCCCCCCCCCCCGCCCCCGGATCATACGACTACGACCATGCATGAGATCGAGTACACCTCTCCTATCGAGTACACCCCCCCCCCCCCGGATGTAGAGTGATACGTGCCTCCATTGTTATCGCGCAAAGAGGTTGGGCATTCTCACCCTGCTCATCGAATTTCGTCGAATTTTGCCAGCCCACGGTCTGACGAGTTTTCCGAGATGAGATAAAGGCACATCGAAGAACTTTTTTGTTTTGTTTTTGAGAACCCGCTGGGATACGGACCCCGGCCCTAGTATATTAGTAGTATTGGAGGTTAGCCACTAGACCACGGGGGCAACCGGTCTATACTATTGATACTGTATTACGGAGGGCCATAGTAAATAGGACCAAATATTGTTCGTAGAAATACGGAAATATATAAGGTTTTTTGTGTACCGTAGGTCCCATGTAATTTGGTCCCCCGTGATAATGGGCCATGAGGTTATTGACTGGGTTAACTTCCTTTTCAGGCTTGAGAGGGGAACCCTTGGACGATGCAAAGTGGCGTTTTCAGCAACGGTATCTGCATCGTGGTGGAGGGCGGTCCAACGCGCCCGCTCTTCGAAGCCCTCACGCAGCTCGTGGACGGTTCGATGAATGCTGACGTTGTCAACCAATTGTTTTGGTCGCTTTCCGGCGGTCCCATAAGGGTGTCTTAGCTCACACTTTTGTCTCAATCTTTTTTTTGACCGGACTCCCGTTTTGGGAATATTTTACTCGGTTTTGAAGTCAGGTTCGGGTTTCTGTGCAGTGCAGTATTGTACCTGGTAGTTTTTTTTCGAGTGAGATAGACGTCTAGCTCCACGAACAAACGAAGAAATCCTCCGGAAATAAATATGTACCAGGTATGTACCAGGTAGTATTTTGTACCCCTTTCGGAGCTGACTCTTTTAGCTGTACTCTCGTACCAGGTATAAGTTGAATTTTTTTATATAGAAGCGCAGTCGCGTTATGGGGACGAACCACTCACATTGTAAGTAGTACCAGGTATGTACCCAACATGGGACTGCGGTGCAGAAATGGTTGAAGCACACTCTTCGTCTCGGTTGAAGTCGACGAGTTGGCCATACAGTGGAAGCGGCAGTTACATCTATCTGCGGTTGAGGTCGCTGTGGCATTTTCAGTTGGGGTTGCGATTACATTTTCTGCTCAAATGTATCGCTGAACTGCCGAGGCCGCTTGTTTGTGCACCAGCGAGGTAGGATTCGGTTGAACTGTTTAACAACGTGGATGGTATTTATGCTTTCATGCATGCAATACCGAACATCTACGCTGGCTGCGAGTTCTACGGAAAGGACAGCTGCCTGACTCTGCAAGCTGGGTGATAGCTTTTGTCATGCGTCTTTCGCCTTCTTTCTCGTGCCAAATGTAATAGAGGCCGCGGTGACTAGGCCTGGATTCTACCAAGCCCAACAGGACAACCACACTATTATAGCTATGTAGGATGTCGACCGATTCTTCGAAGGGTTTACCTAGGATATAGTGTTATCGGTTCGTAAATGCTTATTATACCTGCACCTTATGCGTTTCGTTATTCGTTCGGACGAATTGGTAGACCCAAAGCATAGCCTGCTCCGCCGTTGGGGCGGAGAGACCCGTTCTACTACACGTAGTCCCTATAATAGTAGTACCTATAGGAGTGGTTTGGGCCTATATCAGGTATACCAGGTAGCACTTATCGAACGTTCCAGACCTCGGACAGATCATGACCTATCTGTGTACAGTAGGTCGTCTATATATCCTACCTAACCTGTCGTTGTGAAATGCTGTGCAGGATCTGTCCAGTACGAATCAAATCCAGAACACATGTCCTGCATCATGCACATTGCATGGCTCGCACCCGGTCGGCAACAACGTGATGTAGATCATATACTGATCAGGGCGTGACCTAGATCATACAGATCAGGGCGTGACCTAGATGCATACAGATCAGGGACCCATCTGCTCCCAAATATACTAGGCCATGCAGTGGGAATCAATACTCTGTCCGACGTGCGAACTACTTACTGGGTGGAATGGGCAGCGTGCAGGAGGTGCGACGATCACAGTAGTAACAAGTATACCTGAAAATACATCAACCATCGTTTTTTCCCTCTCAACTCACGTTGCTCTTGTTCCTGCCATTGCGTCGTCGTTTCATCGCTCGCGCTTCTACAGGCGGTTAGACAACAACAAGCTCACCTCCTTGCCGGGCGTCATGTTCCATTCTACGCGGTCGCTATCCGTTCTGTGAGTCTTGCCCAGAACGTCCCACTCGTCACAGCCATTTCGGGGGAACACTTTTTGCCGTAACCAGAACCGAATGTGGTTTGGCGAACCTACTGTAGTACTTACCAGGTATTGTAGAGAGGAATACATATGAGGCGTTCTGCGGTAGAGGTTCAGTCTAATTTTTCTGGAGCTCCTCACTCGAGGAGCTGTACGCCTCACCTACACCTCACCCGAAGTGACGTCAGCAAAAATCAATTTGCGTCTCGATGAAGAATCCCATGACCCCCAAGTATACAATGACGTCATTTTTCGAAGCATGCTTGGCATCACGACGATTTTGGGTTAAGGAGCTTCGTCATTAAGAATATTTTTTGGGGGGGGAATGTGCTACCTCTATCGTAGAACGCGTCATATATAGATACATGATATTATGCTTTGGTTCGTCGTGACTACTGAATGCGATCGCCTCCCATAGTGCTACGTTTGCCGAAACGTTGAGCGATCAAGCGAAGCCCAAAAGACCAAGGCCACGGCATAGTGCATGTGCTTAGGGTGGTCACGTTTTAAGTCCTATTTTTTTCAACCGCTCAGAGCCATTCGGCCAAGTGGCGGCTGTAATACCCAGTTTCGTTGCAGTCTTACGCCTTTGTAGCTCACCCGCGAGGAACATGTCCCAACACAGGTGTGTCTCATCGCTCGTCTTCATTTAAACTTGCGTAGTTGAGCTATCTCATACCAGGTATATCCCGCACCTGACAGACATGTGACGGCTTATGTAGCTCTTATCGACGAGCCGAGGGAATAATGCAAAGAATGATTTATCTCCCATAGCTCGCCCCCGTTAAACAGGCGTAGATTAGCTATCTCCTACAGCTCGCGACCGGCGACCATGTGATTGCTCATGTAGCTCCTGTGGCTCACCTCGCTGGGAACATGGGTACGTGAGCTATCCTCCATTTTTAGTTAGATACATACGCAGCCCGTGAGAGTGTGCGTCGGGACTAGCTTTCAATGTTCGACAGGTGGTCCTAGCATTCGGGAGTAAAACAGAGTGTTTCGGGATAAAAGTGCTGGAGGTACTTCGAGAAAGCTGGCAGTAATACACTGGCAGTGTTTCCGGGTTCAATATTCTGGACACTCCTAGTGCTCTCACTTGTATCGCCGATTTTTCCGCCTGGAGTCCCTGGAGGGCTAAGCGAGCAGCCTCGTATCGCTATTTTATGATGGGTGCGACTCCTGCCGTACGTAGCACACGTCGAATCGTACCACCTTTACACGTGTTGGTCGTCCTTCATCCTGATGTTGGGAGTTCCCGGAGGGCCCCGCTCGGACCAGTACATGCTATGTATATGTCAATGTTCTAGATTGGAAAGGCGGCTCTGGCACTGACGTCTCTCTTCGATCGCCTGATCCACCTTACGTTGCTGCTTCGGTGGTGGTCTGGTCGTCCCGGACAAGGGAACTGCAAAACAACTTGCTGGAATCCCTGCCGCTTGGTATATTTTATCCCACGCCGGCTCTCGTTTACATGTGAGTACTTATTGTTTTGCAGATGCATACCACGATCGGATTTGTGCCTATTTTCTGTTCTGAGGCACTCAGGGAGCACTTTGACTCCCCCACAAAGTCATGGTCTTGACAATCGTGAACGCTCGAGGCCCGCTGAACGCTCCCAATATGACCTGCTGCAGGTAAGCACAAAGAAGTACGGGTGTTGTGTAAAATTAATCAGATATGGCGGCTCCTCAGCTTGGGGTCCCCGCCGATCAGAAATGTTTTGGACGAAAAGGGCTACCCTTATGGTAGCATGCCTATTTCTCTCTCTCTCGCGCGCGATGGGTCGCGCAAAGTGGGTGCTTAGCACAGTTGAGCGCCAATCTACCAGTTCATGTTTGGGTCGTATTTTCATCCGTCTCGAACCCCATGCGGAGGCCGAACCGAGACTGGGTTTGGCCGGACGTTTTGCTCCGGTTCTTACCCTGTTGGGGCTTTGATATGCAAACTCTCGCAAGCATACTCGCTACTCACAATCCAAGCGCAGCTACTACAGCCGATGGGTTTGCAACGCGCTGGCTCATCTGTAGTATCTGCATATCAACTTGTCGGGTGCTATGGTGCTATGGCGCAGCTGTTTTCTCGAGCGCTAGCGCTGCGATCGTTGCTACCTCTGCCGTGCGCCGACATGGCAAACCTTTGCCTCAGCGTTGTCTGGAGCAGCAGAACAGCCAAAGCACATTGTTCACCAGCGCAACGCGCAACAAAGACCCCATGCTACTACAATAGAGGTTACACCTTCTGACCGAAAAACGCACACGACTGACGGGGCTCCTCGATCCTTTTAGGACTGCGGCCCCGATTCGGAGACGACATACCACTCAAATTATGAGTAGTTTGTCTCCAACACGGGACTGCAGTCCTAGAATCCTAGAAGGGGGTCAAGGGACGAGCTACCCAAAAATCGTCGGAATGGCATTTGCGCGCTATAATAATATTCGTTGTATACCGTTGCCTTCGCACTGGTGTGTGATCGGTTTTCAGCTTCCGATGCTACCAGAACCGGAAGGTTGCGAAGTACCGAACGAGGTGTTTTCGGAAATATCTGGTTGTAACCCATTCAACACTGCGCTCCCATATGTGGGGACAAAGCACTCAAATTGCAAGTAGTTTGTCCCCAAAACGGGATTGCGGTCCTCAAGGGATTAAGAGCCTTCCGAGAATATAATGTTCTACTTTTAGAGGGGGGGGGGGGGGGGTGCTCATTATCATGCATGGTGGTAGTTGTATGAGGGGGGAAGGGGGTGCTCACTTGGTTGTTCGCCTCTTGGTTATTTGACCATTGACCACGCATCCCTTTCGAGACGGAGCGCCGTTCCTACTCCTATTCGAGACACTTCCAACCATTGCATCGGGCGCTCATTACGTTGTTTCCATATATTACACAGAAAACGTTTTGCTAAGCTTACCCCCTTCCTGTTTCGACGCCTGTGCCTACCACCTATCTCCTACGATAGCGATCGTATGCTCGCTGCTATCTAGTGTACAGAACTCCTGCATGTTACATTCGTCTATTTCCCAAACCTCCTCTTCTAACACATCCCGTTCCTCATCGTATATTTCACATTCTCCGACTACGTGAGTTCTACTCTCTATTGCTTTGCCACTCGGGCACATCCGTGCATCTACACCCTCCTCCCGGCTACTGGTATATACCTCTTTCTTCTTTCTGGCAGGTCCAGGCCACCTACACAAAATCGTAGTTTCAGCATTTTCGCGAAGCCCATTGCGCCGTGCAAATACGCATTTATTCCTATCTCTTCGCTCAACCCCCCGTATATCTCTAATTAATTGTTTCTCCGATTTCATCTTGTTTCTCAGCGCTAGCCTTTCCCTTCTTCCTATCCTTTCTTCCACTTCTGCCTTATACCTCCCAAACGTCTCGGCGGACATAATGCCTTCTTGGTTTCCTCTTTAGCCCCTTTAGAACCGCAGTCCCATTTTGGGGACAAACCACTCAAATTCTAAGTAAGTTGTCCCCAAATCAGGACTGCGGTCCTAAAAGGGTTAAATCCTTCCATACTTTCTCTCGACTACGCTATCCCACTACCGTATCCCAGCTCGCCCTTTCGTTACTTTCTCCCATATAAATCTATCAACCATGGCGAGCAAATTATTTTTCGGCGTGTTCCTTACTTTATATTGCCATTTCAACAGGGGGGACGTTTATCGGTATGGGGGGGGGGGGGGGTGTTACTTTCGACCCCAAAGGGTTCTGGCTGATGGGAACTCCTCAACTGAAGACGTGCACCCGATATCTTCGCACTCGCGTTGGTATCTCACCCGGTATCTTTGCAGGCCCGTTTGTTCCTCTACCTGATATCTTTCGTTCCTCCACCTGGTATCTTTCCAGCCTCGTTTGCAATTTTACCCCGATACCAGGTATCTCTTTCCAGCCTCGTTTGGAATTTTTCCCCCGATACCAGGTATCTTTGCAGTCCCGTTCGTGCTTTTCAGTTTGTTTTTTCCACGGGCATGTATCTATCTATATATTGTCCCCAGCGCATGGAATTTTTCCATGAGGAGGACTGATCACCGATCCCCCGCTAATGATCTATAAATACTTCGCTGCAGACATATTCCTGATCTGCATGCTCCAACCCATGATGGAACCGTGTAACCTACACGACCTAGCAAATGCTTCCGAGGTTGGACCTGCGCGCTATTATGCAGATCCTGCACAACAGCTCGTGACCACAGGTCAGGATCTAGATTGTCCAGATCGTGATCTATCCTATGCTCGGAGTGTTCGTTGCGGTACGCGTGCAACACGCTTCACACGTCGGCGTTTCTATGGCGAGTGTAAATGTATGAACTTTCAACTAGGCGACATCAGCGACTAGGGAGTATGGAACGGTCTTGAATGCTGCCGGGATGGCTGTCTCTGCTTGCGCTCGATCACGCGCACGCGTGTAGGTATGTTCATTGACTTTCTGATAAATATTTCTGCCCTGAGATCGCTTCTGAGCTGTACAGGGCAAGCAGTTTCCTTCCGAGAAACAACGATAACGCCTCTTCAACCAATAGAGGGGAAACGGGGATATTATGACACGACGTGAATTTTTCCTGAAGCGTGGAACCTGGGGCTACTTCGGTTCCGACCCTATGGTCGCCTATGGCCCCGGTGGCTGATAAGACGCGAGACACGGTATAAGACTGTCAGAGATACTTCCTGAGGCTCCGCTCCGCACTTCAGAATCTGGGTTCAACCTTTTCCGGGCCGCAGCCCCGGTTTTGAGGCAACCTACTTCAAGCTTGAGTGAAAATTGCCTAAAACCGGACCGCAGTCCTTGAAGGGTCAAAACGGAGATACCTGTTTTTGAAAAGCCAACACATTCCATTTTAATGGTATCGCCTCCTCGGGTCATTCTTTGTCAACGTTTTTGCGGACGCATAACTCGATCTCGGTCCCCTCTCGTGTGTGCCTCGTGTGTGCCAATCTTGAACGGCGACGGCGGTGCAGGAACGCGGCTTGGAATAAGATGACCACGCTTCCGGCAGGCATTTTCGAGTGGTTGGAGAACCTCAATGAAGTGTGAGTGGATGTCGCAGAATCGGATGGTATTCGGTACACACGTATAAGACCAAAACTGACGGAGCAACACAACACCGAATACCATCACTCTACATCGGCCAATTATTTACCCCTGTTACCCTTGCGTGTACTCACGTAAAAGCGCTATTAATACCTACCTTTGCACACAGTATACCAGGTACATCGATATACTGTACCTACTAATCGTACAGCAGTAGTGGTCCCCTTACGTATAGTGCCGGATGAGTAGTGCCGTTTGCCCGCTACAGTGCCTGTGGGTGGAACCGCTTGGCACATGTATATGATGGCCTTACCCAGCATGGCAGTGTGTGCAGAGTGGATAGATAGTACCGGCTGCTGCTATAGTGGCGGTGTTATTGGCTGGCGCATATGATGCCGGCACTATATAGAGGGATAATTAGAGTACAACCATTGCATTTTACGTTTTGGTATCTGCGTATTTTGAACCACCTCTACCTTCCAGCTCAACTCGTGGGAGGCGTTACGCTCGGTGGGGGTGGGAAATGTCGTGGTCACAGGTGACTGCCCCCCCCCCCTCCCTCTCCCTCACCATCGGCGTTCCCCTTTGTTTGTATCGCGCGTAGGGCTCGGCATGCTCACTGCTCATCGATTCTCATAGACTATTTTCTTAACTCCCGCTCCCTGAAAGCCATCTATTTGGGCAGGCCGTTACATCTGCAAGCTGAAAGTATTAATGGCAACATGCTGTGCACCATTTTCCGGTGTCCTGCTGATCGCATATTAACCAGCCCCTGACCCCTGTTGTTGGCGTTTTGCGTGTATTGTACCCCGTGCCGTCGTTGTGCGGGTACTGCCGTGATCGCGACCCCTACCCCCCGCTGTTGGCGTTTTTCCTTCGTTGCACTGTGCGCCGTCGTGGTGCGTGTACTTTTCAGGATACTGGTGGGCAATGCGTTCACCTCGCTGCCGGCTAACTCTTTTAATCATTCCCCAGCAATTAGGGCACTGTGAGTGAAGGATACGTCCACGGCGCACTTGATCAGCTCATTCGCACGAGTGGCCACCTTGTGCCTTCCGGCTTTGCGATATCCACCGCCATGGGATTGGCTTTTCGGAATGTGGAATCTGAAATCTGGAACCAGGAATCTCGCCGCCCCCCTCTAGGCGGGAGACTAAAAAGAACCAGAAATTTGAACTTTCAGGCCGATTACAGAAGACATACATGCACCCGAAGCCTACGCATCGCTTTCACTAGGGGTTTCGTGGGGGCATTGTCGCGTGTATGTGCCTTTATTATCGACACTAGATAGATTCCAGATTCAGTTCTTTGAAACGTGCTTTACTCTCGAGCCCTCGTACAGAGCATGTGTTGGTTCTTACGTCCTAAATTCGGCAGTACAAATGGGGTCGTGGGGTAGCCCATCTACGGTAGTGTACACGTACGGTAGTACAAATGGGAGTACCCCCCCCCCCTACCACAGTTAAACCCGGGGGTACCGGAGGTACCCCCGCTTGTCGTAGCTGTAACTGGGGGGTTACCCCCGTCTCGAAAGGGATGCGTGGTCAATGGTCAAATGACTAAGGCAAGCAACAAATGAGTACCCCCCCCCCCTCGTACGTGCAAAAGGGGGTACCCCCCCCCCCCCATCCGACTGCAGTAGTGCTAGTGCTAGGGTACCCCTACTTGCGTTACCATGATCACATCAAGGCAACGCCCGACGACAGTACAGACGTATACGTGCGCGAATACACCCACCGTCGAGACAAGGAGGAACGCGTGATTTACGGGTAGCAGTTGTTGACCGCAACATTTCTGGCGGCGGTAGAGGGGTGTACGCGATAGGAGGGATGTACTCGATCTCATGTATGGCCGTAGTCGTATGACCATAGACCCTCGCATCCCCACAATGCCGGGACGGAGTATGTCGGTTTTTCACCGACCAGGCAGAAGGAGGGGGGGGGTTAGGGTTAGGTGGTTCCTCATCCGACCACCCAATGCCGCTGGAACAGGCGTTTGTGTTTCACACTGCAGCAGTTGTCAATGCAAACCCTCGGAGGTGGGATCGATTTCCTCTGTTGCACTTTCTTGATATTCAAGGCGAGACTTCGTGTGGGGTATGGAGCTCCTCAGGTGATAGAGATCGGAAACATATTAAAAAAATTGGGACCCGTCCTACATGGCACATTTTGGCCGAATTATTTGTGACTCAGACGTGGCTCACAAACTTAGAAACTACCAGGTGTCCCCCGTCTGTGAGCAACGCCACGGTACTTGGTGGGGATGCCTTATTTCCTGAGCTCCTCATTATGCACGCCCGGAGCAGGACTTACGAAGAAGTGTGGTCGCGCGCAACCCCGACGGACAGCAGTCCTATAGGTAGCCCTGGAACTAGCTGTAGTAGACGTCACATGTTACTGCAACCGGTGTTCTAATAGTTGCCCACTTCAGGAGCTAAAACCGGTCAGAAAATATTACCTCAGGAGGAAAAAAGTTCAATCCCCACCGTGGGACGAGTCCCCGTGTTGCACAAAGTTGTTCGTGTACACCAGGCGGTGGGGTTGTCAACCAGGTCCACCCTACCACTATGACCCGGAACATACGATCCGTTTAACATTTACAATATCCTGCAGTACAACCAAACCGGTTCTATATTTGCGGTCAAAAGGGGACGTGTTTCCTCGAAGTCAGGTTCGGGTGAGCATGGAGCTCCTCGCGCCAGGAGGCTCCCGAGACATGTGGTGCAGTCGCTCGCTATCGTAGCGCGCGTCTACCGGTGGAGGGGGCACCCCCTGTCGTATAGCTGTTGCAGCTGTTGCATCCCCCCCCCGCTCGATTTGTTTTTGTGTGTGTGGTCACTGCCGTGTTGTCCTTTCTTTCTGGTCGAACAACTACAGGTTCCTTTCTTGCCAAGACCTTTCAGATCTTCCCGAGGACATCTTCAGCGGGCTAGCAGCTCTAGAGATTCTGTGAGTGACTTTTGACAACTTCCAGCGGTGACGCTCTTGGGGACGCAGGCACAGGCAACCAGAAGCGCCACGGCGCAATCCCGCCTGTGCAGGGATTTGAGTCCGAGGTTTTTTTAGCCTTTTGGAACTCCCATGTGTAGCGGTGAACGCCCGCGAGGAGTTTCGGTACTTTCGCTCTGTGAGAGCGTGCTGCCTACGACAGTTCACGCTACGCGCGAGTTCAACGTACACCAGTACCACCTATTGGAATTGTCATTGTCTCCCGACTCCGAGTCATGGTGAAGCACTGAGTCCCCAGCAGGGTACTATAACTCTGAAGTCACTGAGTCCTCGTGTGTGCCCAGGGTACCAGAAGGTGAAATGACTGAGTCCTCGCGAGTCCTCAATGTACCAAAAGCTAAAATCGCTGGTACTGACTGGTACTGGCACTCTGCTTCATTTGTGCATGGCGCTACGGGCATCAATCATTCCCTGACCTGTTGTACAACAGCCTGCATTACGTTAGACTGGCCGAAGCTATACTACATAAATATATTTAATCGTCGGTTTTTGCCTCTGAAGTCCCGAAGAAGTAAACAGGCTCGGACCCTAGGTTGGGTTTTTATTTTATGAGGCGTGCTGCCACAGGGAATATGAGTGTCACGTGCAGGCTGAAAAGGTTCTTGCTGGCAGGGCTGCGCAGCTGAAGAACCGCCCAACTTCGGTGTGATACGTCACGCGTACGAGGTGTACGATGTTCGTTCTTACGTAGTCAGGATGATGATGATGACGGCAATGCCTAATGATCATTGTGTTGGTGTTGCCGATTGTGATTGTGGTGACGGGGATGGTGATGATGGCGATTGTGATGACGATGATGATGGATGGGGATAATGATGATGGTGATAGTGATGGTGATGACGCCGATAGGTATTACGGGTTGTTAGTAAAAACGGTTAAATATATAGGTTTTTATGTGTACCATAGGTCCTGTTAACTATGGTCCCCCGTAATAGTGATGATGATGATGGTGATGATGGTGGTAACGATGCTTATGATCACGATGAGGATGGTAGTGAAGTTTAAATGCAGTGGTGGTGACGATGATGATGATGCTTATGATCACGATGAGGATGGTAGTGAAGTTGATATACAGTGGTGATGATGGCTATGACCGTAATGGTCATGATGATGATGATGATGATAAGGATGATGAAAATGATAATAATGGTGATGATGATGACGATGTTCTATTCATGGCACTACCAACCGCTCATTTCCCTGAATTGTTGCCCGTGGTCACAGCTGAAACGTCAACCTTGTCGTGCTACGTGCTAACCCGTTCCATGTTAAATATTCCTGCGGTTCCTGCGCAACATAAACAGGCAGCTAAGGGGATTAACTCCTGGGTCTCTGGCGCCCAACGTGTTCAGCGGCCTAACGTCTCTCATAGAGTTGTGAGTTGAAACTCTTCGCGTACGAATATAGCCCGGAACTCTGGATATCATTAACAGTACTTGATTGAGTGTTTTCAGTCGCCTGAACGTGATTCATGGGTTGGTATTGTTGGGATGATGCTTGTAAAGTCGTGTGTCTGCGAAAATGAAGAGAGCGTGGCACTAACTAAGTGCCTGTGACGGCTGCCGACGATGGGGGAGAGTAAAAGAGATTGGAAAAAAGGCCGTTTAAAAGTGCCCATAAGTTCTGACTGTGTCGGGCTTCTGGGCTGGGAATGTTCCCAATCCAATATATATATATATATATATATATATATATATATATATATAAATATATATATAATCTATATATAAAATATATATTATATATATTATATATATATATAAATTTACAACGCTTTTCGAATAGGAACCTACTGTAGGCCATGAAAGTTCTCATCGGGTTGACCCGTTTGGTGCTGCAGTGTATAGATACTTGAGTTTGAGTGTAATTCCGAGTGTTTCGCGCCCACAACGGGACTGCAGCCCTAAAGGGTTTAAGGTAAGCGTACCTGGTACGCTTTTTTCTGGACATTTTTTTCTTGGCGATATATAATAGAGCCAGCCCTTCGCCTCGGGTGATGGGCCTCAGGTAGTTGCAGGGGTACCTTTACTGTAGCATTCGTCTGAAGCGGACAGCTTGCGGAATATATAAAAAGATAATAATGCGGATCTAGACCAGGAGAGTATCAAAAAAGGAGGCGAAAGGGTACTCTCGGAAGAACGTGCGCTTACCTGCCCAAATAGTGGCAACAACGAAATGAAGGTTGGATGGTACGATGCCCTCGGAGTCTCGTCTTCTTCGCCTGTGTCGGCGTTTTCTTTCGTTTTATTACCTTTTAGTACCTTTATGTATGATGAGCGATGGAGAACCCCACGGCGGAATTTGTCGCATGCATGGCACTACCCACTGGCATACGTAGTCATGTGACTACAGAGAGGGCCTAGGTAGAGTGACTGAAAAGAGCGACTTAGCTACACAACCTACAGCTGATCGCTTTAGGGTTGCAGACATCTCGATCACGGCAGCCCCCGTGTACACGCTCATTTCCCGAAGGTGCGTGTGTGGTGTATGCCTCGGAGATGTTTTTTTGTGTTCGGGATTTCATGGGCACAGGGGTCAGAAGCGAATCCGTTCTACACGGCAAACGTGGTCCAATAATACCGTTTGCCTCGGAGGTGGAACCTCACTGCTGGCTTTGAATCGGGGTATGATTGTGTTCAATCGGTATATTTTAGGCGTTGCATGTTACGTGTGAGTAAACGCATACATACATGGGGGGGGGGGGGGGGGGTTCGCAGGAATGAATACTTTGTCTCCTAGAATACACCATATATCCCATTCCACCCCTTTATAACTCTACTACTGGCGCAGTCTCCATCAGGCAGACAGTTGCTCAAGGAGCCGCGCCGGATATGTCCGAAGGACTTTGTCCCGGAAAATTGAGTTGCAGTTCTAATATGTAACAGGTACGTTGCACATTGTCGAACGGGAACCGCGACGGTATTCCAAATGGAGCAGAAGGTGCTCGCACATGAGAGCGAGGCATTCGTTAATCAAGAGTAGCGGAGACATGTGTTGCCAGATCGCATGGACGCGCTCTGATCACGGCTTCTGATTAAGAGTGTTGAGAGATTTTGGCGGGTCGGTTCTGAAGCAAAAGCAAAGCCTTAAAGTCGGCCGCCGTGTTGCTGCTGTTGCTGTTGTCGTGGTTTATGCTGTTGTGGTTGGAGCTGCTGCTGTTGTTGTTCGAGCCCACATCAACTCTCCAAACTACCAGTGACTACATGCATAGGTTTCTCTTCGCCGTTTCCTTGGTATTGTCGGGTTTTGTTCCTGTCGCGCCACTCACGTCCCTCTCCGGCGGTGTTGCCACTTGTTCAAAGGGGTCTCCGACAACGCAATCGATGTTGTCCTCCATATTGTCTCGCCTTGTGGCTCGCCAAGTGATACTGTCAGAAGGGATATTCGACAAAACCGCAGCCCGCGACTATAATCGAAGTAGCAACTGTCGAATACCAAGCGACAAAACAATTTTTTTATCTATTAATAGCTATGTATGTTGGTGCTTCATTTTCATCTGTCGATGTGGAACGCTTGTTCCAATCATACCATTCAAGCTGAAAAGGAGTCTCGAATCCATCCACGTCAGATATGGAAGATATTACCAATCAGACCTTGACTCTTGACGAAAAAAGACAAAAAAAAGAATAAATACCGCAGTCCCGTTTGTCTAAACCCCTACTGACTCCTAACCGGTGTTTATCTAACCACCTCCAGCCTAACATGGATACCTTGTGCCTGTTTCGCTCTTCATGTCCTTCTCTTGTACCCACGGTTAATCGAATTGCCAATTGTTCTATTTGCAAGGGATATTCGACAATGCCATCTGTCTTCCCTGCCCGCGAATATCTTCCAAGACTTGACGGCGCTGGATCGACTGTGAGTAGTTTATTCACCGTTCGCAGACTTCGGGAACTCTCCCAATCAAGCTTCCGCACGCCGGCTAGATAATCGATTGCCAGCAGGCAGTTTCATCCGGGGATGGACCGTTCGTGTCCCCTGACGGAGGTATACATATTTTCTCATTTTGGTAGGCGTATTGTTTCCGGGGTGGTCCATTTATCTCCCCTCTGCTTGGGTGCTTCCGTTGATCGAGTAGGTAGGTGTATTTTGTCTGGGGATGGTCCGTTTCTATCCCCTGTTCGAGATGCAATTTTGGTCTGTATGCACACCGTGTTCGGGGTTGGTCTTTTCTATACAGACTTTTCCTCGCCACCTCAGAACGGCAGGATAAGGTACAGACGATTCCAATCGCGATCTGTGCAACGTGTGCAAGTTTTCGGTCTCGAAACCTTTTTCACAAGTTGGTCACTAAAATGTTTCGGCATCGGGGGGGCGGCAGGCGGGGCGTTGACAAACGTGGGGTAGATCCCATTCAACACCGCTACCCTCACACGCAGGAGTGTACGCACAAGGTGCCGGAATCCGCCTCACATGGGATGCTTAGGAGGGTCCAGCCTCCCATTCAAATGTGATCCGCCGAGCACCTCACGGTGCTTCGCGCTTGTGCAAGCCATAATCTGCCTGGTCGGTGAAAACCCCACGTACTTCGTCCCGGTATTGTAGGGATGCGAGGGTCTATGGCCATGCAACTGCTGCCTTGCATGGCATAAATCTACCCCCCCAGCAGGGCATAGGCAGAAGTAGGAGAAATGATAGACACAAGGGGAAGGCTAGCGCTAAGAAACATATTGAAATCGGAGAAACAGTTGGAAGTATATACGGGAGATTAGGCGAAGGGATAGGAATGAAAACGTATTTGCACGGCCCAATGGATTTCGCGAAAAACGCTGTAACTGCGATTTCGTGTAGGGACCTGAACCTGCCAGAAAGCACAAAGAGGTATACCAGTAGTCGGGAGAAGGAGGAAGTAGATGCACAGATGTGTCCATGTGGCAAAGAAATAGAGAGTAGAACTCCTATACGGGTAGCAGGAGAATGTGAAATGTACAAGGAGGAACGGGGTGTCTTAGAAGAGATGAGGGGGATAGACGAATGTGGCATGGAGGAGTTTGATACACTAGATAGCAGCGAGAAAACGATCGTTACTCTAGAAGATAGATGGTGGCCACAGGCGGCCAAACAGCAAGGGGATAAGACTAGCAAAAAGCTTTTACGAAATACAGGGAAACAATACAATGAGCGGTCAAATGTTTGAGGTGTCTCTATTAGGAGTAGAAGCGGATCTCCGTCTCCAAAGGGATGCGTGGTCAATGGTCAAATGACGAAGGCAAGCAACAAATGAGTACCCCCCCCCCCCCCCCTCCAGGCACGGTCGCCTCGAACCCTGGCCGCGTTCTTCAAGCTGTCGAAGCCATCGTGTGTAACATAGCGTCGACGTCCGGCCAGATTTCGTTCGGGAAACCAGCTAACAACCCTGCCAGCTGGATCCCTCAACTGCAGTAACATTGGGCATCGTTTTCGAAAGTTCCGATATATCGTGTCGAATGTGTTCCCCCTGAATCCTCTGGCATCACCGTGTTTTCGTGCGCGGCGATACTGCAGCACGAAAGCTTTGATGTATCCGATTCCAAAATCATATCGTTCTTTTTACTCGTCGTCTGTTGTCGTATCAGATTCGATTCCGACATCGATATCCCAACACCAAAATCCCAACCCAGGAATCTCCCCCAAGGACAAAGGCCAATGTGATACGGCTATATCTTGGGAGGCGTTCGGGGTTTGCATGCCCGGTTTCCATTTTATGTGTCACCGTGTTCAGCGTTCCCCCTCGCAGCTGTCGAGACATTCATTTTGCGTGACACGTCGTTGATTTTCGGCCAGGTTTCTCGCTACCAACCAGCTGACCACCCTGCCGGCCGGACTGTTTGAGGGTCCTCAGCTGCTAACATTGCTGTAAGAACCTTGGATTGGACCGAAGAAAATCCGCAATAGCATGTATCGCCTAATTGATATACGACATGAATTGTGCATGAACGTGAACCGTTTCGTCATTATTATACCATGTGTCGCCTAGTATAGGTGTTCGACCTGCCAGCTGGGTTGTTCGGGGGTCCTTGGCTGCTGAAATTGCTGTGAGAATCTTGCATGGAGTAGTAAAAAAATCGCTCAATGCGTGTACGGCCTGCCAGAGGGGTGGGTTGTTCTTCGGAGGTACTCGCAGCATGCATCGCCTAACGTATGACATATACCAGTAGCTGGTACTGGCTGTAGTATGTATGAGGACGACTCTGCTTACTACGGAAAGTTGGTCGTTTCCTCGCGTATGTTTTTTTTACCAATGGTAGTTGTGTCACGCCTCGCCGGGTGCAGGTGTTTTCGTGTAGTTCGTTGTCCGGGCGGCTTGGTTTGACTCGTGGCTTCTGGCGCAATGATGCGCATTGTCGTATTTTTCAAAGCGAGTGCCTGCAAGTGCATGAAAGTGCATGACAGCACGTGCAAGATGCATGCAAGTGTATCCGGCAGAAACACATCACGAACGAGAGCGATTTTCTGGTTTTCTCTCCGGGCCAGAACAAGGAGGTGATGTATACCCCTTTCGAGCTATAGCTGAAGGCGGGTTGAGGTGTGCAGTCGATATTCTGCAACCGCCTATCGACATTCACATGTGATCCGACGCCGGCTATAATAGGAGTACACAACTTCTCGCCCGAACTAATACTGGGGACCATAGTAAATAGGACCAAATATTGTAGGTAAAAATAACGAAATGTATAAGTTTGTGTATGTGTGCCGTAGGGCCTATTTATTATGCCCCCCCCGTAATAATACTGACTGAGAGGCTCCTACACTGCTAGAAACTACACAATACGGCATGCCGTTTCGTTGGAAACCCATTCCTTATTTGCCATCTGCTGCGGGCTAATCGTGCGGTGTGTTCGTCACCTAAGATGCTGACGCTAAAAGCCCGCGTGCTACGGGAGCTAGTCGTGTTGCGCATCGTCGCCTGCTGTCAGCTGCTGGCGCCTAAAGCCGCAGCCTCCTCGGGCTAGTCCTAGCGGCCAACTAATACAGAAGAATGTTTGTGTTTACGTACCTACGCCATGGGATTCTGCACCGATTTTGGGTTTTCATTCATTCTCAAAAGTCACGTTTAGGGTGGGGTACTATTAATAGTAGCACTACCTGGTACATATTGCACTGATGAGTGTAAAGCTCCTCCAGGCACGAGCCTCAGACAAACTAGGGCCTGCCCCTAAAATGAAAATGGTAGTAGTAGTATCGGAGCTACTGGGGTGAAGGCCAACGGTGCGGTACCCTCAGGACTCGAAACTATTTCTCCGGTAATGGCCAATGACGGCACTGATGACTCCTCACTACCGCCACCACCACCGCACCTGCACCCCCCGCCGCCACCGTTCCCGCTAGTGCTCCCCCCAGCCACTAGCATGCGTCACTCTCGATATTATCTACTCAACCCGAACCATATTGTTGACGGATATAAATCCCTTTTATGGTATCTGGTATATGGTCCCATGGGGCGTTCCATGGAGAAATCCATGGCCTAGCCCTAATTATGAGGCATGCCCTGGTATGTTCCATGGTAAAATCATGACATCGACCAGGGGCCGGTTCGTGATGTATCCAAGACGCACACCGTGTCATACCCCATGGGGTCGTCCATGAGCTATCCATGCTCTATGCCAAGGGTTGTTCCATGGCGGGGCGTCCTTGAGTTTTCCAATGCTTGACCATGGCATCTATACATGGTATACCATGGTAAACCATGGATTGGACCATAAACTGATTGGTCCATGGGCTGTCCGAATAATGTACCAGGTAGACCACTGGGTAGGAGTGGGTTTCGTTTATTTATTTCATGACTGGAGCTTCGAAGTGTGGATTTATTCATGTACATGTTCTAGGAGACGACATCGAACGTGGTTAACGTTTTCGTCGCATCCTTGTGGAATTGTCGAACGCAGGGACCTGTCGGCCAACCCGGACCTTCAGTGCCTCCCCGCCAGGTGAGAGTTTCCACCCCGTGCCCCGAACTACTTGTAGTACGATAGAGATGAGCTAAACGGTGACGTTGATTTTGGGATTATTAATAGTACGCCCTATCAAGCCGCAAAACCTGTCCCATGTGATTGTCGTTGCGATATCGACCATTTTCTTCGTGTCCTTGCCCTTGTTGGACCTGGGAGGGGGAACACTGACGGCAAACGAAGACGACTACAGCAACACCCACTGCTTGATTCGGAGATGATGCAAACTGGTGTCTGGGTTACAATGAATGCAAGAAGTCGTATGGCGCGGGCGACAACATGGTCCTACCAGCACTCTTAGGGCGCTCACTCGCTCGTAGAATATTTAACAACACCAAATGTATCAATGGTTTGGTCGTTATCTCGGGGTCCCACGAGGGGTATTAGTTTATTCGAATGGAATGATCCAAAGGCGATATGAGTGGTATAGCTCGATTCCGGGGCAGCCCACCGGTCGTGTCAAATATCGTGGATCGGGTCGGATGGGGTCACCAATCCGACCCGACCCATCTCGACCCGATCCGCGAGATTTCGAATAGCTCTCGATTCGACGCGACTCGTCTATTAATATTGCTTTTCGGAAGACGTGATCCGATCTCAGGGTCAGACAATAGAGAGGGAGAGCATCGAGTTGACATTCATTGGACTTCGGAAGCCAGAGTGTGTGTATCTAACATAGCGTGCTCATCCGATCACGTTCGCGGCTTGTCGCCGGCGAAAGTGTCAGAATCGTTTACCAAACCTCACGAAGATTCTATCGCATTGGGGATGTAATCCGACACACAGGGTTAAGACACCTAGTAATACTAAGAAAGCGACAACAGTACGAGACGGCCAGGCTGAGATTAACAAGAAAAAAAATATTCGGGAGTCGTTGTACTGAACGCTGTGTACATACTCGGGTGTATACTCGGGTACCCGGGTACTGAACATAGTCATTTTGGCCATACTCGGGTATGCACTGCTGTACCCGGGTACTATCCCGAGTCGTTTTGGTCAATGTCGGGTAGGTGCTGGGGTACCCGGGCGCTAAAGCTAGTTGATTTTGTCATACTCGGGTATATACTGGGGTACCCCGAGTACAAAGTTCAGCTATTTTAGTTATACACGGTCGCGTAGGTACTGGGGCACCCAGATGCTATAATATCGAGTCGTTTCAGTCCTACTCGGGTAGGTACCCGGGTGCAAAACCTACTACTGGTTGTTTTGGTCGTATTCCTATATGTACTGGGGTACCCAGGGACTCGTTCTAATTGTCTTGATCATACTCCGGTGCGCACTGGGGTACCCTACCCGGGTACGGATTCGTCGTTTCTTCATCCTACTCGGCTATGTACTGGGGTACGCGGGCATCAAACATCCAAGTCGTTGTGATAGTCGGGTAGGTACCCGGGTACACCCAGAGTGAGTAGTGCACCAGACGCACCCTTGCAAATAGCTCCCCTCGCCTCATCTTCCTCTCCTCTCTCCGCTGCGCTGCACTCTGCTCGCATTTTGCACAATTTCCAGCGCTGTTGACAGGGTAACTCTGGGCAGGTGGAGGCCTCCTGGAACCGGCAAATGCGGTGAGATCATAAAAAAAAAAGTCCGCCTCCTTTGATTCGACCCTAAAACCGTTCACTGCTCCGCAGTAATTAAGGGTGGCGCTTCCTCGCTCTGACCGGGGGGGCTTTTTTTTCGTGACACTCCTCACCAAACGCTATTACGGGGGACCATAGTTAACAGGACCTATGGTACACATAAAAACCTACCAGGTATATGTTTAACCATTTTTACTAACAATATTTGGTCCTGTTATCTATGGCCCCCCGTAATAGGACACCACTCTTCTCGTGGAGTCAACGCACTTCAACATAGCCTCAGATTGACAGATTGAAGTACAGCAGTTAGTATATGTAGAGCAGTGCACCAGAGAAAGGATTGACCCCTTTGGGCCAGACTGCAGTCCCGAGAAGGTCAGGCGGCTTTTATGTGATCCTCGCCCGAAACTGAGTGTGAAAAATTTGGAACATTGCACGAATGATTAACCCGAAGAAATGATTCCGTGAGATATTGATAGATGGATAGTACTGGGGTGGGTCAAGACAAGCACATTGATGCATTGTTTTTTTTTGGGAGATGATAATGATGAAAAAAAATCGAGGAGTTAGAGGAATAAAAAATGGAACGGGTGGAAAAAAACAATATTAGGAGGGAGCAAAGACAACACATGGAGTATCGTAGATAAAACATAAAAGGAAGTAGGCGTAAAAGATAGATAGACTTGGTGCATAGGTTTCCTTTGTTCACGGAGATTTCTTCTTTCAGGAATGTTTCGATTGATAAACGAGGAAGCTCATGATGCGCATTGTCGGATGGCAAGCCTTACAATATTAATATTTAATTACTTCAGCTCGGACGTAGTAATAAATTTAGCCAAAGGAGGGAGACGTAACCATGCCGCACTCGTCCCTTAAATGTGACTGATTTAGGACCCACCAGAGAGGCTGTTGAAAACGCTGCTGTTGCGTGCAATGACTGATTCCCTTGTGGCGTTGAGTACCGATCGAGTCGGACCTAGCGGGCAGGGTTTGTAGCCAGCTGTATCATGACAATAACAATGTTCGTTACACCGGATGTGAGTGTGTGTGTTCTTCACATTAAACCGTTTTTTCTACCCGTCGACATCCAGCACAACCAGTGTTCGCGCCGATTCTTCAATTCCTGGAAGAGGTACAAGTTGTGTGGTCACAAAGCTACGCCACAGAGATACTACGTTGCCACGTATGCAGTAAGCACAGCAGCAGTGGGCAATGCAATGCCATGTCATCATACTGGATATGACAGGCACGAGATACACATTCTATCAAATAGAGAAACGAAAGGAAAAAACAAGACAAATCAAAAGAGAAAAAGGAAATAGAAGAAGCAAACTGTCGTGCCTCCCCCCCCCCGGAGACGATGTGGCAAACACTTGAAAAGAACAAGCTGGAAAAGAAAAATAACAAAAACACCACTACTTGTAAAAAGAGTAAAACAAAGAACCAAGGGAAAAATAACAATTGGAAAGTAACAGGCAAACCAAAGCACGAAGCACCCCCCAGGTAGCGGCAGCAGTTTGTGGTACAAGTAGTTGTCCTTGCTAGTCCGCCTGGTACCTTGTTACCCTGACTGCCGTCTCCGCCCTGCGTTCGTCAACTATGCCCAGCCCCTAAGGCTTGGCGTCAGATAAATACGAAACAAGCAGAGGCTCGTCATCCACCCACGCTACACGACTTCTTCAATACGGCTCATCCATCGCAGAAAGGAAGAGAAAGAAATGAAATGAAAGCCACGGAGAATCAGCGCAAGAAAGAAAGAAACAAAGAAAAAACGAAAAGGAGAAAAGACAAAGGAAGACCACGTTGGAACCACCTAGACCAGTTGGTGACACTATTAATAGTGGCAATATCTTAATTATATCACAGGCGCCGGGGTGAATGTGATTGGTCGAATGTGATTGGTCACTCTATTCATGACTCGTGCCACAGCAGTAGTAGTAGTAGTGTGGATTACTTCAGCTTTTGCTTGCAAGAGGTACACGATGTACGAGTGATCAACGTTGAAGCTCATGCCGCACATTTGCCAGATGGCAAGCATGATAATCATATACAAGGAAAAGTGTCATGCATCACCGCAACACCAATGAATGGGATTCCAACGGTATCGGCCAGTGTTGTCTGTGCCCTTAAGGAGCTCCAACAGTCATAAATGTTTTGTCCAACAAGTGCCATATTTGTCATACTGAGGCGTTCTACGATAGAGAGAGGTTCACCCTAAATGTTCTGAGGCTCCTCACTTACGGAGCTTCATACCTCACCCGAAAACTGACTTCAGAAAAAATCTAATTGCATCGCGACGAATAATCCCATGGCCGGAGTCTAGAAAGCGTTTTTTTTTTTCGAAATTATGGTTGGCATTCCGACGATTTGGGCTCAAGAAATCCCGTCTTTCAGGAACAAAATAGCGGAAATGTGCTACCTCTATCGTAGAACGGGTCTACTGTAGTGCGTTTGCTTGTACGTTTCGGGGCGTTTGATCGATTATCACGCATGTTTTTCGCTTGTTCTGAATACATAACACGGAATCTCCTCATTTCCACATCTTCAGATTTGGTCCCCCTCAGGAAGCAAAGATGTCAGGAGACAGCACTTCCACCCCTTGACAGACGTCAACTTTGCCTTGACATGCCTTGACTGACACCAAACTATTAGGTTTTAGTGTGAAACACTCGGCCCTGCACGCTTGACAGCGCACGTTTTGCCTTGCTTGACATGTCATGTCTCCTGACATATTTGTCAGCAAGGGATACAACTCCTATGTAGCACTCCTACTAAGAGTACGCGTGGTCGAAGTATGGCACACAGCTTGCAAAGCCGGGTTCCGACGAAATCCCCGACCTCGCAGCTCAAAATTATTTATTTTCTCAATAAAATACACACAACACACGCATTTCATTGGGCACCCTGTTCCGCTTGATTTCCTGATGCCACGCGGACCTGATCCCGCCCGGACTTGATCCTCCCCCCCCAACGTACTCTGAGGGTACAAGTAGCCGTTGAGACGGCCCACCAAGGACCCTGGGCGCGTGGCAGATAAGAGTGTGCGTGATTTTGTGATTTTGGTCTCGCTTCCCTGATGACTGGGTTTCGTTATTCTGTGTCATCTCGGTTGCTCACCTCGATTACTTGGCGATGAATGTCTGTGTGTATGTGTGTGTGTGTGGTATTTGTTGGGTCGCCGGTGTGACTACATACACACACAGGCAGATCACAACTCGTCCGACGTGTCAGGTATGGATGTGTATCGTGCTCTGTCCGCCACACTTTGGACACGCTAACAATGTCAACCATTGCAATGGCCGTGTTCGGTCGGACACGGTGCTGGCTCTTCTAGCTGAGTTGCACCCCTGTGGATAATCTGTGGGGCATGGATAATCTAGGCATGTACGACCTGGGTGAGGCAGATCATTCGTTATGTACCATTGCTCTGTCCACGGTACCTTGGATACGTAACGTAAGCCAACCATCGGTGTGCCCGTGTTTGACAGGACAGACTGCTGGCCCTACCCAGGCTGCACCCCTGTTGATGTTCTACAGGGCAAATACGTGATCTACGCATGTTCGATCTGGACCAAGTAGATCGTTATCTGATTGACGTATTAACATTGGTCATTGACATCTTCTTGACCCCCTAAATACCGTGTCCCTCTTTTTGTAGCATTCGTTAGTCCCCACTAGTTTATCGAGGGTCCAAACACCACCAAACCATTGCGCTGTCATCGTTAGGCCGGACGCGCTGCTGGATCTACAGTAGAAATAATGCAGGCAGTTTATTCCGCGGTGGGCAGGAGTTTACCGGGTGATATTTGTATTGTATGGCATTTCAGCTTCCAACATACGTCGTTGTGTCTTCTTCTCCGACAACTAGCACAACCGACTAATGTCAAGCATTGTTCCGTCCGTGTGCTGCCGTGCGCGCTGCTGATCCTAACTAGGTTGCACCCCCGTGGAGGCGACTGCATGTGAAAATGGACAGGTCTGCGAGGTTGGGACTGCCGGGTACACGTGCTGTGAGTACACTACTCCGGGAAACAGTATGGTGTATATGTGTGATCCACACCGCAATCCTTGGCCGGTGCTGATGAAACGTGCCCGGAGCATACATCTGGTACAATGACATGTTTGCCATGGCGAATGGTTGAGGTTCGTGTTAACGCCTGTTACCGTTGGCACGCCAATGCCCTCTTGCAGAATGACTCCCTCCGTACCGGCGAACTTTTGTCGTGCTTCCGTTACCAGCACTGGTATCGTATGTTGACGTGATTTCCAACTTCGCGTGGTGTAAATTCGACGCATGGTACATTGACCTGGTTGGCGTACTCGTGTGGTTTTAGACCCGCCCCTCGTGCCATTGTTACGACGAACCCCTCTTGCCAACTGCCTCCGTTCGAGCTGGCAGCCGTCTCACGTAGACTTAATTGTCAATTCCGCGTGATGTGAGACATAACGTCTGGTGCGTCGACGTAACTTGCCATTTTCAATTTGTTTCAAATTTGAACTACTGTACGTACGGTTTTTAATAACTCGGATAGCAACTTCCCGTAGGTGAAGTTCGAGTCCGCACCCCGTTCCTGTCCAACCCTTGTTGTCGTTGAGAGGCGTTCTACGATAGAAGTTCACCCTACATTTCCCGAGGCTCCTCACTTGAGGAGCTCCATACCTCACCCGAAAACTGGCTTCAGCAAAAATCAAGGTAGGTACAATTCGATGCGAGTCGACGAGGGAAGAAAAGGCTGAAATCTTCTCGCGATAAAAATGAAGGCACGTACCGTAGCGGGAAGGGGGGAGAAAGAGCCTGCTATATGACCCCGGATCTGAGTCACGAGTTGGAAGGAGAGAGAAAAGAAGATGTGCGTGGATAATGAATGGGATGAGAAAAAAAAAAAAAAAAAATGCATAGCGGCGAATAATCCCATGGCCCGAGTCTCCAAAACGTTTTTTTTTCGAAATGAAGATTGGCATTCCGACCATTTGGGGTCGAGGAACCCCGTCTTTCAGAAAAAAAAAACTCGTAGCGGAAATGTGCTACCTCTATCGTAGAAAAGGTCTTGATACGACAATCCCCTCATGATACGAAGTCTAACGGGTATTGTACGCACCCCCGCCCCTCCACCGGGACGCCCTTGCCTTGCCCTCCACCCTACCCCACCCCACCCGCGAACCCGACGCCAACACAAGCTCCGGCCACCCCACCCGCGGACACGAAGCCAGCAGAAACAACCGCGACGTCTCCCTCCGCACTCCCGCCCTTCAACGCAGCGCCTGTGCCGCCGTGAGCGTTTGACCGGAAGCCACGTCTGGACCGGTGATGCCGGAAGCTTGACGAGCTCCTCTACGGCACATACTTTGCATTTTGGGCCGATTATTTTTGACTGGTGAAATTCCTGAAGACTAAAGACAGATCATGCCCGTTATCGTAGGACACGATGTATGCTTTACAATGTTACTCGTTTCGAAACTTGAGCCTATGGGGTTTTGTGTATCTTTTTTTTTTTTTTTGAAGAGGATGGTTTCGGGTGTCGCGCGGAGATAACTTTTTAAGCGGTGAACGCTGGGTGTTATCTCCACCCTAGGGTGCGTCTGATTCGACGAGAGGGATACGAACCTGCTTCAAGTTAGACGAACTTGATGTTGGCTGCGTGGCATGGGTTGGAAGCTATGGTGGGAACTCCTGTGAGCCGCATCGGCTGGAACGGTGATTTTGGGTGATTGAAGAGACGATTAACCAGGATTTGGTCAAGAGCAATGGTGACATTGGGAGCGTGACCAAACTTGGAAACTACGGCATAGTGTGTTAGAGTGGGATCTAGGGCATACCGGTTGACAGTGTGTTTATGGAAGCTATCATAGACGTCAAACTTGATGTGTAAATGTTTAGCCCCTATTCAGCGGCTTCGACGTAGTTATTGATAAAGTTACGTCGAATTTTATTTGGACACGAATCGAACTACTGTAGGCTGCAGTTGAGGGTGTCGACGTGAAAGCTCGACGTTCCATTTAATTCAAAGATGCAACCAGTCATACCTTACGGAGTGGATTTGACGATGATAACGGGCACCTTGACCTCAAAATTGTTTTTAAAAGCACCAAACTTCCTTTGGGCTTTCATCGCTGGCTTCACGGTGATGCTAAGAGGGTGACATTAGGCTATCGCTATTTTTGAAATACTGTAAGACGTGTACTCGTAGTTTGAAACAGCGGTGATGCTGCAAGATTGGAGTCAAGCTTGGTTTGAGGATGAATCAACAAGCTACGAATAGCCATGGCTTCCAGTAGTTCGCGCATTCGAAAGTTGTTCGAGGCGTGTGACACGAGTTGGAAGCTATAGGAACTATAGTGTACCGTAGGACGCATCAAATGAAACACTGATATTGAAAGCTTACCGTATTGTTCGAAGACACAAGCTCACCAAGGTCTCGTTAGACAAGTCTCCAGTAGTTGTGACGTTGGGAGGGTGTACTGCGGTTCCACAGTTATGAATTAGGATGTGTCGGTTGAAACGGGGATGTTGGAAGCTTGGCGTACCTTTTGATGCAACAAACTCGGTAGATCTTCGTTATCGGACTCGACGTTGGCATTGGAAACATGACGTTCCTTGGTGAAACTATATAACTGGAACTCGGTCTTATTGTTATTTCTCTTGCCATCCGACAATGTGCAGCATGATCTTCAACATGGATCACTCATAACTTTCCCGAAAAAAGAAAACCTCGGAAACAAAAGGAAACCCATGCACCAAGTCTACCTCCCTTCCGTGCCAACTTTCAGCTTGTCTACTCTATTTGCTGTATTCTTATTGTCGGCGGAACGGTGATACTGCGAGCCTGGTGTCAACGAATAAGCCAGCGGAAACTACTACGACGGGCCGAATTAGACGGTGATAATGGAACTGCTATTAATAATTGAATTGAATCCTGCAAACAAGAAGGGCCTGTAGGATTCGGGGGTGACAATGCAAGCCTAAAAGGCTACGTATGAAATAATAGGCATGTTTGCTTCGCACATATTACGGAAAATCGCGCAGCTATGAACGAGTAAGCATATTCCATCATCGGTACATTTTGCTCCTGAAGTGTGCACTGTTTGGGCCGTGGGGGCGAATGCCGAATGTGCCGCCAAAGCACGTGAGACTGGCAGGCAAAGGAGTGTGTCAACGTTCTTGTTTTGGGATGAAGTTGATGAACGGACTCGCTTTGACCTGTTATGTGCGAGCTTCTACCTTTCTACGATCCCAACAGCGCCATCGACGACTGCTGATGGTACTCAATGTGTCGTTACCAGGGATGAGAGTTGGCTCGGATTCGCGGCTTGTGTTTTACCTGGTATTGGGTGGCCCACAATACGTATGCGCATTGACATACCAGGTATACGACTCGGTTTTAATAATCAAAGCATGCCCAACCACAAACGGACGAATCAGATACACAGACGCAGAATTCCGTGAAATGTCGACACGTGACGTTTTATTACTGTAACTGCTGACCTGTACTCGTATGTAGGTCAGGCGTGCTACGGTGGTATGTATAGTCAACACTTTCTTTTGAAGCTCTCCACCCGAAGACCTCCCTATGTGCTCATCACACACCTGCACCTAGACTGATTTTGGAGCAAAATGAACGCGGAACCCGATTTTGGAGACATGCTACGGGAGAGTGGGCTACGGGAGAGTGGGCTACGGGAGAGTGGGGCCAAATTTTCTGAGCTCTTCACACGAGGAGCTCAAGGTGCGTTCTACGATGTAGAGGTTCACCCTACATTTTCTGAGGCTCCTCACTCGACCTTAAGGAGCTCCACGCTTCACCCGATAATTAACTTCAGCAAAAATCAAATCGCGTCCGGATGAATAATCCCAAGGCCCAAGTACACAACCACGTCATTTTTTTTAACCGAAATTGGGATTCCGACGATTT
Organism: Nereocystis luetkeana; assembly: GCA_031213475.1. NCBI lineage: Eukaryota > Phaeophyceae > Laminariales > Laminariaceae > Nereocystis > Nereocystis luetkeana. The sequence continues at coordinate 110,105 of JARUPZ010000017.1, read as the reverse complement.
TGGGTTAAGGAGCCCCGTCATTCGGAAGCAATCGTAGCGGAAATATCCTACCTCTATTATAATATAGTAGAACGCCTCTCAATATCACTGACAATCCCCCGAAACATGGCCTCGAAACAATCTGTTTGCGCAACTCGGCCAATGTTTCCATGCGCTGGTCCAAAAACTATGTTCGAGAAAAGATGTCATACTAACCGGTACTTACTTGCGCACCTGATGCCCTCAACCACGGTCAGAAACTATTCGGAGCAAGAAAAAGGGCACCCCCTAAAGTGAGTGGGATGGGTCGATAGACACAAGGGCTTGGATCTATAGGCCAGGCTTACCCGTTCGTTGGGAACTTCATCGTGTTCGCTCTTCTAGGTATCTTTCAGTAGTATTATGATACTCCTCATGCCATCGCTTATGCTGCAGGTGAGAGCACTCTCAATTTGTGTCTCGTTTCCACCTTACGGTTTTTATCAAGCTGGCTGGCCACCGATCAACGATGCTCACAGAATGCCTAGCCATAATATTTGGCTTGATCTAATCACCGATGCAGGCCGAAGTTGAGAATATCGAATTTGGCGTCGGCAAGGACCTTGGATCTATACCATAGATTTACCATTTCGAAACCTCATGATATGTGCACCAGGTATGCTTCAGTCTCATACCTGGTAGCCTTACAGCCACGGGTGGGGTGCTGCTGTGGTTGAGGGCAACCATCAATCTGTATCACGTTTGTTTCCACTCAGCCGTCAGTATAACGTCGGCCGGATATTTTTCCACGATACTCACGGGCTGTTTGGTAATACTTGGCATCTTTGAATCATCGATGCAGACCACATAATGGGTGGAGGATGGTTTCTGGCGTCGGCAACAATTTTGGATCTATACCCCAGGTTTACCCATTGGGAAATAAATACGCGATGGTTGTACCAGGTATATTTCAGTATCAGAATCCTTATCGCCACCGCTGCTGCTGTAGTTGAGAGTGATCAGTCTGTGTCTTGTCGTTATAATCAAGCTGGCTGGATATCGATCAACGAATGTCACTGACTGGCATCTTATCACAGTAGGCTTGATTCAATCACGGATGAAGACCAAATTGGCAAATATCGTTTTGGCGTCGACACGGAGATTAGGTATATATAGCCCCGGTTTACCCATTGAGAATTTCACGACTTTAGCGCTATAGGTATATTTCAGCATCATCAGAACCCTTACCACCACCGCTGCTGCACAGCTCTAGTTGAGGGCACTCAATCTGTGTCTTGTTTATACTTCACGGATAATATCAGGCTGGCTGGATGTCGATGAAATGTGCTCACGGGTTGGTTGGTCGTACTTGGCATTTAGTCCAAATACCAACCAATGCAGACCAAGTAGTGGAGAATCGATCATGTGGCATCGACAAGGAGCTTGCATCCACACTGCAGGTTTACCCGCTGGGCTTTCATGTTTTGTTTTCAAGAGGTGTCCTTCAGTATCAAATTGCGTATCGCCACCGTTCGTGTTGTAATCAAAGCACAACCTGCCCAGGTGTGTTTTTGAGCAGCATATATATCTGGAATTAATTGGCCACTGGCTTACCCGGTCCTTGCAGCAAAGCAGTAGTAGTAGTTTGTATTTTGTATCTTTCATTCTTCACGCTGGCCCGTTTGGAAATCGTTGATTATGTACGATGTATCGTGTCCTGCTCATCATGCCTTTTTTTATTACCGGCCAACGCTGCTGCTGTATTCAAAGCGCAATCTGTACGTTAGTGATAGTGAACAATATGTATCTTGAATTGACCCCTGGTACACCCGCTTCTGCAGCAGCAGTATATGCATCTTGTACGCTTCTTTATTCGCTCAGGACCGTTTGTATATCGTTGAGTATGTACGAGGTATAGTATGTCTGTCCTCCATATGCTAGCCGGCAATGCTGCTTTCAGCTGCGGCTCAAAGCACAACCTTCATATTTGTGATTCTGACCAATGTATCTGGATCTGTGTGTTTACTTCACATTGAGCAGTCCGTTCTACCCAGCTTCATCATCAGTACACCCAGTGCCCGTCCTAAATCCTTATCCTAGAGAGATACTAATTACGTGGTTACAGACTGTGAGACAGAAAAATACTAAAAACATAAATAATCGCAAGTCATGGGTAAAGCAAGTGAAGGCCAGCGTACCGGGCACCAGAACACAACAACGCAAGCAAGACTAGAAAACAATACCGAAGAGATAATAAAAAATACCCTCTGAAATTAAACAGAATACAAACAAATGACGCAAGGCGGTTGCATCGCCTCGAGGGATGTAGCGAGCAGCTCGCTTGCGGCGAATGTGGGCAGGGAAGGGGATGGTTCGTTGGGCGGGGGCTGGTGGCTGAGTGCGTGGTCTGCTGAGTGGGGTGTGTCAGTTGACGGTGCCGAAGTGGACGCCTGGTGGTACGCCCTCGTCCTCGAGCGTGTCCGCCCCGGCTGCAGGAGCTGGTTATCCGGGAGCCCCTCGTCGATCTGGGGGCTTTCGGTCTCCGGCGGAGATGACAGCGAAATCCCCCCCGGTGGCGGTGGCACCATCGGTGGCGCCCGCGTCATCGCAGGGGGGCGCGCCAGCACCTACGTCGCCGGCGGCACTGGCGTCATCACCGGCGTCATCACAGGGGGGAGCGCGAGCACTGACGTCACAGGCGGCAGGTTGCTGATGCGAAAGTCGCCGTCGCGCGTGTCCGATCTGGTCTTTGCCCCCGTGTCCGGCGTACGGGGAGAGGGGAAGGGGATGATCCGCGTGCGCTCCACCTCCCAGGTGACGTTCCGCGTGGTGCTCGTCTGACCAGACAACGTGACGACCTTCACGCAGTCCCGTGGGTGGTTCCGTCCGCTATTTTGGTAGAAGCACTTGTAAGCTTCGAGCTCCGACTTGTGGGTACGGTGTATACGGCGAAATCGGGTTGCATGAAGGCGAGGGCGTTGGCGGCGGCAGTCTCTCAAAATACATCTCGCACAATGACTTGTGGTGGGGGTTGGCCGAGGTTGCCGCGGTGTTCAGGAAGTCGTTCATGTAGACGGCCGCTTCCACCCAGGAGCAGTCAGGTTCGGGAGCTGCCTGGGGAACAGCCGGGGGTGCTCTAGGTAAAGGCGGCCATGCCGCCTTCTTGGATCAGTCCGAGCCCGCGCTCAACAACGCCGTTGTGCTTCGGTCCGCCGACCCACGTGTGCTCACGGCGGATCGTCTTGTCGCCGCAAAGTCTCGCGAACGGCTCGTTCACGAACTCAGTGCCGTTGTCCGTCCGGAAGCACTTGACGTCGCCATCGACTCCGGCCAAGAATTTATTCGTCACCGCGCTCTTGCTCTTGAGGGGGTAGAGCCACCCCATGCGTGTCGCATCATCCTTGAACAGGATCAGGAACAGCCCCGCCCCTGCAGATGCGGCGCAGTCGAGATTCCTTCCGACAGGAAGTCGTCGATGGCACCGACGCACTCCTTCCCTTCGCCTGTACACACCCACTGCACGTGGCCTGGGTTCCCATGAGCTTAACGCCCTGCTGCCTGGCTGTCTCGCGCAGCAGGCCCTGCTGAGCGTGGCCGCTGCATACGTGGTAGACGTTGATGTCCGCCTCCGAGAGGCGCCGGACGCCGGGAACTAATACAGCTGCAGCAATCGCCGGGCGGAACGCAAAGGAGGGGGGGGAGGAATTAGCCACTATCAAAGGGCCTAGTCCTGCTACATCTACCATCACCCCCGGTGGCGGCGTCATTGAGGACACAGCCGGCGTCCTCACCGAGTGCATCACCGGAGGCACCGACGCACGGGGGGGAGGGCGGGGGGGTTGGGTTAGCTGCTATCAAAGGACCTAGTCCTGCTACACGTACCGTCACCCCCGGTGACGGCGTCATTGGGGACACAGCCGGCGTCCTCACCGAGTGCATCATCGCTAATACCGGCGCACGAGGGGGGAGAAGCGGGGGGGGGGGGGGGGGGGCGTACTCATTTGTTGCTTGCCTTAGTCATTTGACCATTGACCACGCATCCCTTTCGAGACGGAGCAGGGAGGGGGGGGGGGGGTTAGCCGCTATTAAAGGGCCTAGTCCTGCTACACCTACCATTATCCCCGGTGACGGTGTCATTAAGTACACAGCCGGTGTCCTCACCGGGTGGATCACCGCAAGCACCGACGCACGGGGGGGAGGGGGGGGGTGGGGCAGTTAGCCACTATCAGAGGGCCTGGCCCTGCTACACCTACCATCACCCCCGGTGACGACGTCATTGAGGACACAGCCGGCGTCCTTACCGGGTGTATTACCGCAGGCCCCGACGCACGGGGGGGAGGGGGGGCAGGGGAGTCAGCCGTTATCAAAGGCCCTAGTCCTGTTACACCTACCATCACCCCCGGAGACGGCGTCATTGAGAACACACCCGGCGTCCTCACCGGGTGCATCACCGCAGGCACCGACGCACGGGGAGGAGGGAGGAAGGGGGGGGGTACTCATTATCATGCATGGCCGTAGTCGTATGACCATAGACCCTCGCATCCCTACAATACCGGGACGAAGCACGTCGGGTTTTCGCTGACCAGGCAGACACTGCTTGCTCCGAGCGCGAAGCGCCGTGAGGTGTTGGGCGAGTCGCATGAAGGGTGAGCTGCATCCTACTAAGCACTGCTTTGGAGGCGGGCGTTCTTGCATATGGATGACAGCATCAATGAGGGTCTGCCAGGACTATGGAAGGTTAGACGCTTTGCTCGGGTCCGACAGCGAGGGACTACGTAGGGGATATCGCGAACACTTTCAACAGTATGAAGGGCGCCACGTGTTTCATGTTAATCAATCTAGTTTCGGGCTTCACGCAGCTAGAAATTGCCGAGGAGGGCAAGCACAAGACCACCTTTTGCGATGAGCAAGGTGAGAGATGGAAATTCAACCGGTGTGACTTCGGGCTGAAGACTCTTCCTTCTATGCGTTTGTAGCTTTCGTGGGGGAGGCACTGGGGCCGTTAAAAAACCACGGTGTCCATAATTGGCTCGACGAAGTCATAATCCACACAGTGCACATCGAACAGGCACGTGAGGCTCGTGGAGAAGGCACTGGAGGGGTTCCACCAGTTTGGGCTGTCAGTGAACCCGGACAAGTCGGAGCCCGCCGCAGAAGGAGTTAGTTTGCATGGCGGTTGGTAGACTGGGCCTGGTCCCAGTTGCACGCCGATGTCAGCAACTTGGGTGCTGGAGCAGCGCTTAAGCAGGGCACCCGACGCTCGGACCACCGGTGATCAAACGCAGATGCCAAGCATTCCGCGACTGAACGGAAGATCGTGGCGGTGCTGTGGGCGATCCAGCATTTCAGGCCTTTTGGGGGGAGGGGGTTCATCCTAGTCGCCGACTGCTCCGGACTGTTTCAAGAGCTTGACGCTCTCCTCGGAGCGTCACTGGTGGGCGCTCAAACTGGCGGAGTACGATATAGACCTTCGATGGCGGCTGGGAGCAAATCACCAGCTGCCCGGTGCCCTGCCAAGGCTGCTGTTGACCGGCGAGAAATCCTTCGAGGGAATGTACAGACCGTATCCCTCGGACGCAGGCAAGATCGACCACGCCGACAAACCACCTGGCGGGCAGACTACGAGTCTCCACCAGCCGTCAGCAGGGGTGTTGCAGCCACGATACTGGTGGGCTTTGCTTTTCCGTCCCATTCAAGAGAAGCTCTGTCGGGGGTGGGCAAAGGGAGTTCTGGCGAGTAGGCCATGTGATCGGTAGCTCCAAGGTAATAGATTGCTGGAAGGTCTGCATACGCTCTTGGTGGGCAGTCTATCGCAACTACAAGTTACTCCGGCGGTGATGAGATCCAACGCGGGCCCTGCGAGAACCCGGTCAACAGAGCAGCTACCGCAGACGCCAACGCCGTCTCCGGCCCAGTCGACCCCGTGGGGCCCGCCCTCGCCGCAACCGGCACGACCTACGCAAAAAGTACCGTCACTTTCCAGGCCACTACCCCAGCCGGGACGGCAGGCGACAAGCAGACGCTAGGAGGGACGGTAGACTACGTGCTCGACGACAACGACCTACTGTGGAATGTGTTTCTCAGGGGGAGGAGCCGAAGCTGGCCATCCGCGAGTACTAGACCTGGGGGTACTGTCACTCGTGCACAGTGCCTAGGGCCACCCGAGCGTGGCGCCGGAACCTCATGCTGGTTAAGGGCAAGAAAAGGTGACCTACTGTAGCCAAGGACGTGAGAGTGCCGTGTGGGTGTAGACGGACAAAACGAGAAAGGGGCTAGCGAGTGGCCATGATGGTCGCCCGGCTGCTGTGGCCATGGGAGGTGCTAGACATGGACTTACAGGACATGGAGCAGGTCTCCAGCACGGGGAATAGGTACCTACTGGTGGTGGATGGGGCCAACAGGTTCGTGTTTGCGTCCCCGGTAGAGCCCAAGGATTCCGTGTGCGCAGCGCGGAAACACCTGGGGCTGCTGATTGCGTTCGGCGTGCCGCTGTCGATAAGGAGTGAAACCGAGGGGGAAGTTTACAGCCAAAGCCCACCTGTGCCAGTGGCTGAGAAGTCAACTCGATAGTGGGCCTGTCGATCACCCCCGCAGTCAGGAGGCGGTGGAAAGGATAGGGGGGTGGATCGATGAGGTATTGGCCGAAGTCTGCGAGTCATGGCCGGGCAGGTGGACTAAATATGTAGAGGCAGCTTGGTGGATCCAACGCGCTACGCCGGACCCGCGCCTTCCCTCAGGGTACACCCTTTCGGATCCTTCTCGGCCGCAACGCACGCACGGAACTTGACGCCCTTACCCGGCGCTAGACGGCGACTACTCTTACGCGGGTGTGGAAAACGTCCGTGGCTGAGAGCCGACAGACGTTTCACGGAGTTAGAAGAGGTGTCAAGACGACAAGAACGAGCGACGCGTGCGGCACAACGCGGCAACACTGCACAACTCCTCAAGCAAGCGGCCACGAGTGGGAGACATGGTGGTCAAGGAGGCAGACAGCAACCTGGTCAGATGCACGAGCGCTGGACGGAGCCATGGCAGGTGGCCCAAAGCTAACAGCCGAGCCTCGGCTAACAGATCACGTTAAGCGGCCAGCGGATCAGGAGGAGGACAGTATCGGCCAACATCAATACATTCCACGTGCAGCCGGAGCGTATCTCTACGGTGGGTCGAGCAAGAACGGAGGATCGGTTGGATGAAAGGCGGCACACGCTGCTATCAAGCCGTAACCGGGAGGCTTTTCGCCGGAGACGGCCAAGGGAGCCGAGCGGTTGTGGGACGTGTACACGACTCGACGGAGTCGTACTGGTGTATGCGGTAAACGGATGGGGACTGGGAGGAGCTTAGTCGCCGCGAAGTGACCAGCGGAGATGCGATATGCTGGAGCACCCGAGGCGGGAGATACAGTGTTCCGCCTGCAGCGGGTTCTTGGGGCAGCATGGAGGGCCGGTAGCGGGGAAAGGTGCTATTGACGGAAGGAATGCCTGCTTTGGGCCAACGATAATTGTGCATCGGGCAGGGGGGGTGATGCGACGCCGGGCCGGCGGTGAGGGGTGGAGGAGAAAGTGCCCACTCTATTACCGGGCTACGACGGGGATGCCCGCTGTGTGACAACGATCATTATACGTCGGGCAGGGTGTGTTCCAACGCCAGTACGGTGGTGAGGAGGGGAGGAGGAAGGCGCCAACGCTGTTTCCGGGCCATGACCTGGATGCCCGCTTTGTGCCGGCGATAGCTATGCGTCGGGCACGGGGGGTGTTGCAACGCGGGAGCATCTGAATTTAGTACTGCGATGCATGGTGGTTGCTTGAACACGTCCCACGCGGGAGGTCTAATGGTATGTGCGGGGGTCAAGCTTTAATAAGCTTCCCGCTGCCGTACTTTCAGGGGTAGGAGGATAGGTTCCCGGAATGGGTACGCTTCTGATTCTTGCGGAAACCCCAAAGTGCCGCGATGGCATCAACAGCCTAGTGTTTAGTTAACGCTACCAAGAACCGAAAGAGAGTCTAAACCAGATATTTGTGATACCTGCCCTATTGACCTCGTGCCTATCGTGCTTCGTTGTGCCCGTCACCGCGTCTGTTACGTCGCCGTCCATCCGCGCTGACTCTTTCGACCGACAACGGCAATTGTGTTCAACCCAATTGAGGTCAGCACACCCTGCTCATTCGAACTCAAATGAAGGTAAGTAAGTCAGTCTCAGATTTTGCAAGCGTGGTCTTCTTTTAGAGGCCCAGGGCTGCAAGGCTGCTGCATCAATATACCCCACGATCCATACCCACCTAGGAAACCCGGGGATGTACCCCGGATGTCCCCTGCCGACCACAGGGCTCGTTGAACGTACAGAAGATATTTGTACACGTTTTTATTTCGTAGGTTATGACTCATTGATCACGCACAACAACCGCGACGAAATTTGTGATACGCATGCACCCATATTGCCGCTGCTACGCAGGACTAAATGCATGGTTTCACACTGACAAAAAAAAATCGGTTCCGTAAGTAGCAGGTTTCTACACCGTAGACGTTCCTCTAGCTAGTACTTTCATCATGGGGGCGTATTTAAACATGGGCGTTGGGTAAACACATACCCTGGTACCAGATATATGACCACCAGGAACGACGCTAGGAACATTGCTACGAGTAGGACGATGCTAGGACGTTGCAGGGAATGTTGGAGGGGATAGGACGGGCTGCCGGAGAGTACACCTGCTCGTAGCATGGGCATTGTCCCGAGATGTTCAAGTGACGGCCACGCCCACTTCGATCACTCCACTCCTCTTGACTCCTTTTGTCTTATCTCGTTATCTTCTCTTGAGACCAAGCTTCCGTGCTTTGTTTCTACAATGGTCACAAACGCGCCTTTTCTTCCAATATGTATATCTCCATCATCACAAGTGTTCCGCACACTCGGTGCTAGCACAGCGCATTATTAACTCCTTAAGATGTGGTTGGCCGCTCCAAATTGCTGTCGCAAATTCTAGAGCACGTTACTCAAACAGTATGCATATGCTATGCGCGCACGCTACTTTCATTCATGGCGTTTAGCCAAACATGAAACGAAAACGCAATAAAGATACCACTGGCTGTTTCAATTTGTTCTCGCAAACAAGATAAGAGCACATTGCGCGGTGTGCGTGATGTTGCCCATGCCCATTCAATCCATAGCGATTTGTCCCTGTTGACTGTGCTAAAAGATACGACGGTGATGATCCATTTTGTAGTAGGGAGTTCCATATATCGATGAGGCGTTGTGTGTGAGGGGAACATCTACGTGGAATTAGTGGCTATATTGCGGGAGAAAGGGACGTTTCATGTCTGGCAGCTTGCTGGATAATGTCCTTCGATGTTTCGTCATGGGCTGTCACTCGACAGCTCGATAATAATACAAGAGAGAGTTTCTGTGTTACTGCCGTCTTGAGTCATCAACGACGTGTTCCTGTGCCAACTACGTATACCTTTAGAGATCAATCAACACACTAGTGTGAGCCGGTGATCTTCTACTGGTACGAACGTAGTCGAGGCCAGCCTAGAGAGGCTGGAACCAGCTCCCAGCGATGCCCGATTCAGATGGGCAAAGCGTGGACGCGAACGTCGAAGCAGAGGAGAAGATGCGAGACATGAGAGAGGAGATAGAGGTCCTGCAGAGGACAGTGGAGGAGCAGAGGCTGCGCGCCCGGAGGGACGCGCTTCTCGCAGAGGCGGGAAGGGGGGCCGGTGGGGGGAGGAGAGAAGATGCAGCATCGACGACTACTGCTGCGACTACTGCGGCGACTGCTGCTGTGCCAACACCCGGGCAAGGAGCCCACTCAGGCACGTCGCACTTTTCCCTTTCGTCCCGCCCTACTCATAGTTTAAGTCAGTCGAGACCCCCCAAGTTTGATAATATAGAGGCCCACTTTGGTATGTGGCGCAGCAAGTTCCTGGCTTACATGTCATCACTTGGTTGCCTGCACGTACTCAAGTTGACAGCCAACCCAGTGATGGTAGGAGACATGAACGTGTCTCAGGAGGAGTTGGAGCAGAGGCACACGCCACAAGAGATTAGAGATGCGCGGTTTGTGTATGGTTTGATGATGGAGTCGATGACAGGATACGCTATCGCCGAATTTCGTATGCAGCAGGCAATGTCACCGAGTGGTGCGTGGCAGGAACTAGAGAAGTACTACATGCCTAAAACTATCGCCGCAACCCATAGACTCAAGAGGGACTTTGAGACCATCCGGATGGTAGAGGGAGAGGAACCCCTGTTGTTTCTCGGCAGGGTAGACCAGGCAGCTGATCAGTTGGCCATGCTAGGTTGTGGGAAGAGCGTAGAAGAAGTCAACAGACACATCGTCAACAACCTTTCCTCGCTGTACAACATACAGAGCAAATCCATCCTCTCTCGCCCGTCCATCCCTCGTTCCGAGATCGATGAGATCATCCGTGATGCGTACGCGAATGACAGGGTTGAGAAGGAGATGATATCCAAGGCATTGGGGGTTAAGGGGGTAGGAGATCCGCATGCCTTGTACGCCGGCGCTGCGCAATCTGCCGGTGGTGGAGGTGCGGGTTCAGGCGGAGGAGGGAGGAACAACAGGAGAGGCGGGAGGTTCAAGGGTGGTCAGCAGCAGCAGCAGCAGCAACAGCAGCAGCAGCAACCTCAGCAGCAGCTGCAACAGCAGCAGCAGCAGCAGCAGCAGCAGCAACCTCAGCAGCAGCAGCAGCAGCAGCAGCAACCTCAGCAGCAGCAGCAGCAGCAAGATCGTCGCCCGAAGCATAACGGTGGCGGTAGGGGTGGAGCTGCACCGCAGGGCATAACTGGCCCCCAGTGGCGTTGGGATGCCGCGGCCTGCAGGTACCGTTGGGATGACTCTGGTTCAAATCCGTTCGGTACCGGTGGGCAGGTCCCGCCGATGGGCTGGGTACCTACTGCGCCACCGCCTGGGGCCATGCCTCCGATGCCCCCGCCGCCAGTCAACGCTCCGACGGGCTGGGGTCCCCCACCGGGTGGTGCGCCGAGGAGGGGCAAGGGACTTTGCTTTCGCTGTAACCGACCGGGTCACTATATCGCAGAGTGCCCGGTTGTCCCCGCGCATATGAATGTCGCGATCCCGTCTGCTGCCCCTCAACACCCCTCGATGTACTACGGTGGTGGCTGGCTGCAGGAGACACCGACACCCTACGGCAGTGGTGGGTATACCTCAGCCGGAGCTTCCCCGCCTCAACCATCCTCGAGCCCTTCTCCTGACCAGGCGAACAACGGCAGCTTCGCGCCTTCGTTCGACCCGCATCTCCTCACCGCGCAGTTTGCGCAGCAAGGCAAGGCTGGTAGTCATGATTTTGTTCGGGGGGATAAGAGGGAAGAGTGGGTAGCGGATTCTGGTGCTACTTTTCATGTGACGGGTAACCCCTTGGGTATGGTAGAGTGTTTCCCCCCTTCCCCGGACAGGAGCAGTTTGGTCGTCGGTGACATGAGGTCACTGAAGGTTGAATGTTTTGGTAGTATACCGATGGTGATGCACAGTCAGCAGGGTGACGTAGAGGTCAAGCTGTTGGACGTAGCGTATGTACCCGGTATTCGCTTCAACCTGTTCTCGCTCCACGCGGTCATGCCGAAATGCCCTGTCACGCTCAATGCCAATGGAGCTCACCTGTTGGGTGGAGGTTTGTCTTTCATGCGTAGAGATGCAGGATCATACATTCAGGCTACACGGACTGTCGAGACCCCCATCGCTGCCGCAGTGTTGGCCCCTGGTAAGATGAGGAGGATCGATATTAACGATCTTCATGTTTCCCTTGCCCACTCCCATGCCGATACGCTTCGTGAGACGGCCCGCCAAATGGGCATTAAGGTTTTTGGAGAGTTGGTTTCGTGTGCCGGATGCTCAGAGGCGAAGGGGAGGAGGATGGCGGTGCCGTGGACGACCGAGTGCCGCTCCACCAGGCCTCTGGAGCGTCTTTTCGTGGACCTGTCGGGCAAGCAGCCTACGTCTGCAGGCGGTGCCGAGTACTTGATGATGATCGTCGACGACTACTCGCGGCTGGGATGGCCGTATTTCTTGCGCCGGAAGTCCGACGTCCCGGAGGTCTTCGCTGCTTTCCTCGCCGACATCAACGCCAAAGGTCGCCCGTCCATCGTGGAGTGCCTTCGCTCCGACAACGGCACCGAGTTCCTTAAGGCGCAGTTCGTGGCGATGCTCAACCACTACGGCATTCGGCGCGAGCACACGCCTGTCGGCTCTCCTAAGCATGATGGCGTGGTCGAGCGCCGGATAGCTATGACGCTGGAGCTTGCGATGGCGTCACGCCTGGAGGCCCCCCGCCTGTTCGGGGACGCGAAGATGCCATCGACGCAACCCCTCTGGGCCGAGGCCTGCAAGTACGCGAGCGACGTCATCAACATGACGGCGAGGGTGAGAGACAAGCCGGACATGCACTCTCCGTACCGGCGTTTCTACGGGAGGTCACCGTTTGCGCGGCTGCTCCCGTTCTTGAAGCCGGGCTACCACCACGTGAGGAGAGCCCTGAAGACGGGACCCAAGGCGGAGCCCTGCTTTTACCTCAACAGCGGAAATCATCACTCGGCTGACTGCTGCAAGATCCTGCTGCTGTCTGGCCAGAAGTCGTACTCCCGCGACGTTACTTGGGAGCACCCGAGGAAAACGTTCGTGGGATTACTGCCTTCGGAGGAGGAGTGCTCTCCGCCGCCGCCGCCGTCGCCGTCCCCGGGCACGCCGGAGCCTCTGGGAGGCCCCGGCGTAGGATCCGACCAACCGTCGCCTTCCCCACTGCTGCCGCCGCAACCGCCGTCATCACCGCCGCCGCCGCAACCGCCGCTACCGCCGTCGCCGTCACCATCGCCGTCGCTGCCGCCGTCTTCGTCACCGCCGCCGCCACCGCCATCGTCACCGCCGCCGCCGTCGCCGCCGTCGCCGCCGCCGCCGTCATCGCCGCCGTTGCCGCCGCAGCAGTCGCCGCAGCCACAGCTTTCTCAGCGTGCTGCCCGGGAGTTGGGTAGTTACAACCCAGGCCCGGAGGATGGCGATGTACAGAGAGGCCGGACTAGGGGGGAGACTGTGAGGCACCAGGAGCTGGGTGGCCTCACCCCGAGTCCGGAGGAAGGTGACGTGCAGAGGGGCAGGACCAGGGGGGAAACTGCGCGTCACCGGGAGGCTGTGGGACATGGGCTGCTGTCGCTGATGGCAGCGAGGGAGGGTATAGGTCATATACTTTTCCACCAAGCCCCGCCGTACGAGAATCCCCCCCTTCCCGCACGACCGGTGAGCGAGCTTTCAACGCCGAACTCGTATGCTGAAGCGTGTACGGACGAGTATTCGGCCATCTGGAGGCAGGCGATGGAGAAGGAGTATCGTGGACTGGCGGACGCGGGGACGTTTGGAGCGACGTAGCAGCCAAGCGGGCTGAACGTCATCTCGGCGAAGTGGGTCTTCGCCTGGAAGTCCAACGAGCATGGTGAAGTGGTCCGGGCGAAGGCGAGGCTGGTGGCGCGAGGTTTTAAGCAGCGTGAGGGTATTGATTTCTTTGAGACTTTTGCCCCCACCCCCGCGGCGTCTTGTTTTCGTTTGTTGGGTGCTATTGCGTGCGAGTTGGGTTTGGATTTGTGTCATTTTGATGCTGAGCAAGCGTTCGTTCAGTCGAGTTTGGAAGAGGATGTCTTTATGCGACTGCCCCCCGGTTGCGGCGAAATGTCTGGTAAAGTAGTCAGGTTGAACCGCAGTCTCTACGGCTTGAAGCAAGCGTCGAGGTCGTGGCACAACCACCTACTTACTCACATGAAGAGTCTTGGATTTGAGCAGAGCCCAGCTGATGCTTGTGTCATGCGATTGGTCGAGTCGGGCTCTGTCTCCATTGTAACAGTGGTTCATGTGGATGATATTTTTGCTGTAGGACTCAAGACCAGGTGCGATCAGTTCTGTGAAGATCTGAACCATCTCGTCCCGATTAACAACCTGGGCGAGTTGCGGTGGTATGCTGGTTGTCGTTTTTTGAGGGATTGGGATGCTGGTACTTTGACGATTTCGCAGCAGGCTTTCGCTGAAAATACCGCGGCGAGGTTTAACGTTAGTTCTGGGAGGAGTAACCCACTTTCGACTGGTGTGAAACTCGAGGAGTTCGACGAAAGTGAACCCGTGAGTGACTGGCCTTTTCGCGAGTTGGTAGGATGCTTGATGTGGCTTGCGAACCAAACACGACCGGATATTGCGAACGCGGTGCGAGCGGTAGCAAGGTATTCGAATAAGCCGAGGGAGGTACATTGGAAGATAGCGATTGGTATTTTAGAGTACGTGCTTTCTACGAGTGATTTCGGCATTACGTTCCAGAAGGGAAAGGGGCTTGACCTGGTAGCGTTTGCAGATGCAGACTATGCTAGCAAGGCCACTGACAGGAGGTCAGTTTCCGGTGGGGCTATAATGTGTGCGGGGGCGTGTGTGTGCTGGTTTTCGAGGACGCAGAAATGCGTTACGCTCTCGACCACTGAGGCCGAGTATGTAGCACTGGCAGAAACCATTAAGGAGGCGATGTTCATGCGGTATGTCTGGAGTTTTATTTTTCCGGGTTTTGGGGAGACATGCATGACGGTTTTTGAGGATAACGAGGGAGCAAGGCACCTGGCACAAAACCCAGTGTGTACGTCGAATTCGAAACACATCGACGTGCGACACCACTTTTTGCGGGAGCTTATTTTTAAGGGGGAGTTTGGTATTATCCATGTAGAGTCGGAGGAACAGCATGCAGACTTCTTGACAAAGCCACTCAACAACGCGGCTTTTCGTTACCACAGAGGTTTTCTGATGAATATTGATGCGTCTTCGAGATAGGAGGTTTTTATGTTGGTTTTCATTTCGGGTATTGTGGTTTGAACGCCGGATTAATTATTTGGGAAGGAGTATGTATGCTATCTCGCGTTACCGTCGCGATCTGTGTATCTATGGCGGTAGTAGGGGATGGAAGGAGGCTTTCATTCGAGGGGACGGAGTCCCTTGCGATCTCTGGCATTCTATACTTTTCCTAGTTTTTATTGTTTTGGTGTAACCACGTACAATAGTGTCCTATTTTTCATGGCTACGACGTAAAATGATTTTCGTCTGAAATTGTGTGAGAGGCTTTTGAGAGGTTTTTGCTTGTCGTAAGGATGAGTTTTTTCCTTTTGATATTAAGATGTTTTGGGTTTGAAGGTTCGGATACCTGATGTGAGGTTTTGAAGGTTTGATTTGAGGAATTTGATTTTTTTGATTTGGAGATTTGATGAGCTTTCAGTTTTCAATTTCATTTTTGGTTTTCGATTTTGTGCTTCAAGGGTATGAGAGTTCATTATGATTGCGATGTGTCCACCCTGCGTTGTCGTGCCTTGTCATACACAGAGCAGGGGGGAGGGAATTTGTATGGTCGTATGTATTGAGCAGGGGGGATGTTGACTGTGCTAAAAGATACGACGGTGATGATCCATTTTGTAGTAGGGAGTTCCATATATCGATGAGGCGTTGTGTGTGAGGGGAACATCTACGTGGAATTAGTGGCTATATTGCGGGAGAAAGGGACGTTTCATGTCTGGCAGCTTGCTGGATAATGTCCTTCGATGTTTCGTCATGGGCTGTCACTCGACAGCTCGATAATAATACAAGAGAGAGTTTCTGTGTTACTGCCGTCTTGAGTCATCAACGACGTGTTCCTGTGCCAACTACGTATACCTTTAGAGATCAATCAACAGTCCCAAATGGCATGAGCACGTAAGAATGTCGCTGGGCAGAACATGGAAGACCAGTCCAAAGGGGACATTACACCGAGCAAGCACAAAACGAATAACAAAATAACAGAAAAAAACAACAGCACTGATCGGATGAAACCAGAACGAATCATATGTGAACAAATGCATTACCCTGTAGAACAAAATCGAAGGTAACCCGCCGATTGAAACAGCAGACACAAAGCAGCAGTTACTCCGCGGAACAAAACAATACCAGGTAGTAGTTACCACGCGGAACAACAAACGTGATACCCCGCTGAAGAAAAAACCGTTACCGCGCGGAAAAAAATATCAATCAACCCGCGGAAAGCATCAGTTACCCCGCGGAATGAGACATTTATTTCACCACAGTGGAAAAAGAAAACAGGTAGTCCGAGGAAGCCACGGCAAAGGGTGCATGCATCATTTTTACTTCACCCCGCCCCGTTGAGCTAGCGTGCGGTTGCACATTTGCTTGTGTCCAGCCTTCCAATGCTCCACTTGGCACACCTTCGAGCAGTCTGCCGTTCACAAAGATCGCACGAGAAAGTTGAGCGGAGGGGTTACTGATACGATACATCGAAAGTCCGACATTTCCATATATCGAAACTTTCGATACGATATCCAGCATTCATAGAAACAAGATCGGCACCAAGGCCAAACAGCGGAAAACCGAATGGCCTTTTCTTTCAGGGTGGCAGTTACGGCAAACTTGAGAGGATTGCTAGGGGTACTTGAGGAAAATCAGTGTTTTTGTTAGGTACGGCAGTTACTGCAAAATCCGGGGATGAATAATAACCATCCCCGGGGGTCATTGTATCCGTGATAGGCCCACTACAACTGCGCAGATCGTCAAAAGCATAACAATTTGCGAACTATTCCTATACCTTCGATGGGTTTCCATCAAATACGTGTTTTGCTTCTA
The DNA here is from genome assembly GCA_031213475.1 of Nereocystis luetkeana. NCBI lineage: Eukaryota > Phaeophyceae > Laminariales > Laminariaceae > Nereocystis > Nereocystis luetkeana. The sequence continues at coordinate 93,498 of JARUPZ010000017.1, read as the reverse complement.
CCCGGGATAGGGGACACGATACTTTTACGGCAAATGTTTTTGACAAGTAACATACGGCCGAGTGTGTCACGCGTAACGCCGTAACAGAGATCTCTGTTTCTCTTCTACGAAGCATGACGCGGGCCCATGCTTGTGCCTCTCTAACCGCCTGAAATGTTAGGGCGGTGACTTGGCTTACTACACGAAGTACGCCAACTAACCGACTTAGTATTTCATCAGCAATAGACACAATTTGAGCCAAAAACGGGCCAGTCAGATAAAAAGGGGGGGGGAAACTCGCAACATACGGCACTCAATCAGCTGTTGTAACAGTACCTGGCCAACTACTAGCTAGTTGACGACTTACAGCCACCCAAATCAAAGCCCTACCAAAACACTCGCAACTGTAATCATACCGAGCCAACTGTAAACTCGTCGGCCCACTGACCTCACGGCACGGGAAGTTGCAGGTTTTGGGCCATTTTTTTTCCGAATATTAATACACTCCTCAAGTTACCGCCTGATGGATACGATAGTGTGATGTTTTTGCTAGTAGGCGTGTTTTAGGACTAGCGCACACCTGGTATAAATCTTGGTCGGGTTGTGTCAAAAAAAAACTCCGAAGTTATGTTTCGGGTGAAAGACTCGAGCTCCTCACGTGCAGATCTAAAAAACAAAAGGCACCACCCCTAGAGGGGCGATGCTCCGCGACTTATGGTTAGTCAACTCTGCGCAGACCCCACGCCCATCAATCTAAACCCACGTCGAACAAATCCGTTTCAAGAGGAAAACAAATAACGCCAAAACATATTTATTCAACCGTGTCTTCCCGGTGACACAAAATGAACGTGATGCGACCCAGCCCTACCAAACTACTCACACACAGTCATTCGGCATCGCCCGCAGCGCTTAAACCCTTCCTTGACGTCTCCCTGACGCCGGCCGCAGTTGTCCCTCGAGCAGAGGACAGCGGCGTCTGCCCCCCTCTTAATATCGGAGAGCACCACGTTCAGGTGGCCTCGCGTGGTGCTCGGAACCTGCATCGTTCAAGGCAATCGAGAGGTCTATGGGTATGGGTTGATTGATGAGAGACGAGTAGTACGATAGCGGGAAGGAAACATTCACGTCCAGGTGGCTTCGCGTGGTCCCTTGAACAACCTCGAGCATAGGTTCATATATATTAGGTTCCTTGGTAGGACCACAGATATAGTGTAGCGCTCTCCGCCGAGCACGACTCCTTAGTCCAAAATTCTTAGCGTCCTCCACAAAAATCCTCAAGTTCTTAACAGAGTAGGTTATTCCTTACCCGCGGTCTTATAATGTACTACAGTAGTTTAGTGATATATGTGTATGACCGAAGCAAGCTCGTACCTGGTAATTTAGCCGGCCATCGTAATCGTAAAGCCCCATTTTGAGCTGGGTGACACCGACACCGCCCCGCACGGTGTGGAAACCCTCAACCCCATTGACTCATCGCTCACTGACGGGGGTTGGTAAAGCCGGCGGCACCCGGGGAGGATAGGGTCCCACCCCCGGATCAGACATCCTTCCATACATGTACATAACTCCAACAAACCGGGAACTAAAATCTCCTCAAAGCAAAAATACTTTTAATGTACCTACTTCCAACAACGCACAAAGTTTGACGACGGTTACAAAAAAAAAAAAAACAGCACGAGTTCCTAGCGAGGGCTTCGTACTCTGACGGGTCATGACCCGACCCGCGGATCCGGTCAGAAATATTTCAGAATCTCACGGGTCGGGTCCGGTCGAGTCAGGTGGAGTCAGCAGGTTTTCGAGCTCTTATCGTTGAGGTCGGTTCGGGCCGGGCCACCCTTACTCGACCCGGCCCGACCCGATCCGACCCAGTCTGACCCGACCCGACCCGGTCTGACCCGACCCGACCCGGTCTAACCCGACCCGACCAGGTCTGATCCGACCCAACCCGGTCTGGCCCGCAAAGTAGCATCCAACCTTTGAACATCCCTGAGTAATACGATCGAGCACACGAACCTGTTTCCCTGCGACGGGTCGCGTGGGCCCGGACGATCCGGTGGACGATACCACCGCCGTCGGAGATGTCGGAGATGTCGGATCGGCCGGCGCCATGTCCGTCCCCTCCACCGCCTCGCCCTCGTCCAACAAACCTACTCCTTCCCCGCCTTCCACTCCGCCGTTCTGAAACAAGAAACGCGGCAGCGAAACATGACAAGGGAGATGAGGGGTGTATCCGTGTCATGCATGGCCGTAGTTGTTTGGCCATAGAAACGAGAGAGGGGGAGGGTGACCCCATGCCATGGATGGCCGTAGTTGCATGACCATACACCCTCGCATCCCTATATAAACAATGCCGGGACGGATTTTTACGTTGAATTTCCACCGACGAGGCAGACCTTGCTGGCGCCAAAGAGAAGACGGGGGAGGGGGGGGGGTACTCGATATCATGCATGGGCGTAGTCGTATGACCGAAGACCCTCGCATCCCTGTAGAGAAGAGGGGAGGGGGGGGGGGGGGGGGGTCATTCGCCACGACAGCAGTTTTAAATGATACCTGGTAGCACATACTTCGAGTATCAGACAAACAGATCATGTACAAATAGATCATCTAGATCGTTACCTGCCGTGTGAGAGGGTGCGAAGGATCTGTGTAGTACAGATCCCACCCAGAAAACACGCCCTTTAGGTCATCTTCAGATCCTAACCTACCCGTTGTAAGGTGTTGTGCAAGATCTGTGCACGAGTGTTGATACAGATCCCACCCACGGGAAACTTGCGCTATAGATACGCCAGGTTGTACGGCTCCCACCAAGCAACATGAGCTGGAACATACAGACCAGAAATATATCCCCTCAGGAATACCTAGATCATGAACTGTAGGAATGATCTATCTGATGTGTCCGAGGCCTGCGAACCATTCTAACCCGCTCGGCTACCTGCATGGGGGGAACCCAACCGCGCCAATATCATTCATCTTTTCAGGCCTCTCAGCACTGCCATCCCATTTTGTGGACGAACCTCTCAAATCTCAAGCAGTTTGTCCTCCAAAAGGTACTCTGTCATTTGCCTAAAAAGAGTTGATTATTCTTCAGGATTGCACTCCCATTGTGAGCACAAAACGCTTGGAATAAGAGGCACGGTAGGGGTGTACCTACAAATACTAACTTTTTTTCCGGATTCTCCTCACATAAGAAGCTCCACAACTCGTCCGAAAACGGATTTCGGTTTTTATTTTTCTTCATTTTTAGAGTCGTACGCTTAACCCGATGAAGAAAATCGCATGGTTCATGTGGGTGTGTATAAAAACGGGGTTTTCGCTGAGAACAAAAGAGATTCTAACAAAAATAATCGGTTTAAGGAGTCCGCCCCGGCAGCCAAAAACACGTTTCTCAAAAATTGCCACTCGTACCTCTATCATACTAATAGCACACGTCTGTCAACCCTATTAGAGCTGCAGTGCCGCTCTGGGGACAAAAACCACTCTAATTCCAAGCAGTCCGTCCCCAGAACGGGACCGCAGTTCTCAAAGGGTTAACAGAGTCAGATTTAAGTGTGCGTACTTTGTTTACCAGCAAAATGAGTTACAACGACAAGCTATTCAAAATTCGGCCGAAGGTAACGATGACGGAGCGCGGCACGAGAGAAACACGGCGGGGACCCCGACTTCAGGACACGTGTAGTACAGGCCGAAAACTCCTCTCTTATCAACGAATAGTAGCCTTCTTTTGAAGCACAGTAGCTAACTAGCCTCTTGGGACTTCAGAAGAGCCGAAAAATGACAGTGGAAGGTGAAGATCAACAGCAACCATTGTGGCCACTGCGTGATCTGGGGATGGTCTTCTACAACATGGTGTCCGAGTTATAATGGTTGAAAGCAAGGGGTCGTGCGGCACGGGCGCAAGATTACCCCGCCCATACTGCTGGGCGCTGACGCTGCTCCTAAATGGTTGATGACACCAAAATTACCAACCATTGTAGAGGTCGCTATATTGGGGTCCCAATGGGCTGAAGCACGATGGGGACTGCATGGCTATAGTAGCGCAGGTGGGTCCAGCCGACTTGGCCTCTCTCAACTGAACTGTTCTCTTAGCGCACCCTTTATCAAGTCCGGGTGAGGGTGTGTACCCTCTGCATATCGGTGCTCACCAGACAGTCTTCTGAGCGGATCGCGGCGACGAGTCGCTCTGCCCAGCCTCCCAAACTGTACCCTTCCGCTAGAAAGTCTTCGAGAGGGGGAGGGAGGAGAGGAGGGCGGGAGTGAAGAAGGGAGGGAGGGGAGGAGGGAGGGAGAGAAGAGGAGGGAGGGAGGGAGAGAGGGTGGGAGGGCAAATGGGAGGGCGGAAGGGAGGGAGGTTTCCTGGGCTGGATCTGAACCTGCACAACCTCTCATAACGGCAGTTGAGGATCAACAGTAGAGTAGATAGATAGATCATGACCTGTCGGAGGTGTGGACGAATCGGGCCCCAAACGGCGTGCGCCTTTGTAGAAGGGGAAAGAAAAGAGAAGAACGCCAAACAAGCAAATATCAACACCGACCTCCCCAACGCCACCGATACCAACACCACCAACACCAACACTAGCAACACCAACAACACCAACACCGCCAACACCAACAACACTACCAACACCAACACCAACAACACCACCAACACCAACACCAACACCAACACCAACAACACCAACACCAACAACACCAACAACACCAACACCAACAACACCAACAACACCAACACCCAACGCATTCAACACCGAAAACCAATAACACAACACCAACAACACAGAACACCTACACCACGACCCCCGAAGACAAGACGAAAAAAAAAACTGCAGTCGCTCTTTTCGTGCCGTGCCACAGCGGGAAAACAACCGCGAGAATACCTGCGGTAGGGCTATACTCAAACAAAGCACCTGATATTTCATGAGGCTCTTCATTCAACTCTTTTAGGATTGTATTTCACGAGGCTTTTCATTCAACTCTTTTAGAATTGTTAGGACTACAGTCCCGTTTTGGGGACAAAGCACTTGAATTATGCGTAGTTTTGTCAACGAAAAAAGGGGCTGCAACAATAAAAAGTTTGAGGAGCTATCCACCTTACCCTAAACACTGACCTTGACAAAATATCAAGGCGTATCCCATTGCCTCTACAGGTATATACTCGTACGAGCGGAGGAACACTATTGCTCAAATAAAGCATTAACAGGTATGCCTTATTTGGTAGATTCCCAGCTAAGGAGGATGCCCCCCGTCAGCTAGTCAGTCAGTCAGTTAGTCAGTCAGTCAGTCAGTTAGTCAGTCAGTCAGTCAGTCAGTCAGTCAGTCAAGTCAGTCAGTCAAAAACGTTTTGACCTACTGTAGAAGTGTAACCCCAATACCTCAACACCTGTCGTGGGCCGCGGCACTAATCTCGCCTCAAAGCCTCAAATGACTCACCCTCGGCTTGTCTGACCGCCTGATCCCGCAGCTCCTGCGGCGCCCTCAGGAGGGCCTCCCCCCGCAAAGGGCCCTCGAACAGCGACCCCAGGCTCCCGGCGTAGGGAGCGACCCACCTCCGCCGCTCTACCCACAGGCCTAGACTGAAATACAACATAAAATGGAACGGAACGAAACGGAACGGAACGTTACAAAACGAAACGAAACGGAACGCTACTCGTTACAACACGAAACGAAACAGATCGAAACGAAACGTAACCTACAGTAGCAAAATGAAACGAAACAACACGTTGCAGAATGAAATGAAACGTAACACGGCAAAACGAAACGGAACGCTACAACACGAAACGGAACGAAACGAAAAAAGACGAAACGACCCGAAACGAAACGGCACGAAAAATGAAACGAAACCAATCGAAACGCATCCTTTGAAATATGCTGACAGCCAGGTTCTCAACAAGTTTCTTGGCTTTTAATCTCTAAGGTGTATTGCTGCATTAACCTTGCCTCGGCCACCCTTGGCCGGTCTTCCGGAAACACGGCGTGCAGAAAACAAAAAGAATGCATGGTTCTTGCAAAAGCCGAGCCACTGTTTGCAAATGCAAAAGAAAAAAAGAAGAAAAATCTAAGGCGAATCAAACCCCCAACGTATCAAGTGTACTGCCGTGTGGATCATGTTGTGTGCAAAACTCGGGCCACGCTTTTTCAGTCATCATAAGTCAAGATTCCTCCCACTCCCAATTTCTCAACTCCCAAAGTATTACTCTTGCTTTCTTGAATACCATTTTCTCAAAGTGCACTGCTAATACTGTACTGTAATAACCGTGTCTTGGCCACCCTCGCTCGGATTTCGGGAGAGTCACGGGCGTCCGAAACATATCACGTTCCGTACAGAAGCCGAGCAAAAAAACACCAAATGAAAATGATTTTCAACAATAGCTATGCCATACATTTATCGCCCAATTTTTTACCTCCCATTTTTCATGATCCATTTCTTCAACCCCACATTCTTAAAATCCAATTTCTTAAGACGTACGACTGTTGTATGCACCTTGTCTCGGCCACCCTCGCTCGGTCTTCCGTAGATACGGCGTGACCCGCCTCAGAAAGGAGAACCCCGGAGATCATGAACATCACCATCGGGAAATCCGTAAAGTAGTCCGGTATTGCTTCGTTGTACTGTTGGGGAAACGCACACCAGAACAACGACAAGAGCAAACAAGCGCAAGAGAGCAACAGAGCAACAACACCTGTTGCCCATCGAAGAACCCCAACTTGCGAAGCAGTCCAGAGCAGTCAGTCCCGTTGTTCCAAGAAGGTACGAAGGTTTACCTACCAGGCAGGCAACAGGATGCAGCGCCACAGCGGCGACCCCCCCTTCTTCCGCGAGCCCCCCCCCCCTCCCCCTATTTTTTATAGGTTGGGTTGGCGTCGGTTGGCAACGACACTGTAAAACATGCCGCTCACTACGTGAGCTAGACAACCAGGGTACCGTTTTTTTTATACAGGGTACCGTTTTTTTTTTGTTTTGTTTTTTGGCGGTCGCCCACTGCTGGCTGTGGAGTTAGATAATTCGTGCGAGGTAAAGAACCTTTACTCCGCACAACTGGGAATGATCGTATCACGTAGTGTTCAAGGGAAGGCACCCAAGAGGCAGTTACATAGTACTCCCATTGCTGTCTCTGGAAATGCCTACACCGGAAATTAAATCAACTCATTGAAGCTGTCGTCCATATGCAAGTCCGCCTCAAAAGCGGTTCTTAGTAGGATGCAGCTCACCCTTCATGCGACTCGCCAGACACCTCACGGCGCTTCGCGCTTGGTGCAAGCAATGCCTGCCTGGTCGGTGAAAACCCGACATGCTCCGTCCCGGCATTGTAGGGATGCGAGGGTCTATGGTCATACGACTACGGCCATGCATGAGATCGAGTACATCTCTCCTATCGAGTACACCCCCCCCTCTCCCCACCGCCCCCTGCAAAAAAAAAAAAAAAAAAACACTTTAACCCCTTTAGAACCGCAGTCCCGTTTTTGGGACAAACTACTTGAAAATTGAGTGGTTTGTCCCCACATATGGGACTGCGGTTCTAAAATGGTCAAAGGAGTACAAACGACAAGCAACAACAACAACAACAACAACAACAACAACAACAACAACAACAACAACAACAACAACAACAACAGCAACCACAAGTGAACCCTCTTGGGAAATCGACGACAAAAATGACGCTTACAACACCGGGCATTGCGTGATAGGGGGATAATACACAATGGTTGGTGGCCGAATTTTACAATGGGCGAAACAAGGAGTCGTACGGCAATGGACGCAACGTTACCCTACCCGTCCTGCTCGGCGCTCACGCTGTTCGCAGATGGTTGATAGCTCCAAAAAAAATACCAATCTTTGTGTTGGTCTCTTATCAGATGGTTGATAAAAAAAAAATAGGCAAAAAAAAAACCACAGGAGACTGGAGCCACGGTAGGGTGGGTGGGTCAGCTTTAGGTCCTGTTTTTTTCTCAGCCGGTCAAGAGTCATTCGACCGAGAGACTTACTCCCTCGGTTTGGTTTCGCGATACGCACCGCCATGTGATCGTTTTTGTTGAGAGCTCGAGCCCATCTGTGAGTGAGGCTCAGATGCAGTCGCTTGAGTGCTCTAAAAGTGGCATTGGGCATGGGCGTATAATATCCCCCCTCCCATGCCATCAATTGAAGCAGCAAAAGCCGCTTGCCCTCCCTCCCTCCCTCCCTCCCTCCCTCCCTGCATGGCGTTATCATACCTCCAAAGCCAACGAAATCGCTCGAAGGGCCCCTAGGGACACCCATTCTTCCGCGTGGGCCCCCTTAAGCCCCCCCTCCGCAGCACACAGAACGCTGCCAAAACAAAACACGACACGGGAAGGAGAGGGGGTGGAGGTCAAACAACGCTATGGATTTCAAACCACGCCATGGGCGGAGGGACAGAGGAACTCATCATCATGCATGGCCGTGGTCGTATGACCATAGACCCTCCCACCCCTACAATGCCGGGACGGAGCACGTCAGGTATTCACCGACCAAGCAGGCATTGCTCGCAAGGTGGAGGGAGTACTCATAACGTGGGGGGGGGGGGGGGGGGGGGTCAAACCACCCTATGGGAGTGGATCTGGTATTTAGAGCACGCCATGGGTGGGGTGGGCGAGTGGGAGGGGGGGTGAACTCATGTCATGCATGGCCGTGGTCCTGGGTGGGGGGGGGGGGGGGATGGGGGCGTACTCATTTGTTGTCTGCCTTAATCATACGACCATAGACCGTTCCTACTCCTAATGCAAGAGGCACCTCCAAAAATTGGGCGCTCGTTGCGTGTTTTCCATTAAAAAAATCAAAAGAGTTCGGTTATCTTATCAGGGTGAAACAACGGCATGGCCTCGGTGGGCTAGCGGTATAGCCTCGTGACTGCCGTAGCGTGAAACACATCACCTCCCAAAAGAGCGGGCAGCTTTCGCTATTAACCCCTTTGTGTGTGTAGGCTTAGACATAGCGACGAACACAATGGTTGGTATCTCTGTTGCTATCAACCATCTGTACAAGCAACGCGAGCGCCTATTACGGGGGATCATAGTTAATAGGACCAAATATTGTTAGTAAAAATTGTCAAATATATACCTGGTAGGTTTTATCTATACCATACCATAGGTCCTATTAACTATGGTCCCCCGTGATAGACGGACGGGTAAGGTAGGGTAGCAGACCATGTTACTCCCGTGCCGTGCGACCCCTTGCATTCAACCATTTTAACTCCGACACCAACCATTGCAAATATTGCCCCCCAATCACGCAGTGGCCGATGCTGTAATCGTATAAATAGTCTCTTTTTTTATCGTCGATTTTCTCAAGTACAAGGGGCTACTACTGCTGTAGGAGATTGCGCTATCATAGTACCACATGGTAGCACATACCTGGTAGTAATACAATCACAATACTTAGTAATACATACCAGTAGTATTACACAGTAGTAGGCAGTAATCAGAAACCCACGACGGACTCAAAAGCCATGTATCCCCCCATGCTCACACGCCATAGTTGGGCATTACTATGTTTAACTACGTAGTATGTAGCACAGAGTTACGTATTACTATGCCTCCCCGTGAAAGTAGCACTAGTAATAGCAACTATCGTCAGTGCACACGTCGGACTGATCATCTACAGATCGATCATCTAGATCATCTACATCCTTATCTGCCGTCGCGATATGTTGTACAGGGTCTGCATACAGTACAGATCCAATCCAGGGAGCATGTGTTATATGTAGAACTACTTATAGATATCTCACTCTCTCGGAACGTGCTCGGTTGGTACATCCCTGGCCTCTCAGAGCTCCCGCTTGGAAATCGCCTCATTTTATTACTTGCCGGACGTTTCCAGCGGATCTTTGTTTTCTTCATTTCTCTTGGCGCTTTCGGTTATGTTTGCCTTTTTTATTTCGCTTCGTGTGCGTGGGTGTACTCGGAGCACTGCACCGCGGGCAAGCCCGTCGCCGTCGCGGGTGTCAGCGGGTTCTGGCGGGTAGAGAAAAGGTTGGACGGAGCACGATCACCGTTTTCGTGCCTAGGCGTCGCGTGTGTCTCGAAACACGAAGGAAGCATGAGTGGGATCTGTCTGGCCTCCATCTGCATAATTCGATTGAGCATGTACGACCTATAAGAGTCGTTCGGGATTGCAAGGTAAGATTCAATTTTTTGCGACCGGGCTGAGAGAGCTACGCAAGTTGAGCGCCAACATTGTCGAGCTGGCGATCGAGGGCCACGGTGAGCATCGGGCTTAACACAAGGCGGGCGACGGGGCTCATTCTGACAGAGAGGGAGGAGAGCTTAACCCGGACCGAATCGGTGGCGAGGTGCTCGCCAGAGGGGCGGGCGGCGTCCGAGGCTGAAAGCGAAGCTTTGCTGTTCGACATTTGTTTTAGACCCGTGCAAGGTGTTCCAATCAGGCAGAAAATTATTACATGAGAGGGGACGGGGATTTTTTTTCGTTCCGAAATTTCGGTTTCATTTTCATTGTTTTTGCGGTGCTGCTCCTGTGCCGTGCTGTGACGTACGTACGGCATGTGAGCGAACCGTCCGCGACGCGAAGCGTATGTGGCATCCGAGCTGTTTTCTCCTGAAGCATGGCGGCGGGACTCTTGGCATTATCAAGTCGACAGTTTGTAACTACAAACTACGATCATAAAACAACTACCACTGTATATTCAATCGTGGACCTCTGTCCGCTTCGCACAATTTGATGTGCGTTTCCTTCCTCAGCGAGCGTAGGCCGCCCGCGGAGCGAAGCGCCTTGTAGGTCCATACCTGGTACACATTACATGGATCCCTTCGGGCATCAAAAGTTGATGCCGTAGGGACAGGTCATATGTCGGATGTGTGCAACTGGTGGAACAAATACATGAGTGAAAAAAAAAAAAAAAAAAAAACATCATTGGAGGGTTTCGGTCAGAAAGCACCGATTTTGCTTTGACCTCTGTATTGTCCAAAGATATCAAAATGAGCCTCCCCAAAAAAGCTAATAGGACAGACGCGCTGGAAGAGAGAGAGGTTGGGCATTCCCTTGCGAAAGAGCTCTCCGCGAAAAAAAAAAAAAGTTATTGAGGAGGTACAAAAGGGGACATCTGGAAATTACGATCGGTTATTCCATAACGTTCGGCCTCAGATCTCCGGCTTCACCCAGCTCAAACGGGGCTCCAATGGTGGACGTACGTGGCCGTGCCGCGTCACTCGAATCAATAAATTCATCCATTGGCAGAACCCAAAGTACGGCTGCGAGTTGGCTGGATATAAATCGCCGACTATGTATCCATAAAACTAGCTGGCTATGCACTACAGTAGTTATATAGTTGCGTGAGGAAAATTGGGGAGTTCTCCTTATCTATGGCAAGCATCTCGCTGGCGCGTTCGTACCGCTGTATGTAGGTCATTTTTTCATGGTTGTAAGTATAGACAGATTCGGTTGTCTGTTTTGCTCTTCTTTTTAGTACGGAATCAAAGCGATTCGTCTCCAGACCTGGAACGCACGAAAACTCTCCGGCCGAAATCACGTCATGACGGTCGGTGGTGGCTGCGACCACAGCAGTAGTTCGCGCTGATTGGCGTAGACATCCTTCACAGCTGGTGTTGTGCTTGTTCCATAATGGAGTCAGCTGTTCATATCACTTGACGCGGAGCATGCATAGACTTCAACCGTTTATATAAAACCCGTGCATACTGTAGTAGGCGCGATGGACGTCGTACTGTAGTAGAAACAGTATAATAAAACGGGGCACCATAGGACTCAGAACCTCTAGTATAAGCAAAAACACACGTATTCTAGTGTATTTTTACCAAGCATATTTGGTCCTGCTTAGGCCCAACTCTTATCGGAGAGCTTTTCGTTCCATGTATTTCCAAAGTTTGGAAATAATTGGAGATATGTATCAAGGTACGGAGCCGTTCTGTCACTATTATCGGAGAGATTTTTTCCCATGTTTCCAAAGTTTGGAAAAAATGGAGATATCTATCAAGCAAGATACGGAGGCGTTCTGTCACTGTTCGTGAAATTCTCTACAAGAAAAAAAAACAAGTTTGTTGAATTGCACATATTTGGAAGAAAAAAAATCAGGAAAATCTGGAAGATTGAAAAATTGCGCGAAAACAATGTGGAAATCATGGCAAAAAAAACTCTCCGATAAGAACGACCCTCACTATATACCTGGTGTGTTCCCCTGTACCGGCAACAGTATCACACACAGCTTGTAAACATGAGCATCGACGCAATCCTCGATCTCACGGCTGATTGTTTTTTTTGTTCTTAGTCTTGACATTAAAAAAAAAAGCAAATACCTCAAGACTCGCGCAGCCTCCGCCGCCGGGCATATGTCGTTGCTGGGGCAGTAGGGGCTTATCGGCACTATCCTTGGTCTCTCCTGCGGGCAGGCGGGAAAAACAAGTGATGGAGGGCACATTTCAACGGCCAAAATGGTTGCGGTGGGGGCCATCTCAGCCGTCAAAATGGTTGAGGTGAGGGGGCCCTCTCGACCAAAGATATCAGAGGACAGCATTTTCACCGCTTGACGGACAGAAACTTTTGCCTTGACATGACATGCCTTAACTGACGCCACACTACTAGTTTTTAGTGTGGAACACTCGGCCGTACACCCTTGACAGCGCATACTTTGCCTTGCTTGACATGTCTCCTGACATCTACGATCTCGACGGTCGAAATTATAAAGGTGGGGGCATTTCAACGGCCAGAACAAAAGCAACAAAGGTTGGGGCCTTTCCAACGGAAAAGAAAGGTGGGAGGATTTCAACGGGGTGTCAGGCGTGGGAGACCTCCTCTCGGAAATGGGTGCAGTATAAATAGGACATCCACATCACAAGAACACCAGCAATACTAAAGGCAGGGGCTGGGATTTGAACCAAAATAAAAAATTCGGGAGTCGTTAGAGTGAATGAAGTTTGTGTCGAGCGAAACCCGAAACCTCGGATAAGAAAATCAGCCTGGATCAGATTTCCGGTTTCTTAATAATACAGGGGGCCATAGTAATACATGGCAATACATAGTATTAATAGTACATAGCAATCCATGGTAATAGATAGTTGTACATGGTACGAACAACACATATTACGGGGAACCATAGTAAATAGGACCTAAGGTACACACACAAACCTATACATTTTACCATTTTTACTAACAATATTTGGTCCTATTTACTATGGCCCTCCGTAATAGTAATACATGGTAATACATACCAGTAGTACTACATAGTACTATTACGGGGGACCATAGTTAATAGGACCTGTGGTATCATAAAAACCTATATATTTAAGCATTTTTACTAACAATATTTGGTCCTATTAACTATGGCCCCCCGTAATAGATAGTAATACATGCTGTAGTAATACATGGTAATCAGAACCCAAGGCGAACCCCGAAAGCATGCATGCCTCTACAATATAGTATGTTCACACGCCATATTTGGCTATCATTACTGCTGTCTTTCCCGATAATGCTTGTCCTGTACTGCTATATCATATTATATAGCTTCAGTGTGTCCGCGCTAAGCCGTTTGACCCCTCTCTTACACCAGTCCCAGGTGCTGCTCTTAAATCGTCCCCCCCCCCCCCCCCCCCTGTACTTGACGCTTTCATCCATACCAGGTACCGGTATGCAATAAGTCCGCCTTCACAAGCGGTTCTTGGTAAGATGCAGCTCACCCTTCATGCGACTCGTTAAAACACCTCACGGCGATTAGAACTTGGTGCAAGCAGTCAATTCAATATCTGCCCGGTCGGTGAAAACCCGACGTGCTCCGTCTCGGCATTGCAGGGATGCGAGGGTCCATGGCCACACGACAACGGCCATGCATGACGTCGAGTGAACAAAAACAAGTTGAAACCATTACCAGGTACATATTTTAAATCGAGCTCCCCCCGTGCCCGAGTGCCGAAAGGATTGCAAGCAAATGCTGAAACATACGTGGCGCATGCGACGAAATATTAGCAAAAACACAAAACAAACACACAGCTACTAATATTAATAGTAGAGCTGAGAGTCGGCAGGGTTTCGCGGTTAACAACTAATCGTTAGGTCCCGGTAAAAAACGAACTGACTCTGGCGGACAAGCCGACCAAGCCGAAAGAAGAACAGTCAGTATCCCGCATTCAACTATCCTTCCTACAAACAAGGAAACCCAGTAAGTCGGGCAGTCGGCACCTCCGGGAAACGACTTAGTCCGACTAGTAACTAGTTGGTGACTTAACCCCTTTAGGACTGCAGTCCCGTTTTGGGGACAAGCCACACAAATTCCGAGTAGTTAATTAAATAGAACCTACGGTACACACAAAAACCTATATATTTGCCTATTTCTACTAACAATATTTGGTCCTATTCACTATGGTCCCCCCTAATAGCAACACAAGGTTTGAGTCGCGCCGACTCGCGGCTATACTATTTATACCCCCAAGTTGTGCCTATTTCTACTAACAATATTTGGTCTAATTCACTATGGTCCCCCGTAATAGTAACACAAGGTTTGAGTCGCGCCGATTCGCAGCTATACTATTTATACCCCCAAGTTGTGCTTACGATGCATAAACTCACAAGGACGGTTAACAGAGTCTTGATCACATCCATTCTAGACAGAAGTCGCCGGTGCGTCTGCTTCAGCTGCCCCACGAACCCCAGGAGCTCCAAACAGGCATACCTGTCCCAAACACACAAAAAAAAAGAAAATAGAGAAAAAAATTAAACAAACAAGCGAACAACAAAAAACAAAAACAAAAAAACATAGACGTCGGCGAAACGTCGCTTGACGACGGACGCAGACGTCGGCGAAACGTCGCTTGACGACGGACGCTCACACCCTCGGACAGAGATCATTGATTCCCACTTTTATGATCGCGATGTTTCAGGGCACCTATTAATAGTTGTCCTGATCTACATCATCTGTTACGCGGGACCTATAGTAAATATAACCCACGACGAAGCTCATCACCAGGTATTCTCCTTCTCCTAACCCTCACCTCACTCTAACATGCCATATTGGGTCCTGATTACTATTACGGGTGACCATAGTAAATAGGACCAAATACTGTTAGTAAAAATTGCGAAATATGTATACCTGGTAGGTTTTTACCGTAGGTCCTATTTAACATGGTCCCCCGTAATAGGTTCCACCCTAATAGCGGACGTTCCCAAGGGCGAGGCCCGTGTAACCTGCGTGATCGAGAACGTGTTTCCTGGATTGGATCTGCTGTACTACACAGATCCTGCACAGCATCTCATACCCGGCACGTTAGAAAAACAAAAAAGACGTACGTACGTGTATGAGTACCTATCGCACGGCGTACGCACCTCAGGGCGGGGTGCTCCTGACTGCCCAGAAAAAGCGAAATCAAGTCGTCCAGTCGCTTGCCGTCGGCGATCTTGGCGTACATGCTCAGCAAGGTTTCCCTGGGATGGGCGTCACGATTGCGGGGGGTAGGGGATCCAATCAGGCGGGACGGGGAGGGGGGGGCGGGGGGGGGGCGTGGTCATTTGTTGCTCACCTTAGTAATTTATAATATATGACCATCTATTAATATCACGCTCTTTCGAGACGGAGCACCGTTCCAATCTGGCGGGGGGGGGGGGGGGGGGCAAGGGTCGTTTATAGAGTGAGGCGATCGAGTCAGGAGGTTTTGAAATCTCACGGGTCGGGTCGGGTCGGGTCGGGTCACCCTCTTACCCGACCCGACCCGATCCAACCTGACCCGCGAGGTTTGACTCGAACCGTGAACAGCCCTGGGAAATACAGAGCCCCTCCTGCTGTCGGAGAGTATTAACTGAATTGCTAGCGTTGACCCGCTATGCAGCAGGAGCTGCACGTCGGCTTCCTTCATTTTCACCAGAATATGTCCTTAAATATGAGGACCAATTGGATTGAATACAGCAGTAGTGGTCCCTCTACGTATAGTGCCGGATGAGTAGTGCCAGTTGCCCGCTATAGTGCCTGTGAAATGGCTTGGCACATGTATATGATGGCCTTAACAAGCATGGCAGTGTGCGCAGAGTGGATAGATAGTACCGGCTGCCGCTAAAATAGTGCCGGTATTATTGGCTGGCGCATATGATGCCGGCACTATAGAGGGGCCGGCACTACTTTATCAGCATACAAGCGGTGTTTGTATTTCCGGGCAGGTTGGTACCTGGTACGCATATATATAGATAACAAGTATACTTTTGGGCAAGATGGCCGCTGCGACTAGCCCAAACACGTGTACTTCGGGGTAGATGGCCGCTACGGCTGGCCCAAGCACGCTGGATATTAGCTTTTAGCGCCATAAGCTGACGGGAGGCGACATGCACAGCACGAGTAGCCCGCAGCCGGCGGGATTGAGCGTTCGCGGAGAGATTGAGCATTGGCTGGGGTGAAGTACGCACGGCAATGGCGCAAGACAAGAACACGGGGGAAAGGGGAAAGGTCTGGCTCTGCTGTGCTCTGCGTGCCTGCTACGCGTGCTGCTGCTGCTGCTGCTGCTACGTGCTGCTCCTGCTGCTGCAGCAGTCACTGCTGCTGCTCTACTGCTGTACGAGTGTCTATAACGCACTCCTGTTTTGTTCTGGTGTGCGTTTTTGTGTGTTATACTGATTGTTGTTTCAGCTCTTCGCAGGCCTTCGCGTTTGCTGCTGTAGTGGCGGAACGATCTAATAGCTATGGTGTACGTATACGTTCCCGCTCTATTTTGGCGAAATCGTTAGAGAGATTTACTCATATAATCGTAGTTGTTTTTTACATTTTCGACACTGCTGCTTCGCTGCTGCTGGTGCTGTCGTCTGTGCCTGTAATAACAGCAAACAAAGCGTGATGTCCTGCTTTGTTTGACGCTTTATTTGCTGCCGCCATCTCTTCTACTGAGCTTTTGTTTTATGGGGAACCACCATCATAAACACAAGTCCCCAGGGCTATGATGTAAACCATGTCTTACACGAACCAAATACAAAAAATAGTGACAGACGTATTCAGGCAGGTTGTTTTGGGTATGCTTCCATCTCTTGCGTCACCCTGCGTACTGTTAAAACACGACTCCGAATGGAAAATCTTGTACTATATATATACTGTATGTGTATGTAACGTATATCGATCCTGACTCGAGTTCTGAAGATCCACTTCGTGATTTTTTTCGGCTCTTTGAGAAAAAAAATGACTTGAAATCAGTGAGGGACTTTTTTGTCTTGGATTTAGTGTCAGCTGAGCTGGGTGTAATTTTCGAAAAAGAGCCAAAAAGAAAGAGAAAAAAAAAAGGAAGGCAAAGAATGGCAGGAATTTTCCGCAAGTAATCGAAGAAGGGCGCCCGGAAGGTTCTCCGAGAGGTGGAGTTAGGCAGGCGTGTTCCGGGTGGGAGGTCTGAGAGCGCAGCAAGGCCTTTCACATTTTAATCAATTGTGGCCAGGACCAATTACTTGTTGAGGCAAACGCAATGCAGTCCGTATATTCAGGCAAGGAGAGAACACGCCACGGCAAATACGGAGACAACAGAGAGAATGATTTCCGGCGGGTCAACGAGACGCATCTCGGCTCCTGAGACTCGGCTTGCTGTACCAACCGTAGTAGCGCAATTCGTTAGGAATATTCTCCAGATAGGATACTCGTACTCGTAGTCCCTTCTGGTTTACCTTCCATCGGTACACACATGTACATGTGCGACAGCCATTCTACAAAACTCTCCACACTACGGACAGGTCATCCAATCCTACTTCATAACCTAGGTCTTTGAGGGCAGATAGATTCCTCGTTTTGTATGGGTTGGTACCCGGGTACCTACCACGAGCATGACCGAAACAACCAGGTTGGGTACCCGGGTGCCTTACCCGAGCATGGCACCCGTGTACCTACCCGAGTATAACCAAAACAAACGGGTTTGGTACCCGGGCACCTAACCGAGTATGACCGAAAAAACGGGTACCTGGTCAAGTATGACCAAAACAACCAGGTTTGATACCCGGGCATTTACCCGACTATGCCCGAAACAACCAGTTTTGACACCCGGGTACCAAGCCGAGCACAGGTTTGGTACTCCAGTACCTAGCCGAGTATGACCGACACAACCAGGTTTAGTATACGGGTACCCACCGGAGTGATGACCGAAACAACCATGTTTGACACCCGGGTACCTACCCGAGTGTGGTCAAAACAACCACGTTTGATACCCGGGCACCTCCCCGAGTGTGACGAACCCAACCAGGTTTGGTACCCCCGTACCCGAGCATGACCACAGCCAGGTTTGGTACCCAGGCATTTTACCCGAGTGTGGTCAAAACAACCAGGTTTGGCACCCGGGCATCTACCCGAGTATGACAGAAACAACCAGGTCTGGCCCGCGTACCCGAGTACGCCCAAAACCACGTTTGGTACCCAGGCACCCTCAGCGTATATATACCCTATCGGTACTTAACACATCATTGAAAGCATTGCCTACCTAGACGCGGAACTCCAAGGCTTTAGCGCGACGCTGATAGCAGCCAGGGCCTTAGCAGGCTCCTCGTCCGGATAAAACTCGCCCTCCATCGGCGCGCAGTCGCGAAGCTTCCGTATCTAGACAAAAGCAAAAGGGAGGCGAGAGACAGGAGGGGGGGGGGGGGGGTACTCATTCGTTGTTTGCCTCAGTCATTTGACTATTGGGGGGAGGGCGATCTCATCGGTTTCTTGCCATAGTCATGTGACCACTGACCACGCATCCCTTCCGAAACGGAGCACCCTTCCTACTCCTACCACAGACACCTCCAGCACCCATTTTACGTGTTTTCCACACACATACGTACGCATTACATACCGGGAAAAAAAATGCCTATCGTATCCCCTTCCCGTTGAAGGGGGTGTGTGCTCACAATCATGGATGATGGAGGGGGGGGGGTAGAGGAGGGAGGGGGCTGGGGCATGGAAGGAGTTACAAAAATAGAGGGGGGGGTACGGAGTGGGTACGGAGGGGGTCGTCGGGGGGAGAGGGTTGCAGGGCCGGGGGATGTAAGGGGGGGTAGTAGCAAGGGGGAGGGAGGTGGGGGGGGGGGGGGGCGTACTCATTATCTTGCATGGGTGTAGTCGTATGACCATAGACCCTCGCATCCCTACAATGCCGGGCCGGAGCATGTCGGGTTTTCACCGACCAGGCAGACATTACTTGCCCCAAGCGCGAAGCACCGTGAGGTGTCCGGCGAGTCGCATGAAGGGTGAGCTGCATCCTACTAAGAACCGCTTGTGAGGCGGACTTCCTTGCATTGGATGACAGTGTCAACTAGTTGATTCATTTTCTGGTGTGGCCACTTCCAGCAATGGGGCTGCTATGTAACTGCCTCGTGGGTGCCTTACCTTATACCATATACCATAGACGGGGGGGCCACTACGTCACTACCGCGGAACAACGTACAGATCATTCAAATCCTGTAGATCAGCCACATGGAAACTCGTATATACCTGGTACCAGGTATCAAACAGAAAAGCAGATCCGTCAAAACGAGTTGCAATTATACTGTTGATTTACACTGGTGCTCTCAGAGCGTCTTCCATTAAAACTCGTACCCAACCCGGTGAGAAATGCAGGTATTCAAACGCAAGATGCCATGCTTCGCAGACTGCCCTGGCTGTATTGGTCGGTTGTGTAGAGGTGTACCCCATCTACCAAAAAACCCGGATACTTGAGAGTAATACCCGTCCCGCCAATGCTCGTCACGGGTACGAGTAGCCCCCAATCCTCGCCGGGTACTTGGGCCCTGGGTACTCGCGAGTATCAAGGTATCGGGTGCCCGGGTACCCGCAATTTCACCCTGGAGACCCCAGGAATGGCAACCTGTCATCCCGCTAATCACACCCCTGGGCAGGAGTTCGTACAAAAAAACTCCAGGAAACCCATCTCGAATGTTTTGTCGGGCGATTTTGATAATTTCACACAGCAGTAGAGGTGTAACCCTTTGCCAAAACCCGGGTACTCGCGAGCACCCGGGTACCCGCTGTTTCACCCTGGCTGGAAACCCCGGGGATGGCAACTTATCCCCCTGGAAACTATTTAGTACACAATCTCTAGGAAACCCATTTCAAAACTAAACGCTATTTCTCACAATGTACATCACACCCAGGTACACACACGGATACACGGTTGTTAGATGGATACCCGGGCACCCGCCACAAAGAGCCGACAATACGAAAACACTCGCGAGTCGCTCGGGGGGGGTGGCGTTTCTTCAAGTTTGGCGAGTAGTCGGCGGTGGTGCACCTCTCATCGTGCATATCATAGCAAGGTACGATATAAACGAAGCTGCTGGTGCTGATGCTATTCGATGGTCGAACCATCTTACACAAAGCAAATACCTGGTAGATTTCAAGACGGTCTGCAATGTTACGCTCAGCTTCCTACCTCGTGCGAAAAGTGGCAGCAGTTCGTGCGTACTATAAATATCAGTGCTACCGATATGCCGGTATCAGTTCGTACTGGCGCCCGGTGTGATAAATACCGATAGTCCCTTATAGGGCCGCAGTCCCGTTTTGGGGACAAACCACTCAATTTCTCAGTAGTTTGTCCCGAGGACGCGACTGCGGTCCTAAAAGGGTCAAGAGCGTTGGGTTCGCGCAGGGCCGCGATGGTTTGTCTTGAATAAAGCACGTTTCCTCGACAACGTTCATCATAAGCGTGCTTGAAAGTCGAACGTTGTACGACCTGGTATTTTTCGGAAGGTTTTCGACCAAATTATGTCCGAAGACGCCTCTCTTGTTCGGCATTGGCAACCTTCCCGTTCTGGACAAACGGAGGGCTCAAAAAACGATCCCATCCACCCCTGCGCCAACTCAACGCTCGGAAGTACTGAGTCACAGATGCTTTAATCGTGCTCGGATTGAAAGATTGCACAGATGCTTCCATTAGTATTAACAAATAGCATGCCCGGGAGTATTTTGCTCGAATGCCTGAAAATAATCGGGTCTCTGCACTGCGGGTACTGCTTGTACTCGGGGATTCTGTACTGCTCATACTCCCGGTGCTCGCGGTATTTGGGCCTTCAGTACTGGTCATACCCCCAGTACTCGCAATTCTTCGGCCTCCAATTCTGCCCATACTCACTCCCAGTATCACACCCGTATGAGTAATGGGTAATGAGTACCATGGTACATACTCGCAGTAGTTCGGCGGCCAGATAGATACCTGGTACTCGGGAGTTTGAAGTAATGTATACCAGGTACTGGGAGCATCGGCGAAAGGTTGTCGTACCATATCAGATAAGATGACACCTGTGGTACGTGGTACCCTCGGGGTACGCTTTTAAACGAAGCTGCTGCTGCTGCCGCTGCCGCTGTTCTAGATCCTACACCCGTAGAGGACCATATATGTACGGTACGATGTACCATGTACCTGGTATGCAATTCGAGTCACACCCCCAGGTTCAAAACTGCGAGTTTTGGTCAGCAACAACGAATGCAAGCCAGTTGATACCTGGTATGTTATACGTAGGGTGCGTACCCTTCTCCCCAAGTCGCTCCCTGCACCTTACCAGGCAAGCGTCCCTCATCAAGCACGCCACCCTCTACTGGCAGGCAGCAACTGCTGCAACGTAGACCACGGTCGGGTGGCCTCATGATCTCTCAAACCAAGCTCTGTCGGATATTCAAAATGCTCACCTGATCCCATAGCACGTCCGCAGTAGCTCGGCGTCCGAGCCCGCGATCCACCTTCCCACCGAAATCAGCGAGGGCTGCCATGGATCAGCCGCAAAAACCCAGCTCCAGTAGTCGGAATCGCGGGCGGAGGCGGCGCCCGGTAGCAGAAAGCACACGCAATGTGCACGAAACCCCGAGGTGCCTGTTCCCTCCCTCGGTGCAAGCAGTGAGAAAGGGGGTCTTTGCTCCGCCTACCCGAGGACGCAAATGAGAAGTGCTGCAAGGTGCAAGGTGCAATTGCCCTTCCCAACAAAAAAAAAACACTGAAAGCCAACAGACACACACCACTTGTGTGTTTTATGTTGCCGGAGTGTATCAGGTCAAGCCGCGCGCTGCTTTCCTCGGGGACGGCAGCCAGCTAGACCACCTTCTTAAAATCCACCTTCTGGGTTCCTCGTTTCAAACCCGCTTCGGTGCGCACCAGAGCGTCACTCGTGAGAAGCCAAGCGACCGCAAGCTAGTCAAAATGTTTTGGCACCACCGCAGAAACCTATAACAACGACACTAATTTCAAGTGAAGTAGAGTTCCACACCATCGACACAAATTATGAGTTCGGGAAATAAAACTTTCATCCCCCCCTTAAATAATTTTGTATTTTTATTTCTAAATTACAATCTACTCAACTTCGCCCCCCCACCTCTTCCCACAACGTTTCAAGCCATCCTCAAGCCCAGCAACCTGAATATCAACCTGATCAAGTAACCCCAACCCCACCACCTACACTACTATGTCTGGAAACGGAGGATGCAAGGTCTGGGCGGACTGCAGCTGTGGTGAGCCTTGGCAGTGGGAGCTAGAGGCGGTGGCGGCAGCGGCCTGAGTGGGCTGATCGTTCAGCATAGGATCGGCAATACATAACTCGGTCCTATTCTAGGTTCGAGATCGGATCCGATCGTGATGTTTACGTTTTACCAGGTAGCTCACAGGCTGCGGTCCTACTCTGTAAATCCCCGATCGGGGTACGAGCTCTCCCATGCCCTCCCCCTCCCGCCCCCGAGCACCCCCAAATGAAGAACACGTCAGTCTCTCGCGAGATGCGTCGCGGGTCCTGTTCATGCCGCGGCGGGGAGGAGGTGTTGAATCCCCCCATTGATAGGCCGTTGTTGAAGTTTCGCTGAAAGCTGTGAACTTGCGTACGTGTCATGACGCACCAGCCCATCTCAGATTTGATTTTTGATATTTCATGTCCGGAAATATAATAAACATGTGTACTCATATACAACACTGAAAGGTTCCTTACATTTCCGTACATAAACTGACGTACCATTGTTTTTGTCCGGAAATGTAGAGGTCGTTGTGATACTACTATATGTACCAAAACATTATTTACATTTCCAGCCGGATGAGGATGTGCGTACGAAGCTCCGGAGTAAAATCGAGCTTTGAGCTTTTGGCGTGACCCCGTCTGGGCTCGTCTCAATAGGATGGCGCGGTTGGCCTGGTGGAGCTGGCCCAGTGGGGGCTGCTACACGCGCGCTAAACCTCAATCTACGGTACCCTCCCCCCTCCGACCTTGTCTATCGTTGGAGGTGAAGGATGTTGCTCTAACGGCCCTGACTCCACGTCTTGCGATCGCACAGTATTATACCCCATTGGTGTGAAATGTAGGTATCGCTGAGTCTTCCTATTAATGAGCAAACGCTCCCTATATTTACACCCAGATCGCCGATGCTGTAGTAAAAACAACAGCAGTCGAAGCCGAAGTCGCGGCTTTCTTGACATGCATGATTTGGTTATTAATGTATTTCGTACGCATACATCGGTAGATCTTGTTGCTTCGTGTGTTGGTGTGATATTCTGCGGCTGTACTTGCACTACGCAGACTCCTGTATTATTAAGTCCTAAAACGAACATATTGGCAGGCACCTGGTTACATACAGCAGTAGGATGAACGGGTTGCCTAATGACTTTCTGTGTATGCGGTGTCTCCGGCTTCTCTCTCTGCGAACGCACTGCCGTGTCAAGGGATATGAATCAGACTGCCGCGGTCACGTGTGTACAAGTAGTGCAGTACTACTGTACTACTTGTAGTAAAATTCGTGCATAGCAGCTAGCTGCTGCAGTTGCGTTTAGAATCTTCGAGGGGGAAGATCGAACGAAAAGCACAATTAATTGGATTCACCACCACCACCACCACCGGCAGCGGGAGCGGGAGCGGGAGCGGGAGACGTACTATTCATACATTTGAGTTTTTCGACCGAGTTTGCACGCACACGCAGCTTGCAAGGTTTTCGAAGTTGAGTTTCGACCCCTCGCTCGGTCAAACTCACCCGCAGTGTATTTGCAACAATATCGTTACCCTGTACCAGGTACAATTTCGTACCACTCTGGGCTTAAATATAGGGGGTCGTTTAGATATTAATATGAAGACCAATTGGTCCTTATATATACGATCAGATCGCCGGCGTCCCCGGTGGCTTGGTGCGTGGTCCGCGTGCCTATCAAGATCAGTTTCGTGGGTTCAAGTCTCTCCGAGTTCACATGCTCGTAGGGACTTTTTCTTGCATAAAAAAAAATGATAAGCGGAAATCGCGAGAGCGTGAGTTTTAGCTACATTCGATGAAAATCGACGAGCAGTGGGGATGCTGAACCCTATGCGCGACAAGAAATGAAGGCACGTACCGGGGGGAAGAAGGGACGACACCTGTGACCAAGGCTTGTCCAGAAGATCGCCGAGGGTAAAACCTCCTACGAGCTGGCTAGGCTGGAAAGTAAAAGTAATGTTAAAAAGAAGAAAGAAAAATGGTAGACGAACTCGAGAAGCAGCGGCAGCAGCAGTACCAAGTCTTTCCAGAAAAATTCTGCAGTAGTAGTTCCAAGTCATTTTATTTCGGTGATTTTGTGTATACTGCTGTATTCTGTACTGACATACCACGCGAGTCGGCGAGGGAAAGGCGTCGTAACTCTTATCGCGATAACAAATGCAAGGCACGTTTGGAGGGGGGGGTAAAAGCCTATTATACTACAGTATGATTATTAATGTAAGTATGTACGAGTTGCCTGGTAGAGTGGAGAGAAGGAAGAAGTGCGAAGATACTCTTGATATTAATATCAATGCTGCTGTATGAACAAACGGGATATAATACCGGGGGGGGGGGGGGAGGGGGTGAAGGTTTATGAACTCATATTATTCATCAAGAAAAAAGCGTAACGACATCCGTGGACATGAAGTCAACCTACTGAGGGTTTATTTCCGGATTGCCCCCCAATAAAAACACACGCACCGTCAGTCGTAGCAAGCAACTCCCCTGGGTTTAGGGCCTGTCTTGACGAAAAACCTTTTTTATTTTCGAAAGCAAAAACGAAATTGATTCGATTTAAATACAACTTCGTGAAAAGTATGCCTTTGGGTCCCTATCCAGGAATGTATTTTACTGAAAAGAACGAAAAACGCACGAGGTTTGACGAACACCCGAGGGCAGCTGACGAGGCGAGCGACGGCCTGCGTCCTCCCCGGAGCGCCGCGGTCAGCGGCCGATTGTTTCTGCCGGTGCTCGTGTGGTTTGCGAGGCGAAAAGGGACGAAAAACTTGGCTTCCGACCGCCTTGTAATTTTTTTGAGTCGCCGCGGATGGTCTATTTGTACTAATAATATTTTACGGGGGACCTATATTACATAGGACCAAATTTTGTTAGTAAAAGTAGCGAAATGTATAGGTTTTTGTCTGTACCGCAGGTCCTATTTACTATGGGTCCCCCGTAATAGGGGCCGACGGACCTCGCGCTGCGGCTGCTTCGGTGGCCCTGGCTCTCGGGAATGGTGGATCTCACCTGTTGACCAGTCGACGACACGGCTCAAGTTCGCGTGGCTTGCTTGCTTCGGTTTCAGGAGCGTGCCACGTCGAGTTGAGCAGACTCCCCAAGATGATTAACACGAAGAGCGAAAGAAGTCCCAAAAGACTTCCCTTGTCGAATTCGTTTTTTTTTATTCGAATCAAAAGCCAAAACGCCTACTTGGTGCCTCTACTTGGGGCTCCACTTTTCGACCAATCAGATGCAAATCAAATCAAACCAAAAAAACATTGGCGGAGTACCAAAAAAAAAAATTAAAAAAATAATAGGGGCCCTCAATTCGGGGCAGAGATTTATATCAGACACGAACTCGTTCTTTTTTGTGTTTTTTTTTATCGTACCGGTGGCATGCACCAAGTAGCCCTTATGGGCACCACAGATCACCGACTCATACTTCCATGATGTACGAAGTAATGTCAGGGCGGATTGATTCCTGATGCATACATATTAATGATGTACGAGTAGCTCATGGTGCCGGTCGGGATCTGTGTGATCTGCGTAGATAAGTAGGGTCAGGGTTCGGCTATCTGGCATCACTTCCGTCCAGGGTCCGCCGTCAGCGTAATGGTACCATTGCAGTAGTGGTATGCGGATGAAATAGACGCGCATTTACACAATAGATCACATACTTGAGATGCAGGATTGTGTGTGATCTTGAACCCTTTTAGGACTGCAGTTCCGTTTTGGGGACAAACTACTTGAAATTTAAACAGGACCTCAACTGCTGTAGTTCTAAAAGTATACTTTCAAAGCGTACCGTTCCCTGCTGTTACCTGGCTGCGGTGTTTTTGTCGGGCGTACCGGACTTCACGAATGGTCGGTTACTCGGTTACCGGATACCGAAATGTCGGGAGGCGGTATCGAGTCCGTCCCGAACGATACCCGCGTGTTCGGTACAGTATCGAGGCCGTACCGAACCTTACCCAAAGCTTCGGTATGGTTTTATGTCCGGCAAACACCCTCGCTCACACACCCTTACGCGTGTGCTAAGATGCTGTTGATTGACACCTTGTTCGTTGTTGGAGACCGCGATTTAACCCCTTTTCCCGTGTTTTTGTTTGGAAAGTCGTCCTCGTTTATTGCTCTCGCCATTATTTTCTCTGTTTGCTGAGCAGTCTCAGATCCGGGGTCACATACCTGGTAGCATAGTATAGTAGGCTTTTATCCCCCTCCCCATTACGGTTCGTGGGCTTTTATCGCGGGAAGACTTCAGCCCTTGCTTGCCTCGTCGATCCGCGTCGAACTGCACCTACCCACTCTACGAAAGCCTACTGCTGTACGCTAAACCTGCTCTTGTTTACGTATAATTAATTCTGCGTGAAATCTAATAAGCCGTAAAACAGGTTTTTGACGCGCGTAAAAGAAAGCCGGTCTTTCTCCTGAAGCGTCCTCATTCCGGCGTACTCGTACTCCTGGTTGTGTTGCCCTTTTCGCCCGGGCACGCCTCCCGCCGATAACGCATCACTCTCACACTCTCCCCCCCCCCCCCCCCCGACCCCCCCCCTCTCCCTCCGGCCCACCTCCCTCCTGTGCGCTTGTCGCGTTTTTGCGCGTTTTCGATGTCCCAACCTTTCTTCTTGGCCCTCGGTCGATCGGTCGAATGCACGGTCCGCCTACCCATCTCTTTGATATCCCTGCCTGGGTTGCCTGGGTCGCACGCGCGTCTCTTCGCGGCATTATCTTGTTGGTGAACGGTGGGTCAAGGCTCGTCCTGCACCTGCGGAGACTCGTGCACCTGCGGCACCGTGAAGCCTGGCGCGTGTTCCCACTCCGGCGCCCACTGCCCATGCGGGTGAGCAAAATGCCCCCGACGCTATATATATATCCATTTACAGCGCGTTTCGGCCCAAATATTTCTGATGTACGTAATTGTCGTCGAATTTACTGTTGTAACGGCGCTTTACACCAGATATGATTCATTATATGCCTACAGTAGGCTACTGAACTGGACGCGATACACCTGCAGTAGGCTACTTGACTGGACACGATACACCTACAGTAGACTACTGCACTGGGCACGATACACCTACAGTAGGCTACTTAACTGGACACGATGCACGTACAGTAGGCTACTGGACTGGTCGTGATATACCTGCCGCAATATAGGCTACTGGATTGGTCAGGATTCTCGTACGTACGGGTAGGCTACTGGATTGGTCATCGGGTCGCGGCTTCATTTTCTCGAAAACAGGTGGTGGGTGAGATACTATGTGATACCTGGTATTGATAATACTGTAGTGCTATTAATGAGTATTCTAATAATTGGATATCAAACGAGGAGCCTCTGAAAAAAATGTGCAACCCTACCATAGCATGCCCCCCCCCCCCCCCCCTCCCCTCCTTATACACGCTAAATCTGGATATGAATTATCCCCTCCGATCTTACCTGACACCCTCGGTTTTTTCACCGACACCGTGAAGGCAGACTCGTCTGCCCGTACCACCTGTATCACCCTTTGGCTTACAAATCATACCAGATGATTTACTAAGTATACTTCCTGGAGCACGGGCAGTAGTAATCGCCCTGGAAGAACCTTAATATTGTCACATTTCCCTCGGCGGTCGATGTGACGTACGTATTACACCTTTTGCCGTACAATCCACGGCATGTACAGTAATGGACTGGTCGGAAGGAAAATTCCTCGAATTTTCCGCTCACTAGATTTAAAAAGTGTCAGGAGTCAGAGGAGGCAAATCGTGGTTCGCCGTTAGGATTATTTCATACCGTCGGACAGATACATCCTTTTCCCCTCTTTGCTTTGTCCGCCTGGGTACATGTATGTGTATGTTATAAAAGGCGCTTCGCTCCCGCCCGCTACGCTCGCTCAGGAAGGAAAATTACATCAAATTACGCGAAGCGGACAGAGGGTCGATGATTGAAGCATATATATTTTTATGATTGTTGTAGCTGTAAATTGGCGACTTGATAATGCCAAGAGTCACATGCCGTACGTACGTATATGCCCCAGGTAGGGTACTTATTTTCTTTTGATCTGATGTATGTACCTGGTATGTACGAACGTACGAACGAGAAAGCACAGCACGGCACAGCAGCACCGCAAAAACAATGAAAATGAACCCGAAAAATTCGGAAAGAAAACAAATCCCCGTCCCCTCTCATGTAGTGATTGTCTGCCCCTGGAACACCTTGCACCAGTCAAAGAAGAAGAAAATGAACAGCAGAGTTTCTCTCTCAGGCTCGTACGCCCCCGGCCCCTCTCGCGACCACCTCGCTACTGATTCGGTCCGGGTAAAGTTTTCCTCCCTCTCTGTCACAAGCGATCCCCGACTGCTGGGGACGAGTTCCCAGCTGTAAGGGGCAGTTTCCTATATATACCCGCTCCAACATACATACCCACATAGGAAGCCCGGGGATGTGCCTCGGATATCTCCTGACTACTGATCCGTGGTTTGGCTGCAATCGAACGACATCCAATTTCACACTTGGTACAGATCGTAATCTAGATCATCACCTACTAGATCGTATTCTGCAGTTCCTCGACTGCCTTTTGTGCCGGGTCTGCACAGTACAGATCTAACTCAGGAAACACGCATGCGCTGGATCATGCAGCGTACACGGGTCCGACAGAAGATGAGCCATAGATCTGATGTACAAACTTAGGAATAGATAGATGTGCCTTGAAATATCTAGTTGAATTTTCTAGACCCGTCAAGTGGAAATCGATTGTCTGTCCCGAGGTAGGCGAGGCGCTTGATAGCAAAAGGTTGTACGAAAAGGTTGAAAACTTACTCGAACGCGTATCGGATTACTTTTTTTCAGTCGCCACAGCCATGTACAAGCGTTCCGAAGCCGCCCAATAACGCAGAAGGATACAAAACACCGAAGAGCGGACAGCACGTACTACTGGAGCGCTAACCGTTTGGACCCTTTTCCCCCGCCTCCGTCCCGCTCCCGCGCCTCCAGAGACAAGTGCAAGTGCACCGGCAGCGGCTCGTGCAACTGCACGGCCTCGGGCTGTTGCGGATGCGGCAACAAGTAGACGCCTTTCTCCCCCCGCAGACTCGACCCTTCTTCCCTGCTGCGCACGGGACGGGGCCGAGGCCCAATCGACTCAAAAGGTTGGGGTCCAGTCAACCCCCCGCCCCCCCCCCCCCCCCCCCCCCCCTCCGGAGATATGGGTTCCTCCGGAGAAGCCCGTCGGATTTGTTTCCGGGAGTTTTAATTCACAGAGCGAATCGCTTGTCTTGAGTGTGCTTCGGTCTGTTATGTCGAGGTGTGTGGCGGAGCGGGGGAAAGGGAGGGCGGGGGGGGGGGGCATTGGATCGGAAGAGGTGAAGTGTGAGTGGGGCGGCGGCGCTCGCTCCTCGAGCCATCTAGAGAGATGGGCGCTAGTATCATATTGTGAGGGTGGTGTAGAACGAGGACCGAACACCAAGACCCCACAATTAAGAGAGTATCGTGGTTTCTTCTTTGTTTTGATCCACCTTTTGCTAAATAGTGCTCGGCGTTTTCCGGTTTGTGTTAACAGTTCATGACGGGCGCTCTTTTTTCAACTGGAGAATAGGCATGTTTTTCTTGTTTTTCCTTTTATTTCGAATGGAGGAAGAGGGTGGAAAGCGCGGAGAAAGGGTGGCAAGAAAAGAGGGATTCTCGATCAGTCGGAGCATATCCCCTTTTTTTTTCTAGGCCTCTCTGAGTGGAATACCCTCCGGACTCTTCTCTCTCGTCGAGCAAGCTATAACAAGGGTTTCTGTTTTTTTTTTCCCGCGCCGAGCGCTTTTTTAGTGCACGGGGGAACACGCTATATGGCTCCGGAGTAGGCGGCGCCCACCCGGGATGCGACTTGACCTGCCTCCTGCTTCTTGCAACACCAGCGTCGGGGCGGATGGAGTTCGATTATACCCGAGGCTTGTGTGTGTGTGTGTGTGTGTGTGTTTTCGGTGAATGCATATGTTTTCACAGCACAGAGCGTAGTGCCATAGTGTTTGTGTTCCTGAAGCGGCCTGTAGGGCTGTCCAGCAAGCAAGAAGGAAGGGTGTGTCGGAGGGGGGGGGGGGGGAGGGTAAGCGGCAGGGGAGACGTTCGTTTCAACTCCTCTCTCTTCTCTTTCTCGGTACGAGGTGTTTTCTCTTCTTCTTGGTCTCTTTTTTTTTTTGGTTGTTGTCTGGTTGAATCGTGTCGACCGAGCTTTCTATTTGTCGTTTTTAATCGGCTAATGATTTGTTTTGCGAGGAAATAAGAGCCTCGCGTTGTTTCTCGCGCTTAACTGATAGAAGCACCGCACGATTACTCCTGTTTGCCTCCGGGTGTAGTACATTCGAGTCCACGGATTGCAGGGGGGAGTGATTCCGCTTTCATATCACCATCCATGAGTACGGAGTGTTCTTGTTAGCACATAGTCTTACCTGATCTGTTTCAGCTCTGCTGCAAAAATGTATAGAGATAGTCCTCTTTTTTCTCTACGGTTTTTTGCACCTTTTTTTTTCTTCCCAACTGGGATGGACGAGGAGTGTTCCCACTCCTGTTGATCATGAAAGTAGAAACACCGCGTTGGTTTTTTTCGGTGGTGCGCTCTGTGCGGGCCTATCGCGCCTTTCCCATTGTGCAAGCAGGGGAACACGAACAGACTAAGAGTGAAAAGGGAGGGTGTAGAGTACCCGGTATGAAGAAGAGAGGACTTGTTTTGTGGAGTGCAAATAATAAAAATGGACTCTCGTGTGTGAGGGGTCCGTATATAAAGAGCGGACTCATTTTGGGCCTTTTTTTGTTTTTCTTTTCTTGGAAATACTCATTGGTGTGCATCCCACCCGCAAGAGAGCCAGAAGACGCCTAAAAACGGAGCGGGTCGAGCGCGCTGCATCATTATACGCAGCGCGTGCTCTTTTTTGTGTTATTAGGGCAGAGCTAAAGAGCCAGTAAGTAGCCTCGCAGCTGGTTTGTACGTAGCTGCGGCGGATTGTTTCATGTCTATATATTCAAATATGCACAAGGGGTTAATGTGTATGCAAGTCTTACCATGCGCGGTCTTCTAAGGTTGGTACCGGTTGATAGAAAAGCAGGATTGTAACCTCACTAGCTGTTCGTTTCTCCTTGCCGTCATTCAGTATCAAGGAAGTAGTGAGAAGGAAAAGGTTGCACAAGAGGCAGCATCATCAATAATCAAAATAAAATATAAAAAAAAGATTTTTGTCACCTTTTTTTCATCAGGGATGCATGTTTGCATGTTACTCGTGCTTGCGCACACGTACGCTCGCCTCCTTCGATTCGCAAACCCGCGCGCCGTTCGCGGAGTTTGATTTTTAAAATGCCGACCCCGTGTGGTGGGGAGCACCTCGTCAATAATATACTGGAAACGCCTAGTTAGTAGCATGGTGTTTCCCGTTAATATGGGCGTGTTCCATAATATCCTGCATTATGAACGTCTTTCTTTCAAGATTGATTGTGTGCGTTTGTTTGCCGTTGGCGGGCGGACGCCGTGTGCACGTGTGGCCAATTTCGTTTTTAACAGGGGCTCCGTTCGCACTCATTCTACACCTCGGGCTACTACACCCAAGACCGTTCAAGACAGATCTATCAACAAATTGTGGTCGTTATGCTTGCCATCCGACAACGTGCAGCATGCGCTTCAACGTTGATCACTCGAAACATTCCTGAAAAGAAGAAAATAACGGAAACAAAGAAAACCTATGCACAAGGTATTCGGAGCTACCTATGTCTTACTTCTCGCTATGCATACCTCTTTTTTGTTGTTGTTGTCCTCGCTCCCTCCTCCGTTTCAATATGTGCTCTTTACGTTAAATTCTTACAACCCCAAGCCGCATCCAAGCTCCATCCCGATGGGTGTGTCATCCCCGCCCCCCCCTTTGGTCATACGACCACGGCCATGCATTAGGTCGCGTACATCGGTCCTATCGAGTACCCCCCCCGCCCCTTCTCGTTTCCTGTGGCGGTCCCTAAGCTGGAGTTTGAAGCTCGACACCCTCCTCGAAATGGCGACTGTGTAGTCACCGAGACGATTTGAAGTAGACGCTCCTTCACAACTCCTTTTCTCCCCTTCGACCGACCATCCCTCCCTCCCACGACACTACTAGCTGCCAGCTGGTCGATGAACTTACTGCCCTCTACCCCGAGATGCTCAAAAGCTTTCCACTGCTACATAAAGTGGAAAGTTTGGGACTCTGTTCGTCAAAGGACACATGCCCCCGACGAGCGTAGTGTTGGCGCTTGCGCTCCTCGGAGGTAGAAGCAGCTGATCCATCGTGATCAGCACTCTGCCTCCTCGCAGGTGTATCTGCGCTTCAGGGTCATCACAGGTGGCGTCGAGCAGGATGAACTTCTCCCTATACTCCCTGTTAGGAGCGTCCCAGAGACCTCCTCTCCTGGCGACAATGCCCATCCGTAGATTTCGGTCTGCGGTGAATGGTTGGCCGCTCTCCATTTGGTGCCGAATTCCTAGCCGCTTCACTGTACGGGGAATCACGTGGGCAAGCGGTTGGTGCTGATTGGTGCTGATTTACCTTCGCCCCCGCTCTCGGATAGATGATCGCGTGGCGGGCGTCCACGTCAACTGCATCGCAGCAGGGGCACCTCACACTGCAACGTGCTCCTCGATCCCCATGAAACATCTTCCCATGCCCGCGAACTCTGCTGCGGGTATGACACGGAGTGAATCCGTTGGCCTCGCCCGAAGGCATGCCGTGGCTCCTGCCTCCCGCTAGCGAGCCTTGGCGAAGGCTTTGGTCTGGGTCCCACCCGTCGGGTCTCCCGGTCCGGGGGGGTGTGCCGCCCCCGGTAGCTCCTCCGGCGAAGCAGTGCGGGCAGCGTGCCGACCTTGATTCAAAGGGCTTGCCCAACTTCTGTTGGGCTTTGCGCGAACTAGTGGTTACGGTGTCGTTCGCAACCAGCATGTCGGCCTCTGGGGGCCTTCGGGCCAGGTCCCCCTTTTACGCTTAGACCCTATTCCAGCTCATATTCGGGGACGATGCCCGCCATCGCTCCCTTCGTCACCCTCCATGTGTCCCGAATATCTCCTGCAAGCTGTCTCCCAGCTGAGCAAAGATGCCCGATTCTGAGAGCCCCCTCCTCAACTTATCGCCTAACGGGCCTGTGAGGTCTGCTAGGACCTCCGGCAAGGCCCCCACCGCGCTCCCGATCGAT
The DNA here is from genome assembly GCA_031213475.1 of Nereocystis luetkeana. Taxonomy (NCBI): domain Eukaryota; class Phaeophyceae; order Laminariales; family Laminariaceae; genus Nereocystis; species Nereocystis luetkeana. Next base: position 59,991 of record JARUPZ010000017.1, on the reverse strand, counting down.
GCCGACATCCCCCTTGTTTCTGTCGACGGCAGCTCTAACCCTCTCGCCCCCGTAGAAAGGCGTGCTTGGGCCTGCTGGTAAGGTTTGAGAGCCAGCCGACTATCCGGGCACCCCTCCTGGAAAGTCGGCTGTGCCTCCGCCGCTCCCGGTAGCTGGAGGATTTTCTCGTACGCCCACTGCGCCCATTTGCCTGCCCTCCTACATGCTTCGAGGGACAGCCCCGGGTCCAGAGCTTCTTCGGGTACAGTAGCTCGTCCGTTGCCCGAGAGATTCGACGGCGATGAGGGCCGCTGCTTGTTTGTCGGGTATGTTAGCGAGGCAGCGCACAAGGTGGTCCGCGCCCCCATCCCTCACTACGTCCGTTGCTCTCCCCCGCAGGTATTCTTCCGTGCCGATCGGGACGCCCACCGCCGTCACCCCTCCTTTGTCTGCGATGCGGACGTCGGTGCTTTCAAGGAGCGAAATCTTCTCCGCCGTCGGGGCGTGCCCTTTGGGGGGGGTAGTGCCACTCTAATTTTGGCGGCAATGACTATTACCGATGTTACCTAGCTCTCGCCGGAGGAAGGTGAATGCTCGAATCGTGTTGGCCGTGATCCCCGTAAGGCCGAGAGAGAGATATATCGTCCATGTACCCGAAGGCTTCCACTCCTCCTCCCTCGAATTCCAGCCGGAATCGCTTCAGCCCCTGTCGCAACGCCGGGCAGAACATTGCTGGTCCCATGGGGTCCCCTTGCTGGACACCGCCGGAGTAAGCGATCGTCCTGGCCTCCCCTGAATCCCTCTGGAAAAACACGTCGGCTGGCCCTGTGCCGTAGCACTTGGTCACTGAAGGCGTGAGCGCTGGCACGCATTTTGCCGCCTCTTCTAGCACCGGCCGTCCTTTCTACGATGTTGAATGCGTTGCAGCAGTCCATGAGAACGAGCCAGTTGGCCCGTCTCGTGTAGCATCCTAGCCCTCAATCCCACATGCTCCACTCCGCCGGGTACGGCGACCCCAAACTGCCTCTCGCCTATCGGTTTACCTCCTCCAACCGCGGCCGCCACTGTCGCATACTCCCGACGGTGGTGAGCCTCCTCCATGTCATACCCACGCAAACCCGTCGGCACTTTCCCCCCTGCGCATTGAGGCTCGACTGCAAGAAGAGCTGCCAGCACTCTGGCGGGAACGCGTCCGGCTCATCGACGATTCTCCGCAATACAGATCTCTGTATATATTGTTCCCGATGTTTGTTTGATCTACTGCTGTCGCACAGCAGCAGTAGAGTTTCGCACCTCATCACGTTGCCGGGTGGGATTCGCAAAATCTGCATGATCTTCGTGGCACATACTTACTAAAGACACTAATATACGTCAAATTTCCAGGCTGCTTTTCTTGTGAATTCCTTTCTCATGAGCGGGGGGTGGTACTGCACCCGCCGACGCTCGGCCAGCCAAGGTAACCTTCCGCCCTGCCGTTGGATGTTTCTGGGCTATGCTATCAATAGCACAGGGGGACAGAGCAATCAAAACCCATGTTAGGCCCACAAAACAGGTATTCCCGTGTATTTACACACTATATTTGGTTCCGACTACCTGGTACTATTTTACGGGGGGGCATATAAAGTAGGACCTACGGTACACACAAAAACCAACATATTTCGCTATTTCTTTAACTGGCAAACGCTGATCCTATTTACTATGGCCCCCCGTAATATGTCCCCCGGAAATGGTTTGGAACTGTGCGAGTCCTCGGTAGTTACACCTCTCTGTTTGATCTCCGCGCACGATCCCCGCCACCATCAGTCGGCGGTCTCTGGTCGCACGGACCGCAGCTTGCAACGTCCCCCCTCGAAGGGTAGTTGACCCCACATCCGACGAAAACGTTGAAAGACATATGGTAGACGACACGAACAAAACTAACTAACTTTACACAATACATTACCCTGGGCTGAGTAATCGGTCGCGACATGTTCAGTACATATCGCACTGTGGCTGGCCAGCTGGTGGATTACGACAATACCGCAGCACGGTAGGAAGCAATCATTTCTCTGCATTGAGGAAGGGCGTTGACATGACGCCATATACCCGTCTGGGTAGGATAGCCTTCAAGCTTGAGATGGCACTGAAAGTTAGTCAGAGATGCTGCTCCTACTCCCCTTTTGCGTCCAACTAGCGCACGACGCCGCTTACTCAACCACGCTCCAGGAAACCCCAGTATTTTGTACTCCTACTGTATAGCTCAGTAGTTCAACATCTTTATCAATTGACGTCGTCGAGGACACGGGCTCGAATCTCACTTCGAACGTTTCTTTCACAGAAACGCTTGCGCGTGCGTCCCTGAAAACGTGGCTCCCTGGCTCCCCAGGTATTGAAACGAAGCGGGTAGGTCAACGTACGGCCGTATACCGTACCGCTACGCCCATGCATCCCTCCGTTCAGGGACCGGGGGGGGGGGGGGAGGGGGAGTTGTACGACTCACCCTCGGCTGAGAAATCGACCGATACTTCACCCCCGTATCTCAATAGGTGCTGACACCGTTAGAGAATCCTGACAAGAAATGCCTTTTAGGGGTCGCGCCTTATCGCCCGATGTCCTCGCGCGAGGGGATCAACATATCACCCGAAGCGTGACTTCGACGAATTGTTTTCGTTCGACCCGACCACCAGCGTTCCAATGCGTTACTGTAGTCCTAAACAAAAATCTACCAACAATAGTAAAAAACGTCATACGAACCGGCACAATGGTATAGTTGCTCACTTGGGGGAGCTCAACCGGCCAGAAAACATCACGCCTCGGACGGATCACCTACAGATAGATCATGATCTAAATCATCTACAGATAGATTATGATCTAGATCATCTAGTCCCTCGCCTGCCGTCGTGAGGAGTTGTGCAGGATCTGCCTTATAGAGCAGATCCAACCCAGGAAACATGTACGCGCTAGATCATGCAGCTTTTAACCGGGTCTCACCCGACAGTATGAGCTACAGCAGACCACACAAGGTCATCGGGCATAGATGATCTATCTTCCTTGAAAGTTCTAGATCATGAACTGTGGGAATGGTCTATCTGATCTGTCCGATGTACGGAAAATATCGACCCAAAAGGTGTTGTCCCTTCCGTGCCATTGCTCTAACCCTGACCTCAACACTAATGAAAGCACCAACCCAATCAACCAATGACCTCTTCGTCCCGTACACAATGTGCGTCAACCATAGTTTCGAATACGTGGCGTACTCTACTGACGCCTCACCCCAACCCGATCTTGCGATGTTTTAAGGGTTATACCGGTGACACCCTTCGTCACGTTCACATGGTGCTTCAACCATAGTGTCGGACAAGGGATGAGCTCTACTGGGCGCTAACCCCAACCCAATCAACCAGTGTTAATATAGGGCGCTGGTCATCTTCGTCTCATTCACAGTGTGCGCCAACCATAGTATCGAATCGTTAGGAGTCATCCCACGGTAGGCGCGGACCAGACGTTCCTGAGCCCCTTACGTTAGGAGCTCAATATCTCACCCGATACAACACTCGGAAGAGGATTGTTGGCGCCATCCGACTGGCACTTCTATGCGCGAGTCCTAAAACGAATATATGAGTATTTTTTCATCCTGACCGCTGGTTCCTCACGTAGGGAACTCAATCGGTCAGAAACTCTAGGCCCAAAAAGTGCAACCCCTACAGTGGGGTGACTCTTTAGCTACAAGCTTTTCTGGACGCCAGATAGCCCCCCGACCCACATCAACCATTGGTTAGCATGAATCCGTTCTCGTACACGGCAGTGTGCGTCAACTGCAGTTAGTTGCCGAATATGCGATAAGCTCTTACTACCTCCTCGGCCACGCTGATGCGGCATCAGGCTTCGGTCGACCTACTTCACATTCGCACGACTGTTCGTATTCCTTTCCTCTCCCCACTAACCCTTTTTCGAAAGCGCGGGAGAGTGGGTGGGGGCGGCGGGAGCAATAGTACTCTTTTTGTTGTCTCCTTCCATCATTTGACAACTGAACACCTGTATTTTTCGAGACGGAGCACCGCGTTCCTGCTCCTAGTAGAGATATCTCCAACGCTTGGGGGCTCATCACGTTGGCTTCTACGTATTTACATAGAAACCTTTGTCTCATGTTTTCCCCTTCCTGTTTCGCCACCTGTGACCACCGTCTATTTCCTGATATAGCAGTCGTGGGCGAGAGAACGGCCTGCTGAATACTTCTCCACACCGTCGACTTGACGGCTTGGAAGCCCTTTGCTTGACGTCTGGACTGGTGCTGCTGCGGTGGGGGGAGGGGGGGGGGTGTACTCGATAGGAGAGATGTACTCGATCTCATGCATGGCCGTAGTCGTAAGACCATAGACCCTCGCATCCCTACAATGCCAGGACGGGGCATGTCGGGTTCTCTCCGACCAGGCAGACATTGCTTGCACCGAGCGCGAAGCACCGTGAGGTGTCTGGCGAGTCGCACGAAGGGTGAGCTGCATCCTACTAAGAACCGCTTGTGAGGCGGACTTTCATACGGATGGAAGCTCCAATGGGTTGATTTATTTTTCTGGTGTAGCCACTTCCAGAGACAGCAACGGGAGTACAATGTAACCGCCTCTTGGATGTCTCACCATGATCACTACGTGATACGATCAATTCCCTTGAACAGGTGGGGGGAGGGGGGGGGGGGCGTACTCATCTGCTGCTTGCTTTAGTCATTTGACCATGGACCAGGCATCCCGTTCGAGACGGAGCGCCGTTCGTACTCCTACTAGAGAGACACCTCCAACCATTGCCTTGGGCGCTCATGACGTTGTTTCCATATATTACATAGAAAATGTTTGCTAGTCATATCCCCTTCCTGTTTGGCCGCCTGTGGCCACCATGTATCTCCTAGGATAGCGATCGTTTTTCTCGCTGCTATCCAGTGTATCGAACTCCTCCGTGTCACCTTCGTCTATTTCCATCATCACCTCCTCTTCTAACACATCCCGTTCCTCCTTGTATTTTTTACATGTGAATTCTACTCTCTATTGCTATGCCACACGGGCACATCTGTGCATCTACTTCCTCCTCCTCCCGGCTGCTGGTATCCTTATTTCTTATTTCTGGCAAATCCAGGTCACCTACACGAAAGCGCAGTTTCAGCGTTTTCACGGAGCCCATTGGACCGTGCAAATACGTTTTCATTCCTATTCCTCCCCTCAGTCCCCCATATATCTCAGAGTGTTTCCCGATTTTATCTTGTTTCTTAGCGCTAGCCTTTCCCTTCTTACTATCATTTCTTGTATTTCTGCCTTGTACCTGCCAAACTTCCCGACGGACATCACCTCTTCTTGCTTTCCCCCTATATCGCTTCCATAATTTCTCAACTACGCTATCCCACCTTATTCCAGTTGGCCCTTGGTACTTTCTCCCATACAGCTCTATCAACTACGTATGGAGCTTGGCGGGGGGGGGGTGACAGACCGACGCCGATGGCGTGGGGATGGAGCCTGGACGCGGCTTAGAATCGATGTTACCGAGGAGTGATTTCTGGGTTTTACGGTATTTTCCCGAAATTTCGGTATTTTTCAGGTTTTTTGTTCGAGAAAAGCCGAAAAAAAACGACCCCGAAAAATGACGTCTTGAAGTTTTCAAGGTTCTTCAGGAAAGTTGTGTACAAGGCTGTCGAGGATCGGGCAGCCCCGCCGCTCGAGCGGTGCCACCACTCACGAGCGCACAAGGCTAACAAGGGTCGTTCCCAAGGTCATTCGCAAGTCATGGCCGAACGCAGAAGGCAATAGCTTTCTGGGCTCTCGTGGCCGAGTTCACAAGGTGACCGCACCGAGGTGGCCGACCAATAGCTGAGACTTTGTCGCTTTGGGCAAGCGTTGGGCGATGTAGCGTGACGAGTCGGTGATGTATTTCACTCCCTAAGGCACCGACACCTGCCTACGAGTCAGGCCGATGACAAAGGGACCACGGCACGGATGGATTCCGCGAGCGCAGCTTCTTTTGTAACGGTTCTGTGCCGGGTGGACGATTATATCTCGAGCCAACTGAGGGACGTACTCGACAAGACTCAATCCTCGCTGATTTTGGTGAAATGCCGAAATTTCAGGAAAAAACGAAACACAATAATACGTGTTGTTGAGATCGACCCTTAGCATTTGAGAGTAGAAGGTAAATGGGGGCGCGTGTGCTTAGACAATGAAGGAGGAAGGGAATCAATTATTTATTATTATGCTTGCCTTCCGACAATATAGCGTAGATAGATACCTGGTATATGTCATTCCAATATAAACCGAATATCCTTCCATAAATCATAACTCAGCAGTATTCCTCATAAGCTTCTCTACCAGCCGTTTTCCAATTTCCTTTCCCCACATCATTTCATCTTACTTGTAAGCTATATATCCTCCTCCTCATCTACATTCTATCCCCGGGTCATCGGCCGCATTCCCCAATTGAAGTACTCGTAGATGTTGTGAACGTACTCCTCCTGTAGATAAAGACGGAAATGAGTTTAGACTTATTCGCGCCCGTGAGTTTATTTTCTGTGCTGGTTTCCCATGATCGTATTTGGTATTTAGGGCAAATTTTATGAGTGATCAACGTTTAAGCTCATGATGAGCATTGCTGGTGGCAGTCGTAATATTATTAAGAGCAATTACCGAACGCAGCTATTAACACCAGGTATGAACTATTACGGGGGACCATAGTGAAATAGGATCAAATATTGTTTGTAAAAATATGCAAATATATTCCTGGTAGTTTTTTTTTTGTGTATACCGTAGGTCCTATTTACTACCTGGTATGTTATGCTATGGCCCCCCGTAATAACACATTTATGACGAATTCGTTACTTACTTGGTGGGTGTGTTTGATTGGTAAGGTAACAGTAAATGTCACCCTTTATTGGTGAGACGTGTGACTGCATTCTTGGCATATTTGGTCAAATATTCAGGTCTGATTGACAGCACCTTCCATGTTTGAAGTAATTGGGCCATACTACTACCCTCCCTTGTATACCTATGGCATGTTGCATGTGGATACTATTAATATGATCGGAATATACCAGGTAAGCTATACCCATCGTCAGAATCTTAGATGGCAAATTGAATAATAATGGATGATTGATGACTGTATACCTATCTATGTGACCGACCCATAATTCGTCGGCGGCGACTTTTCTAGTCAGACAATTCACAGCGCCACAATGAATATATGACTCGCCCGTACGACGACAACCGTACCCCTAGTGCGCTCTCTGGTGCCAATCGGCTCCGTCGTTTACAAGCAGTACCAGGACCGCAATTACTGCTACTGTAGACTGCCGTGCTCTATATACTGGCTACGGGAACCGCACTATACTACTGTGATGATGTGCTGCTCATCCTGCCAACAGAAGCATCCGCAGGAAGCAGTGTATCATTAATATGTAATAGCTAGGTGTGGTATCTGTCACCTACCAGGCACCACCACACACAACTCCAGGTCGTGATATCCACTGTGTACACAGCACAGCAGTAACAAGCGCACCCGGTAAGCATCGTACGAACTATGATACCAGGTACCAGGTATCATACTCGTACTCATGTAAACGCCGTTCATTTGGGTAATAATGGATTGATACTGCAACAACAGCAATACGATTTTGAGTTACGTACAGCGGTACTGATCCGGGACAAATAGAGTCGGGAGCTCAGCCCGACGCAGAGCAAGAGGCAGTGCGTGGTGTAGGCAATGCCGGCAACAGGCACCTACAGCTGTCGTTTCGGTGACTGTGAATCGCACTGCTGCTGCTGCTAACCATGTAGTTTCGATCCAACGGCCGCTTGCTGTTTGACTGGAATTACTTCTGCACTTTTGATAATGGTGCTAAAAGGTCGAACTCTGCCTTCCATTGACTCTGATGTGCGCCGCCGGGTGTCCGGGGAGTGACTAACATGTCGTTATGCGTGTTTCTTAAGACTGGTGTGGTAACGCGCGGTGTCTCGCCTCCGAAGATGCGCCTAGCGCCTTGTGAGTGCGTCCCCGCGGCGCGGCGGCGCGATGCTGACTTCGTAGAGAAGGTGATTGGTCGAGCAGGAACAACGAAGTCGTTCGATTGGTTAAAAGGTCTATCGAATTTTCCGAAAATCTTTCCTGGTATTTCAGCCCCGCATTGCCAAGTAGAAACCGCCTTTCCAGGCCTCTATAATCCCTGTAGACAGCACAAGCACTCAAAGCACTGCTGAAACTGCCCCCCCTTTCCAAGAACTGCAGCCAAGGCGAGGACGAGGCAGGAGGACGTCGATACCATGAGTGAAGACCAGCAATCTATTGTGTCCGGTGGGTGGAGATCTTCCGCTTGGCCACGAAAGAGTTGGCGCAATCCCACTCTATTCTGTGGAGGGGGGAAAACAAGTTCTTCGTTTTTTGATGAAAATGCTTGATGCGCGGCGGCCCCTTCCACTGTCCAGTGTTCTACGAATCATAGTTGAAGGCAACGCTTGTGATGTGTGGGCCAGGTATAGCTTGGGCTTCTATTACGACTGCAAGCTGGTTGTCCCTGGTGGGCGGCTGGTGGGCATCGTTCAGGCCACGTGCTAGCGCCGCTTAGACCCCTTTAGGTGCCGACGAGCCGCCGAGCTCCCAGCGCGAGGTTATCGATTTTTGTGTCCTTCAAGTTTGCGTTTCACTTGCTTGCTCGCCCCAGTCCGCAGGTTTGTTTTGTCTTGTTTTTGGTGTCTATACTATTAACAGCAGTACCAGCTACCATGGTATTAATATATAACTGGTGCCAGCCAGGCACCTGGCAAGAGGGACAGGATGGCGTGAGGTCATGGTTTTTCGTGTGGAGTGTGGAGATTGCTTTGTCGTACCCAGTACGTTTGGCGTTTCATTTGCTTTTCCTCCTGCCGGTGTTCTCTTACATCCTACTCGTGCTGCTGTACTTCTGTATCGTACGTACCTGGTGAGATCGTGGGTTGTGGCTACGTAGATACCAGGTACAGAGTAGTAGTATGTGCTCGTACGTACATTATTTATGGACGGGACTTGTGCTGTTCGGGGTTCGGGCACATCCTGGACAGCAGTAGCTGCTACTCGTAGGTAGCAACAGCGTCCCCCCAGTGGCCTGGTATGTGGTCCGCGTGCCTACGAAGATCAGTTTCGTAGGTTCGAGTCTCACCGAGTGCATGCTGTACGAGTGAGGACCTTTTCTTGCAAGTAAATTTGAGTAGCGGAAAAGCGCGAGAGCGTGAGTTCGCTACACATTCGATGAAAATCGACGAGCAGTGGGAACGCTGAACCCCTATGCGCGACAAAAAACGGAGGCACGTACCGGGGGGGGGGGGGGGGAGGGACGACACCTGTGACCACGGCTTGTCCAGAAGACCTCTGAGGGTAAAACCTCCCGCGAGTTAAGCTGGAAAGTGAAAGTGATATGGAAAAAAAAGTACCGTATATAGCACCTGGTACCAATTAAGCCGCTGTGATCCTCTTCAGTATCGCACGTGTCGGCGTTTTCGCAGGGGGGGGGGGGGGGGGGCGCGTAAAAATACCAAAATCAAACGATTTAATTCTATATCCGCCTATATACCGGAATTCTCGCATATATCGGTGTTATCGCACAGGTATCGGTGTGTAAAAAAGACAAAAACGAAATAATTTGCAGAACGATTTCGCCCCCCTGTGCGATGACTCGCATTCTTACGGTGCAGGACACCAATCAAGAAGTTAGGAAAGCTGGCCCAGGGTGAGTTTCCTACTTGAGGATGGGTGCGTTTTACAATACTTGGGCGTATAACGACTCCCGATCTTCTTATTTTCCTGTAGATCTCAGTCTGCCTTTCTTACTTGCTCGTTTTCTTGTTGTTAATAGTTGTCCCGTACTGATGTATGCCAGTATCAACCAATAAATGCCGTCGTACCAGCTGGCTTGAGTTTTTTTTTCCCCGTAGCAGTGATCAAAAACACAATCCAAGCCACAAGCGCGCCAGCGAGATACAAACACGCAGAACCCCGCAAATTACCTCACCCAATCACGTAACACGCAACTAACAATGCAGCAACTGTAATCCCTATCAGTTATTATAGACAACTGTTAATAGCAAGGAGTCGACGGTTTGTTAGAGTCAGCCAACACACAGGCGTATCGATTGTCATTTTTGTCGGTATTTTTGTCCCTCTGCAGTCTCAAGCCCGAAGGTTTCTCATGAAACACGCAAGTTGACTATAGGTAATGGAACGAGCTTTCTTGGGATCATGGAACGAAATGATGTACCGAACAAAACGAAAGCATGGACCGAACAAGCGGAACCGTAGTCCAAACAAACGAAGCTATATAACGAGCCAAACGAACGAACGAACTCATGGACCAAACGAATGAAATGGTGGACTTGACGAACAATACCGTCCCACCTTGGGCTGTTGCTCTTGCTCATTTGTGTGCTCGTGTTTGCGTCTTTCCTCTCCGGCAGGGGAAGAGGAAGAGTATGAGGAGGAGCGAGGCGGGGGATTTAAGCCTCGGATTCTTCTCATGGGCCCGCGAAGGTCAGGAGCAGAGATTCTACCATTATTACGGGGGACCATAGTTAATAGGACCAAATATTGATAGTAAAAATGGTTAAATATATAGGTGTTTATGTATACCATAGGTCCTATTAACTATGGACCCCCGTAATAGTAGGATAATCTCCACCCAGCCCATCTCAGCCCAACCCAACCAAACCCAACCCGAATATATCCTCACTATACCCAACCCATCCCGACTCTTCACACAAACCGACGGCCGAAGTCTTTGTACGTGCTGGCTGCAAAAATGAGTTTCCAATGATCAACCTCACAGCTGGCGTTTTTTTGCACAGTGCCAGCGTTTTTTTTTTCACAATGCCAAACCCACCCCAACCCAACCCTAACCAAACCAAACCAAACCAAACCGAACCGAATCCTCAGACAGATCATCTAGATCATCTAGTTTCTTGCATGCCTTCGTGCGCTGTTGTGCTGGATCTGCGTAGCGCAGATCCAAGCCAGGAATCTTGTGCTAGATCGCGCAGATTACATGAGCTAGATCGTACGAGCTCGGGAATGTATCTATCTGCCCTGCAATATGTACACGGTGGATCAATAATGACGTGAGAATCGATCGTCTCTCTGAGGTGTGAAGGCATTCCAACCCAACTTGAACCACCCCAAACCATCCTGATCCCTGCGGTCATCAAGCCGTTCTTGTCACATTGACTCCGTCACCAATTTTTATATGGCGCGTGGTCGCAGGACAGGCTCCCAAACTCTGGAGTTGAAGAATACAATCTGGAAAAATAAACCATTCCCCGGTACTATTAAAACTAATACCTGCTACAAAGCAGCATGACGCGCATCATAACTGCACCTCAAGCCAGAAGAGTGAAAACAGCGTACACTTTACCGATGTGTTTCTTTTTCTTTTGTCCGATTTCTTTGTTTTCGTCTCTCGTTTTTCCCTGTCTCTCGATGTATCTGGACTGCTGGCGTGTGTGTTGTGCCTGTCGCACCCAGTACGATGGCATGGCGTTGCATTGCCAGCTCTCCTGTTGATGTATCACAACGTACGGTAGTATCTCTGTGTCGTGTTTTTTGTGACCACAGAGCTTGTATCTCTCTAGCATGAAGAATCGGCACGGACACTGGGTGTGCTGGATGTCGACGGGCAGAAAGAACGTTTAATTGTGATGGGACACACACACGTGTACGCCCAAATGCAGACAGTGTACGAGTTGCAGCCGAAACCGGCGGGGCCGCACACGTACGGAGAAGAACACAAGTAGAAATCGACGATCTGTCAACGAGGTGTGGAAACGTTTGAAAACTTTCCAACCCAACCAACCCACCCCGAACCATCCCATCCCCTTTTGCTTCCAGATCCGGCAAGTCTTCTATCCAGAGGGTGGTGTTCCATAAGATGTCTCCGCACGAGACTTTCTTTCTGGTGAGCCCTGCTACCGCATACATCTACCATGTTACGCGCGCAAGATAGCACACGTGTCGTATCATCATACGTAGCATACCCCCTCGGAGCATTTTTCACGCTGGTGTTCTAGACAAGTGGGAGGGTGCAAACGCCGAGCGATGTGGCTATGTGGAAAGTTCTCGTCGACATCTTCCCAGCGCCGCGACTTTCGTTGTGTATGCCCACCTATTACGGGGGGCCATAGTTAACAGGACCAAATATTGTTAGTAGAATTGTTTGAACATATAGGTTTTTATGTTTACCATAGGTCCTGTTAACTATGGTCCCCCGTAATAGTTTCTGGTGAACTATAGTAGTCTCGGAAGTTAACCCCCGAGAGCGTGTCGCTGCTTGGAAATCCGAGAGCGTTGATTTTTTGTTGGTGTGTGGTCGATTTTCTCCCTGCTTGTTTTTTTTTTTTTTTCTCGCTCGATCAGCGCGTTTTGTTTTGTTCGTGAGCTCGATTTCTCGTTTTTTTTTGTTGTTGCTTGCTTCATCCCTCGGTTTTATTTTCTTGTGAGCTCCACTTTCTCGGGGGGTTTTTGGGGGGGGGTGCTCGATTTTTTCCGTGTGTGGTAGGTCATTTTCCTGCTCGATTTTCTCCGTTTTTTTTGTGTGCGCTTGGTTTTCTCCGTTGTTTGTTTTTGTTTGTGGTTTTTTCGTGCGCTCCGTTTTTTCCTTTCTTGTTTTTTGCTCGCTGGCTTTTTTCCTCACGGGGCGAGGGAGGGGGTGGATACGTGTGTGTCCCCTCCGTCATCGTGCCTATTTCATGTATTTATTTCCATCCCACTTGCTGTCTTCGCGCTTTGATTGCTCCCTCTCCCTCCTTGTCAATAGTCGTGACTCAGATCCGGGCTCACGTACGTACGTGTACTCGTAGTCTCTTCTTCTTCTTCTTCTTCTTCCCCCCCCTCTCTATTATATATAGGCTGGGTTGGCGTCGGTTGGCAACGGTACTGTAAAACATGCCGCTCACTACGTGAGCTAGACAACCAGGGTATCGTTTCTTTTGTTTTTTTTCGTTTTTTGGCGGTCGCCCACGTCTGGTCGTCGAGTTATAACTCATTTGCGCGAAGTAAAGAACCTTTAAGCCGCACAAGATAATTGATCGTATCACGTAGTGTTCATGGTGAGACACCCAAGAGGCAGTTACATAGTACTCCCATTGCTGTCTCTAGAAGTGGCTACACCGGAAATTTAATTTGCTAGTTGGAGCTGCCATCCATATGCAAGTCCGCGCCACAAGCGGTTCTTAGTAGGATGCAGCTCACCCTTCATGCGACTCGCCGGACACCTCACGGCGCTTCGCGCTGGGTGCATGCAATGTCTGCCTGATCGGTGAAAACCCGACATGCTCCGCCCCGGCATTGTAGGATGCGAGGGTCTATGGTCATACGGCTACGGCCATGCATGAGAGCGAGTACATCTCTCATATTGAGTACACCCCCCCCCCCCCCCCCAGTAGGTCTCGAAAGGGATGCGGTGGTCAATGGTCAAATGGCTAAGGCAAGCAACAAATGAGTACGCCCCCCCAGTACGGTAAGCGCCTTGCATTTTTATCGCGAGAATACTTGGCGCTTTTTCCCCTCTTCGACTCGCGCCTAACTACGGTATATTGGGACAGCAGTACAGGGCACTACACAATAACCAGGACATTTGGTCCAGTCCGGATTTCTTGTTTGAGAGTGGGTATATATACGAGGTATACGTTTTACACTAACTTTAGCAGAACGACTCCCGATTTTTTTTCTTCTTCCTGCAAATCTCAGCCTGCCCTTCTTACTGCTCGTTTCCTATCGGGTATCCTGTGTCCTGTACTATTAACACTGCCTGTACACAGGTTTGAAGACTCGGAAACACAAGTTTAACCGCTCTTGGCGGAAATATAAGGAACCTTTAGACCTTACTATGGAGACCAAGCGGTCCTTATATTTACGCCTAGCGTGCCACAGCTGTCAGTGCGCGGGCCTGGTCTGTACGCGGGTCCGACGCCTGTACACAGGTCCGACGGCTAAAAAAAACAAGAATGCCACGTTGAGCTATTCATACACTGGAGCCTAGTTGGTGCCTGCACACAAGTTTTTGTCGGCTCGAAAGTCGTCGAGTAAACGGCGCGGCTAGATATTTTTCACGCAGGCCAGGCGGGATCGAAAAAATGAACAAGCAAAAAATGTCGCGCTTGAGTCTTGAGTCAGCTAGGTGCGAGGGGGTAGCCTCGGACTTTTAATCCCTCTTTAGTATTGCAGTCCCGTTTTAGGGACAGACCATTCAAATTCCAAGTAGTTTGTCCCCAAAACGGGACTGCAGTCTTAAATGTGTGGAGGAGACCCCGTGTGCCAGTCTCTGGGACTGGTGGATTTCCTGTGAGCACGAACAAGCATTGTCATTGTACGCAGAGGGCCACAGACAGTGCGACAGACAATTCAGCGGGTGAAGAAGCCACCACACTGACGTCTGCACTCGACGTGATTTATCCCTCGCAGTCTCGCGGCGCACTTTGCCGTGTGCCCTGTGCGACTGCTGCTGCTGCTGCTGCTGCTGCTGCCGCTGCTGCTTCTGCCGGTTGCCCCTGCTGCTCCTGCGTGCCGTGCTGCTATTCGGTTGCGGGCTGTGGACTGCGTGCTGGCTGTGGGGTGTTTGCTGGCTGCGTCGCGTGTAGCGTATCCATAAAAAATAACGGGGTTTCCATACATACATGAAGGCTTTATTGAGGTAGGGGACAGAGGAAATAAAACCGATCGAGAAAAACCGAGCCGGTTTTCTGGTTTCGTTTTCTTCAATGAAAAACGCCAAAAAAAAAAGTCGGTTTTCGGTTAGAAAAAACGACAAAAAAAAGCGACCGAAAGAAACGACTTTCGGTTTCCGGTTCACGACCCAGGCCGTAACACGGAACCCTGGCTTACCTTTTTCTCGACAATGCTATGGTTGAGGGTCGCTGTGTACGATACGCTTAGGCAGACGCAATCAACCATAGTGCCGCCCCTTAATCTCGCACCCGGTACTCGTGCACAGACAGCAGTGTCCGCCAACCATAGTGTCGAACAGCTGGTGAAAGTCTACGGAGGTGTACCTGTCATTGGGGAAAATTATTCGACAAACTCTGGTGTGTACGATAGGATATGCCACGATACGAACTGCACGGTACTATTGATAGGGCTTTAGGACTTTTCGGAAGACATTGACCGGGTAAATCGGCTCGTCACGAAAAACAAACTGCCAGTCTGGACGTGAATGTAAGAACCTTTGACGCTTCATGTTAATGTGTAAGCGCTTCTTATATTTCCGACTAGACTGGTAATTGGAGTTACAGTAGTATGGCCAGTATTACGGGGGACAATAGTAAATAGGTCTAAATATTGTTAGTAAAAACAGGTAAATATATAGGTTTTTGTGTCTAACGTAGATCCTATTTACTATGGTCCCCCGTAATAGTAAACAAGGTATGGCCACAGCAGTACGGATAAGACCGCGTTTATTGGCATTATTACGGAATGATATTAGCCCTTTTAGGGCCGCAGTCTCGTTTCGGAGACAAACTACTTGGAAATTGAGTGGTTTGCCCCCAAAACGGGACTGCAGTCCTAAAGCGGTTAATTGGGCACTCCTTTTTTGTTACCGACACATGGTAAGGTAGAGGGGTGCGCCAAGTGCTTTCTGAGGTTCCGGACGTAAGGAGCTCTATGCTGTAAACAAGCCATTTTGATACATACCAAAGCGCACCCCGATTAATAATCCTATTCCCTAGGTATGCTGAAAATCGTATTTCAAAACAAAAAATGGCATTCCGACGATGTTTTAGTACTGCCGTCCCGATTTGGGGACATACCTATCAAACTTCAAGTAGGTTGTTTCCCAGAACGGGACGTCAGTTCTAAAGGGGTTAAGAAACCCCGTCATCTGAAAAAAACCGAAATGGTGTGAAAGTGTGCTACGATCGCTATCGTACCGCGCGTATTCCCCTGTAACCCCAATCCCCGCCGTTGCCGGGTTAAGCAATGTTTCACACCTCAGGCGGACGATGATCTACCTATCTACAGATAGATCGTCTAGACCCCAGCTTGCCGTTATGGGGCATGCCTTGCAGGAGCTGTGTACGTGCGTAGTAAATAACTGTACAGTTGAGTGTTTGCGTTTTTTTTTTTTTTTACTTTTACTTCTCCAAAAATTCTCCCGAGGTAACTTTTTGAGGTAAATTTCTGAAAAAAACGCGAAAAAGTACTTCAGCGAAGTCAGGATTTCATCAAAAGTTACGGTAACTTTTGGCTCTCTGTCTCATTGGCCTACACGCACCGAGCATCATCCCGACGCAAAACGCATCATCTCAAATCTCGAAGGATCAAAACACCGAGCATCTTCCATGCCACCATGCTGCTTGCTGTACGCATCACGACAACGGCTGGGAGCACAGAGGCTCGAGAGGTGTAGCTTGAGTATAGCGCGCACGAGCGGCGTTGGATTGTGCCAGCGGGCCGCCGCCGCTGCTACGTAGGGTACACGCTTTCGCCTACTTGGTGACGACGTGGAGGCTGCTTCGTTCCAAAAAAAGACTCGCATCACACTCGTACTCGTACTCGTGCTCGCACAGAGCGCGACAGCTCGTGTATCATTTCGATTCCACCACACTGCAGCAGCAGCAGCAGCAGCAGCGGCGGCGGCGGCAGCAGTGGCCGCGACAGTGGCGGCGGAGCGGAGCCCGCCGGCGCTGTGGCGTGCGTAGGCTGAGCGCAGCAGCAGCAGCAGCAGCAGCAGCAGGCAATCCAAAAAGGGAAGCTGGCTGGTGCTGGTGCTGGTGCTTGCTGGTGCTGGTGCTGACGCTGTTTACTTTTGTTGCTCAAGCTGCCTCTAGCTCCGGCTAGCGCTTGCTAGCTGCCGCTTGCTGTGCTGCTGCTTACAGTCGTGGGCTGGCAGTGGTGGCACCGCTGTCAACTCTGCCGCCGAAACGTTGCTGGGCCGCCGTTGCTACTCCCAAGCTGTTTTTTAGTTTTTCGTTCTTTTTTTTGGCGCGTTTGCCTCACCTCCCCCCTTCCCTTCTTATTTTCGGAGGCGTCGCCTGCAGGATTTGATTTACCTCACTCGCAAACACACCGAAATCAGGAAGGGAAGGAAATTCACTTTTTTTAGCGCAAGTAAAGTTTTTTTTTTTTTACCTCTATCGCAAACACTCTAGTATATAGATAAATCCAACTGAGGAAACGTGCGCTAGACTCTGCAGATTGGACGACCCGGACGCGGCAACATGAGCTAGATAGATCATACAGACCATCTGCCCTGGAAGGAAGATATCGTTCAGTGTGACTCGATGGTCTGCTCGAGGTGCGCATAGTAGAGGTGTCGAGGCTCGAGTAAACGAAAGAATGCATCCTTGTAACATAAACCTCATTTTTTTCTTTTTTAATTCAAATCCTCCGGTTGGATTCGTAAAAATATAGCTCAAGTTCACTATTGTTTTTCGTTTTTCCAGGAGCCCACGGAGAGCCTGGACATCAAGTACGTGGCGAACAACGAGTTCGCACAGTTTCAGATCTGGGACTTTCCCGGAGACTACGACACTTCGAGCGGTGAGGACTTCTTCGGAACGTCAACGTTTTGGTTATGTCGGGGAAACGGGAGGGGGCGTACTCATTTGTTGCTGCTTACCGTAGTCGTTTGGCCATTGACCACGCATCCCTTTCGAGATGGAGCACCTTTCCTATTCCTAATAGAGACAGACGCCTTCCAATAGTTGGGCTCTTATTACCTTGTTTCCATGTATGACATTTTTTGTTTTCGTTTGCTATTGATAGTCTTATCCCCTTTCCCGTTTCGTCGCCGGTGGCCACCATGCAGGGGAGGGTAGGGTAGGGGGGGGGGGGCATAGAGGGCAGGCGACGGAGAGGGGGGGGGAGCGGAGGGGGGGGGGGGGGGGGGGCATGGTATTAATAGTAAGTTGATGGGGGAGAATCCTAAACGTCAAAAGCGGTTAGGGTTTCTATGTTTGAATAGGCTTGTCTTCAGGGTCGGCAAGGAAAGGGGTTGCGTTGAGGCACGGGTGTATAGTGGGTGCGCTGCCGGGGGAGAGCATTGATCGATATCTTCCGAGAGCTGCGAGCGCAGACAGACGTACGCCGTCTTCAAAGAAGGGCGGTTCATTTGGAGACTCGGCCTATTTTTTGGGGACTCGGGCATACTACCGCGTATAACACGCAAGATCACCCCCCCCCCCCCCCTCTCCAGACAGTCTCGTGAGTTTATCGAGAGTCGGGAGAGTGCCAGCGCAGAGCGATGCGTCCACTTGCGCTCTCGAAATATCTCGACGACATCTCTCCGAAGGCACTATTTTGGTCGTGTGTGCCACCCACCCTTGTTTTGGAGACAATCGCCTCGGAAAATCATTCCATTACGGGGGACCATAGTTAGTAGGACCTATGGCATACATAAAAACCTACCAGGTATATATTTGACCATTTTTACTTACAACATTTGGTCCTACCTGGTATTAACTATGGCCCCCCGTAATTAGGTGTTGTGTTATCTTTATCACCCTAGTGTGATAGTGTCTCACGGTAGGCATATATGAGGCTTTCTACAGTAGAGGTTCGCCCTATTTTTTCTGAGGGTCCTCACTTAAGGAGCTCAATACCTCTACCCAAAAACTGACTTCAGCAGAAATCAAATTGCATCCCGATGAATAATCCTATGGCCCAAGTATACACAAACTTCATTTTTCGAAACAAGATTGACATTCTGACGATTTTGGGCTCAGGAACCCCGTCATTCAGAAAACAGTTCTGCCGGGATGTGCTACCTCTATCGCAGAACACTTCATATATATGCGGCGGCGTGTTGGACCCAGGGGGTTTCTCGAAACGACGAAATTGCGGGGGATAAAGGGGGGGTTCCCTTTTTGTACCCATCCCCTGTCCCCTGTTTGATTTTTTTGTGAAACATCTGCCGGTTTCGGGGCTCTCGTTGGACACTTAGCAAAACCTCGCTCCCTCGTAAATCCTTCGAGGCCAAACTCTGTATGAACTACCAACCGCGATGGAGAGCTCTCGCAAAAACGGGTTGAACAGCCCCATCTTGAGTTTCCCACGAGATACAGCTGCTGGAACGGCAGCAAACGTTTTTTGTGTTGAAGATGCCGTTTCCATGAGCGTGTCGGCTTTTAACCCGCTTGGGGCTTTACTTCGAGAGGGGAAGATTTGAAGGTAACAAGTTGGGATTACTGCAACGGCCACGCTGCGTGGTCAAGATGTGATATGTTTACAGGTTGGTGCCCGAGTTAAAATGGTTGATGCATGGGGCCGTACGGCACGGTTGGAACATGATCCCGCCCGCACTGCTCGGCACACACGCTGCTCCTACACGGTTCAATGGTTGGTACCAGCAAAGTTGCCAACCATTGTTTCGGACGCTGTCTCTTACATACCCAAAGACGTCAAGCTTTGTTTTCATCTATCCGCTGCAGCAAATAAAATAAGAGCGTTAATTTTTTCCGGGCCAAAGAGGGAACGGGAATGCGTCATTGTCTGCTCCCTCTCTGGTTGGTTGCTTGTTTACTGGCTGTCCAATGAACGAGCAGGGTTTTTTTAACTCCACCCACCTTTCGATTCGAGGACATCAGATACGTGAAAAATCGGGGTTGAATAGTTGTTATTCACGGGGGGTTATTTTGAGTTTTAGCGATAGAATTGAGGTAAATATTTGAAACTTCGCTCCCGGCACTCCTTGTTGCTCCTTCAAAAACCAGTCCTATTCTAATTACAAGTCGTGTGCCCCAACTAAAGGAGTTGCAGCACTAAAGGGATTACTCGTTTCGTCGGCGTGGTAGATGCCCCCCCCCCCTCCATTCCTCCACTCTACCCCCCGCCCTCCTCCCAATCCCCTCCCTCCATACTCTCCTCCCACCCCCTCCCCTCCCTACCTCCCTCCCAACCCAACCCCCCCCCCCCCTCCCCTCCCCTCCCCCCTGCCATCCCCTTCCTTCTATTCCCTCCCAACCCGAGTCAACCACTCCCCCCATCCCCCGCTCCCCCCCCAACCCTCCCCTCCCCTTCCCTTCTCCCTCCCTCTTCCCTTCCTACGCTGCATTTTTCTGTGCTTTTGGATTCTGATGTAATCTGTGTCGACGGCGCTTTAGATAAGTTGATTTACGGAGGGGAGGTTATCAACGCGCAAGTCATCTTCAAGGAGGTTGCTGCCCTAGTTTTGGTCGTCGATGCGCAGGTGTGTGTGCAGTGTGTGGGTGCGTGTTTTTCAAGAGCTGTGCAGGCCTGTTGTAGTTGTTGTAGTTGTTGTAGTTGCTGCTGCTGCTGCTGTTGCTGTTGCTGTTTTTGTCGACCCGTCGCTGTTATCTAGCTCGTGATCAAACTCGACGATCGGCGCGAAATGGTTAGGCAAAACACGCGTACCGTATCTCACGGGTGATTAGATAACACACGCTATGGGACGATTTTGTTTGAGCCGATTTTCTCCTAACAACGCCTGAAGGGGGGGGAGAGGAGGTTGTTCTTATCAGCTTGCATGACCGTATAATGACCGTATGGCCATAGACCCTCTCATCCCTACAATGCCGGGACGGAGCACGTCGGGTTTTCACCGACCAGGCAGACATTGATTGCCTGCACCGAGAGCGCGAAGCGCCGTGAGGTGTTCTGCGAGTCGCCTGAAGTAGGGCGAGCCGCATCCTACTCAGGACCGCTTGTAAGGCGGATTTTCTTGCACATGGATGACAGCGTCAATAAATTGGATTTATTTTCGGGTGTGGCCATTTCCATAGACAGCAGGGGGTTTATTTACTGCTGTGTAACTGCCTCGTGGAGGCCTCACCGTATGCACACTACGCGATACCTGGTACGCCTCAAGGGGTCGCACACAACGAAAACGTTCCAATAGACGCGTCGCTCGGCGATTGAATTGCACTCGTCCCGTCGAGAAAACCAACCATCACGGAGGCCCATAGTAAGTAGGCCCGAAGTAAGCCCAAAACACCCGCTTTCGTGCGTTGATCTCAAAAACCGCTGCGTGAGTAGAACAGACATGCTGTCTGCTTCAAATACGCGGTTGACGGTAGGCTGTCTGTCGAATGCTACACTTGTACTTTTCATAATACACTGAGAAGCGTATTTCTCTCCGATTTGAGGATATATGCAAGGGGCCACCGTGGTATGGCATTCGTCCCAGGGGTTGTATTCTCGTATGATCCGTGTTGTACGGTATCGTGGGACGTTAGGGGCTTAGCTCGCAACACTCGGCAATCGGTGCGTAACGCTTGGGCACCTGTGTTGGACAGTTGGGGACCACCGGCGTGAAGCGGCGTGCCACTCCGAACTAATGGTGGTCTGGCCTGTGCGTCACTGTTGACGACCTGTGTACCATGTTACCTTCGCAACGAAGGATTCCAATGATCGGTGTGGTATAAATATGTCGGTCCTGACGACATGTTTGAACTCCTGCGTTGTCCATACAGAGTGTCGGAATAACTGTGATCATGCGTCGTTTGTAACTTGATCGCTGTACGAGTACGTGGGGGAGGTTCGGCCGATGTTCGCCGTTGTATCCGAGGGATCCGTTGGACCCGTCGGATCGGGTCGATCCATTACCTTTGTTGTGTGCTTTGGATCCTATAGATCCGTTAGTTTGTTGCATGCGGTGGATCCGATGGGTTCGATCGATTTGTTTGGGTGCGATAGCTACGATGGATCCAATGCATCTGTTGAATCTGATTGATGCGATGAGTGCGATGGGTCCGTTAGTTTTTTTTTATCGGATGGATGCGATTAACCCAATGGGTCCGTTGAAGCTGCTGGATCCGACGGATCCGTTGGGTCCGATGAATCTGTTAGATTTTGTTTGGGTACGATCATTTCAATGGATCCGATCAATCCGATGGATGCAGTGGCTTCGGTTAATCCAAGGGATCCGTTGACCCTTTGTGGATCCGATAGAGCTGTTGGATCCGAAAGACCCGATGGATCCGACTGCGAATGGTCCAGTGAATCCGATGTGTCCGTTATACTTGTTGGGTACGATAGATCCGAGGGATGGACCTGTTGGATCCGATTAAGCCGGTGTATTCGTTGGATCTGATGAATCCATTGGGATCAAATTGATTCCTTGGGCGTGTTCTATCTGATGGTGGATTTGTTTGGTCCCACGGATGCATGGGATCATTGTGTTCGTTGGATCCGTTGGATCCGATGTACCCGTTAGATCAGTTGGGTGCATTGATACCGATGAATCCGTTAGATTATTGGGTCGAGCGGGTTCGTTTGATCTTTTAGATCCTATGGATCTGTTGGAGACTGTTGGAGTCTAATGATTTCGACGGACCCGTTGGACCCCATGGAAACGTTGGGTCTGGTGACACCTATGGGTCCGTTGGGATAGATTCATGGAGTCTGTTGCATGTGGTGGCTCCGATACATGCCGATGGATCCGATGAATCCATTGGGTCTCATGGATCTGTTGGGTCCAGTATGTCCGGATAGATTGGATCCTATGAATCCGTTTTATCTGCCGAACCCGATGAGATCTGTTGGATCCAACAGATCCGCTGGGTGTTGCATCGGTCTATCCATGTTGTATCCAATAAATCCGTTGTAGTAGTCGGATCAATTGAGTGCGTTGTTTCCGTCGATTGCGTTTTTTCCATTTTATTCTTAGAGCCGTTGTTCCCTTTGGGCTTTTTTGTCTGAAGGACGTGTTGTATCCATGGATCAGTTGGGTGTGTGGTATCCGTTTAATTTTGTTTATCCAATAAAGTTGTCGGATCAGTTGGGTGCGGGATCCTGCTGTCCTGTATCCGTTAGAGCTGTAGTTTCCATGGAGTGCAGTGCTATCCGTTGCTTCCGTTGGATTTACCGCTCGTATTCGTTCCCGTTGGGTTTGTTGTATCCGTTGTATTGTGCAGGAGGATCCGATCGAAGAAAGCCTCCACAAGGTGATAAACACCATGCGGAGGGCCTACGCTGTCAACCCCAACCTCGACTTCGAGGTCTTCATCCACAAGGTAAGCTGCGACTAACGGAACGTTTTTTCTTCCGTCTGTCTATCTCTCCTCTCTTTCATTATGAAACAAGCGTACCTGGCAGGTTGATGTTTCATTGCACATTCTAATTGTACCATTACCCGTCATGTCCTCCTTTTCTTGTCTTTTTCCTTTTACTGTTTTTTTATGGGTTGATCTGATTTACCACAATTTTTTTGTTATTTTCCTGCTTTGATCGATTTTCTCCTTTGCTCTCCTTTCTTATATGGGGTTCAACCTCAACCAGAACCGGTCTCTCTGGTATTCGTATGTTATAGGTATCCCGTAGCCAAACATGCCTTCCACGTGTGTCAAGGTTCAATCACGCTGCACAAACGTCAGATTTCCTACGTTCAATTTTGCACTTTTACCCTTTTTTTCTATTTTTACTTTCCCGCTCGCGTGTTTCTCCACAGGTGGATGGAGACCTGTACTTGACGGACGACCCGAAGGACGACTGCTTACGAGAAGTTCAGGCGTTTCTAAGCCGGGGTGTTTTGCTGCACAATCTGGAGATTCAGATCACATACTACCTCACCAGCATCTACGGTGAGAAAACGCTCTATTTCGGGGGACCGTATTACATACCTGGTAGGACCTACGGCACACACAAACTTACCTATGTCGCTATTTTTACTACTAACAATATTTGGTCCCATTTACTATGGTCCCCCGTAATAGGTGGAAGTCGAGTGTAGAATGCTAAATTCGGGTGCAGCATTTGTTGTGCATCTACTTTCGCCTGTTTTCCCTACGAAACGTACCAGGAGTTTCGTTTGGTTTTGCTCTGGTGTTTTGTCGTATGTACATGTTTCAGCCTCGAACGTTTCTCCTTCACGCCTCGTTCGTGTACCATTCATTTCTCACGCGTTTGTCATTCTGATACGATTCGTTTCTCACGCACGCCTGCTTCAGAGAACGGTATATCTTTACTGAAGGTCCAGCCAGCTACGACAAGATTGTTCAAGTACAAGAGCAAATAAACCCTTGAACCTGTGAATTTCTCAGAATGTTATCGTACTAATAGATGTAATGAGTTTTTTTTTCTTGTCGATGCGGACTATCCACCATTTTGTCGAAGCTGGGCAAACGAGACTGCTCATGTATGTGTCTTTCATGTCACAGATCATCCACAGATCATCTACAGATATATCATGACCTAGATGATCTAGTTCCTCGCCTGCCGTTGTGATAGGTTGTGCAGGATCTGCCTTATAGGGCAGATCCGACCCAGGAAACACGCACGTTCTACATCGTGCAGATTTGTTCGGCTCCCCGCTGGCAACATGAGCTGTAGGTTGTGCAGATTAGGAATCTATCTGCTCTGAAGCATTTAGATCACCAAGTGGAAATCGATGAACTGTCCCATGTGTGGAAGTATTGACGATTGTCTTATTTATCGTTCCAGGTATGTATTTCATGCCCATTAATCTGCCTGGTTTCACTCGTGTCATTCATGCCTCCTTCATGTTTGACGGACCCGAACAGATCACAGTATCTTCGACGGGATCAGCAAGGTGGTGCAGAAGCTGATCCCCCAGCTCCCGACACTCGAGAACATGCTCAACTGCCTCATATCGGTGAGTCTTGTCGTCCTCGCTTTGGTGATACGCGTGTCATACTCTCTTTTATGGATGTGAGTCGGCAGGGTTTCGCGACTATTAACAAACCCGTGGGTTCCGTTGGCGGACTTGCTTACTTTAGTCGGTAAGTCGGCTGACGAAGCCAGCTGATAGCAGCTGATGGCCAGCTGACTCATCGACTTCAGTCAGGCCAACTACAACATCAATATCAGTAACTTCTTCGAGTAGCGTGGTTGTTGGATGGGCTTGATTGCGGCATTTCTGCGTGTTTTTTATTCCCTCCTTCCCTCCCCCCCCTCCCTTCTCCCCCCCCTCATGACGCCTCCGGGAAAACAGAGCTGTATGATGGAGAAGTCCTTCCTTTTCGACGTGGTCTCCCGGATCTACGTTGCAACCGACTCGAACCCTGTGCACATGGCCACGTATGAGCTGTGCTGCGACATGATTGATGTCGCCATCGATGTATCCTGTATCTACGGCGTAACGGAAGAGGTGAGCCATGCCATGCCGTACCACGCCGTAGAGAGGGAATAGGATCGTCCGCACGTCGGACAGGTCGTGATCTGCCCGACCTTCCCGCAGATCACTTCAGATCAGTGGCTTGGGGTATACCAGGTATGTAAACATCTTGCATGCCCTACAGAGTAATCAGTGGCTTGGGGTATATGTAAACATCTTGCATGCCCTACAGAGTAGGGAGGGGGGGGGGGGGGGGGGAGGGGTCGCCATTGATGTATCCGGGCAGCCCTAATTGCAATTCTAGATTGCAACCCAACCCAGCCCACACGGTTTCGGTTCGCGCTTGGCGCTCTCGGGATCCGGCGGCTCCTTCGGCGGGCTGATTATATTTCTGTACCACTACTGTAATACGTGGGAGCAGGGTGTGAAAAGGGGTTGGGTCCGGGTGGGATCAAGGTTTTGGGTGGTGTGAGTGTTTCGACCAAAAAGAAGGAGGTATGGTTAATGTTGGCTAGTCCGAGAACGCGTTTCACCCTACAGGGCTATAACACTGATAGTAGCGTGTGGGTTGCATATGGTGCTGCAGTCCTAGGATGGTAATTAGGCGCCGCCAGTGTCTCGTCTGTCTATGCGGTGTGAGAGAGGAGGTGAGCTATGCCGCGGTACAGGAGGTGCTTTTGAAACGTATGTATAGATCATGCATATCCTACAGATCAGGTGGAAATGCATACAGATCGTGCAGATAGGACAGATCATGATGCTGCCTGACCTACCAGGTACGCGGGTCGTACAGATCAGTAGCGGGGGACGGCGCGTGATGTTCGCTGCCGCTGCTGCCGCGTTATGCTGTTGGTAGAGAAGAGACGGTTACTGCTGTACCCTTTCCCGACTTCCCGCGTTAAAATAAGTGCTCCAATTTTACACAAACCCGTGCAAGCCGAAATCCGCGCACCGTCTGTGGGAAAAATATTTTATAGTTGAAACACCCAACTAGATGCGTATCTTAAGGGGTTCCCGGCAATTATGTACGCTTTTATAGCAAAAAGGCTCCGGCGGCCCCTCTCGGGACTCTCCAGAGGCCCCTGCGGGGTACTTGATGTACGTCTCCGGCCTTTCTGGGCATAAATTTAGGGACCGGCTTTCTGCTCTTGGTGTCTACTATTAATAGGTACCAGGTAGATATTTACATTCCTTATATTCCCGCGGCGGCCTCCTCGTGCGAGCGTCCAGCTGTCGCAATTGACACTGCAGGCAGTAGCGCACGGGGGAGCAGGAGCGCAATGCTCATCGTTGGCGCCGATCTATAACTACCTGTAGGGTCTAGAAGGGGACTGCCTCTCTATTCCAATGGTGGATCGGAAATAATTTAGATTGAGTAGCTCGTCCGAATGAGGTACCAAACGTATACTACGATGGACGTGAAATATGAATACGTGCGGACGAACCGCCAACAATGAATCTTGGGGTAAAACCCTTGAAAGAAATCGGTCGACATCGTTCCTACCCTGGTAGCTATATTCGATAAAGCAGTTCGTCTGAACGAACTACGAAACGTGTAACATGATGGAACACACCATTTTTATGCACGAACCGTCAACGCTACATTTTGGGTAAAGTCCTTTTAATAATCGGTCGATATCCTATTAATAGCTGTATTAGATTCGCATGATGCCTGGTACCAGCATGAAACATTCTCCAATACCGGCAAACGTAATACCCACAAAATTGATACCAGGTACTTATTATTAAATTTCTGCTTTCCCCGAGAATCTGTTTCTAGGTGTGTCTACTCTAGTTTTGATGCCCGGATACCTACCTGAGTAAATATCTAAACGATGAGGTTGCTACCCGGGTACCCTCAAGTAGATACTGTTCAAGTATTGCGTTAAACATACCTTGAAATGCCGGTGTTCACCTGAGTTTAGGTGACGGGCACGTATTCGTATTACTTGCGAGGCGGGTCTTAGATGGGAACACAGGCGAGGTGTGTCTGAGCCCTTTGGGACCAGGCCCCTTGGTGATCGGAGTTGGACTAAGGCTGATCTTCTTTCTTTTATCTCAAAGCAACCAATTCAATTGAGGGACAACGAAAGTCTGCTCAATGGGCAAACTTGGCAAATGATGCCACGGGTCCCAACCTCAAGCCTCTCTACAGTACCTTACCGCAAAACACCACCCCCCGTTCTGTCAACAGTGTGAAAATAGTACCCTAAGCGTACCCTTGAAATTCGTCAATCTCCCACTTTTCAGACTAGACGTGAACATATTGCACTCCGTTCTCTGTGTCCGTCCTCTGTCTGCCTCTCGTCCCGCAGGAGGGAAAGGAGTCGGATAGGCTAGCGTACGACGACCACTCCGCCAGCATTTTCCGACTGAGCAACGGCACGGTGCTTTACCTTCGCCAAGTTGGAAGGTGGGCGATGGTGTCAAGGTGTCGGTGTTGAATGTTTTGACCCACCAGTATATCGAATTGTCGAAATCGGATCGAATTACCGAAGTTCGATTCATACAATATCGGATAGGTTAGCGTAGGACGACCGTTTCGCCAGCACTTTCCGACTGACTAACGTCACGGTACATTAGCTTTGACAAGTGGGGAAGGTGCGCGATAGTGTTGAATATCGTGTCGAAAGTTTCGATATATCGAATTATCGCAATCGCTTTGAGGTGCGATGGTTGGTATCGGAATCGCGATCAATATCGTACGGTGACCTCTCTGCCAGACTTTCCCCGAGTGAGTAGCGGCCCTTTACTTTACTTTCGACACGTTGGAACGCGGGCGATAGCGTTGGATATATCATCGAAGGATTCGATATATCGAAATATCCGAATCGTATCGAAATATAGAGATTTGATATATTGTATCGGAGGGGCTACGAGCGTACGACGACCATTCTGTCTTCGTTTCAGGTCGGCGTAAGATCAGGATGCCAAGCCTAATAGTTTTTTTTTTTGCTTGTTTGGGTTTTCGAGTGCCTTTTGAAGACGCCCCCCTCGCGCACGCTCGCGTGCGTGCGTTCGCTTCTTCCAACGCAGCTACTTGGCGCTCGTGTGCTTGATGCAAGCGGAGCACTTCAACAACAAGGAGGGGCTGATCGAGTACAACGTGAACTGCTTCAAGCAGACCTTGGCCCAGGTGTTCAAGCGACCTCCGTTGCGAGTGGTGAGCTAAGCCGCGCTCGTATACGCATCACACCTCCACGTCTCTTTTCTTGTCCTGAAATTTGTGCAATATATCGTCATCATCAACCAGCCGATCCGCCGGTAGCTGACCTTCGTCTAGCATGAAGTACAGCAACCAAAGCAAGCAAAGGCTGGTCAAAGGATGCCAAAACACACAAATAGAACATGCGCTCTTAACCCACCAAGGTACACTACGGAAAAGCAAAAACAAGAACCGCTCGGACAAGATGTTGTAGATAAATCGACCATGCCCACCCTCACGCTGCCACCAAGCCCTCAAGACGCCCCCAGGGTAGGCCCGAATGGATCGTTTTTTTCATGGTTTGTCATGGGCCGACGCTGGTGGGCCGACCCGGGCTTGGCCGGCGGCCGGCCCAGCCCATCAAATTCAAACTTGATGAGCCGCGGCCCGGTCCGTCCCGACCTGTCAAATCTTAATTTGGTGGGCCCCGCCCCGGCCCAGCCCATCACACTTTCAAAAACTCACTGTCCGGCCCGGCCCGGCCGACCATTTTTTCTCTCAAGTCTCGGCCCGGCACGGCCCATCACATGGCAGCGAGGCCCATGAGACACGGGCTCTATATGGACCGACTTGAAATTTGACGGGCCGGCCCATGTGTTGTCCCATACTGAAAGGTGCGCATCCCTATACTCTGACGTTTTTTTTTTTTTTTCATTTTTGTTGTTTTTCGTTTTTGTCTGCCTGCATCCCATGGGACGGCTGCATTCGGCCCATGAGACATCCATAACCAATACCCACTCCTCTAGGAAATCACACAATGCCGCCCCTCCAACAACTGGGTCGGATGGCCTTCATCCCATCTGTGGACCACCACCTCCTCGTGTTGCTGCAACAACGCCTGGTGCTGGTGCTGGTGCAATGCACTCTGCTGCAACACCTGCTATCGATGTTTCATGCGGAGAGAGCAAATATATCGCCAACACAGTCATCTTGCGGCGGGGGCTTACCATGCTAACGGCAGCAGCAGTCCTCATGCCCGGTCCGACATCGATACACGAAGGTAGACGTCGCTTCAACTTTCGGTCAGAAGTTGTCCCCTCCATGGGCCTACTTAGCGAAGTTTCGAGGGCGGTGCCGTCCACCGGACGAACAGGGCAAGAACGCCATGCTGCCTGCATCGCGTGAGACCGGCAAAGAGTGTCGTCTGTACACCGCAAGGGGTACCAAGGCTCGGTCCGACATTTGCAGAAGGCATCGTATCACATTATTTTATACACCCATCACATTATTTTATACACCCGAGGCGATTTAATGTATTGTAGCTGCAGTGGGTTGTTTTGGCGGATAGCGACCCAAGCATAACCGAAACAATACGCAGTGGTATCACTACTGTAGCACACCATATACCATGAGCCGCGACCCGGGCCGGCCCGTCCGAACACGTGGGCCTCCCCATGAGCACGGTGGACGTAGTAGTAGTAGTAGTAGTAGTAGTAGTAGTAGCTGCTGTAGCAGCAGTAGTACACCACATATAGTGGGCAGCGGCCCGGCAAAACACGTGGGAAACACGTGGGCCGCCTCATCGGCCCACGAAGAGCTCGCGTTTCATGGGTCGCGGCCCGGCCCAGCCTATCAAAGTTCGAGAGGATGGCCCTCGCCCTGGTCCGGCCCATCATTTTTTCAGAGGATGGGCCTCCGCCCGGCCCGCCCCATCAAATCTTCAGAGGATGGGGCGCGGCCCGGCCCGGCCCATCAATTTTTCAGATAATGGGTCGCGGCCCGGGCCGACCCATCACTTTTTCAATTTTTCACGGTCGGGCCCATCAAAAAGTCTCGGCCTGGCCCGTCACATTTTCAAATTCTCGGCCCGCCCCGGCCCGGACAAACGACGGATGACAAGCACTGTTTGTTTTCACCCCGCGCCGGATAAGGGCCGCTATTGTCGAAGAATATTTTGTCCTAAAGTTCAACATGTTCCAGACATGTTTTCCTGTTTTTATATGTTTTGTTGTTTCTCTTGTTTTTTCCGATTTTGTTTTCCGAAGAGAGGACATATATGCGTGCCTGAACTACGCCCTCTGTTGAATTTCATGATTTCTTTTTTCTGTAATATGTACGCGTAGAGCTCTGAGTGGGCAGGATTTCACGACTAATGTCTAATCGGTAGGTGCCGTTAGCCAGCTCACCGGGCTTAGTCGGCGAAGTCGGCGGGCGAGGCTCGCCAATGGCCAGCCTACTTGCCGAAATCAATCAGGCGAGCGAAGCGAGCCTAATCAGCCCTCCCCGGCCGAGGGGGGGGCGCACAAAAAACCCAGTAAGTCGGATATTCGGTACCCCAGGCCAACGACTTGAGTAGCTGTAAGTTCAACGACATTTGTTTACTTGGCACTGCCACCACCGCCGTTGCAGCTGCCGCCACCGCCACTACCGCCACCTACACCCCCGTTGCAAATTATACACAAGTCTTGACCTTTAAGCTACCACGCTTGCCTTATTAATAGTCTGCAATTGGTACACAAGGTTTGCAATACTAAGCCAGTGCACTTTTGCACGCAAAAGGTAATCTAAAGTAGTAAGCTGAGCACTTTGTTCCAGAAGAGGAAGGGCCTTGAGTGATTCGTACGGTAAACGTACTGTGGTAACCATAACCAAATATGGTGTGTAAACGGGATGTCGTATGATCTTCGGGTCCATCGTGGATTCTTTTTTTTTTACGACATAGCCCCTCGTAATAGGTAGTTATCCCAGAACATAAGAAAACTGCTAAAGTGGGTACGTATTCCGCAAGGGCCAACGTAGTAAGCTTGCCACGTGGTGCCTCCTGCTGCGGTAAGGTATTCGCTTGCCGAAATGTTGCCGCTGATGAACTAACTATGGATATTTCACCACCCTCGCCGCCGACCCGCCCTTGCACTCTCTCCCCCATGCCGCCCCACTTTGTGCTGCTTCTGGACCTACTTTTTCTCGTATTTGTTTTTTGTTTATTTTGTTCATGTATTCTTAAGACACAGCTCGCCGCTCACCGGGCAGCATCTCAAGAAGCGCAGGCATGACCCGCGCACAACTTCTGTTATGACGAGCTGGAGAACTTGTGTTTTTTCTCTTTTTTCCATTCTTTTTTATTACTTATTTTTGGCAGCCTAGTGTGCCCTATATGAGCGGCTGCACGCGAAGGAAGAGCGGCTGCCGCTTGGTGTACGAAAATAACCGAAACGCCGTGCCGAGGAGCTGAAATGCAGCTTTCCCGGCTGCGGTGGTAATTTTCAACCTTATTCGGACACGGGACTGTTTTGACGTTTACTTTTGCAGGCAGCGATTTATATTTTGTGTTTTTTTCGCTGTTGCGCGCGGAAAGTGGCGGCTTACGGTCTCGTTTTTTTTTTTTTTTCTTGTTATCTTCCCAGAGGTGCGACGAGATTGGATTTCGCTCCTTGGCCTCCTCGTAGGCGCGAGGATTGCCGTTTTTCGCGGCTTGCTGTGGGTCTGGTGTGTACGCAGCAGGCGCGTTTGTTTCCGTTTATTTTTCGGCGCGCGATTGGTCTGATTGTGTGCGCAGGCTCCGTGTCTCCGTTGTAGATGTCGTGTGCTCGTGTGCTGTAGACGTTTTGCCCCTCCAGTCACATTGTTATTACTCAGGAGCGGTGGG
Source organism: Nereocystis luetkeana (assembly GCA_031213475.1). Lineage (NCBI taxonomy): Eukaryota > Phaeophyceae > Laminariales > Laminariaceae > Nereocystis > Nereocystis luetkeana. The sequence continues at coordinate 28,230 of JARUPZ010000017.1, read as the reverse complement.
GGGGGGGAGGGTTGATGCTGCTGCTGCTGCTGCTGCTGCTACTGCTGTCGGTGGTATGCACAATGCCACGATGTAGCCAGTTGTCATTGTGCTGCTGCTGTGATTCAATCGCAAAAAGAGACGATGGAGAGGGTGTGTCATTCTGCTGCCCCTGTTGTTCGTTGGTGCGATGCGACGACACATGCAGTTGTCATTATCCTGCTGCTGCTGCTGCTGCTGCTGCTGCTGCTGTTGTTGTACTCCGTGATGCGATGCGACGATGTAAGCAGTCGTGGTTCTGCTTCTGCCGCGGTTTTTGTCTGCTGTACGATATGACAATATAAGCAGTTGCCAATCTGCTGTTGCTGTCCGTGGAACTTGTTAGAATACGGACGATACTGGCCGTCGTCATTCTGCTGCTGCTGCGTGCGGCGATAGGGGCAGTTGTCGTTCTGTTTCTATTGCTGCTGTTGCTTTCCATGGTATTCTACGATGCGTCAATATGGGCAGTTGCCGTGTGCTGCTGTTATTACTGTTCCGTCCGTGATATATGCGATGCGACGATATAGGCAGTTGCGATTCTGTTGCTGCTGCTGTTGCTGTTCGGGGTACGTAGCGGGTACTATGCGACGACATTAGCACTTGTCATCTGTTGTTCTGCTGTTGTTGATATTGGTGTCCATTGGTACGGTGGAAATATATTGATTGACAGTTGCCATCCTGCGCTTCTGCTGGGGTTGTTGTGCGCTGGGACGATACAGGCGGTTGCCATTCTGCCGCTGCTGCTGCTGGTGTCGGTGGTACGATGTGACAATGTGGGCAGGTGTCATTCTGCTACCACTGCTGTTGCTGTTTTTTCCGCGGTGTACGACGATGTAGGCAGTTGTCATTCTGCTGCTGTTGCTGCTGCTGCTGCTGTCAGTGGTACAATGTGACGATGTAGGCAGGCGCCCTTCTGCTTCTACTCCTGTTGTTCTCCGTGTTGTGGGATGATATAGGCGGTTGTTATTCTGCTGCTGTTGATGGTGGTGTCTCTTGGTACAACTCGAAAATAGTTATAATTCTGCTTGCTGTTTGTCGGCAACGATGCGACGACATAGGCTGTTCTCATCCTGCTGCTACTGTTGCTGCTGTCAGAGGTATAGATGATATGACGACACAGGCACAGGTGGCGGTGACCTCCCCCCCCCCCCCCCTCCTGCATAATGTCGCTGTCAAGAAATACTTGTGGAGACGATGAACACTGTAGCGCACCATTAGATTTTTCGGCACTTTGTGGGGTTTGCTACATTTTTCAACGTCACCACAAGATTTTTTTCACGCCCACATTGTGTATGGGGGGGATCCCATCCCGGCCACCTGTGCAGGGTTGTCCTTTTCTTTTGGGGTATATATGCAGAAAAGGTGATAATGGTTTGCATGCCGGACAAGTTAGGGTGACCGCTGTTTGACGCCGTTATTGCCGACCCGGATGATGAATGAAAGTACAGGAAGCGCCGCAGCTAGCCGAGTATGTTGAGCAGCCATCGGTTTTGCCATTTTCTTTTGCTACAGTTCAACGCAGTTCTTCCGAAACCGAAGCCAAACCGAATCGACACAAACCAAAACCGACCTGAAAACAAACCGAAGCCGAACCGAAACCGAAACGAAGCAAACCGAACGTACCTAAATGAAACGGCGGTTGTAACAACGGCGGTTTCATGTCGCAGGGACGTTTTCATGCTACGTTTTATGTCCCAATGGCGGTTTCATGTTGCGTTTCATGTCCTATCGGCGGCATCATGCCATAACGGCGGTTTCATTTCGCAGAGGCGTTTTCATCTCGCGCGGCGGCAGTTCCGTGTCGCGGGTTTTCTGGATGTATTGTCGATCTACATGTTCGCTTCCTACGGTCTTTTTTTTTTTTCTCTCCCACTACTCCAGAGGGAGGAGGGGGGGGGGCGTACTTACTCTGTTGCTTGCTTTCGTCATTTGACCAATGACCACGCATTCCTTTCGAGACGGAACACGCGAGAAAGGGGGGCGGAGAGTGACTCCGCTTGAACTGAAGGGCGTGTCACGATAATATACACCGTGGTGGGGGTGGTGGCAGGTAGGGTAGATATGCTGTTGTTGGGACTCGAGAGGGGAGAGTCGGCGATAAAAATGACACGATTACCGATACGCCAACTGCTTGCTTGGGGGGTGATACAAATCGGTGTCCGAGTGACAATGTAGGGAGTCGCACAGGCCCCCACGCTTAAATGGTTGATGGCAGCGAAATTATTACTGCTTTGGTCGCTTTGAAAAGGGTCCCAATGGAGTCAATCAACCCTGCCTGCTTGCCCCGGCAAAAAAAATTGCCGCTGCGGGATAGCACATCGGCGGAAGTTTGCACACCGCACACAGCTTAAGCTTACTGTTTAGATCATACATATCCTAACCCACTATTGCGAGAAGTTGTGCAGGATCTGTGTAAAACAGATCCAACCCAGGAAAACATTTGCTAGATCGCGCAGATTACACGGCTTCAACCCGTCAACGTGAACTAGATCATGCAGGTCAAGGATCTATCATCCAGGAAACAACTAGATCATCAAGTGGGAATCGATTAACTGTTCGAGGTGTGTGGAAGATGGCGGGTGTTGTTGTCAGAGTGGCTGGGTAGTTGGTTGGTGTTGCCATTTTTTTTTTCATGTTGTGGGAGTCGTCCTTTTTATGGCTCTCTCTGCTCGGACTACATACATGGAGTGCATGAAAAGAGTTATGACTTCTTTTTTTTGTGTTGAAGTACATACATAATGACGGCGGTGCAAGACGTCGGTGTGGTGGGCTGCGTTTCTTTATCGCACGACAGCGTGCCGTGCTACCTGTGTTGCACGATGGAACGAAGTAAAAAATCCAAGTACTCGTACGACTCTGTACATGCGAGAGAGGTGGCGGGGGCGGGGGTACTCATGTCATACATGGCCGTAGTCGTATGACCGACCATAGACCCTTTCCCATTCCTCCAATGCCGGAACGGGGTACGTCGGGTCTTCACCGACCAGGCAGACATTGCTGGCATCAAGTGTGAAGCGCCGTCAGGTGTTGGACGAGTCGCATGAAGGATGAGCGGCATCTTCGGGGGGAAGAGAGGCAGAGAGAGGTTGTTGGGGTGTTTGGGGGAGCCGAAGCAACGCGGTGTGCGCTTTTTGCCTTGTGCCCTCGCCCCCATTTGATGGCGCAGATGGAAGGCGAAAAGCCACCCATATTTTTTTTGCTTTGCTGCAGCGTGGCAGAGGCGTGTCCTTGATTTTGCTGAAGCGCAACCGTGGCGATGTGCTGGCTTGCTTGATGTGCTGCAATCAGTGTTGTGTGCTGAAAACGGTGTGCGTGCTAGGGTACGGTTAGAGAGAGGCCTGGCCTTGCTTGCTTGCTGCTGCGCTTCAATGCGGCCTTGCTTGTTGTGCGATATGCTTGCTTAGAGTGTAGCTCGACGGAATACCTAGTTTTTGCTTGCTGCGCTGCAACGCCATCCAAGGCTGGGGGGCGTGTTTGCATGGCTGCGGCGCGACGGAAGTGGCGGCTGGAGACATGCTTGCTACAGTCGTTTGCTGTAGGCTGCTACGTACTTCCCACAGTAGGTTGCAATAGTAGGCTGCTACAGCAGACTGCAAACCGGGCGTGAAACAAGCAGCGGCAGTAGAGACGGACAGGCGTATGTATGTGTGAAAACTCGACGTATTATTTCCGACTGATACACAACATACGTTGTCAGACTCCCAGTAAGTTACGCAAGAGTCTGTTTATGAAATAGTAGGGTACCACGTGCCAAGTATTCACTCTGGGATACCCGGATACTCATAAACCTGCTTTCTTTGGTCATACTCGCGTAGATGCCCGAGTATCTCGGGTACCCCCAGAGTAGACCGGATTACCCCGAGAGTAACTTCCCTTCTGAGCACACCCTTAAGTTATTCTAAAATGCGATGCAACACGCATTGCGCGTCTGCCCATCCCTCCCGTGCGTGCGTCGTGCTCGTTTGGGTTTGCCTTTTTTACTTCAAGTGTGCGTGTGAGTTTGCCCCGACTCATCATTTTGATATATTTGTTTACGGCGGGTTGCCGCTGTCGCTGGCTCCTGAGCGGCGTAGGCCAGCGGGTGCACTCGGACGTGTCGTCTGTGTTTCATAACAGGAAACGTATGTGTTACAACATGGATGTATGTAGTACATACATCAACAGTGGGTTATTGCTCAGCAAAGTGTAGGTTTGCGGGACGGTATCTTCATCAGTTATTAATAGTGGTGAAAGCTTAGTGGGGGCTTGTGCGTGTTTTCCCTTTTTTTTTTTGTGTGTGTGGACAGCTTCTCAATGCGGATACAGAGCCTCCAAGAACATCGCTAGTCGGCGCAACGGACTAGGACGAGCAAGATTTGTACGCAAGATTTTGTTCGTTGGTCCAGGGGTCAACATTTTTTCCCGACATTATTTCATATAGTGTTGAACATCGTATCGATTTTTTCGATGTATCTTCGTACTTTCAATACATACGAGTAGTATCGAACGTGATTTATTGCCCTCCATCTCCTCGCATGCCCATGTTTTTAACGCATATATACTGAACGAAACTTAGCGTCGATGTATCAAATATCGAAATCGTAGAATCGAGTAGTTTTTGTCCATCGGTATAATATCGAACTCGAATCGATATCCAACATTACTTCCATTTTGACAGTTGAAATGGCCGAAACAAAGGAAGCAAACAATGATCCACACGAAAAGCAGCTCGGTTTGCTCGAAGCGTCGATGTATCAAATGTCGAAATCGTAGAATCGATTAATATTTGTTTATCGGTATAGCATCGAGCTCGAGCCGATATCCAACACTACTTCCATTCTCCCTTTTGGCAGTTGAAAAAAACAAAAACGAAGGAAACAAACGATTCCAACGGTGGCTACACGAAAAGCAGCTCGGTTTGCTGGATTCGGGGACGGCGCCCTAGATGTCCGAACAAAGCTATCGCACGTCGGGCAGTTCACGATCTATATCATCCAGATCCTACTGTAACTCTCCCTTAAGATATGTGTTGTGTAGGGTCTGTATAGTACAGATAGATCAAACCCACCGGAAACATGATATAAATCATGTGGGTTGTACGACTCCCACCCGGCAACATGAGCTTGATAATAACAGAGGTCAGGATTATGTCCCGCCCTGAAGTATCCAAATCATGGAAGTGGGAATCGATGACCTGGCCGAGGTGTAAACATTATTATACGATACGCTGCATTGCCTGCTTGACAGTAGCAAAACCTCGAGGGCAGACGAGGATGTTCCCGACGCCACAAGCTCTCAAGGGTTGGTGCACCATCGTTTCGGGTTCAAATTACCATCGTTCCGAAGGATGAATTACTTTGAATTCCCTCGAGTTAACTATAGGATTATGTGCAACACTACTGTATAGTACAGGTGAAACACTTAAATGAGCATGCCGACCTGCTTGTACGGCAGGTGCAAGGCATACCCCAGGATGCCCTGCACTTACCAGGTCTCGCGGGAGGAGGAGGAGGAGGGGCACACCGTTGGCCGACCCCGCGTTGACGAAAACAGGTTATGAGCCTCGGGATGGGTCGACGCATGCCTGCTCGAACGAGCAAGCGGACATGCTGTTGTACAGAGATATTTATGCCAGACAACATGCTGCAGGATACCCTGCACCCACCCGCCCACGCGAGAAGTGGCAGCGCAGAGCGCGCCGTTGGACAGCCCATGTTTACAATAACAGGTTATGAGCCCCGTACTTGATACTACCCCGGAATATGTAGGTGGTGATTGCTTGCCTTTGTGCATCTTCTTGGCACGTAGAGTCCGGCGCAGGATTTAACTATTATTGTCGAAAGTAGTCAGGCACAGGAATGAACCATTTTGAGACTCATACGAGTAGACATGTGTTGGTACATGTCACAGCCTCCATCGCGGCCGTCTGTGTCCCAGAAGACCAAAAAAATCGACGGGTTCTCGTAGTGTGATCTTATCAAACGACTGCAGTCCAGTAGTAGGGAAAGCGTGCCGCAGTACAAGTATCACGATGCTGTAGGCATATGGTACAGCTCCTTATACAGCACTAAACGGACGCACTCTATACCCCCCCCACGCAGCTGGGGGTGCTTTGTTTGGCCGGTGCTGTAATAGCTTCACTTTTTTTCGACACTTTTCGATACCCCGGGCAAATCATGAGCTATTATTATAACATCTACAATAGATTCCACACCTCGGATAACGTAACACTCGGGTAACACTTATCTACGTGATGGGGCGTAAAGCAGAAACGTGGGAACGTACTAACATTATGTTAGCACTGGAGGAGCGATCACTGTAACGCGGTGACACAGCAGTGTTAACTGGAAACCAACGAATGTGCACACGCCTTAACGTTATGTTGCTGCCCGGTCTCGCCTAGCTCTGGCACAGTTAACATTGTGTTATGCCGTGATCAGAGTCCTTGAACTATCACTGCAACACAGTGTTAGACTTTGACCAAACACGTACGTTATAACTCTAACATGCCCAGATCTATATCCGCATACTTCGAAGTATTTACTATTAATAACACGATAACATAATGCTACTGTCGACGCAGCGTTAGATGTAACACACTAACACAGTGTTTCCCTTAGGAGGAGTGTTATACATCACCCTAACATAACGTTACTATTTTCGCCAGCACTACTAAATCATAACATTGTGTTACAAATAACACACTAACAACGTAATATAACGCAGAGGCCAGCACTTCTAACACTACATTACCTGGACCCCCCGTCTGATTGCCCTAGACTCGGATAACGTAGCACTTAGCGTACGTTAGATACGTTACGGTCTTGGTCGGCCCATGCATAACGTTTTGCTAGGATATTAGCCTAAATAAATGCGGAGGTCTCTGTAACATTGTGCTACGATGATACCGTCAGCACATATCTGATACCGTGTGTTATTAAAATCTTGTTGATGTTAGATTGGGGGTCTACGCCTTCTGCTAACTTGTGTCACTATATTAATACATACATTGCATACCTGGTACGAGCTATTAAAAACACATTCACACCTTGCTGTTAAAAGCGTATTATCGATATTATGCCTTATGTTAGGGTAGCAAAACTTCCGTTAACACCCTCACATAACGCGTCGCTCGATACGGACTGCTGCTGCGGCTGATGCGGTAACATAATGTTAACGTTGTATTGACCATATTATACGTAATCCTCTAACTAATAACGTGTGTTACGATAAGCACTAGTAGGAATTTCACTAACACATTTACATTGGTGTTATGTACGCGTCTATGTATTCGGCCTTGTACGTAATCCGTCTAAAGGGCGTTATGGCAGCAAGTAAGAATCCCGCTGACACCTTATCACATAACGTTACTCGCTACGGGCTGATGTCGCTAACACGGCAACATAATGTTAACGTGTAATTGACCATGTGATGTACGTACGTTATCCAATCAACGTGTGTTACGATATATATAGCCACAAGGAATTATGTGAACACGCTAACATAGTGTTACTTGCTACGGGCTGCATACGCTATAACACCATAACACATATTATACTGCAGTCAGTACGGGATCAAGGTGACACTCTAATATAATGTTACGCGACCGCCCACCGATATCGTCACACACTTAACACTATGTTATCACAAAATCCAGAAACTAGTTACCAGGGTATTAATAACGTAATAACGTAACGTACGTTTTTTTCGCAGATGCCTCAAAACTCAGAACGTTTCAAGTGTTTACGTTATCCAACGTGAGAATAGATAATATAGGTTGTAAAGATCTGTACAGTACATGCACTGTGCCCTAGATCATGCAAATTATACGATTCCCACATCCCAACCAACAACATGATGAGCTACGTACAATAGATCCTACAGATCATATAGATCAGGAATAAATATGTGCATCTGCCATGAAAGATCTGTAGATCATCAAGTGAGAATCGATGATCTGTCCGTGGGGGGCATTTTTCCCCTCTCAAGTCCCAACTGACTTATAACCCCGTTGAGACCCCAAGATGGCGACCAAAGAAATGATACCTCGACGTAGATCTTTTGTATTTAGAACCATCTACGAGCAACGTGATGAGCGTGCAGCGGTATACGGGTAGGATCCTGTGTGGTGGGCCCGTCGTGCCGTAGGACTCCGTGCATTGTATAGCTCGGACATCACAATTTGTATCAAATCCCCCCATCATGCAATGCAGTGGCCGTTGCTTTACAACAACAAACACAGAAGTAAATACCTTGAATTCGTCGTGTTTATCGTCAATTTTGCCCCCCAAGTGTCCTGGGTTGGATCTGTACATACATACATACGGAAGGTCCTGCACACCATCGATCTATAAAAATGTAGATGGGCTACTATACTGCTAATAATACCGTGTAAACAGATCGCGATCTGCCCGACGTGTCAAATGTCGGGTGCCTCTGGTACGTCGTACCAGGTACCCCGTAGCCCAGTAGCTCCTACGAGTACGTATTAATAGTACCTGGTACCTGGCACTACTTCCGTTCCCCTCGCTGCCTCGGCAAGGAATGCTGCGAGGCATGCCCTATCAGGCTAATAATAGCGAGTGGGGTAGGTCTTTCTGGCGGGTGTAATTACCCTCAAGGAGTGATACCTTCTTGCTGCTGCCTGTGGCCGCGAGGCTCAGGCGGCAGTAGAGTTGGGTCGTACGTGGTGCGTCAGGCACGGAGACCTACGATTCGCGCGTCTTTTTAGGCAGCTGCGGCAGAGCAGCAATGCTCAATCGGGGTGTCCATGCGCGGAGGCAGGCGCCACCACAGGCCACACTACGGCACAGTCTATTGCGCCGGTAGGAGGCTGGATTCGACGACGAGGGAGGAGGGAGACTGAGCGTCGACGTGCGGGGAAGAGACGGATTGACCTCCCCCTGCGCGAGAATTTTTATTTCCCAGATCAGAACCGCAAGTGCGAGGAGCATTTTGTTTTTCAGGATGACGGAGAAAGGGAAACGACTGGAAGGGAATGGCAACGAGTTCACGCGCAAAGGAGCGGGTGGATTGGGCCAAGGCGATGAGGCGGCCATGAAGAGCGGCAGGAAGACGGTGCATGGAGACCCATGATTTGCGCGCACACTATCATCACGAGAGAAGCAGTCATAGTTTGTTTTTTCCTGGTTTTGTTTTTCACGAGGCAGAATAGTATCTACCGGTACTCGTCACTGTTTTTTTTTGTAGTTTAACGAGTTGTATACCCTTCTTGGGGGAATACCTTCGCATTTTTAAGGGACATGGTATCATAACTGTGCTGCACCTTTTTGTGTCAGACAGTCCAGGAAGAGATGGCGATCGTTGATATTCGTGTGGCAGTAAGGTTCGATTGCTCCTTTTTTCACTGCATATCCGCGAGTCTTCACTCTGACAGCACTCACTCCAGATAGCAGGCAGGTGTGTTCCTCTTTCGTTTTCACGACTACCGTGCGTTTCGTACGGTGCAGGCAGCACTTCAGACAGCATCCGCTGTAGTCAGCAGCCACGAGTTTTGGTTAGTGGTGGGAACGGGGGTACTCTTCTATACTATAGTTGAGAGGATATACCCGCGGCCATGTTAGTTCAGTTTTGCACATTGGTTTTATCTTGTGTGCGCTTTTTCCGTCTCGTGTATTTTGAGGCAGCCGAATTTTCGATTTTTTTCGTTTTTCGGATCTTCCTAGGGCTCCAGCACCTTTGTGTGACCACGGACTCCTTCATCAGAGAGTTAATGTGAGAACAACAACAACAGGCATCCTGGTGGTATGGTATATGTATGCCCTCGACCAAAGATATCGTCAGGAGACAGCATTTTTATTTTTTTTCAAGGCCAGCAACTTTTGCCTTGAAAAGCCTTGACTCACACCCAACAACTACCGTAGGTTTGTGTGGGGAACACTCAGCCCTGCACCCTTGGCAGCGCAACGTTTGTCTAGCTTGACGTGTCTCCTGACTACTCCTCTGCTCCTGACATCGTTGTCCTCGACGGGAATGCAATTTTTTATAAAATGATGAAATACGTCAGCTGTGAGTTCGACTGATTACATACCTGGTAGTTGATGGACGAGGGGGAATGGCGGGGGGGGGGAGGGGAGGCGGTCTGCCCAACAGACTGAAGCCTGGTTATGGCCATCATCGTCATGATGCACTCCTTTCTTTGGGACCCAAGTAACTAGCATGGTGCCATCTGGGCAACTTTGCGTGTCTGTATGCTCCAGTGCCTGCCTTTGGTATTTTCTTTCCCCCCCGCCCGTGATTATCGCTTTTTTGTCCCTTCTTTGTTTTCATTTTTCTTTCATTCCCGTTTGTACCTCTTTGTGTCTTTGTTAGTATGGTCCGTTTTGCCTTTTTTTTTGCGTTTTACTGTCTGCGTCTGTTTTAGTTTTGGTTTTGGTTTTGTTTTGCTTAGCTTCATCTTCTTTTTTTAGGTTTTCGTCTGCTATTAATAGTCTCCTTTTTGCTTCCCTGGTGTCCGCAGTGGTGGAGTGCGTATGCCTGTTTTTTGTTTTTTTTTGCCTCTGTTTTTACTTGAGGTATTTCTTCCACTCCAGAGTTATTGGAGCCTGTCCTGCGACCACGGACTGCATTGAATTGTGAGTTAATGTGAGAACAACAACAACAACAACTCTTGTTTTTTTTGCTCAGCTTCATCTTTTTTAGGTTTTTGTCTGCTATTCATAGTCTCCTTTTTGCTTCCCTGGTGTCCGCAGTGGTGGAGTGCGTACGCTTGTTTTTTGTTTTTGCCTCTGTTTTTACTTGAGGTATTTCTTCCACTCCAGAGTTATTGGAGTCTGTCCTGCGACCAAGGACTGCATTGAATTGTGAGTTAATGTGAGAACAACAACAACAACAACAACAACAACTCAACTTTGAAAAAAAGTGTTGACGGTTACACTGGGGAACGTTCAACGGAACGCTCCTTATTTTCGTTTTTCATGCTGCTGTTCCATGTTGCTGGCTCTCTGCAGGCCACACTCCACTTTTCGATCACAATAAACGATCTGTGCTTCAAGATTCAAACCTTATCAGCCCAGCATCAATACACAAGACGCGTTCCCTACCGCAGTAGCCACCTGCTGCCTGCTGCTATTGCTGCTACAGCGCTGCCGCTGCCTACCCAGAGGGTGACATCTGTCACGGTGAGAGGCACGTCTCATGATACTTGCTACTTTGGTTGGACTTTTTGTAGATGATCTCACGCCTTTTCGCTTTTCGCAGTCGACTTTCAGGGATGGATAGGCAACTGCTCTAGTCTAGAGCTCCAAAGGTCTCCTGCTACTGCTGTCAGTTGCTGCATACTGCTGTGTACGCGCTGCTCCATGCTACTGTAAGCTGTAGTACCAAGGTGTGTTTGCCAAGCATGGCTACGAACCTGTGTTTTGTTGTCTCGTGGCTCATCCTCGGGCTTGTTGCTGTCGGATCCAATCTTCCACTGTTTTTATTCTTTTTTCATCAAGTAGTACTGACTGCTTTACCAGGTACCAGGTGGAGGGTATCCACCTCTGGCGTGTGGTCGACTGCTCCACTGCCGATGGCTGCCGTACCCCGTGCTGCTGTGGTCCTTCAGCCAGACGGTGGCAGCGAGAACATCGCCAGACCTCGTCCCGTAGAGAGTTAGCGCGTCTGATGTAGAGCAGGTTTAAATTTCAGTTGATTCAGCATAGTTTGTGGTCGTTGTCGTTGGCTTCAGTGTCTGCTACTCTGTAACTGGCACGATTTTAATTCCGCCGCATGTTGAACACCAGTTCGTGTGTCACTCATGCACTGCGGCATGGGCTCCTCGTGGACTGCTGTGTGAGGTGTGAGGTCTACGGATCGTATTGTCGTTGGTGTACTCACTCTGCGCGGGGCTAATAAAAAATGTGACCGACTGCTCTTGCTGCTGCTGCTGCTGCTGTTCCGATGCCCCGGTTCATCCGTTTGGCGAAGAAACGAAGCATGTGTGTACTGCTGTACCAGGTGCATGTACTAGGCGCTCCGCTCCGCGGGCGGCCTATACGCCGCCCGCTACGCTCGCTCAGGAAGAAAAAGTACATCGAATTACGCGAAGCGGACAGAAGGTCGATGATTGAACATATATTTTTATGATTGTTGTAGTGTGCAAATTGGCGACTTGATAGTGTCAAGTGTCACATGCCGTACGTACGTACGTACGTACATACCCCAGGTAGGGTACTGATTTTCTTTTTTTGATAATATGCGGTATGTACCTGATATGTACGAACGAGAAAGCACAGCATGGCACAGCAGCAGCACCGCAAAAACAATGAAAATGAGACCGAAAGATTCGGAAAGAGAGAAAAATCCCCGTCCCCTCTCATGTAATAATTTCTGCCCCTGGAACACCTTGCACCAGTCAAAGAAGGAAAAAAAAAAAAAAAATGAACAGCAGAGCTTGTCTCTCAGCCTCGTACGCCGCCCGCCCCTCTCTCGACCACCTCGCCACCGATTCGGCCCGGGTAAAGCTTTCCTCCCTCTCTGTCACAGTGATCCCCGTCGCCCGCCCCGCGTGAAGCCCGGTGCTCACCGTGACCGTCGTTCGCCAGCTCGACGATGTCGATGGTCAGACCGCGTTCGTCTCTGTGTAGTAGTTCAGCGTGGTCGAAAAAATAAGCACGGCTTGAATGTTAGCTTGCAATCCCGAACGACCCTTATGGACCCGTACATACTCAGTCTAATTTTTCAGACGGGGGCAAAACAGAGCCCATTCATGCTTCCCTTGTATTTCGAGGCACACACGACGCCTAGCCACGATAACCGCGACCGCGCTCCTTGCAACCCCCCCTCTACCCGCCAGCATCCGCCGACACCCGCGACGGCGCCGGGCTCGCCCGCGTCGCCGTGCTCCGACTACACACACGCACACGAAACGGAAGAAGCAAAGAAGGAAAAAATAACCGAAAGTGCAAAAGAAATATCAACCAGTCGGTGAAAAAGAGCGAAAGAGACCCTCCCAAACCGCTTTTCATTTCCCGATATTTGTTTTCTATTGTTCCGGAAAAAAATGGAGTAGGTTTAGCAGGTTGGGAGAAGGGATTTTTAGGGATGTTTTTTACTTGAAAAATGTGTAGCGTGGTCTGCACTTCGGAATCGTCGTCCGCAACTGAAAAATCTCCTGGTTCGATGCAAACTCGGCGCAGCCGCGTTTATGGCGAGTTTTGGCCCGTTTTGGCTGCGGTTTGGGGTCAGGGTTAGGGTTAGGGTTAGGGTTAGGGTTAGAGTCAGGGGTGGGGTTGGGTCTTCGCCCGTATCCTGATCCCAACAGGAACCAAAACACCCGAACAGCCTACCAACCTAAAGATCCCTCCTCCCAGATTGTTAAAGGTCCTCAAAAAATGTGTGGCACGAGAAGCAAGCAAAGAACGCAAAGAAAGCAAAGAACGGGAAGGAAGCAAAGATCGTAGAAGCGACAAAAAATCGTTGGAGACTCGCTGAGCGTGAGGCAGGTGCTTATATTCAAGTGATTTTAGGAAAAGGGTAAACGTAAGTATGTGTATGTGTGTGGTACAGATGGGCTGGGGCCGGCGCACAAAAAAGAAAGAGTATTGGGTGTAAGCTTTTTCTACGCAGATGATATTCTTCAAGGGCAATTAATTACAAAAAAGGGGGGAGGGGGGGGGGAGACAACGGCGTTGGTTGGTGCTTGAAGCATGTCGGAGCCCTTCGTCTCCCAACTCGTCCGCCCCAGCCCCCCCCCTCAGCCCTACCTGCTACACCATGTATGTGGTACAGCATTAATATTAATAGTAGCTATCGATGCCGTGCATACACGTGGACCACTTGAAACCCTCTGAGGGCTGCACAGTCCCGCTTTGTGGACAAACTGCATACCAGGTAAAATTGAAGTGGATACTGGTAGTCCCTAAAACGCGCACTGCAGTTCTATAAAGGGTTGGTACGATAACACCACACCTCCTGAGACGAAGGTCCGAAGCAGGTTTCCCCGAAATCCTTAATATTATTGGGGGGGGGGGGGGGGGGGGGGGCGTACTCTTTTGTTGCTTGCCTTGGTCCTTTGACCATTAACGTGGCGCATCCTTTTCGAGACGGAGCAATAGGAGGGGGGTGGGGCACACACAACGGAAACGGTGGCGCTGGAAAGGGTCTGGTGGAGGTGTTTCCGTATACAGAGGCGTCACTCGGGGTTGATACCCTTACCGTTGTCGGTTAAATCGGCTGCGGTCTCGGTGGCATTCATCCTAGGGTGTGTGTTATCGCTAGCGTGTTACCAGATGTATACGTTCTGCCAGTACGAGTATACGGTATACCGTAAAGAGGTAAAATATGTAGAGTTGGCGCAGGGGTACGATCGTTTTTCAGCTCTCCATTTTTCCAGGAGGGGGGGGGGGAAGGTTTTGCCAAAACAGAACAAACGAGGCGTTTTTGGAAAAATCCGGGCGAAAGCCGTTCGACTTCATTTGTTAATAGCGGCCTTTCGCCATTGTCAAGAACACGAGCTCGGAAAAAAAACTTCCCGCCCTTGCGCGAGCTCGACGCTTTTTGCTAAAACGGGGGACCATAGTTAACAGGACCTCTGGTATACATAAAAACCTATTTATTTAACGATTTTTACTATTACGGGGGACCATAGTTAATAGGACCAAATATTGTTGGTAAAAATGTTCAAATATATAGGTTTTTATGTATACCATAGGTCCTATTAACTATGGTCCCCCGTAATAACAATAGTTGATCCTATTATTATTTATTTATTTTTGTTTTTGCTCATCCCATTTATTATCTTCGCACATCTTCTTATCTCTCTCCTTCCAACTCGTAACTCAGATCCGGGGTCACATAGCAGGCTCTTCTACCCCCTTCCCGCTACGGTACGTGCCTTCATTTTTATCGCGAGAAGATTTCAGCATTTTCTTCCCTCGTCGACTCGCATCGAATTGTGCCTACCCACGCTGCAAGGCGCTCTCAACAATTGAATCCTTTTTTTTTTTTTTTTTTTGCAAAAAAAGTCGAAATCCGACCCACCTGGGGCTCGAACCCAGGACTCAAACACAAGTAGAATTCGAGGTTAACCACTTGAACCACCGGGGCGACCGGCTACGGTCCTCCGTAATACCTGGTAGTATTTTAAGCAGTTCGGCGCTGGTGACGTCCGACTTTCTCTTCACGACTATGCCTGGTTAGGCATGCCGTAAAATGTTCAATTAACCATACTTCTGCTCCCGCCCGCCACCCGCCCCCCCCCGCGACCGCACGATGGTGCCACACGCCCGCAACACGCGCATGTTGTTTTCCCCCCGTTTTCTGATCTTCTTTTTTTTTGTTTTCAGCCAGGAGTGCTCTTCCCTACGTACGGAAGGCAAGGGGGAGGGAAGGAAAAGTTTGCACAGTCCTTCTGCGTGGCCTTCTCCGCTAGTGCTGCGTCGTCGCTACTACATTTTTACAACAGTGGACCGGCGGAGAGGCACAAAAAACCGCGACCAACCATGAGTGACCCTCCGATTGCTTCTCCCGGGACGATGAAGTGCGTTCACGCAAGTGCACTGGGCGATATCTCCGAGGTACGTACTCTCACGTACGTACGCCCTGTGACCACGAACAAAAGCTTTCGGCGGTGAGTTTACGTGAGAACAACAACGGCAACTGTCCATCATCGTGTCCTTACTTCAAGGAAGAATTATCACGTGCGGTTGCCTGCCGACACGGCATGCTGCCCCTTCCCATGTATCGCTGTCATCCATACGCCAGAAAACCTCCCTCACATGCAAACATCTCCGGAGACATGTCAAGCAACAAGGCTAAACGTGCGCTGCCAAGGGTGTAAGGGACGGGTGTTCCACACAAAAATAAAAACCTGGCAGTTTTGGTGTGTAGTCTAAGGCAAAGCTGCTGTCTATCCAGGAGCGAATGTGCTGTCTCCTGGCATCTTTGCTCGCGTGCGGTTCTTGGTAGGATGCAGCTCACCCTTCGTGCGGCTCGCCTAATACCTCACCGACGCAGGTATTGACGGTGACACCCGACGCGCCAAGGCCGGTTCGGGACGTCAAGGACGTCAAGAATGGCAAGACGATGCTCGTTCGCGTCGAGGCCTGCTCTCTCAGTCCCGGGGACACGGTGATGCTCAGCGGGGCGTGCGACAAGGTGTGGAGCGCGAGGGCAGAGGACCTGGCCTAGAGAGGCTTTGTAAAATGGCGTGATGGGGGGGAGGGACAGAGGACCTGGCCTAGAGAGGCTTTGTAAAATGGCGTGATGGGAGGGAGGGGAGCGGGGGGGGTGTACTCGATAGGAGAGATGTACTCGATACCATGCATGGCCGTAGTCGTATGACCATAGACCCTCGTATCCCTACAATGCCGGGACTGAGTATGTCGGGTTTTCGCCGACCAGACAGCCGTTGCTTGCACCAGGGGGGGGGTGGTGGGGGGGTGGTCTCATTCTTGATCGCCTTAGTCATTTTGTCATTGACCACGCACCCCTGTGGAGACGGAGCGTTACTCCCTGCTCCAAATAAACGCACTGCCGATACTTGGGGGCTCACTACGCTTTTTTCCACACATTCCACAAAAAAAGGTGTGCTTGTGTTATCCCCTTCCTGTACAGCGCGACGTGTGACTGGGTGTGGGGCGTGAGCACCTGGATTGGAAAGGCTTCCCCACCTCGGTCAAATCATGGCATACCGTAAACCATCTACTGTAGTTCCTCGCCTGCCTTTGTGAGAGATTGTGCAGGATCTTTCCGCGCATGGTACAGATCCAACCCGGGAAATATCTGCTAGATCATAGAGATCTCACGATAGTCCTTCCGGTAGCACGAGCTGCTTGAGACAAGGTCGCGATTTGCATTGGGGAGCGATGATCCTTCCGAGAAGGGAAACGCTTATGTATCATGTTGTTGTTTTCGTTATTTGATCTGAATTGGGGATCGACGATCTGCTGTCGAAGTGAAAAGCTTTGTATCATGATGCTCTTGTTGTTGTTGTTGTTGTTGTTGTTGTTGATGTTGGTGTTCACGTTAACTCGTCGCCGAAATCGATTACGTGGTCACAGATCAGACTGAATGTGTGTGGGGGGGGGGGAGGGAGGGGCTGATGATGATGGTGGTGGTGGTGGTGGTAGAGGTGGGGGTGGGTGTTGGCCGGTGGGTGGGGTGGAGTGGATTGGGGTTGGGCGGCATCACTATTACGGGGGGGGATAGTAAATAGGACCTACGGTACACACAAGGACCTATACATTCCCCTATTTTTACTCTTACGGGGGGCCATAGTTAACAGGACCAAATATTGTTAGTAAAAACGGTTAAATATATAGGTGTTTATGTATACCTAATAGGTCCTGTTAACTACGGCCCCCCGTAATAACAGTATTTGGTCCTATTTACTATGGTCCCCCGTAATAACAAAGACCGCAACAACAGCACCTACACCAGCACTTGTTTTCATTGTTTCGTTTTGTTCGCCTCTTCTGTCTTTTCGTTTTTCATTGTTTTGCTCCCTTTCAGTGTGTCTGTGGGTTGGTGTCGTGTGTATGTTTTGGTTGTCGTATCCGGTACGACGAGATGACATGCATTGTTTCGCCTACTCTTTTTTCTGCATTACTTGATAGCATCCCAGTTTCGTAATTTTGTTGCCACAGAGCTTGTAGGTATCTCTCCCAGAAGATAGAGTCCTGATCTGCATGAACTGTGTAAACTGTATGATCTAGCTCATCTTGCCGGGTGGGACCTACGAAATCTGTGTCATCTAGCACATTGCATGCTGCGTTGTGTCTGTACTACTACACACGCCCTGCACAACATATCACAGCGGCAGGTTGGGACCTGTAGACGATCTACAGTAGAAGTGGATTGTGACCCGTCTGGTGTGTAAAAGGGTTCACACCTCGGCGGACACATCATGATCTATCTGATATGTCTGCAGTAGATGATCTAGTTCCTCCCCTGCCGTTGTGAGACGTTGTGCAGGATCTGCCTTATAGGGCAGATCCAACCTAGGAAACACGCACGTGCTAGATCATGCCGACTATACAGGCCCCACCCGGCAACACGAGCTAGATCATATAAGATCGGGCATAGATTATGTATCTGCCTCGAAAGACCTAGATGATCTGTTAGACGATCTGTTAGATGATCTGTTAGATCATCTGTTAGATGATATGTTAGATGATGTGTTAGATTATCTGTTAGATGATGTGTTAGATTATCTGTTAGATGATCTGTTGGGTGATCTGGTAGATGATCTGGTAGAGGATTTGTTAGATGATCTGTTGGGTGATCTGGTGGATGATCTGATGGATGATCTGTTAGACGATATGTTATATGATCTGTCCGAGCTGTGAAATGACTATATCACATCCCATTTTCTGAAATGCTGTCACGTGCTGCATGGTGGTGGTTTCCAGGTAATGCAACCGCCCTCTTTTCCGTTCGTGCCTGGAATGGATGTCTGTGGAATTGTGGAAGAAATTTCTGAGGGCTCGGACAAGTTTAAGGTGCGGCTTACTGCAATTGATAGTTTTGCATAGCGTATCGATTTTTCTTCATACGTCGACCTTCGATATATCGCAACATCGGAGATACAAAAAATCCGACACATCGCAAAGCCGGATGCGATATATCGAAATACCAATCCGACGTATCAAAGTATCGAACCTCGATAAAGACTGGTTCAAGCTGAGCTCAATACATTTTGCAAGCATCTGAAGTTCACGTCGTTTTTGAGAGATACATTCTGTTTTTTTTCTACACATTTTCTACGACCCCCTGCTAACCCGCCACCGCACGGTGTCACTTTTTTATTTTTTCCCCTCCAGAAGTTTTGGTTGCTTTCGTTTTTTTTATTCTATTTTTGGCCTAGGGGATTCCCAAATTTTCGGCGGAAAAAAAAAGAACACATGGTTTAACAGGTTGGGCAGGGGCTCATATAATAGACCACGCGAAGTTTCAGCGCTTGTGCCAAAAATCAAGCGTGAACTTCTCCCCCCTTTTGTGCGGTAAACGCCCAAACTTTACGGCTTTGCCTCGTAATTACTTACAGTAGATTCAGAGTGGGATCGACTTTGGGCGTTAGATATTTTGCTTGATATCGGTCCTGTGTGCGCAGCCAATCCTTCCGAAAGCCGGTCGCCCCGGTGGTTCAAGTGGTTAACCTTGAATTCTACTTGTGTTTGAGCCCTGGGTTTGAGCCCCAGGTGGGTCGGACGTTTGACTTTATTTGCAAAAATCAAAAGGATTCAATTGTTGAGAGCGCCTTGCAGCGTGGGTAGGCACAATTCGATGCGAGTCGACGAGGGAAGAAAAGGCTGAAATCTTCTCGCGATAAAAATGAAGGCACGTACCGTAGCGGGAAGGGGGGAGAAGAGCCTGCTATGTGACCCCGGATCTGAGTTACGAGTTGGAAGGAGAGAGAGAAGAAGATGGGCGAAGATAATAAATGGGATGAGGAAAAAAAAAAATAGTTGCGCGAAGCGTTTTGCAGGCGCGCCTCAGGGTACCTGCAACCGGCTCGTCCAAAAATGGGGGGATAAAAATGGTTTCCTTCCTCCGAAAATGCCTGCCGGTTATTGACCTTTTTTTAAGGCCCGTGGTGTGCCGGGACACCTTTTCGCCGCTAGCGCCAGCCCTAGGACCTCGACTAAAAAATAAAACTGGTTGCGTCATCCCTCTCCC
Organism: Nereocystis luetkeana; assembly: GCA_031213475.1. NCBI lineage: Eukaryota > Phaeophyceae > Laminariales > Laminariaceae > Nereocystis > Nereocystis luetkeana. Next base: position 8,607 of record JARUPZ010000017.1, on the reverse strand, counting down.
GCTGCTCATGGCCGTCTCCATGATACCAAATTTGTGACGTCGAAGTAGATATTTCAAGCGACATACAGTCATTCGCGGCTGATATACGTAGTTCGAGGCGCTCAGCCAGAACGAGCCAGCTTGTGTACGGTATCGAACGCGCCCTTTTAGAGTTACGTCCCCTGGCACCCCCGAAGCTATTGCTGCTACCAATGAAAGGAAGGAAGGAAAGCTTTCGACATGTCGGGTATCGAATATCGAAGGTCGAATATCGGATATCAAATATCGACATCGCATCGAATATCGCTGATTCTCGTTCGATAACTACAAGCCAAGAATACCTCAAGCCACGGTGAAAAAAGTGCAAATTACGTAAGCCTTTTGCCTTCATTTTTTCCCCTCAGAAACTCCCCTCAGAATTGTTGTAGTACGGGAAGTTTAAGGGAGACAGCGATACCCCCCCCTACATACGACCATGCATGATATCGAGCACCCCTCCTCCCCCCTCCCCCCCATACGACCACCGCCATGCATCAAAATGAGTACGGCTATTCACGGGTCCGGTACAAACTCGCGGGTCGGGTCGGGTTGGGTCGGGCCACCCTTGCCCGACCCCCCCTATTTATACCTGGTACATATATATAGGTTGGGTTTGCGTCGGTTGGCGACGACGCTGTAAAGCACGCCTCTCACTGCGTGAGCTAAGCAGCCAGGGTACCGTTTTTTTTTTTTTTTGTTGCCGCGGCTGGCGGTCGAGTTAGATCATTTTTGTGTGGAGAGAACCTTTACTCCGCACAAGGGGGATGATCGCGTCACGTAGTTAGTGTGTCGCCCCGGTGGTTCAAGTGGTTAACCTCGAATTCTACTTGTTTGAGTCCTGGGTTCGAGCCCTAGGAGGGTCGGACTTTGACTTTATTTGCAAAAAAAAAAAAGGGATTCAATTGTTGAGAGCGCCTTGCAGCGTGGGTAGGCACAATTCGATGCGAGTCGACGAGGGAAGAAAAGGCTGAAATCTTCTCGCGATAAAAATGAAGGCACGTACCGTAGCGGGAAGGGGGGAGAAGAGCCTGCTATGTGACCCCGGATCTGAGTTACGAGTTGGAAGGAGAGAGAGAAGAAGATGTGCGAAGATAATGAATGGGATGGAAAAAAAAATATATATATATATATATGATGAGGCACCCATGAGGAAGTTACATGGTAAACCCATTGCTGTCTCTGGAAGTGGCCACACCAGAAATTAAATCAGTTCATTGATGCTGTCATCCGTATGCAAGAAAATCCGCCTCTAAAGCGGTTCTTAGTAGGATGCAGCTCACCCTTCATGCGACCTGCCCAACACCTCACGGCGCTTCGCGCTTGATGCAAGCAATGCCTGCCTGGTCGGTGAAAACCAGACGTGCTCCGTCCCGGCATTGTAGAGATGCGAGGGTCTATGGTCAAACGACTACGGCCATGCGTGATAATGAGTACACCCCCCCCGACCCCCCCCCTCTTTCTCCCCTCCCCCTCCCCCTCCCCCTCCCCCCTCCCTACTCTGTCCTCCCCCCCTCCCCTCCCCCTCCCTTCCCTCCCTCATCATCATCACCATACCAGGTCGGCGACCGAATCATCGCAACCAACGGGTATCTCCCAGTCGGAGGCCTGGCCGAATGCGCTTCTGTCGAGCTGCAGTTCGCCGCCAAGGCTCCGGAAAACGTCACCGCCTGTGAAGCTTCTGCCCTGCCCAACAGCCCTGTGGCGGCCCTCGATGCGCTGCGAGCTGGAAACGTCAAGGAGGGTGATAGGGTGCTCGTTGTTGGTGGGAGTGGGGGGGTGGGATCATCGCTGCTTCAGCTGGCCAAGGACGCTAAGGTGGGAGTTGGGGAGGGGTCGCGGTTTAAGCCTTCTAGGACTGCAGTCCCGACTTGGTGACAAACTACTTGAAATTTGAGTGGTTTGACCCCCCAAACGGGACGGCGGTCCTAAAAGGGTCAAGAGAGGGGAGTGACGCGTGCTACGATCGAGGTAGTACTAAATCATTCCTCGGACAGATCTGGAAGATCATGATCTATCTGATCTATCTACTGTATGTATATCATCTAGTTCTTCACCCGCCGCTGCGAGGGGTTGTGCAGGGCCTGCATAAAGTACAGGCCCAACCCAGGAAACATGTGCCAGATGGTGCAGAGTTTTCGGCTCCCTCCCGGCAACATGAGTTAGATCATGAAAAAACCGGGGATAGATGATCTATCTATATGCCTCGATAGATCTAGATCATGATCTTGTAGATGATCTGTTAGATTATATGTTCGAGGCGTGCAGCTCTCTGGCCAAAAGATGTGTGATTGACGGGGTCCTTCGACGGAAGAACTGCCACCGATACCGCTGCACTTCCGTTTTTTTATGTTTTCTTCTACGTTTTCGATAAATGCATGGACCATCATAGGATTGTTTCGTTTGGGTTCGCACGCTCTCGGATTTCGGCAGCGACAAGGTTTTTTGTGGAGGTATGCACTTCCTCAAATGAGGAACCTGAACAAAAATTACAGGTGCTGCCTCTCCCGTAGCGTCCATGCTGTACTAATGCAATGCATGGTAGTTGTGTGACCATAGACCCTCGAACCCCTATAGTGCCGGGAGGGGGTGTACTTATGTCATGCATGGCCGTAGTCGTATGACCACAGACCCTCGCATCCCTACAATGCCTAGACGGAGCACGTCGGGTTTTCGCCAAGCAGGCAGGCATGGCTTGCTTGCACCAGGGGGGGGAGGGGGGGGGGGGGGGGGGGTACTCATTGTCTGCTGCTTGCCATAGTCGGTAGACCATTCGCATACCTTTCGAGAGGGAGGGGGCACCGTTGGTGGTAGGCGCCTTATTGCGATTCTAGAACCTGCAGCAGTCATTACAACCCACACGATATGATCAGCGTTTTCATGTTTTTAAGGTGAAACTCGTTGCACATTTCAGCCCCAACATTTTCTCATGACGGGCCTACCCATTCGCGTGGGAGGTCTATTTCGGGGGGCCATAGAAAATAGAACCCAATATTGTTGGCAAAAATGGCGAAGTATATAGTTTTTTGTGTGTACCGTAGGTCCTATTTAATATCGTCTCCCTTCATAATAGTTAACCTCGAATGCCACACTGTCGTCGATGTCGAGGGTTCGATTCTATCCTTGGTTTGTGGTATTTTCCATTGAAAGGCAGTCCCGACGCATTGTTACACGTTGTTGTTGTTGTTGTTGTTGTTGTTGTTGTTGTTGTTGTTGTTGTTGTTGTTGTTTGTTGTTGTTGTTGTTCGTTGTTGTTGTTGTTGTTTGTTGTTGTTCTCACATTAACTCACAATACAATGCAGTCCGTGGTCGCAGGACACGTACTGAACTGCAGCGCTTTTAAGTGCAGCCCGACCGCTATTATGGATGTGTTGGTGTTTGACGGTGAACAGGTCGGTGAAAAGCCGACGTGCTCCGTCCCGGCAACTATAGAGATACGAGGGTTTGAGGTCATACGATTACGGTACCCCCCCCCCCCCCCCCCCCCCCCCCTCCCCCTTTGCATAACATATTCGCGTCAATAAAATGAACACCAGGCTACATACTTTGCGACAACCTCGACCGTCGAGGCGCTGTGTCTCTCCTCTACCCCACCCCCCATCCCCTGATCTCCCACCCCACCCACCTCCTATCAGCCCTACCCATCCCCCCTCCCCCCTCCCCCCTCCAACATATGAATGCCTCGTTATTCATTAACACCAGACTGGGTCATTTTTTTGTTGCCACGACCTCGATCGACGGGGCTCTGTGTCTCTCCCTTGGTGCCACCCCCCCCCCCCCCTATCCCCCCTCCCCACCCTCCTCCCCCCCTCCGATATACAGCGGCCGCGTTATACAGGTATACCAGGCTGGCTACTCATTCACGACCTCGATTTCTCCCCCTACCCACCCCCGTCGCCCCTACCCCCTCCAACCACGTGTACACCAGGCTGGGTGCTTGGCCATGACCTCGACGGACGAGGCGCTGTATCTGTCTCTTGGTGGCACACCGCTCCCTCCTGACTCCACGCCTGACCCCTCCCCCATCCCCCCTCCCCCGTCCTCCTTCCCCCCTCCAACGCATGGCGGCCTCTTTACACATGCACCAGGCCGGGTACATAGCCACGACCTCGACGGACGAGGCGCTGTGTCTATCTCTTGGGGCGGACCGCGTCATCGACTACCGCAAGACCGACTGGTGAGGATGACACCCTCCGGTGGCACAGAATGGTGTTCCGACATTTTGGTACCATCCAAGGAGTCGTGCAGTGCGGCTTGGACGCGATTACATGATGATCTATCTCGACCCGTGTGTGTGTGTTTGTTTTCGGCGCTTACGCCTCTCGCAGACGGCACCAACTAATACGGGGGACCATAGTTAATAGTACCAAATATTGTTAGTAAAAATGGTTAATTATATAGGTGTTTATGTATACCATAGGTCCTATTAACTATGGTCCCCCATAATAATTACACCACATGCGTCAACCATCGGTTCTGGTCGCTATATCTCGGGTGGTAACCATTGCTTCTGGTCGCTATATCTCGGGGGTCAACCATTGCTTTTCCTGTTCGCTATACCTCGGGTGTCAACCATTGCTTCTGGTCGCTATATCTCGGGGGTCAACCATTGCTTCTGGTCGCTATATCTCGGGGGGTCAACCATTGCTTCTGGTCGCTATATCTCGGGGGTCAACCATTGCTTCTGGTCGCTATATCTCGGGGGTCAACCATTGCTTCTGGTCGCTATATCTCGGGGGTCAACCATTGCTTCTGGTCGCTATATCTCGGGGGTCAACCATTGCTTCTGGTCGCTATATCTCGGGGGGTCAACCATTGCTTCTGGTCGCTATATCTCGGGGGGCCCTGAGGGTCTTTTAAGCCGAGACTCCCCACTCTGCATGCGAACGAGGTCGCGGTGCACCCATCTCTTGAAACCGAGCCCGAGCAGTGCCATTGTAGGGGCACAACGCTTTGCCTCCTCAACACGTTGTGACCGGTCGGGCTCCTCGAAGAGCTGTGACCAGCGACCGGTCAACGTGATACGTTCCCTACTGCTGTAGCTGCGTTAGGGCTCTACTACCTACGGGGGACCATAGTTTTAATAGGACCAAATATTGTTATTTAAAAAAGGTGAAAGATAGAGGTGTTTGTGTGTACCGTCGGTCCTATTTAATATGGCCCCCCTTAATAGTTTCGCCCAAAACAATTTCATGTAGGGTTCCGCGAACGAGTCACGGGTGAGATGCCGGGGAGCCTCGTGTAAATAAGGCGCCGGCCCTACGTGGCATTTTGCTCAGATACAGAGTTTTGGATGAGATGTTGAACCGTCTCATTTGGGGAGCTCAGAAAACAAGACACCAACCAGCCACCCCTAGGTGGCATTTTTCTCGGATATAAAGTTTCGGGTGTGGTGTTGGGGCTCCTCGTGTAAGAAGCTCACAGAACGAGTCGCCACCTCTGCGTGACATTGCCCGGATCAGGTTTCGGATGAGGTGTTACACCGTCTTATGTGAGGAGCTCAGAAAATAAGACATGAGCCTTGAAAGGCATTGGTCGACCCCCAATGCAAGAGAATGAGATAAAATACACCCCTCTCTTAAATCGAGACCCCCTACAATGGTTGGTCAGGTGCGAGGAAGAGGAGTACAAGGCGAGCCCTTTTGACGTGGTCATCGACTGTGTCGGGTGGAGGGATGAATGGAAGGAAGCGTACAAGCGCGGGGGTGTTGAAGTCGGCGTGGAGCGGGGGAACGTTTGTGTCGATCGCCTCCACGGACGACCCGCAGTTTCACACCATCTGGCAGGTGCGGGCTGTTTCATGCAGGCTGCCGTTGATGATATTGCCGTTGTGACGACGTAGCCGTTGTGAAAAAATAGCCGTTGTTAGTGAGGCCGTTGGGACTGCTGTGGCCGTTGATATTGATGGCCGTTGAAATGTAACCACACAGTCGTGGATAGTATAGCCGTTGAAATCTAATATTTGCTAATGAAGTCGTTGGTAAATATACCCGCTGGAAACAGTATGTATATCCGTTGATAATGGGGCGGCTTCAAGTGCGGGGTGTTGAAGTCGGCGTGGAACTCGGGGGAAAATTGTAACCGTCATCTCCATGGACAATCCACAATTTCACACTATCTGGCGAGTACAAAGTGTAACCGTTTATTATGTAGCCCTTGGTAAATATATCCGTTGATCGTGTAGCCGCTGGTAATCGGGTGGCATACGAACGCAAAGCCCCCGCCCCCGCTAGCCGTTTGTCATGAAGCCATGGGAAACATGACTCCGTCGATCGTACACTTCGGAGGTGTGTAGACAGCCGCTGATAGTGCTGCGACACAACCAACCCTCGATCCCCAACGTCAACACCGCCACCGTCGACAGGGTGTGACGATGTTCGTGCCCCTTCTCTGGCGCGCCGGATGGACGCGCATCAACAGGCGTAGGCCCTTCTATTCCCTGGTCATCTCCTCGGTGACCGAGAAGAGCCTGAGGGAGGTTGCAGACCTCGTGTCGACCGGCCGCCTTAAGGCCGTGATCGACCACAGGTCTCCGTTCCCTTTGACGGCCGAAGGGGTCAAGGCCGCCTTCCAGCTTCAAGCAAGCAAGCACGCCCACGGAAAGGTTGTCATCTCCGTTCTCGACGCGGATCGTTCCGCGGACGGTTCCGCGGCGGCCAAATGACGATGTACCGTTCAGGATGGTTCCGAAGACTCCTCCTCGGCGGACAAACGACTGTTATCTCCAGGACCGTTCCGCGGCGGCGAAGTGACGAGACGACGGCTATAACCTTTTAGCACTGTTCCGCGGATCGTCCCGCGGCTGTCGAATGACGGTTAACCGTTCACGACAGCACATTTTGGAGGGGAAATACTTGGAATTAGTGTAGGGTATCCGGGGTACCTGGTATTCAGTTTCGTGGTGCTGGCCAGTTAACTACTTCGGATTACGAGTATGATCTTTCTCGCAGCAGAAGGAGGCGTTTTTCATACAAAAAACATACCGATTTTAAAACAAAATTCCCCCGGTTTTTAATTGGGGTGGGAGGCCGTTGTTGGGATATTTTAAGCTCAACAAACAAAGTAAGTCCCTATTTATACCGATCCCGTATATAGTCTGTTTGAGTACATAAGCTACCTGGTATACATTTGCAGTTGGGTATTGGATTCCGTACATATGTATGTGCCACGTGGATAATCGTAAGCTATTATTATTGTGGGTTTCGTGCTGTGCAGACGGTGTACTTGGATGTGAAACTGCCGGTGCAGGCAGCAGGTAGGCAGGCAGGTCGTGTGTGCTAAACCAGGTCAGTTACTGTAACTCTGTCTTTAGCCAGGACTTCTATTCTGGTGGCCAATTGAGAGATAAACATTGTTTATGGGTGGGTGGGTGGGTGGGTGTGGCCGTTGTTATTTGAATATTTGTGGCGCACTATTAACTCAATGGTTGTGTATCCGTATGTGAGTTGTATCTATGAGGATACTCGTACGAGTAGGCTATTTTTTGTTTCATATTGGCTGTATCGTACACAGGCGGCGTACTTGAGTACGAAGCGACCGGTTTTGGTTCAGGCAGGCTGGGCGTGTGTCCTGAGAGATAGTGGTGAAGTCTGTGTCCAGCCCGGAGTTGTATGCTGGCGGCCAAACGAGAAACGAACCCCGCTATTTTTTAGGTCGTGTTTGTCGTTGTTGGGCTATATTGTACGCACAGACAGGGCAAAAATACCGTATATAGTATTGTCGACAACATGATGAAGAGTGTGTCACAACGCCGAGCCGCGCCTCACCTCGGATAGATCATCGATTCCCACACTTCATGATCTAGATCATTCAAGGCAGATAGATCATCTACACTAGTACGAAGTATATGATCTAGCTCATGTTGCCGGGTGGGACTCATGAGATGTGCACAATCTATTACAGCACGTGCAGCGTGTTTCCTGGATAGGATTTGCCGTAGGAGGCAGATTTTTTTCACAACCTCTGACAACGGCAGGTACGAGGAACTAGATCATCTTAACACTAGATAGATCATCCAGATCATGATCTATCTGCCCGAGGTGTGAATCTTCCCGCATCCATCATTTTCGTTCTATGTGCTGCTTTTTTTTTGCAAGAAAGTCCCAGGGCGAGCGCGTTGCCTCGCAGGTCAGGGTGGGTGTGTTCTTCCCATTGACACATTAAACCGTTCTTTCTGCCGGTCGGCATCCAGCGCACCCAGTGTCCGTGCGGATTGTTCATGCTAGAGAGATAGATGCAAGCTCTGCGGTCACAAAACTACGACACAGAAATACTTCACTGTTACGCAGTAAGCAGAGTAGGCAATGCAATGTCATGTCATCGTACCGGATACGACAGGCACGCCATACACATTCTAGGGTATAGACGGTAACGAACTCCATATTTGTGTGCTTCGGAGTATACCTATAATATTGATAGTAGTTTATTCTGTTTGGACACTATTAATAGTAATATATTTGTGTTTTGTACTTTGTTGTGCTAAGGCAGCGTGCTTGGGTTAGGGAACGACTGGTTTGGGTGCAGGCTGACGGGACGGAACCTGTGCGCTGAGAGAGACTCGTGCACTATCTTTTTGCCTGCGCGGACCTCTAT